>OX371225.1:180031014-180726014 GCA_947310385.1 Nephrotoma appendiculata
TGGGAGATTTTGAAATGAAAATCGAGAAAATTGTCTCAAGGCAATACACATAAAAATGTATGTAATATTCAACATCTGTTATTATTTATGATTATTAATCACCCTATAAATTATTGAATTTATGATTTATACCTGTTGATCCGCAGTCTACCGGTTTCATGTGGGAAATTTAATCCTCACGTTTTCCAAATATATCATTTATTGACTTAATAGGTTTCAAAGGGGTTTTCATCTATTTTGTGTTATTTCTATACAGAAATACGTTATGGGCAACTATTGATTTCTCTCGTTCGCTCTCAATGTACATTTCAAAAATGTTCTTATCAGAAATGTTTTATCAAAAGCACACGAAAAAAAATTATGACCTAATTAGAGTATATGGGATACGTGATTAGAAAGGAAAAATAGAAAACTATCAATAATGTAGGGGTGAAGAGAAACTATACAATACCAACAAAAAATTATGTGAACCTGGTTGTGTTTACTCACACGATAAAGTTGTTTTTGTATCTTTGATATTTTACCACTTTTATATGTTTAGTAAAGGATATGGAAGGAGACGTTTGGTGTGTAATAGATTGGAGATTATTAGTTCGATATTGCACAGTGTTTTTCGATGGACATCTAAATTGGTTTAAATTTTTACATCTTACACTCACATTACTCTTAATAAATTACAGAACTTTATGCTAAAATAAAATATACGATCTCACAAAAATAAAAATAATAGCATCGAGCAAAACTAAAATGATAAAGTCAATTTGTAAAAGCTGGCTCAGAATTATTAATTAGAAATACACATTTAAAATGATAAATGCACCTCGAATGCTTATTTGAATCGAATACGTCATCATCGGGACACGAAAAATATGATTTTTTGTCCTACTTAATAAAATTCGAAAAATTTCTATGCTAGAGTAAAATTTTGGCATAAGTATGAAATTGTTCATGAATTTCGAGGAGAAAACCTTGATATAACAATTCTCAAACTATTCAATGGTTCAAAGCTACTTCTCTGGCAAACTACATAAGCTTCAACCAAGGCAAGGAAGACAACTGACCTATAAATTAAAAGAACTATTATTAAAAAAACCGGGACCGAACGACCTTGAAAGCTGAACAATTGCACACAAAATGAATGCTGCTTTGGATGAAAGACCGCAGTGGACTGTTAATAGACGACTGTTAAGTTTCACAATAGCGTAGTTTGATTTAACAACAAGTCGCCAAATAACAGAAGCATAAGATAAAAGCGGTAGAACCAGAGATTTGTAACTAGAACATCAGCATATTTGGATTCAACCATAGGGTTTAATGCCACATCACCAATTCCACATTACCAAAAAAATTGCAGTGGATTTTTGAAGTTTACTTTCAAGATGATATTTTCAAAAAAGTTTACTGTCTAAAATAACACCAAAATGTTTGATGCTGTTGGATCTGGCGATCGTTTTCCCACAAAGAGAAGGAGCAGACAGTTCTTCAATGTTTTCACGCCTAGTAAAGACTAGCATGCTATAGTATTATAGATTATAACGTGCGAGCCCATTCCAAGGCACAAAAATTTTTACAACTTGAAGAACGTTAAACAATAACCACAAGAGAGGTGGCAAATCGCTTCCCTACCTCGGGTATTTTTGACATAAAAAGAAAGAGAACCTAGTCCGACTACAACATACGAGAGATAAGCATGAATCTGGTGATGGTAGAAAAAGATAAGCAATATCTAGGAAAGTACCCACAAAAAACTCCGTGATACTAAGCGATCTTTCGAACCTTGTAATAAGTTCAGACAGAGCAAGTTCACACGATATTCCAATTATGTAAGCATACTGAGTGTTATTGACTGCGAGGATAGATAAATGACGGTCTGTAATATATCTTTCAACAATTCTTTGCAGAGATTTAAGGAAAGTTGAAGAAACACTAATAGCTCGAAATGCCTTGGGATCAATATAATCCGACTTACCCGCTTCCGGTATGAAAACAATTCTATTCCCGTTCCAAGAGCAGTTCCAAATTCAATGCATGCTTGAAAAAAGAGAAGTATAAGTGATCCCAAATGAGAGGAAGCCCATTTTGTAATTCAGCAAGAATAACTCGGATTAACAATTACATGTTAGATTGCTCGGAAGCAACAAAATCAAGATACTTAACATCGTAACCGAGAGCCTTTATCCTTTTAACATTTCAGAGTAGGTTCTAGGTTCGTCACCCAAGATCTACCACGAAACTACCTCTGATTATCTAGTATAATCTTCGTGGATATCTCAGCACTAGGTGCCAATATGCCGATATGTAAAGAGAACATGCAAGGCATGTTTTAAACAATCGTTTCTTTCTTACGAAAGCGCCTTTGTGTCAAATTAAAATCAGAGACAGAATCCTGCCCTTCCTTGAAAATGATCGATGGAGCAAGAACAAGGATTACAAAAGTGTCAGGCTCCAGTGATGTTGGAACCTAGGACCCACCGGTCTCGTTACACGTGCTAAACTGCTCTGATGCCTCTCTAGAAATCAGAAAATTCAAGGCCACATCATGAATGCCGTGGCAGACTGTAGAATGAGACATATATGGTTAACCGTTAACTATGTGCGGATGAAGGAGACACCTACATGGATCACCACGATGGTTCTAACGTCGAAGAATTGCAATCCTGAAAATTATCTTGGAATCATCTTCGTCTACCTATTACACTGCAACAATGAGGCGAATTTGAAAATAAACCGTCGCGTAAGCAAAACGGCAATTTAACCCATCTATTTTTTACCTCACCCAAAATAGCAGGGAATCTTACCGGCTCCGACTACAAAGAAAATTAACTGAAAGTAGTGGCATCACTGTCGCGCACAATGGATCTCAGAGACCGGATCCTTCCCACCTCAATAATATTATCTGCACAACATCAAGGTATATTGGGCACGAATAAGGCAACTGCATGCCCTTTTCGCCAGCAATCAAGGCCAGGCCCATGACCTTATTATCACGAAGATACACCACTTAGGTACCTTAACCTCCATAAGTCAATGTCAGCTACTGTTACCTTTTACCGCCTCTTTAAGTTTTGGACGCATCTAGCACAGGGCGCAGGAACACCGTAAACTATGCCGCATCTCACTTTCACGGGAATTTTCAAAACTATGCTGAATGAGAAAAGACACTGGATTTTACTATGTCAAACCTGGACCAGATCAACATAATCCTCGACGGTTTGACAAAGTGTTTTTATAAATTTTGTGACTGAGATAAAGTAAGAAATAATCTACGTTGAGTGAATTTTATCAATTTGCTAAAAAACTTGTGTTTAAGATAAAGTGTGTGTGTGTGTTTGGAACGTTTTGGATTAAAACATTTATTTTCATAAATGGGTCGTAAAAAGGACCTAAGCAGTGTAAAAAAAAAGCTATTGGAGCATTATTAAAAACAAAAAACCATTCAACTACGAGATCGCCAAAATTGAAATAGTTTCTTGCTCATCAGCAGTAATTTGGCAAAAATTCTTTAATCTGGGAGTAAATTTTATGAGACCAAGGGAAGAAACTGTAAGATGATCAGGAAGATTACGTCCAGAACAGACCGAAAAATTATTTAATCGGCCTTAGAGGAACGACGAGCGAGCTACAAAAGTACCTTAGTGAAGAAAAAAAACCCAGACTCACTGAAAAAATGCGGAAAAAACGTCTTATTTGGGCTAAACTTCATAAGCACTGGACAGTCGACGACTGGAAGAAGGTAAATCGAATTTTTAAGCACTCATTATATATTTTCAAAAATTAAATAAAAAAAAATCCCAAATTAAAGTTTATTCGTTATGTTTAGTGACGAATGCAAGCTAGAAGCCGTTACAGAATCGGCCCAGTTCGTCAGAAAGAGACCAAGAGAGAGGTTTAGGGAGAACTGCGTAGTCTGGAACATAAAACATCCACCATCAGTAATGATATGGAGCTGCATAAGTGTAGATGGACCTGGTCCAATATACTTCGTAGAGGAAACCATGAGAAAAGAACAATATCAAAAGGTATTAACAGACGTCTTATTTCCTTTCATGAGGTCACTACCTCAAGGACAATACTCTTACACTTGTATGCAAGATAGAGCTCCTTGCCATGCCGCAAAATTAATAGAGAATGTCCTTCTTAACCAAAATATTGGCATCCTCTCTCTTGGCCTGGCGATTCTCGGGATCTAAACTCTCGAGAATTGCTGGTTCTTACTTAAGTCCAACGTATATAAAACTCCAATCCTACAGTGTTTACCAAAAAAAAAAAAATATTGAAAAATGGAGACTTACTCGGTTTGGTAAGTTTAGATGTGGATTATTTGATCCGTGGTTATTTTAAAAATCCACCGATTTCGATGAATTATTTTTATTTTTCTATGATTTCGTCGAATTATTATGTTATATTTTTTTGGCATCTCCGACTTTTTTCAATCGAATATAAGACAAAACGAATAGTTTTATGCGAATTCTAGAAAAATGTTTTATTCTAAAAACTATTTGAAGTGATTTAATAACCGTTTCAAATAATTTTTAATATTTTTGTTGGTACACAAAATGTTTGTTTACCAACAAGATTTACATGGCAATTCATGTAAATACCATAAATGAGAACTCAAGGCACACTACAATTTCTTTTGTCCTCTCGTTTAGTTTTAAATGGTAATGGAGTAGGCATTGAAAAAAATGTCAAGATTGACATTTAACTTAAATTTAAATTGTCAGAAACATAGACATAATACTATAAATATACAGACAGTTACGACGGGATGCGTATATAAAAATCTATTTATAACTCTGTCTTTGAATGCCATATAATCCACAACTAAATGGGCGTATCCAGCACACTGAGATTCTCACAGTTTTTAGTGAGGCCTCACCAAATTTTATATGAAAATTTCTTTTATTTTTTGTGAGCACTCAGTGTGGTGGATATGCCCAAAGCTTTTGTGTTTGTTTGTCTTTCAAAATAAATTTATTTGAAAATTTATTATAATTTGTGATGAAATTTGTGTGTTGAATAAATTTGTGATCAAATTTGTGTGTTATTAAAATAAAATGTGTCGAGAAAAAAAAAATTGATATGAATTATGAAATGAATTATGCACAGTAGATTTCGCCAGCCCGAACACGTTTTCAGTTATGTATGTGGAATTAAAATGGCGCATTTTTCAGTATGTTAAATATTTTAATAATATAATATATGTATAAATATAGTTATATGTGCACTTTAGGATTGATTAATTATATTGATAATTTACATATATTGTGTAAACAGTTCGGTTTTATGAGTTATATGGAATAGTGAATATCTTTTTCGAAATAATTTTAATATATAAATTCGATTAACTATTTTGTGTAATATTCATGAACCAGTTATGGTTTAAAAATATATTATACAATTCTTGAATACTGGTAATTAGGTACTACACAAAATTCTAATTCTACAAGTAACTAACTTCATTCACATTCGTTAATAAAAATTCATAATACAGTACTGATTATTTTTGTCTATCTCTTTTTTTCATTGCAATTGATTCACTTGACGTTTAGTTATTACCGGTCTATGTATATTAGTATATGTCTATGATATTGACAGAACAGAAAAAAATTTGTTCCCGCCAACCAAATATCTGAATCACAAATAGAAAATTCAAAGGAAACTAGATTTGCTTGGTAAACTATTAGTGTACGGAATTTCCATTTTTGATGTATTCGGCGTTGTGAGCACTAAAATACCTCGGGATAAGAAAAAATAACTCATTCCGAAACTAATTATGTATATAAACCAAGTTGTAAATCATGGTTAGGCATGACGCATTAAAACGAAATCATGGGTACTCGAAAGTATAGTTATGAAAGCAGTAGTCTGTATATGGCATAATGTGTCTATAACATTAGACCTTATATCACAGACACACTGTTATTTTCGTAATTATGATTAAAACTCGAAACCATGATTTCGTACTATGTAGTGTGTCATGTTTAACCATTGTTTCAATCTAAATTTGAACTCAGTTTCGAAATGAGATATTTTTTCTCATTTCGATGCATTTTAGTGCTAACAATGCAAACAAATCGTAAATGGAGATTGCGGATATTAAAATTATAAAAATCTAGTTTTCTATGCATTTTCTGTTACACAATTAGAGAGGACAAATTTTTTTTGGGTTTTGTCACTAGAAAAATCATTTTTGACAATTTAAAAGGCAATTAAATGTCAATTTTGGCATTTTTGTGAACGCCTACTCCGTTATTATTTTAAAACTAAATGTGTAGACAAAAAAAATTGAAGTGCGTTTTGCATACTCTAAAATACTATCGGAAAAAGGGGACTGGTTGTCGAAAATATTCGAAAGCTATATGATAACTGATTGGCTCGTAATACTAGAAGTGCTCTAGCAGAGTATTTCCATGCTAGGTAAGCTACGACTAAATGTCTCCGACATGAGAAGCGCAAATGTATATGAGAAAATACATCGAAAATATTAGCTTTCAACCGGAACGATTGAGCTCACAAGACTATATTGAATGTTTTGAATCTCACTTAAAATGTCCATCCAAGAAGTAAAGCCATCAAAGATGGGAATGGAGAACTGAGAAAAAACATAGCTGATGTTCTTTCATTATGAGAAACCTATGTCCAAAATCTGCTAGATCGGAATGTCGAAATAACCCCTATTAGAGCAACTGATCCGCCGGGTGAGGAGGTCTTTGTGAAATATACCACAGCAGAGGAAGTAGGCGCAACTATTAGTAGATTAAAAAATGGGAACCCATATGATCTCTGTTCTTGCATCAAAACTATAAGATCTTATAGTCGCTAGTTGGGATCAAGAGGAGTTGCTGGAGAATTGGAAGACTGCACTCATATGTCCGCTGCACAAAAAAGGCAACCGTTTAAAGTGTGAAAATTATCGTGGCATAGCTTTATTAAACACTACCCACAGAGTATTGGCTACTGTTGCATTTGCCGAACAAGCCCTCCTCGCCGAAAACATCATCGGATACTGTCAATTCGATTTTCCCTAATTTTAAATGATGAAAAGGTTCCACCTTCAAGTTTCGAACGGTTGGTCTAATCGTCAATCTAACAATGACTATTCAATGTAGTATTAATTTATGCAAAATTTCGTAGTGTGATTGAGGGAGGTCTAAGGGGCTGAAGGAGCTGTAATTTCGAATTTTCTCAATTTTTTATGATGAAATGGTCCTTTTATGGTAAATAGATGACCAACTGGAGAAATCTTGAGCACTGGATCGTTTTACTAAAAATTGGGAAAACATTTCTCAGACACCTCCTCCAATCGTACTACAAAATTTTACGTAAGTCCGGACGGATCATTCTCCATATAAAGAATTATTCCAAATAATGGTACAACAACAACGTGTGCATACGAAATTGGTATAAGCAACACAAAATTGGATAATTATATTTTGAATACACAACAATTGAATTCTAATGAACTAGAAATCATGTCATTTAGAGACGCATAAAAATCGTATCGATTTTGCAAACCAAAACTAAGTAAACAGCACCGAGACCGACACATACAAGTGCTATTATACAAGAGATGGCACTTTGTACCTTTATGTTTAACAAAACATATTTTCTAAAGGTTTTACCGGAATTGGAATGCGGCCCTCGAACCAAAAATATAGAAACTGGTAAGACCAGTTTGGATTGCTTTATTTTTTGTTGTTTTTATTAAAGAAAATAGAAGAAATTTTATTTTTCTATTCAATTTGAACTTATTAAAATTAGCCGACTCCAGCCGAAAAAATCCCGGAAACGAAGATTCAAACTAATCAAACGAAAAAGACAGCCGATTTTTGCCGATAACATCCCAGCCGAAAAATGTTGATAATGCAGATTTTATGCCGGAAAATAATTATTTATATTAGAAATTTTTATTCTGTTCTTCCTAAAAACCAACTAAAAAATTTAAAATTTTCATTCGAAACAATTAAAACTAATATCCAAACCAAATTTATCTAAGTGCTGTATTGGATGTTTGGATAGGTAAGACGTGAAATGCATCTATAGTTATATGTTTGGAGAATAATTTAAATGAAGTGCCATCTAATAATTATCATTTAAAAACGTCAGGTCCATTTTCATGTGAAGAGTACGGGAAAACTCGATTGAATATATCGCACACACAAAATTTGAAAATTTCTAAAAATTGGCCGTTTACAGTGTCATGGCAGGAAATAGATACAAATGCAAAATGCTGATGTACAACACTGATGTTCACGCCTGAATAAAATTTCAGGTCAATTTTCATGTGGGGAGACCACAAAAATTCGGTTGAATAAAATATATAATATGGTTTAAAAATGCACAGAAATACCAAGCCGAAAAATACCGATAATGCAAATTAAATATTAAAAGATTAAATGACAACCTTACTGAAGTTAGCAGAAAATTCAGCCGAAATCCGCATTATCGACAAATTTTAAGGGGAAAAATAAAATAATTATTTAACAATTTGTTTTAAAATAAAAAAGTAAATCAAATCGATAAAATTATATAAATTTATTTAAATGTGCATATAAATTAAAATGTACTAGTAAATTCTTAAAAATATGTTATTATGTCTATTATACTATATTATGTCAAATATATTATGTGTTGTAGAGCAATCGTTATAAACCTTCGAGTTATAAATCCTATACAAAGGCCTCGGATAAATTTATCATATTCATCACCACAACGATCTTGGATAATTTAAACGGTCAAAGATAAAAAAGGAAACATGGAATATTCTCAACATTGCAATAAAATTTGGCCTCAAACTTTGCATAGTCGATAATGCAGTTCTCAGATTATTATGGATTTCCCTCTCAATATGTCGGTAAAGTAGTTTTTTTCTGATCAAATTCCGGTCGAAATGTCGATAATGTAGTTATGTCTGCCCAATGTTCTACTAACTTCAGTAGTATTAAATGACAGCCGAATAATGTCGATAATGCAGATACAAATTTTATGTCGGAAAATAATATATTTTAAGTCTTTCATTTGAATCTATTTCCAGCCATGACACTTTAAACGGTAAATTTTTAGAAATTTTCAAATTTTGTGTGTGTAATATCTTCAATCGAGTTTTCCCGGACTTCCAATATGGAAATCGATCTGAAATTTTTGAAGTTTTGCTGGATATTGCCATTGAGTTTTCTCAGTATTCAAATAGTTTTTTATTATAGTGTTAATGCATTTAATAAAAAGTTTAATTTTGAATAATATGCGTTGATGAACCGAAATAAATATTTTTGATTTAAAAAGATATTATTACTGTTTAGCACCAAAATTATCTGTCTACTTTATCGACATTTTTCGGCCGGCTATTTATACGAATCTGCTTTACCGAGTTTTACAGGCGAATAATATAATGTGAAATTCTTTCGAAAAACAATGATGTAAATCAAAGATATTTGATCGAATTCATTTTTTTACGTTCTATGCCACACAAAAATAACAGATAGACTTTATTTAAATCAAATTGATATTTTGTGAAAGGTTTGATATTTTTCCGATTTGATCGACACTACCACCACCAAACATTATTATCAATTTTTGACAAGTAACAAGACACGAAAGTGCGCCATTTTTATAAGTTGTTATTTATGTATTTTTTTTGCTGGTGAACTTGTTTATGCCACAATTTTTTTCAACAATAACGTTGCGTATGTTGCACAAATGTATTTAAACTAGATATATTTCGTCAAGTGCTTTGAGAATTGTCAAAACTTGATTTATGCATAAAAAAACAAACACCGAAAGATGGTCTCTTACGCGCTATTACCTACACACTGACAACAAAAATAACAAAAAAAAATTATACGATCTTTGGTAACTGGCAAAATTTGATTTAAATTTTGATTCGATAGAACTCACCATTAATAGTTTTTGAATCTGCATTATCGACATATTTCGGCTGATAAATTTTGGTCATTGTAGCCGAATCTGCATTACCGAGATTTTTCCGACATTTTATTTTGATATGAGCAACAGCTTCTCCGCAAAATAACTTAAAAATTATATCTTATAAAGTTACTAATTACAAAACTTCTCGGACCTCCTAAAATCATAATACGAAGTTTTATGTAGATCCATACTACATGGAATGGTCTTTGCTAGAATGATGATCATCTCGAAAGTTGTTGAACGCGGAAAAATTTTATCATTTCAAATTGAGAAAATTTGACATTCCACCCCTCAAACTCCACAGACCAACCCAAACCATGCTACTTCATCGAATAGTTAAAGTTAGATTGATGGCTGACTGATAAAATTTAAAATTTGGTAAATTAATGTTGTTAAATAATGCCGATATGGGTTTTTCAGTTGAAAATCACGATTTTCCAAATGATATTCAATTTTTTTTTAGTTCATTCCCAATTTTTCACAAGTCAAATACAATTTTTTATACTTCATTGTCAATTTTTTCTAAAGCAACTTTAAATTTTTTGCAAAATAAATTCGTGGTTTTTCAAAGTAACTTCAATTAAATGCAAAGTAAATTCGAATATTTTTAAAATAAATTCAAGTTTTAATATTTCAAGTTCGCAAATTTTTACAATTCAAAATCAACTTTTTACAAAACAATATAAGTGCTCCAAATTCATAACCGATTATGTTGGGATTGGGTACGTTGGATGGAAATGAGATTCTTAAATGATTTTTGGAAGAAGTTCTGGAATACGGTCACCTGGGATGGAACTCGATCAATTCTTAACCGATTATGATAAGATTATTTATGCTGGATGAAATGAGATTCTTTTAATGGTTTTTGGAAGAAATTCTGGAAGATATTTCTTAACCGATTATGATGGGATTGAGTATGTTAAATGGAAATGGGATACTTAAATAATTTTTGGAAGAAGTTCTAGAATATGGCCACCTGCGACGGAACTCGATCAATTCTTAACCGATTAAGATGACTTAACCGATTATGACATCCCATCATAATCGGTTCAGAATTGATCTAGTTCCGTCCTACACTCAAAAAAATATGATAAATACATGATTTCATATATTATGATAATACTAAATTATTGTGATATTCCCTATCATACAATGATTAGAAATACTATCAAACTTAGTTTATATGATTAATATCATCATAGTGTGTTAAATACAATTACATATTTAAATGATTGATTGTATCATAATATTATATTCTTGATCATGTGGTAAATGAAATCATGTATTTATCATATTTTTTTTTCTGAGTGTAGGTGGCCATATTCCAAAACTTCTACCAATAATAATTTATGAATCCTCTTCCCATCTAACATACCCAATCCATC
This sequence comes from Nephrotoma appendiculata, assembly GCA_947310385.1. NCBI lineage: Eukaryota > Metazoa > Arthropoda > Insecta > Diptera > Tipulidae > Nephrotoma > Nephrotoma appendiculata. The sequence continues at coordinate 180,042,327 of OX371225.1, forward strand.
ATAATCGGTTAAGAATTTGGAGCAATGAATTTGTTTTGCAAAAAGTTGATTTTGAATTGTAAAAATTTTCGAACTTGAAATATTAAAACTTGAATTTGTTTTAAAAATAATTGAATTTACATGCTACTGAAGTTAGCCGAAAATATCAGCCGAAAAAAACATGCATTACCGACACATTTTGTATCAGATGGTAATAAAACATTCTGTTGTATGAGCGGAAATCTACATGTAATTGAAGTTGGTAGCAACTTCAATTACATGTAGATTTCCGCTCATACAACAGAATTTTTTATTACCATCTGATACAATATATGTCGGTAATGAAGGTTTTTTTTCGGCTGAAATTTTCGGCTAACTTCAGTAGCATTGAATTTACTTTACATTTTAATTGAAGTTACATCTGCTATGTTTTCACAAAGATCTTGCTTGTTTTGACTGTAAAAGTTGTGAATGAACTAAAAAAAAATTGAATATAATTTGCAAAATCGTGAATTTGAAGTGCAAAAATTATAGTGAAATTGTAAAAATTTGAAAAATAAATCTGCTATGTCGACATTTTTCGACTGATGTACCTTTTTTAATAATTTGAATCTACATTATCGACCATTTTGGTTTACTGAGTAAGTTTACATCGACATATTTGGTCCAGGACTATACACTATATCTGACCTAAACACATGATGTAAACGCTAGTTACCCAAATTAGGTTGGGTAACTTTTTTGTTTGGACTGACCCAAATTAGGTCGATCAAAAATGTGATGTAAACGATACCGACCTAAATGGTTTTCGTATCATGAAATAGATGTCAGTAGCGGCATTGATGTTACCCAAGTATCGCTACTTCCAACTTATTTCGATTTTTATGGAACAATTGTTGGAACTAAGTTCCATGGTCAAGTTCCATTTTATTACAAGTTTTACTATGAAGTGTGGAACAAAAACCCGTAACTCAATGAACTGGATATTATGCGAGTTCCATGTCTTCCATGAAATATCTCAAAAATGTCACGAAAGGTGGAACTGCCAAAATGAGTTCCATTTTGTTATACTTGGGTAATTAAACATATCAGCATAAAATTTAGTATTACAGTTATTAAATGAGTCAAATTTAAAAAAATTAAATGAAAGAATTTAATTTCGAAAATATTACAGGAATTATTTATGAGAAAACTATGAATTGCGATGAGAATATAAGCAATACTTTTAGTATTATTAGGTTACGCAGCCCTGGTTAGCGTGTGTAGTACTTAAATTTTTGATATATAAATGAATGAATTAATAAATAAAAATAGTAAATAGTGTTTAAAATAAGTGAAAATCTATAGTGTCAAGTGTGAAATGCCAAGGAACAGCAACAAAATATAGATTTCGTGGAAAACTGAAAAGAAATTACATAAAATAGTCAAAATCTAAAAACATTCTTAATATAAACATTCGTAATATATACATAAGTGTCAAATTCAAATACAAAACGTACAGCTAAATCCAGTATTTTATGCAACTCTTGCAACTTATTTATTTTTAAATTAAATTGTCAGTGAAGTTAAACATTTATACTGTTGTGCATGAATTGAATTACAAATTATAATGTCTCAGTGTGAAAAATGTAAGCAAGTGACCGATTCGAGACAAAGAACAACTTTGCGATGTTTTGGTCGATGTAAAAAAGTGTATCATTATACATGTATTGATTGGAATTTCGACAAGTACAAGACATTATTTAAGGAATGTCCCTATGCTAGATTTGTATGTGCAGAATGCCAAAATCATGAGGAGGATACTATATATGAGGAATTCAACAAAATTAACAAGTTCGTTGAAGAATTAAAACAACATTTATGCGCAAATCATTTGAAGCTTAATGAACAGCTAGGAGTAATTAAAACCCATATTGAAGAAATCCATAAACCTGATGAGACGAAATCCTTTGCTGCAGTCGTCAAAACCAATCCAACAAAATTGGTTTTGTTACAGCCAAAGAAACCTCAAGAGAATAAGAAAACCAAAGAAGACATCGTAAGTCAGATTGATCCGAAAAGTATTCCCCTAATGGGATACCGAAACGTTGCGAATGGGGGAATTATATTGCAGTGCGATTCAAATGAAGCAAAGGAAAAACTGAAGCAAATCGCCACAGATAAATTAGGAGCTCAATATGAGGTTAAATTGCCTACAGAGCTAAGGCCTAGAGTGAAAATTTTAGGAATGTCAGAACAACTAGAAAGCGGTGAAATTATATCAGCGTTGAAGCAACAAAATTCGTTTTTAGCTGCTAGCGACATAAAAGTAGTAACAACCTATCGAAGAAGAAATACACAGAAAGTCGATACAATCATTGAAGTTGATGCCACTTGCTTTAAGAAAATAATGGAGGCTGAGAAACTCAATATCAATTTTGATAGATGCCACGTAGTAGAATCAATAGGCTTAACAAGATGTTACAAGTGCAATGGTTATTCACATCACGGCGATAAGTGTACCAGCAAGCTAATGTGTCCAAAATGTAGCGGAGAGCACAAATATAATGAGTGTAAGAGTACAGAAATCAAATGTAGCAACTGCGTTGAAACAAATAAGAAGCTAAATCTAAACATTGATGTAAACCATGCTACGTGGGATAATAACTGCACAGTATATCAGCGCAAGTTGAAAATACTAAGAAACCAAATCAATTACCAATAGCAGTTTCGAAAACAAGACGCCCTATACACCAACATCCGAAGTCTATCGTCAAATTTCATGGAGTTACAGGAAATTGTGTTCAATTTTAAACCAGCCTTAGTATTACTCAGTGAAACTAGAACAACTGAAGAAATGTACGATTCGGAGTTTCATATTGATAACTATAAATTTATACGCTGCGACTCGGATAGTCGACATACAAGAGGAGTTGCTATGTACATTCATGAAAACATAAATTTCAAAATAATTTCAAACTGTGAGAAGGATCGCACTTGGTTTTTAGCAATACAAATCATAAAAGGATATCATACGACTGGGATATTTGGAGTAGTATACAGATCATTTCAAACAACGAGAGCAGTTTTCTTAGATAAATTTGACGAATGGATGGAAAATATCATAAACCATAACAAAAATAATTTCATATTCGGTGATTTTAATATTGATGTCAAATCCAATGAATATTACAGTGTAAAATTAAATCAATTGATAAGTGATCATAGACTAATTCAGGTGGTTAAAGAATATAGTAGAGTTACAGCAACCAGTGAGAGTTTAATAGATTTAGTGATCACTAATTCAAAAAATGTGCAATGTGAAGTAGTTAAAGAGCAACAAATTAGTGACCATTGTATGTTAAGCATTGATTTAAATTGTGGGAAAATAAAAGCAACAAGAAATTGTGACCCGATAGAAATACGTTCGCGAAAAAATTATTCTCATGAATTACTTAACTATGCTTTAAATCAACAATTTCTGGGATGCAAAGATACTAACTTAAACGAAATAGACCAAGAAATAAACGCAGAAGCTGAAGAGTTACTGTTAAAGTTAAAAACTTGTCTGAATGAGTTGACATGTACAAAATTGATTCATAAAACTAGTAAACTACCATGGTTCTCGGAAAATTTGAAATTACTAAAGCAAGATAAACTACGATCTTATGAAATTATGAAAATTATAAACTCAAATGAGAGCTGGGATAATTATAAAAGAGCCAGAAATATATATAAACAATCTTTAAGGAAGGAGCAGTCCACTTTTTTCAAAAACAAATTCATAGAAAATCAAAATAATCCAAAACAACTATGGAGAATGTTAAAATCGATGTATAAAACTAAATCCACAACACAGTGGAATATTCAGTTTAATAATAAAGTAGTAACCGATAAACTAGAATTGGCCGAATCTCTTAATAATACATTTGTATCCAGTGTGATTGACATCCATAACAAAATTCCAAAAGTAAAAAATGTTAATGAATCGAATACGTATCCCTACACAGTTCCATTCTGTTTTCAAAATATTACAAGTCAAGAGATAACTAAAATTATTAGTAGTTTGAAGTCGAACGCTGGAATTGATGGTATAAACCGTACTATCATGTTAGATGCTATGAAGAACAAAATATTCTCATCAAAATTTACGAACTTAATCAATAAAAGTTTATATGAAGCTAAAGTCCCGAGATCATGGAAAATATCAACGGTTATTCCAATTCCGAAAACTTCTAAGCCAACAACACCAGAAGAACTACGCCCGATAAATATGCTACCAACCTACGAAGCTGTGTTAGAACGAGTAGTTAAAAACCAATTAATAAACCACATTAACAACAATAATATACTAGTCGACCAACAATCTGGATTTCGCGAACACCATTCATGTGAAACTGCATTAAACTTAATGTTAGATAATTGGAAATCTGAAATAGATGACAATAAAGTAGTAGTAGCAGTGTTCCTGGATTTTAAACGAGCTTTTGAAAAAATCGATAGACAAATTTTACTAAAAAAATTAAGTAAATATGGAATACAAGGCGCGGCGTTGGAATGGTTCAATAATTATCTTCAAGAAAGGCAACAATATACAAAAGTTGATAACTGTATCTCTAAGCCAATACCAAATAATCTCGGAGTACCGCAGGGATCTACTTTAGGACCATTACTTTTCATCCTGTACATCAATGATATAGTAGAAGTTATAAATAATTGTAAAGTGAATATGTTTGCTGATGACACCTTGATTACGATTGCAACACCAACCCTTAGTGAAGCTGTTCAGAATATAAATGAAGATTTGGAGAACCTGAGAAAATGGCTGATGTTCCATAAGTTGGCACTTAACATCTCTAAAACAAAGTACATGGTGATGTCAATAAAAACAATACTAGAATGTAATCAAAATATATTAGTTGATACTGAAGTCATTGAACGTGTTAAACAATATAAATACCTTGGTGTTATCATAGATGAAAAGTTAAATTTTAATGATCATATGAATTATGTTGCTAAAAAAATGAATAAAAAGTTAGGTTTATTTAATAGAATTAAGGATAAAATGCCACGTGAAACAAAAATTATATTTTACGAATCAATTGTTGGACCACATATTGATTATTGTTCATCAGTGTTATTCATAATGAATCAATCACAAATATATCGTCTCCAAAAAATTCAGAACAGATTCATGCGAGGTATTTTAGGAGCAGATATTAGGACACATATAAGTGAAATGCTTAAAGTACTAGGATGGAAGTCTATTAACCAAAGAATACACTACAACGTTTTGAAGTTGATGTTTCGCCTTGAAAACGGAGCTCTACCAAAATACTTGGACTTAATGTTATGCTCTAATAGAGACGTTCATAAGTATAATACCAGAAACACACATTATCGATTACCAATGTATAGTAAATCTTTTTCGCAACGATCCTTAGGTTATAATGGAGTCAAATTATATAATTCTCTGAGCAATTTTTATACTTTGGGAGAATTACGAGAGTTACAATACAATCAGTTTTTGGGACTATTGAGTGTATTTATTAAAGATAGAATTAGTATTTAGCTAGTATTAAGTATAATAATTATGTTCTATTTTATTAATTCAAGATAATAAGATTAAAAAAAATGTCATTATTGATAAATAAATAAATAAATAAATAAAATAAATAAAATAAATAAAATAAATAAAATAAAATATTATTCAATAGATGGTGTACATAAATCTCGTTATGTAACCCCAAATGTGACCTATAATTTTTGTGATGTAAACGGGACTAAAATGGGTCGCTATTTAGGTCAGTCCACTAAATTTTTTAGCGATGTAAACTAGCTCACTGTCATACCTGTATTACCATACCTGTGAAATTTGTCATAACTTTGTCCTAAAATTCCAAAAACAATATTTGTCCTAAAATTATCCTGACTATTTTATTATGAATATGTATTAGTTAATGTCTGGTTATAATGAATTATCATATTTGTAATATTTGGACATACGTATATAAACAAATTTTAAATAAAGGTATAGTGAAAAAATCGTTAATTATCATTTCCAATTCAGCGACTTATTTATTGCCTAAGCACCAATATTGTAAATGATTTTAAAAATATGAAAGGGTGTCTATATTGTGGCTTATATCAAACTTCCTTTATCAAGAATATGTACGTATATTGAATTTAAACTTGGTCGTACAACCCCCGATGATGCACCACGATCTGGACGCCCAAATGAGACTGTGACTCCAGAAAACATAAAAAGATCCACGAAAATTTTTTTGTTGACCGTAAAGTGAAGTTACGTGAGATAGCTGACATGGTAAAGATCTCAATGGAACATGTTGGTCATATTTTGCACGAACATTTGTCCATGAGAAAGCCGTGTTCGAAGTGAGTACCGCGTTTGCTCACAATGGATCAACAACGATAACGCGTCATGATTCCGTGCGCTGTTTGAGCGCAATAAAAAGGATTTTTTAAGCGGTATATGACAATGGATGAAATATGAATCGTCCGAAGCGACCAAACGCACAGCTGTCGGCTGGAAAGGTTATGGCGTCTGTATTTTAGGATACACATGGTATAATATTTTTTGACTACTTTGAGAAAGGAAAAAAAATCAACAGCGAATATTATATCGCGTTATTGGAAGGAAGAAATCGCTGAAAAACGACTACAAATGAAGAAGAAAAATTGCTCTTGTACCAAGATAATGCACCACGTCACAAGTCGATAGCAACAATAATAAAATTGCATACTCGAGATACATACTCGAGATACGAGATTTGGACCCAGCGAATTTTACTTGTTTACAGGCCTAAAAAAAATCTCCAGCGAAACAAATTTGGCTCCTCTAACTACAAAAATGGGAATAATCAAAATTTCTTTCAGCCTCAATTTTTCGAGTGATTAATAAGACTGCGATCGAGGACCTTGAGATTTTTGCAGACGTACCATTCGTTTTATTGGCGATGATTGAAAATTTGCTCTTCAAAAAGTTCTCTATGAGTCTGTCGTAAGGATTGACTGAGCGGTTTGAAATTGCGGACTTAAGCTTTTCCTATAAATTGACGGTCCCCTTGATTTTTGCCCGAAACTGGTTCTCTTGAAATGGCCGCTTCTATGTGACTTTTACGTTTTCCATATAGACTCTTTTCGTTTATTGGAACAAATAATGGGTTGGGGGGAAAATCCACTATTTTTTCGCTAGATGGCTTTAGTGATATATATTCCGTGATGTATTTGTCGCCTTATACCATACGTCCATGATGACCTGCCAGAAGCTCCGGAAGCTAAGTTGAGAAGTTATTATGCATCCACCGAACCTGGCACTAAGCGATTATCACCTCTTTTTGTCCATGGAAAGCGCTCTTGGTGGTGTAAAAATGGACTCAAGAAAGACTTGTAAAAACTGGCTATCTTTGTTTTTCGCTAATAAATGGATGATTATAGCCATGTTAAATAAAGCCCCGAAATAAAATAAAAATAATAGATTCTTTTTCCCCATCCTTATATTTCTTTTTATGTATTAGGTGTGCACGTAGAAACTGTGCTTTTTTTTAGTCAAATTCACCTTTATTGAAAATATAATTGTTACAAAAATCAAGTATCGAATTATTCGCAATTAGTATATATTTGATCTTTTGCCATTTATCAGGTAGATAATGAATGACTTCGCGATAGAAACTTTGTGGTTTCCAAGCAAAACAGTCATAGTGCCATTTTTGAACATTTTCAACTTTCATGTTTCGCTGAACAGTCTGATCGATCTGGAGAATACGCCGCATGCTATAAAACTTCCCAGCCAGAGACGTTGAGTTCCTGCGTCGATTTTGCTGTATATGGGCGAGCGTTGTCATGCAACAATATCATCTTCCGCCTGTTTTAACTCTTAAATTGTCTTTTTTCCTCCAGAGCATCACATATTTCGATAATTGCATCGTTTGGCCAGGTTCAAGAAGTTCGTATTGTAGTAAATGACTACTTTCCAATCCCACCAGACACACAATAACATGGCATGAATATTCATTTTTGCAACTCATGTTGATGCCTGGATCAGTCCATTGTTTTCCGCGTTTAGGTTTATCGTACAAAGTTCACTACCAAGAAAGGAAATTCATGACATCTACATGAACGCAGATGCATCTGCACCCTTCGATTTTTGTTTTCTTCGGTCTGTTTATGATGAACTCATTTTCCTTTCTTCTGTATTTTTCCCATTGCGATTGCATGCTTCTGGAGATTAGAATACTCGTCCTCAAATTAATTTTACTAGACCTGGATGTGAATCGTCCTCAATCCATATTTTTTAATCCCAATTTCTCTATCTTGGACACGTTTACAAAGAAAGCTGCTTGTGGAAATCGGTACTCCTATAGCTTCAGCCATCCTTTAGTATTAATATACAGCCGGATTCATTTAGAGTTACCCAGGAAGCAACTCGACTTTTTTCGATTGTGCTAGGTCTAAATTTCGGGAAACAAAATGTACACTATCCGCCGTTGAAACGCGGGTCCCACTTACGATAAAAATAGCCCTAAGAATGTTTTCGAGTGCCAGAGATTAATTGTATTGGGTAGCTTAAGGAAATTTTGTTTACAGGGTCCTTCGTTGGGGCCCAGGTTCCGTTTTTAAATTTTTTATAAGTCTAAACGTTTTCAATAAAAAATGTTGAAAGGCGGTTTTGAAGTACCAGGAATCGATTGTGCTGTCGAAATTTCGAAAGAAAACAGTTACAGGGTTCTCCGTCAGGACCCGGGTTCCATATTTATTTTTTATAGTTCAAACATTTTCGACAAAAATTGCCAAATCTATGTTTTCGAGCAAGTGGAATTGATTGCGCTGTTTTTCAACTTTACTGGGCGCGTTTAATGGGCCCACTATCAAGGCGCGTGGCCCGGGTTCCGTTTTTAATTTTTTTTAAGTCAGATGATGGAATTGCTAAGAGGGTTTTCGTAGACCACTAATTGATTGCGTTTAGTCTCAATTTCGGGTAAACTTGTTTAAAAGGTCGGGGGCCTATTTTCCGTTTTAAATTATGTCATCGTCGAACGATAAAATTTGCTAGAAAAATGAGGTTTCCAGTACCAAGAATCAATTGCATTGGGTTTCAGTTTTGGGAAAACTAATCTACAGGGTGCTCCGTCATAACCCTAGTTCCATTTAAATTTTCTTTTATATGCTGAATGTACACTTTCGAGCACCAAAAATAAATTGCGTTGGGTCTCAGTTTCAAAAACACCTTCTAACTTTAATATCAGCACCGCAACTGCAACCCGTTCAATCTATACTCGTAAATCACACGGAAGGTATTACTGAAAATGAGATATTTCCGTAAAAAATCATAGAATTTCTCTGTATGTTGGTCGAATGATAGAGGACACTTCAACGAGTCTAACGATATACATCACGGTACCATTATCGTTTTTGTGTATTTGAAAGATTACGTCTTCGGATTTCGCTTAAAATCTTTGGCAATGCCCTAAATTTCATTTGTAGAAAGTTCTTATTCGTTCAATGTTAATAGTTTCTATATTTGTTGAATCGCGAAATTTGTTTGTATATTAATTTAATTTTACGCACAATACCATCTTTTGGTCATTAAATATTTTTCTGCAAATAAAAAGGTAATATACGATACCTTTATACCCAATTTGCATTTAACATTATTTTAAATTTTAAAATTCGTTATAACGAGAGTTTAACCAATACATACTCATTTCAAAAGGTTAGGACAAAGTTAGGACATACTTCACACCCGTGTATTACCAATATGGTCTGCTGGAATATTTGAAAGAACTTTAACAATATGAATAAAACAGAACCCGTGCACAAACGGAGGATACTCTAAGCCAGTTTCCCAGAAAACTTTCGACACTCAACTGTGTGAAATTTTTATAAAAATCTTTATAAATTGTCGTTCTTCTCACCTAGTGGTGGTATTGTGGGTTGTATTCCGGAATTGCTTGGTATGAACAGGAAATATGTCTCAAAGACAAGATCGGCTTTGTCGAGCTCATTATCTTCGTGACCTGGTTTTTGGAATAATTCTTGACGTTAAATAAACTTCTAATATTAATAAAACCGTCAAAAATACTTATATCAGAAAACTAATTGAATTTTATTAGAAGGTTGATTTATAAAATATACGGCACACAAAATGACGTCAAATGATTGTGACCTAGCTTATAACATGATATTAAAGTAAACATACTAAAATATAATTACAAACTACATTTAATATTCTATTTAACACATTACTAGTAGTTACTGTATAGAGTACAGACATACATATCGTCACTCCAGTATTTAAGTGTTACAAACGACAAAAACGATATTTCGAGAAAACGAAAAACAAAGTTTGGATTACTACGAACGTAAGGGTTTTCAAAAATTGACACAACGAATTATTATTTATGAAAATATAATAATTTTCTTTCTTGGAATTTAAAGAAAATTAAAAAAATTTCCAACGGTTAAATTTTTATTAATTTTCAAAATTTGATCCATTGCATATGTAACATTTAAACTTTATCATTGTGTTCGAATATGTATTGTATGTAACATTTTTTGGTATGTTTACGACTCACTTTTCACATTTTTGATGATTGTTAATTTTTTCCCTGGTCTGAACCAAACTGTCGTAAAAATAATAATGGAATAATGGAATTGTTAGCATTATTTTAACCAAGTCGTTTTACCAGCGAGAGCAAACAAATAATCGTAATTTAGTAAATACCGTTATATCAATTTAGCAGGAGACAAATTTTTTGTTGTTTTGCATTATTATTGTTAAATAATTATGTATAATAAAATAAAATAATTAAAAATATCTGTCACTCATGATGCGCGCTGTTAATCATTCAACGTTTACGGAAAGACTAAAATAATATTTTAAATAATACGTACTATGAGAATTGTTCGGAATGTAGATGCAGGCATGCAGCATCATACCAAACCTATCAATTGTATGTTTGCATCAAACATATTTGGAATTTCGAGTTTGATTTATGTAAAATTTCGAAACTAATGTATGCTTGAATCAGATAAATTCGAAACTATTATGTTTTAAAGCGAACTAAATTGTATGCTTGTATCATTTAAACACAAACTTATGATTTAGTTTTATATTGCAATTTTCAATATCATTGTACGTAAATATCATACAAATTCTAAATTAGCCATTTGAATTAAGTATTTTTTTAAATAATTGTATGTTTATATCAGATAAATACTGTATTTAATATTTAGTTACGATTGTGTTATCCATTTAAGTGTATGTATATATCAAACAAATCCTGAACCTTTTTCAGCGTACAGTGCTTTAACTACTTACCTATTGCACGTATGTATCACTTTAATTCTCATTTGAGAGAGTTGTATGATTGCAGGTTAGTATGTAAGTACCATTATTATATTGAGTTAATTTCAGTATTTATCTATTTTAAAACGTTTTTAGTGTTTTAATTGTATGTTTGTAACACATAAATTCTATAATGATTTCGCCGAAAAATGGTAGTAATTATATCACATACATGTAATTGTATTATGTAACAAACAAATACGGAAGTGTCATGATAAAAACTGTTTTTGTAACATTGATCACACTGAATATCTCAAAAACGAAAACAGATACGAACATTCTGAAACTACCAATCGAAAGAACTCATTTTTTTAGTAAGGACAGCGTCACTAACTCAAAAACGTCATTAATGCGTATATATCACTTAAATACTGGGGTGACGATATATCAATAATATTGCATGCACTGATTAATTAATTAATTGAAAAGTTGTATGCTCGTAAATGAAAACCAAATAAATGCTAAACAGCCCTTCGCCGTCGATAAGTCTCATTACATGCAAATTGTTAATGCAATAGCCACCTCTCTACGTACCATCATAATCGTTCTAATCTGAATTATTGTCCACCTTCCGCAAATATCAACTCGCATTCAAAAAATTAACGTTACAGTCCGCCTAAACTATAGACTCGCATGTATAGCAATATATACATGCGAGTGTGTAGCACATAAGGTGAAAGTGAAAGGTGCAGCTATTCGATATATGGAGTGATAAGTATTTTAAAAAATGTGTACTGGTGTCTATAACAACCCCCAAATTTAGTCACTTAATTAATTTATAGGCTAATTGGATATATACGGCCACCTAGCACTGTACGTCATGTCGATAATATTTAGCACATTCCAAACCGCACATAAACACCACAAAACATAAATTGTTTAAAGGAAAATCGAATATGAAACCATAAATTTTCTCCACTTTGATTTTGCCATATAGAATCCGATCCATGTGAAAAAAAAAATCTGGCAACAAAAATGGGAAAATCAATATAACATTTTTTTATTATATATTTCGTTATATATGTAGATGTGTGTGTGTGTACGTTTCAGCTCTTTTTGATTTTGTTTACTTATACACTTGGAGTTGGGAAAATCTACTGGGTTTGCGTGGGAAAATATTTAAAAAAAAATTACTTCACTCACCACCATTCCGGATGAATCAATACTATTGGTGTTGTTGTTGTTATTGTTGTTGCCGCTACTTTTACGACTTCCAACTTTTGATTTTTCCTTGTCACGGCCGCTAGATTTTCTTATTTTGCCATCTTTATTCGTATACGGAAAACCTGCAACGAGACAATACGGAAAAATTTATTTTATTATCTACCCTGTGCGTGTTTATTATTTTTATTTCCCCAGACATGGCTCAAACTCTCCTTACACACACACACACACACCACATTATAAAGGCAAAAGAAAGGGGGTAATGTATGTATAATGTTTAATCGACTGTTTATAGTTTATTTATATCCGATTCGAGTCGAGTATTAAAAATTAAGATTTCATAACTTGAGACATATTTCATTCGTATCGACATTATTAAGCAAGTGGCATAACAATTAATCGGGGTGCGCGCTTCAATCGAACACAAACAATCAAATAAAAATGTAATTTATGAATGAAATGGGAAATTTTTTTGTTGATTTTTCTATTTTCATTGATAGAAAATTGGAAATTGTTTGGTTTTTAAATATAAATTTGTTTTTAGAATGTGGCGGAGTGAGAGTGAGAACGAGATTCGTTTAATTGGGGTGGTGATTTTATATATTCGACGACTATGTTAGATTAAAATATGAGATGAACTTTGTTTAGGGGTATAAGAACTATATAAATGTATGTACATGATCGAGGGGTGTGATAATTAATTGGGGTCATTTTTATATGTTTTACGGTGATAATGTGTCAAAAAGGGTTATCACACAAAAATTAATCAACTATATATAACTCACCTGTTGCATTTGGTGTGCCACCACCATTTGATGATGTTATCGTTGGTGTACTCGGTGGATACGGTGTAACCGGCGATTGTGGATATTCGCTGTATAATGAGCCCGGTGTGTTACTATTGCTACTACTACTTGATGTTTGGTTTCCGTCTGTGTCCGTTAAATACGAAGGAGTTTGCGGTGCATGATGTCCATGCGAATTATACAAGTACGGATTGTGGTAGTGATGATGCGGTGAAGGTGACGAGGGCGGTGGCTGATGATGATGATTGTGATCCCGTTGATAATAAGGTGAAGAATATGTATTAAAATTCGAACTATATGTATCTTTGTGGTGATATGAATAACGATTGTATCCATCATATGGATGATAATAATTATAGTTACTGTTGTGTTCACGATTATACCCGTTGAAATAGCCTCCATTTGGTGGTAAATTACCACCAAAACTATATGGTGCATGACTTGGATAATTGTTGTATCGATCATTATTTGGATATTCATTGTATACGGGGCTATCAATTCCATTCGATGGTGGTTGTGGCAAGGCAGGTGATGGTAAAGGTGGCATAGCTGCACCACCTCGATACATCGGTGGTACTTGTATCGGATATCTCATCCCAACGTTTAATGAACCGCTATAGTTATAATAGGGCGATGCTCCTTCTTGGCTCGATCCATTTAGTCCACCCATCGTATGCCGATTTGCAAATTCTGAATATGGACTACAACAATCCATTGCGTTATATTAATATGGGGGCGTATGTTAGATAAAAAAAAATTTCTATACAGAATTTTTAACACTTCATCAACATCCACATATATAGGCACCGCAGAGAAAAAAAATTATTCACTGACAAATGAATCAATCAATTGATCCATTTTTTACTTTGATACATGGAGAACTTTTGTGTTGGGAAATGTTCATGTTTGGATCGAATTCTCTGCCTTCTTCTCCTATCTATAAATTGGTTCTTCTGATGTATGGAACACCCAAAATTGATTTTAAATTAAAATCTATTTTTAGACACAAACAACAGCATGTAAAAACAAAAAAGGCATGTAACTATATTTTCGATTTTCTTTTATTTTGTTGCTGTAATTTTCTAATTTAATTAGAGACCAAATTACAATATCCATCAATAATGTATTATATGTATTCATAATTGTCATATTTATGTTTTGTGGTGTGACGCATGACGTGTAATATGACAAAAAAGATTAAACGAATGGTTCGAGAGTGATTGAATGAATGGCTAAGCAAACCTGCTTTACTTATCAAATGGATCTCTTGCAATCTATTATTATGAATAAAAATAACTGGGCTAAATCAGAACTGGTAAGAAGATAATTTAACAAGGTTATGTCTTGTTTCAATACCTTGGTGTGTCCTTCAATATCAGTTTGTTGTATAAAGAAATTACAATACTCTCAATCCAAATTCAGAAATTCTTGGAGTATGTTAGAACTACAAACACAGGTCTCATAATACTTTTCTATTAAGTGAAGCCAATACTGATATCCTTGCCAAGTTTCAGGAAAAAAAATGTAAATTTCATATTAACTTCGGCCTGAAGAATGTCGAAGCACTTTAGTACACAATACTAAGATTGTGGCGCTGGATGCTGTTTCAATTTTTTTCAACCATTTGTTGAATTTGAATGGTTTTGGAAAAAACAACCGGCATTTAGAGGTTAATTATTAAATATATTCGCATCGCATATAATGAAAACCTTTTAAAGAATGTCACAAATTTAAGTGATACAACATAGCATAAAAACTACCGTTGTGGTGCTTGGAGCAGTTGCTTTTTTCTCATCATTCCCATATAATCATAATCGATTTCATTGTAACCAAAAACATTTCCAGCAGTTTTATGAAAGACGAGGAGAGCCAGAACGATAAGTGAAGTAAAGAATAATATATAGTATATTATAAACGTTTATGTCACTGACTCACTCGAGAACGCACAGGGTGACGAAAAAAAAAATCGTTTTCTGTAACGGCTATGTCACTCACTCACTAACTACTGCTATTCAAAAAAAAACATTTTATACTATACTTGCTACTAAAGTAAAACATTTTGCGTTTTTTCTCTCGCAATGACATTTTTTAACATTCACACTGCCAGTTTACATTCCAAATCAACAACGAGTTGTTTTTGAAGTAGGTCATGAAGAAGAAGCTCGGTTGGCTGCGCGTACTGGAAAGACCAAGCTTGAATCTTGGTTTCTGCTTAACACGAAAGATGCGACTGCACGAGTTCGCCTTTTCACTGATATCACTTACCGAAAGAGGAGGCGAAAGGACAATAGCATGAATGTACGTGATGAGCATGAAGGATGAAGAACGCTTCTTTCTTCGATTACTGCTACTACATGTTCCTGGTGCAACAAGTTTTGAGATTTTGCGTACGATAGATTGAAATTTATGCGGAACATTTAAAGCGGCAGCGAAGGCAATAGGACTAATTGAGTCGGATGAAGAATGGGAGCGATACTTGACAAACGGTGGAATATACTTGATGCCTAAGCAATTGCGAGAGATGTTCGCTTACATTTGTATTTTTGCCAACCCGCTGAATCCCTCAAATTATGGCAGGATCATCTAGGAGTTTTTATACTCGACTACATGCAACGGCACAGTAAATCTATGTCGATCAACTCGACTCTTTATGATATCAATTTTGTTCTCAAACAGCACGGAATGTCATGCGGTTCAGTTGGTTTGCCTGTTTCAAGCGGTAAACCACCCGAAGAAAATCAAATGTATGATCAAGAAGAAGAAGCAAGATTGGCAGTCGAACAAATTAGAAAGCTGAATGAAGCCCAGCTTGCGGCATATATCCCATTATCTGCCTCCCCACACACTCGTGTGGGTAAGTCAAACGAATCATGACAAAAATTTATTTTTGTATGTGTTTTGGACCAACTTACACATTTGTATATTCCTTTTAAACTAATTTTCGTCCGAAATACACAAAATTGTGTTGTACTTCAATTCAAGCGAAATTTTTTAACAAAAACGCCATTACATACTATGTTTTTTTAGAAACCACACATTTGTGTGGTCTGGACTTTATTTGAGCCAATTTTTTTTTTCTTGGTAGAAAAAGGGATATCAAAATTATAATTGCAGTTGAAAATAATCACGCGCAATGTAGGCGCTTTTTATCGATGGTCCCGGTGGCTCAAGCAAGACCATCAAATACACAACTATAATGGCAAACTTTCGGGGTGAAAGAAAAATTGTACTGCTATTTGCAACAACCGGAATAGCAGCTACTTTGCTTAAGGGAGAACGCACTATGAATCGTGGATTTAAATCAATGCGAATGACATCACCAGAAGTTGCAGTTTTGCGTGAGGCTGTTCTTATTGTTATCGATGAATTTACAATGCTTCCTAAGAATGGTGTCCGCTGCATTGATAAGCTCTTGTGTTTTGGTCCTTGGCGGTGATTTTCGTCAGACGCTACCAGTCGTTCAAAGAGGAATGCGCACTGAAATCATTCAATGTTGTATTAAATCAAGCCCTCTATAGAACCAGCTTTAACAACTTTCTTTGACCACCAACATGCGTAGCAAAGGTCAACACGAGCACACTGAGCACAATGAATGGCTTCTGCAAGTCGGATCAGGAGCTTTGCCTACAACACCTGGCATTTATGAGAAGGACACAATTCCAACCGAAATGATCACAAATCAAGTTCTAATCAGTGTCATTTTTAATAATATTGAGTAAATGTCAACAGATGAGCTCTCAAAACGAGATATCGTTTCTCCAACGAATGCTCAGACGCTTGAGATAAATTGAAGAATAATCGACTTGATTCATGATGCAGAAATTTACTACAGCGCAGATTCGTTAGTAAGCGAGGATCCTAACAATGCACCCACCTTTCCTGTTGAGTTTCTCAATGAACAGATTCCATCTGGCATGCCCTTAATGCTTTTGAAAATGGATGTTATCATAATGCTTCTACGAAATCTAAATCCCAAGAAAGGTATGTGCACTTGAACGCGTTTAATTGTGGAAGAGCTATCGCAAAACTTTATTAAGGCCAAAACCATTTCTGAGTGCAACAAAGGCAGTACGGTTCTAATCCCTCGAATTTATTTGGCACCTTTTGAGACCAATCTACCATTTGTTTTGCGACGACGACAGTTTCCAATAATTCCGGCATACGCCATGACGATAACCGAGGCGCAAGGCCAGTCTTTTAATAACGTGGGAATTTATCTTCAAACGGCAGTAATTTCCCATGGGCAATTGTATGTCGCTCTTTTCCGCACAAGAGATTCTCACTTAGTGAAAATAAGAATCGAAGATAATCCACAAAGCTTCCCAACGATGACCGTCAATTTTCTCGAAATGTTTTTTTAAAGAAATCCTGTAGTTTGATTTTTAATAAATATTTTTTGTACAAATAATTACAGTTTTTTTTTTTTTTGATTTTGTAATCTTATATGTGATCTATTTAAAAAATATTTAACTACTTTTTGCTGGGAATAAACGGCCGCGAAGCGCCTCAGAACAGCCTCAATTTGGGTTTCGAGAAAGGCACTCAACGATAGAACAGGTGCATAGGATTACTGATACAATTGAAGAGGCGCTGGAGAAAAAGGAAGTATGCTCAGCAATATTCTTAGACGTAGCCCAAGCATTTGATAAGGTTTGGCTCCGTGGTCTAGATTTTAAGCTCCAACGAGATTTGCCAAAACTACCTTCTGAATTGCTAAAGTCTTATATCAACGACCGTTACTTCCGAGTGAGACAGGAAGGGGAATACTCTAAACTGAAGAAAATATTGGCAGGGATTCCATATAAGGCAGTGTTTTAGGTCCCGTTTTATACCTCCTGTATACAAATGATCTATCAAACATAGAAGAAGCTAGAATAGGAACGTTTGCTGATGACACAGCTGTTATGACCACCGATGCTAGTATAGTTGAGTCCACGAGAAAACTTCAAAATGCTGTTGATATAATAAATAACTGGACAAAACAATGGAGAATAACAACGAATCGAAATCAACACACATCAACTTTACAAATAGGTAATTAGAATATATTCCGATTAAACTGAATTCACAACAAATACCATATTCTGACAATGCTAAGTACCTCGGCATGACGCGAGACTCTAAGCTCAGGTGGAAAGCGCATGTCTAAAAAAAGGAAAGAACTGAATTTAAAATTCAGAAAAATGCACTGGCTTATTGGAAGAAACTCCAAACTGACAACGCACAACAAACTGCTGTTATATAAACAAATCCTAAAACCTATCTGGACGTATGGTATTCAGCTTTGGGGCTGCGCAAGGAAAACTACAGTGAAGATCATTCAAACATTTCAAAATAAAGTACTACGTAGCATTGTGAATGCTCCTTGGTACATTAGAAACGGCAATCTCCATCGAGACTTAAACATGGAAAACGTCAGCGATTGCAATTTGCAAGGGGTCATGTACTGCGACTGCACCAGCATGACAACGAGGAGCTACGGAACCTACTGGATCGCACCAATGGACCAAAGCGCCTAAAAAGAACAAAACCTTTAGAACTAGTGGTTCCTTGAGCCGCTTAAATCAAAGGACTGACAGAGCTGGGATGAACTGCTAGGTCTCATCCCACAAGAGTGGACTACTTAACTTATAAAACAATTACTAGATAATCCATATGATTAGTTGTAATATTATACAGAAATAAAGATTTCTTAATAAAAAAAAAAAAAAAAAATGTTTCTATAAAATGCGACCCCAAAAGCATCTACGATGTTAAAAAAATTGTTTAAAGTTGTTTTAATTCAGAAAATCTTCGGAACCAGAAGTACCGAGTGTGAAATTTAGTGTTCGCCACTTGTAATGGTATCTGGACTGGAGTTTGTAAGAAAACTTTTAGACAATTTGCTTGTTGTGGTTAGTGATATGGCTCTACAAGTAGAAGTGTCTTTTGAACCAAATTCACTTAATATTTAATAATCCAACAAATCATTGGAACAATGAGTGCCGAGTGCGAAATTAAGTATTTTCAGCTTGGCATGGTGTCTGAAATTTGTTAAAAAAAAATTCAAGACAATTTGCATGTTGTGACTGGCGATATGGCCCTACACGTGGAAGCGTCTTTGGCCAAATCCGCTTAATTGTTTAATAACTCAAAAAATCAAACACCAGAACGTATAACTCCAAACATTTTTATCACCCCTCCCCCACTACCCCCATTCTGTATATATATATATATATATATATATATATATATATATATATATATATATATATATATATATATATATATATATATATATATATATATATATATATATATATATATATATATAAGTTAAGGTGAACTTGGAAAAGTTTACTTAAAAAAATTATTTTTTCGGACTATGTCCGGTTTATTTTATTACCAACTTATATCTAACCAGTTTACATTTTAGATTTTATTTATATAGTGAAAATATTGCTGATATGTAAATTTACGTTATGAGAAATATGCTAGTGTACTTTGTACACGCGCATTTACATTTTTGATTATCTAGAATATTTTATATAAAAAGTAATTTGAGATGTTGAAAAGTGTTGAAAGATGCACATTCCACGTTGATGCGATTTCCCATGAAATGCATGTGGCGTAACTAGCTGACATGGCTGTATGATGTGCTTAACTTATATATATATATATATATATATATATATATATATATATATATATATATAATTCTTGTGTATACGTGTGTATGTCACTGAACTCCTCCTAAACGGCTGTGTACTACATGCGTACCACCCTGTATAGTATATAAGCTACATTACTAAAATAAATAGTTGCATTTCCTAGTTGTATTTCCTAATAAATGAAATAAGCTTAAATTGCTTATTTTCGGTTATCAAAATTAAATTGCTTATTGCATTGCTTATTGCTTAATTTCAATTATGGAAAATGAATTATGAAAAAAGGTAAAAGCACTAAGTACAATGTACTTAGAAACGCTGACGTTGGGTTTATTCATATAAATCGAATGTTAGCCAAAATGTAGGATATTCATTAGTAATTAGTAAATCAATCAAAAAGGTAGCTAAAGTGTAGCTAGCGTATATTTGAATAAATAAAATTGTCTAAGTTTATATTAATACCGTGTTGTGTTTTAATTAATTGATTATGTATATTAAATGTGAGACATGGCATTTACATTCCTTTACAGCTGGACCGATTTTGATGATCAATGCTATACCACGCGTATATATTATATGATAACTGAATAATTAGCTTACACCGCCAAAACGGTGGATTTGCGAACTAAAGCGCTGGTTACAAAATTGTTTCTTTTTTCAAGTATTTTTTAATGGATGATGATAGAAATACTGACATGAAAATGACCTTGAAAATATATTTCAACCACAAGAACATCCAACTTCTGTGTCCGTCACGCTAGTCGGAACCATATCAGCCGGAACCAAACCAACTATGGTACAAGTAGCACAATGGATTGTGAATCAACGTGCACTATATGTTTGTTCAGCCGGAATCTCTTAATTCCAGCCAAAACCTTATAAAGCCAGCCAGAAACATACTACTGCAAAACCAACTATGGCACATGTAGCACGATGTATTGTGTACCATTGTGCATTATATTATTTTTCAAGCAGCTTTATCACGTTCTGGTTGGAATTATAAGGTTTCGACTGGAAAAACATATAGTTTACAATGATGCACAGTCCATTGTGCTACTTGTGCCATAGTTAGTTTATCATATAATGCTGGATTTATAAGCTTCCGGCTGAAAAACTATAGAGTGCATAATGATGCACGATGGATCACGGTGCACGGTGCTACTTTTCTCAAAGTTGGTTTGGCTGTTATATGTTTCTGGCTGGCTTTATCAGGTTTTGGCTGGAATTATAAGGTTCCGGTTGAAAAATTATATAGTGCACAATGAGGCACAATACATCGTGCTACTTGTGCCATAGTTTTTTGGTTCCGTCTGATTTGGTTCCAGCTGGCATAACGGACACGAACTTCTTTATGTTTGTTGAAAATGTAATACAGGAGCCTGAAGATATTATAACTACATCTCCAAATGAAATTTATCTATTTAAAGAAATCAATCCTGTAATTAATATGTATGATTTCAAATTATGTATTTTAAAACATAAATTACATTAAAACAAATCGAATAAAGCACCGGGTTTCGATTTAATAACCGGAGAAATCCTAAAGATACTTTCAAGAAAGTTTGTTTGTAGTAAGAATAGTACAAATGATATTTAGGTTGAAATACCTACCAAAAATATGGAAAACGGATAAAATAATTACAATTCCCAAACCAGGGAAATATCCTCACTTAGTAATATTAGATAGGCCTATTTTGTTGTTAGCAACATTGTCTAAACTATTGAAAGGTTACTACCAAAAAAACCGATACTCGACAGAAATAACCTTATTCCGAATTATAATTCTGGCTTCCGAAATGAGCACCCAGTTATTGATAAAGTACATAGGATGAGCAATGTGTTTGAAAAGGCATTAGAAGAGAGAAAAGCTCTGCTCCATATTGTTCCTATGTAGAGCAAGTCTTTGACAAGGCATGAAGGTTTGACCTATAAACTGAAACTAATTCTTAACGAACAGTATAGTCAAATACTGATATCTTGCATAAAAGAAAGATAATTCAGGATTAAGCAAGATAACGATTATTTGGAAGTTAAAGAAATTAAAGCAGGAGTAACCAAATAATCAAAGAGAAGATACAAACAGCCATTCAACCAATACAGAACTGGACCAGAAAAAGGAGCATAAAATTCAATGAAACTAAATCAGCACAGATTGATTTAACAAACAAATAAATATCACATAAACCACTGTAATTTACATGACTTGGCATGACATCTATAATTAAACCTCATAGATTAAATGAACAGTACTAATTTAAGTTAGTGATTGCGTAAATATCAGAATAGTCTTTTATACAAAAAATGTATACGATCATGTGATAAATGGTTTGAAAGGCTTTAGTTGGTAGATTCACCGTTTTGGCGCTGATTATTCATTTATTAGAGAATATATAAGTGTGACATATCATTGAAAAGGCCTTAAAGAATGCATCGTTGCCAAATTAGCAATTTCGGTGCTAGACCTAGCGCTTTCAGATTATTTTTAGCACCATAAAAATCAGTTTTGTACCCAAGTGCATTCTGGCCCTACTTAACTTCACAATTTCTATACAACTGATAAAAACATCAAAAATTTAACTTAATGATCAAATTAAATTGCTTTTTGTATGTATCTAGATTCTAGATATGAGTGTGAAGTTTGTTACGACTGTATGGTCGCAACGACGATTTTTGTGTTATTTTATTCACCCCGGTTGTTGTCTTCGTTTCGCCCATCTTCTCTTATGTTTTTATTCACCTCTGTGTTTGTCTGTTAAATTGTGCGCTGAACGCACCCGCGACGTTTTGTTTTGTTCCCCATCGTGTGGTGGCGCAGAGGTGAAGAGAAGACGGGAAAGAGAGAACAATGCGCATCGAGTGTGTGCAAAGTAAAACGTTTTGGAAAAAATGTTTTTTCTTATATGTCTCTCTTTTGTACCAACGAAAATTTGATATAAAGGAGAGACAGAGAAGAGAGATTCATTTCTTCTAGAACGTTTTACGAGTTGTGCGGCGTAAGAGTTTTTTTTTTCTCTTGTGTTGACAGTCGAGTTTTGATTATATAATTGGAAAGTCGAGTTTTTGATTTTGTAAATTAAATATTCGAGTTTTGTGAGTTTTATAAAGTCGAGTTTTAGATTTTTTGATTTGTCAGTCGAGACGTAAAATTATTTTTTTGGTGATAAGAGAAAAATATTAAAGATATATTAATTGTGGTTATATAACTGATTTAATAAAATTTATTTTTTGTAAGAAGATTACTGTATATATAAAATATTAAAGTACGATGGAAATTTTGTTGGTTGTGTGGTGATTATGTTGGCGACTTGGCGAATAAAATTACAAAACCTAAAGTGGAGTTCTGTTGTTTTTTTTTTTTTTTTTTTTGGTAACGTAGTCGACTTAGATAAATTGACAATTAAAAGTCGAATTTTGTGAGTGGAAAAGTTCAGTTTCTGGCATTCGAGATTTTTAGTGTACCTATGGTTGATGTGCCGTACTATAACGGGTACTGCGTTTTACGGGTGACGTCTAATATCCACGGGCAATAAATATAACAACGGGTGTCACAAATTTAAACAGTTGCTCGATTTATTTTCGCGTACACATTTTTGAAGGCTGCCGCACTATTTTAAACGGTACGCAAAATTAGCTGCTGGGTGTTAAAATTGAATTGCGCTTTCGTGCAGAAATTTGTCCGCGTAGTACCACATTACCAACGGTACCACCATTATCCAGTTGGTATAACGCCTGGTGCAGGCAACGCAGAGCGGCGAACATTTTGTTTTGTTCCACGTGGGATCAACCAAAAGGGTGGCCAGGTGAGGCCACTTCATTATTATTAGCAGTTTTGGCAATTGATCAAGACCCTAATTTACATTGGTATCGGGGAGAGGCCCCGCAACGTACGGGTGGCCAACCGGCCTCTCGTGGTTTTTATAATTTTGTAGTATCGGGGAGAGGCCCCGCCACATTTGGGTAGCCAACCGGTTGCCCGTGTTTTTTTGGTTATCGGTGGTCTGCCGCAACGTTCGGGTAGCCAACCGGCTATTCGATTTATTTTATATCGGCGGCCAGTTGCGGCCAGCTCACATTTTTTTTTTTTTGGTATCGGGGAAAGGCCCCGCAATGGTCCGGGTGGGGCAAGGCCACCTGCGGCATGACGGCTGCGCAAGGCCGCAACAGTTTTTTTTATTTTAAATAAGGTACAATTTTTCCTATTTTTATTTAAATTTTTTTTTGATTTTATTTTTATATATATTTTAAATTTCTTTGATTTTATTTTTATTTATATTTAAAAAAAATTTTGTGGTTATAATTTTGAAAATTTTTGTAATCGAGCGCCGCACAGCGGGTGCACGCTCGATGCATATTGTTCTCGCTTCTCGCGTCTCGTTTCGTCCCGCGCTTCTCTTCTTCAGTTGTTTTCTTTCGCCAATTATTTTTGTTGTATTATTTCTATTTCTGTAGTTGATATTCTTTGTAAAAATTATTAATTTTTCGGTATGGTATGATGGGAGCGGAGACTCCCTCTGTGTCGGTGCAGTGTTGATTGCGGTCCCTTGGTGCCCGCATCCAGTTTCGTAACCAGGGCTTAGCTCTGTTTGAATTCGAATGGATGCGCGCACAAAGGCACCTCTCTCTCTCTCTTATTATAATTTTGTTGTGTTCGTTCCTCAGGTTCCTTCCGACGAATTTCGGCGGAACTCGGTGTTATTATTATTTGCGTTCCCCTAACTTTCTGTATGATCACGGTGTAAGCCAGGAGCGTCATGCAAGCCTCAAACCCCACGACCTTAGCACTTCTCCCTGAGAACGTAGCCGGCAAAAATCACCGTGGAGGCCTCTGCATGCGCTTAGTGAAAATCTGCAGGTTGGCAGTAGCCAGCCTGTAACAAGTTTTTAACAAAAAAATAACAACAATACGTATACGTATCCAATAAGAATTCTTAAAAGCTAAGTATGTGTTAGTTTTTACACTGTTAAGTATAAAGTAGACCGAGACAAATAGTCAATGTTAGAAAGAGACAAACAGGACGCCATGTTTTTTTCTTATTAGATTTATGTATGTATATGGCAATATTGTTCAATCTTATATTTTAATACTTTATAGTTTTTTAAATACACAAAATCAGAGTTTAGTATTAATAAAAATTAAAATATAAAATAAAATACAAATAAAATAAATTACATATTTTAATAACAAATTCTACCAAACAACGATACCTCATATAGACCAGATTTACAAAATGACCAAAACTCTGGCTTCATATGATTTTTAAGTAAATCTCGTTTATTTTCACAATAACAAGACATCGTGGAGAATGCACCACAATGGATCTGTATAGGAATAACTCCTATGGGTTTAACCTATTAAACGAGGCATATTTCGTTCTGATGTAGATTGGCTCAGGACGTTTTTTCAAACAGACTTCTCATTGGCTGATGATTTTTGAGTGAATCTGGTTTATTCTCATGTCGAAGATTGGTTTCGATTGGTTAAAAATCAATATGCCAATTATAAACAGTTCAAAATAGGGCGGTTTGTTGATCTATTCAAAGAAAAAATAGATGGAACTATATTAAGAATTCAATATTCCCAAATCTGTTCACCAACGAAAAAATGAAATTTATCACCCGGTCCTGTTGATCAAAATATCGCAGTAAATTCCGAGGAAATGTGTAATAAGAAAAACAAAATCGTTAGGCCACCTAAACATATAGGTCAAAGGGTGCTAAAATGATATTCTACGAATGCATTATTTTCCAAGACATTAAAAAAAATATTTAAATTATTTTAATAAAAATAAAACAACTCGTTCTAAATTGTTAAGCCATCAAAGCAAATTGAATTTACTAAAAAATATGAATATTGCAAAATATCAACTTGGTGTACTAAAAATAATCTTGATCTGAATGTGAGTAAATGCCAATTCATAACATATTCAAGAAAACGCGCAAATTTCATTAGTCGAGAGTATACCATCAACAGCGCTGTTGTTATAAACGTTTTAACCATACGGGACTTAGGGGTAGTTTGTGACCACGAACTTAACTTTAGGGATCACATCGATTTTATTGCCAACAGAGCAAACTCATCGCTTGGATTTGTGAAAGGTTGGTCTAAAGAATTTTTGAACCCTTATGTTACGAGGGCTCTATATATGACATTTGTTCGACCACTGCTCGAGTATGCTAGTCAGGTTTGGTCCCCTTACCATGGAGTACACATACGCCGAATTGAAGGGGTTCAACGTAGATTTTTGCGCTTTGCTCTGCGTGGACTACCTTGGGTGGACGTTTATAATTTGCCTCCTTATCTCGACCGCCTAGAGCTTATTGGCTTGAAGCCACTAAGTAAGCGACGATCTGTTGCCTACATCGTTTTCATACATCAACTCTTATCTGGCGGTGTAGATTCTTCAGCTCTGCTCGATAAGGTGAATCTTAATGTAAATGCTCGCGGTTTGAGAACGACACCAGCTTTTAGAATTGCCCCTCACAGAACGACCTACGGCCAGAACGAGCCTATGACAAGAATGCTGCGTGAGACTAATAAATATTTCGAACTTTTCGACTACCACATTAGCAAAGTCGCTATTAAGAGATTACTGTTTTCCACCGATCGATAAGGCAATTTTTATTTTATTTTATTTTATTTTTAGATTAATTTTATTTCTTTTATCTATTTGACTTAAATACTCTATCGAGTATTTATAATTTCTAACATTTACATTTTTTTATTTGGGTCTCTTTTAATTTTATTTTTGCTTAACTTTGTTTTTATTTTTTTATTTTTTTTATTTTCTCTATTTTCCGCTTTTTTCCTTAGTTTTAAATTTGCTTGCTCTAAGCAATGCCTTCTAAACTACTGGCCGCTTACACCAAATGATGACGACACGCTAAGTCGACGTTGTTGTTGCTTTCTCTAGTTGCTTTGTTAGTGTAAATATCTTAAAATTATTATTGCGCAGTCTCGGTTTAGACTTAAATTGACGTCATGTGCGAAAAATGAGAGTAGTAAAAGGCCAGTAGTTTAGAAGGCATTGCTCTAAGCAAACCAGCGGTTGGTCTCTCCTTTTTTGCGGCGGGGTATCATTCTCCTAAATTCAGTATAAATAGATTCATCCATTTCAATTTCCTAACCATAGCTCTTTAAACACATTTTTTATTTCGATTAATTGTTAATAATTTTATTTTTCTCGTTTTCTTTCTTTTTTTTAATTTTTAATTTAGTAAAATGATATCCTTGTTTATAATTTCCCTGGAATTATATTCAAAGAATAATAATAATATTGATGGTGACTCCCCGCGTGCGGTCAGGGAGGGGAGATTGGTCGTTGGGAATTATTATTATTATTATTATTTTTATTAACGAATGGGTTCCAACATATGGATGACAATAAAGTTCGAATTGAGGTCACAAACACTTGCGCGTTTGACTCATTGTCACAAATGCTTTATTCAATGCCCGTAGATATTGAATTTTATAAACTCTTATTCGAAAGGACTAAATCTCCGTATTTTAATTTTATTTTGGATTTAGCAAAAAACAATTGAATTAAACATCACAGTTATGTCAATTGAAGTGCAATTTTAATGAATTGCTTTCCAAATTCTATCTCAAACACAAATTCAAAATTGCATTTATCATCTGTTTGCAATGTACTTGAATTAGTTAGTCAAATTCCAACATTATGTGTAAATTACGTTTGTTCCGACAGTTGTAATGCCATTACAAAGGAAATCAAGTACCTGAATATTGACCATTTAGGATTCTCTGATACTGAGTTTCAATTCATATAGAGAATAGAGTTAACTTGCCTCACGGTAAATGTGAAACCTGTAACAAGCGCATCGAACCTGTATCAAACGGGCAGTGAGAATCACATGATGACTTGACCAATTTTATTTCCCTAATTAAACCTGACCGCGTAGTAAACCCATCGTTACTAATCTACACGCAAGAAACTAAAATACTCTGCTAAATTTAGTCTACTACTCGAATTCCAAACCATATCCGAATATTATTAATTTTGCATCCATCGCTAATCAGCGACTTATCAATAAATTATATCTGAAATAACACCGACCAAATGGCACAGTGGTTAAAGATTTGGCGTTTGGATCGAGAGGTACCGGGTTCGAATCCGGATAGGGACAGGATACAAAAGGATATGTTCATCAATAGATTACGATCTGTGCTAAATTGAACACAACTACGACCCCCTATCGGCGTGTAAAGAGTCGACCCATCTTCCATGTCCAGTACTATAGGCTGGCATGGAGCTATGCAATGCGCAGATGGTAACTTAAAATCGGTCCTATAGCCGTACAATGAAAGTGCTGTGTTTTTAAACTGATTTTAAGGTGTGCTTTCACGTCGACCAACTGTTGCCATTGGGCGCTTTATCAATGAGTTCACTAATCATTATGCCAACAGTTGGTGCATCCAAAAGCGCTTGTTATGAATAGTAAAATCATCGTCGATATGACTTATTATTAAGTTTAAAAAAGTATTGAAAAAACAACTACGGAAGGCCACTTCTAGTACGCAGGTATCCATCACATTTCACATAGCTCTTTCAATTTATGGAAAAACTTTGGTATGAAGTTTTATTTGGAATAGTCAACCTGTAGAAATGCCGAAATTTGGTGAAATAATTTTTTTTAACCAATACTCGTCATTTCCGGTAAAATCTAAAGTATGATCGGAACTAATTTTGTTTGAAAATTAATTTAAAATCTTTTTGTTTTAACCGTTTTTTCATAAATGCTATACTTTTCAAAATATTTGCGAAAAACGTTAAAACTACAATGGAAGCTACCACTTTCGATGGACTGATTTCGGACAAAATCACTTGGATCTTCCAATTTATAGTAAAAGCTTAAGTATTAAGTTTCACCTGATCATTCAATTCGTCTGATCCTGAGGGAGGACAGTAACATTTAATCAAAAGCTCGAGGTTAAAATTTTTCACAGTTTGAATAGGTAGTAATCAGCAATTTTTTCTGAAAACTCAACCTTTTCGCTTAAATTTTTGGAAAACTGTTCTGAACCGATATAGTTACAAATTTAATTTAAAATATTTTAGTACATAGTCGATTTTCTCATAATTGAGATAATTTTCAAAATATTTGCATAAAACTAAAACGCTCCTATGGAAAGTACCACTTCTAATGGACCGATTTTGGCTGAATATCACTGGGATCTCCAAATTTATGAAAAAGTTTAATTTAAATTTTCATTCCGTTCAATCAATCCGTAAGGGTTGTATTTCCTAATGGGCCTAATTTTTGTTCGTAACTTTCAAAATATATTGCAAGAATCGAGAAAGCTGCTATGAAAGCCTCAACTTACGGTAGATTGATTTTATCGAAAAATCATTGGTATCTCCCAATTTGTAGAAGAAGGTTAAGTATGAAGTTTCATTTCGATCAATCAACCCATGAGGGGTGAGTAGGGCCTAATTTTTGTTGGAAAAACCTTTTTTACCAAAAACCGCCATTTCCGGTTTTATTTTTGAAAAATAATTTGAACAGATATTGTTGCAAATTTAATTTAAAGCCTTTCAGTACTTAGTCGATTTTCTCATAATTGAGATACTTTTCCACCAATTTTGACCAAATATCACTGGGATCTCCAACTTAATGGAAAAAGTTTAAGTATAAAGTTTAATCTCGATGAATCAATCTGTGATGGCCTAATTTTTGTTGAAACCCAGTTTTTTGTCAAAAATTAATATTTCCTGGTAAATTTTATCCAAAAAAATAAAAAAGCCCCTAAGGAAGCTACCACTTTCGGTGGACCGATCTCGACCAAAAATCATCGGTATCTCCCAATTTATGAAAAAAGCTTAATTATGGAGTTTCATTCCGATCAATATCCATATGGGCTGTACAGGGACCAAATTTTTTACTGAAAACGGGTTTTTGAGAAAATTTAGCAATGTTAGAAAAGAAAGCCAGCCTTACACATATTAAAAAATTATTTTGTAAAATTATTTTAAAAATATGAGTGTGTTGCCGTGAACATCTCTAGGATCGGCAGAAAAGTTTTTTCGTATAGTCTAAAATTATGAAACCGTTAAAATATCTATACAAAATTAATAAAAGGAATTCAGGGTACCGTATTGAGCACCTCAAAACTATGTAGTTTGTCTGATCTATTTGATCTACTGGTCGAAACTCGTGAAAATGCATATTTAGCTCGGCCGTTATAAAACTTGTAATATCCATCAAAATTGTGAGTTACTAACATCTATATAGTAAATTGGAGGATATATATGAAAATGTTGTTGAGACTCCGTGACATCCATGATGTATGACAGCGGAAATTTGCCTACGGAAAATAAGAGATTACGGCACTCGCCGCAAGTGGCAGCCCATATAACCACCGGGCATTTTTAATTCATTTTGTACCTCTTTATTCAGAAAATTAAATATTCGCGGATAAAATATAATATATAATGACATTTTATGATAAATAAAAGTGGAATAAAATCTTAAAAGTTTTCTTTAACTTGACAAATTGTTTGACCTCGGAAGTATAGAAATTTTGAAAAACCGTTATGTCCTAACGAATTTTGATGAAATTTGGTTAGTTAAATGGTTATAATTAGATCAACTTTCCCCAAATTTTCCAAGTAGTCTCAGTATGACCTTAGCTATTAGAAAAATAACGGAAAGTATGAGTTACTTGCGGGAATTTTTGAGATATTGGATAGAAACTGGAAAGAAATTTACCAGCCATATTGGTTACTTGTGAGAGTTTTGAGATATTACCGATAATCTGAAATATATAATCTGAAACATCATTGAATCATTTCAAAATCTGGTTCAAAATACATATTCAAAATACGAATTGAAATATTAAACTGCGATGCAAATTTCACAATTATGAATAAGAATTAGCCGAGTTCTCTCCGGATCAAAATTCATTTTAATACCTATTAAGCCCAATTTGTGCTAATTAGTGCTCACGGGAAAAATTAGTGTGGATTAGTCCAGCAGCCGGAAAAACGAGAAAAGAAAAATTAAATTTCGCCTGAAAGACGAAAAAAATAAAATCCAATTACTAGAAAAAACCAGAAATAATTTAAGCCCAATTTGAAAACTTTAGAAAAGCGGCTACACCATTGAGGAATATTAAACTAGCCCCTAAAAGATACTATATTGAACATAATAAATACAGTGGTATTCATACCGTTCAATAATTTTTTTGTTGAACAACAAATTAAAAAATAGAAATAACTTATTATATAATCAAAGAATTAGCATTTCAGATACCTTTTCCTGTCACGCATGTTTATTGCAATCCGAAAAATATAGTGGATGAATTTGCGCTAATCCAGAATTGGCCCAATTCCGTTGAACAACAAAGTCCGTTGAATGATCGAATTTCTAAAAAACTGGTCTACAAACGAAAGAAGTTGGAACTTCTGATTACATATTCCTATCAGGTATTTTCATTGCCTTCCGAAAAATATAGTGGCTGAATTTGTACTAATCCAGAATTTTCCCAATTTCGTTAAACAACAAAGACTGTTGAATGAACAATTTTCTGACAAAAAAATGTCTACAAACCAATGAAGTTGGCACTTCGGATTGCATATTCCTATCAGGTATGATCATTGCCATCCGAAAAATATAGTGGCTGAATTTGTGCTAATCCAGAGATGGCCCAATTCCGTTGAACAACAAACACCGTTGAATGGACAATTTTCAACCACTATATTTTCGGATGGCAATGAACATACCTGATAGGAATATGCAATCAGAAGTACCAACTTTATTGGTTTGTAGAACAGTTTTTGTTAGAAAATTGTTTATTCAACGGTCTTTATTGTTCAACAGAATTTGGTCAATTCTGGATTAGCACGAATTCACCCATTATAATTTTCGGATGGCAATGAACATGCGTGACAGGAATATGCTATATCTGAAATGCTAATCCTTTGATTTTATAATAAGTTGTTCGTATATTTTTAATTTGTTGTTCAACAAAAATATTATTGAACGGTATGCAATTATGCATACCTCTGTATTTTGTATGTTCAATATAGTATCTTTTAGGGGCTAGTTTATTTTTCCTCTATTTATGAATGAAAATTTATGAAAATCATATTTCTATGATAAGCACAAATTTTGTCAGTTTAGGTGCCTTTGGAAAGTTTTAAAATTGGGCTTAAATTATTTCTGTTTTTTTTTTCTTTTGTGGAAATTGTGAAATTCGAAAGTTTCCCTGCTGCAGCCACCCACACGTGTAGAATGAATACCAGAACTCCATCTAAAATTTATGTTTCAATCCAAAATCAATCTAGAAATCAAACTTCATAAAAATTAGTTATGAAATGGCCAGTTTAATACAAGCATGAGCGGATCCTAGAATTTTGTCCAAAACTCACTTTAGAATTACTAACCAATACCACTAATCAAATTTCATCATAATTCGTTAAGAAATGGAGGAGAATGATGGAAAATTGTAAAATTCCAAAAATTTCTTAAACCAAGTATCATTAGATCGGAGGTCAATTAATTTGTTATTTTCAGGAACTTTTAAGATTTTATTTCACTGGAGTGTTCTATTTGTCAAAAAGAGGTATAAAATGAATAAAAAGTTTAAGATTATCTTTTGTGATAGTGCTGACACTTGCGGCGAGTAGTGTAATCTCTTAGTTTCCCCTCGCAAATTGCCGCTGTCTTATACAGCATGTGACATCGCCAGAATTGGCTAAAGTTTTGTTTTATGCCTGTCAACAATGCTCACTTTTTAAAAATTATTTATAAAAGAACGAAACGCAAAATGGGATAATGAATTCCTGTCATATATGATTGCAAATATAGCTACGTCGGGGGATTCCCTCAAAATATACGAAGTTGAAAAAAAAATCTTATTTTTCCCGTCCAATTTTTAATTACAATTAATTAAGAAACAATCAAGATAATTTATTTTATTCTTTGCGTAAACTGAGCTCCGTTCTTATTGATAACCTTGCATAATAATCCCCATATAAATTAAACAGTATATTATACTACTCAGTTCAGAAGTAACATCAAACCAAACCTCATTTGCGCTGAAATCCTTTTTATAAAATCTCACGAATTTAAGAGCAATGTACTTGTAAGCACACGATTGTGTTCACGATACATACCATACTCATCATATGTCAGACGTCTGTTTTGATATTATAATACCAAACTGCTTATATTTGATTGAAACTGAGCCGTAAACCTCATAATTACCTACTACAAAATCATGCTAATTAACTTTGTCTTAAAATTCAAAATATGTGTACAATGAAAAACCACACAAGAGAATTCTGTTCACATGTAGCGCACAATGAGAAAATCAAAACAAAAATCAGAACATATTTTGAAGAGTTTTTCCACCTCGCTATATCTCGCACCCGCCTCACTTATATACGATGTATTCATTGGAAATATCAAATTTCCCACACAAAATATCATCAACAGGAAAATTTATAACATTTGCGTTTCCCCGCGCGCTCCAATACCCCTCTCGCACGTCATATCTCGGACGCGATGATAAATAGGAAAAGGAAAAATTTCGGAAAATTCCAATCGAAATACAAAAAGGCAAAAATGTGCTTAAGTTTAAAATCGATAAATTGATTTTCCGTCTGTTAAGGCTTTATGTATATGTGTGTGTGTGTAGGAAAATTGGGATAACATATAATTTCTATCCGCACCGCACTGGAGGTACCCAAAACGAAATTTTTTTTATAAAACAAGTAGTTTTTATACAGAGAATTCGTTTTTTTTATAGACAAAAGTATAAAGTACATAATAAAATATATTCTCACGAAGAAAATCAATTTTCCGACTATATGGTGTGTGTACAGTACATTGAGAGTTTTTCTAGTTTTTCCTTGTTACATATTTTTTTTTTATACGTATTGACTTTTTCAAAAAATGAGAATTGTTATTGTTTTTGTCGGAAAAAAAAATTATCAATATCACGTGGATGCGCGAAATTAGCACTGAATGGTAATGCGCTAGAGACAAATTATATCTCTGTAAATAAGTGAGACACGGGGATGAGAGATGTATATACGAGAAATATTGGTACGGGAATTGACTTTTTTTTGTTGTTTGATAACATTTTTATATTACATTCATTCTCTTTAAAGGAATGGGGGTAGGAATGGATTGTGTGTGTGGGTTAATATGCGAAAATTGATTTCGGGTTGTAGTTCTATAGTTGGTTTAACGCTATACATTGAAAGGAGTGTGGGACATCACTTCTTCACATGACTTCTTAAACTTATTCAAATGTGGCGGGAAAATTAAAGTAAAGCGATTTTTTTTTTCGAGTTCTCTCGTATGCACTATATGCTCGTATATCTCTGGCAACGTATCGATTCAAAATTTATTATTTTGTTATCAAACGTTATGCGTGGGTTGGGAGAGAAATTATATACAGATAGGTGGTCAAAATATTTTATGATCGATATTGATAGCGATATCCGCGATAGCGATTTTAACCGTGCTTTCTAATTATGTCAAGCTTACAACTCTTGAAACCTTGGAAAATACCATAAAAGTCGTTGTATAATTAAATTTTTTGCTGTGCTATGCAAAAAGAGGAAGAAATTTCAAGTGGCTTGACTGTTGTAGATTTTTGTTGAAAATATCACGTTTTCCATTTCCATGCTTCCATTACAAGTACTTGACAAATGTTGATGACTTTCTAACGGCTTTCGGTTAATAATATGTAATATATACAAAACTAATTTACTAATTTTCTTCTACATGTAAATTGGTGTACTATAGGAAAATGATATACATGTATGTAGGCAACACCACCAAATAAAGCAACAAGTAGCTTTTTATTTTATTTTTGGAAAACGAATATAAAAAAATCAATAAATTTTCATGATACCCGCACAAATACACACACACACACAAGTAACGATATAGTTACACACACCCCTTTTCACATTTTCTCTATGTACGCTATAATATTTTATATTATATATTGTGAAAATTCAATTTGGTATATAAAAAAAAAAATTCAACATCAACAAACTCTCTAAGCTCGCTAGTTGAAAAAAAAATCAATTGCAAAATAGAAAACAGAAAGTTTGAAACTTTTAGTACACAAATTTCCGTTAAAGCACGCTCGATCCATCAACCTAATTCATACCAATATTTAAAAAATAAATCCGTTTCAATTCAAATCATAATTATATGTATATATATATATACATGTATGTGCATGGGTGAGAAACCCAATTCCCTCACGAAGCACCACCTCACAAATTTGGTTATGAAAAAAAAAAAAAAATCTCAATCGATTTCAAAATACGACACCGTGAGTAAAAAAAAACTCTACAGTAGCGTCACACCAATAGAACATAAACATATACATTGCGCAAATATTTTATATAATCGATACCATACTATAATTTTTGTCTAAATAAAAACAGATGAAAGCTCTCTATCTCTTTGTCTCTTTTGAATCGAGATTTCTCGCGCACCATACACTACTATTTTCAAAAAAATATTGTTTAGGTTTTCTTTTTTCGTATTGAGAAAAACCGTTATCAATTTTCAAATTGATAACAGTTTGCGAAATTTTATTTTGACTTGATTACACTGAAACCACTGTATTAAGCACATATTTTGTTCACCATAAACTTTCACTTGCTATCGGAAAATTAGCAAAACAAAAAAAAAATCACTGGAAAATCGATTTTGGAAAACTTAAAGCTTTGGAAAAGTTTATTTTTTATTTTTATTTTATTTTAATGTCGATACTGTGCGCGATTTTTTTTCGGTTTGATTACACGATGTAAAACTGTCAACACATTTTATTTATAAGGAAAATTTAAAATTTTCCAGAATATGTAAAATAATTTTCTTATATATAGATCTGCTTATAATGGCTACACAGTCCTATTGCGATACGAAGACTGCTGATGATTTTTATTTACTTGGTTGATATACAATCGAGACATATTATATTTCGTAAATATATTTATATGGAGAGAGAATATGAAAATGAGAGTAGGAAAATTTGGAAAAAAGTTTTATGGAAAAAGCTTTTTTTACAATTTTTTATGTTGTATTTTATGTTTTGTTAGTATGTATTGTATATACAAAAAGGACCATAAAACATAGTGGGCGAGGCTCACAAGGACGTCGATCGAATTCCAGAGCATAAACTATGTAGTTGTACTTATACATTACTCTTATAACGATGGTATTGGTATTAATATATGGTACATACACATGGTTGCGTTTTGGTGGGAAAATTCTAATTGTTTTAATCATAACATTATTTCTAAATCTACAATTTTTTGGAAAAAAACCCACCACAATTATATTTTATAAATAAATTGTTTATTGATTTTTGATTTGAAAATGGAAAATCCGAAAAGCTCCTCTCACTTTCATATTTCATTTTCATGTCCATCTAGTTTTTTCCATTTCTTTTAAGCAAAAAGGCGTACTCGGGTACCCTCTTGGGGGCTGAAGGATTCGCGGGAAACTATCGGTCACCGCGTATTGGGTATAGGTCATAACACCGAAAGTAGTTCTAGTTTCTCCGTTTTGAAATTACATTATGGAACTCCTTTAATGAAAGCGCAAAACAAAAGGGTACAAAATGTAACGGAAAAAATGCAAAAATATATTTTACCGAATTTTCCACAGTGGGTATTACATTATATTTTTACGCAAAATCAGAGAACACTCACGGGTTTTCTTTCTCTTCTACGACTGTGTTGTATATTATATGATGTTGGTATATTCGTATATGCTTAATGATTTTCCGAATAACTTGAGAATGGGAAAATAGACGTTTGAATTTGAAAATTGTTAATCAATGTTGATGCTCTGGGATTTTGTTTTGCTAGTTTCTTTTATTGTAAAGAAAGGGGTAAGAGTAAATAATAAATATACAGTTGATCAAAAAAAATTTTTTCACTTGTTTCATATTTTCTCAAATTATTACAGTTAGCTAGCACAATCGCGTCAGATTGCAAACTACTTTAAATCGTTTCTTCATCAATTTTTATCTTTACGAGAATTTTTTTAAAAACATTGTTGTTCGCAAAAAGTACTAATATTCATCATTCCGTACTAAAATTTTATTTTAATCTACATACTACTCAAAATAAAATATTACCCAACAGCCAAAACTTAAACACATATCCAGCGCTCATCATTTTGGGGAGTTTTGCCTTCAGATAATATTTTCTTGCAAAATGTTTTCAACTGTGGATATCTGATTATTTAAATCAAATTAGATGCACAAGTCTGCGTAGGTATAACAAAAAATCCACCATAAAAAATCGATAATTTTTTTGTAATATCCCTCCTGCCGAGTCGACTATTCGACGTCTCGTGGCCAAATTCGATTCAACCTGTTCGATAAATAATCAGCCAACACCCGTATATCACCGAAACGCAGACCCGGGAAAATCCGGGTCAGTCAATTTTCTCGTCGTCAGAGATGGGCGTTTACATCTACTAATTTTTACATGATTGTGTAGAAAACTCGTCGACAACGTAGACAATGTCTTCTTTTCGTAGAGAACGTTGACTATACTCGTAGATAACATCCACTCGTATTCCGCCAATATTGATTGAATAAACTACATATTTTTAACTTCTGTTTTCGGAGATAATACTGTTACGCGACTTTTACATGAAATAAACTTTTTGTTTGATAAACATTTTTATTTTTTAAAACTGTGATCTTATTTAAACTATTAAAAATAAAGAGAAATTTGATATTACGATTTTTGAATTTATTTGAGAATTTAATATCCTCATATCATGTGCAGTCATATCAAAATATTTAAATAATTAGGGCAGATAAATAATAGCATGCATATATGTGTTGTTCAATTTTATTATTTTATACGAATTTATTTGCCAAGAGAATATGATTAGATT
Organism: Nephrotoma appendiculata; assembly: GCA_947310385.1. NCBI lineage: Eukaryota > Metazoa > Arthropoda > Insecta > Diptera > Tipulidae > Nephrotoma > Nephrotoma appendiculata. The sequence goes on from OX371225.1 coordinate 180,080,177, forward strand.
TACGCAATATTATTCACTTAACTAACTAACAGTGTTCAGCCATAATTAGCAGCTTGTTATAATATGTTAATGAAATAAATGGAATGGCCATTCGATAAAATTTCTATTCGTAGTTAAAAGGGTCATAGTTTTCTAGTTTAGAAACTAGAAAATTATGACCCTTTTAACTAGTTTTCACATCGAGTCAGACAGACCTATTTCGAGTTTTCGCTCATACAATATATAAATTTATAATTTATCATTTCCATTAAAAGTTAATAAATAGAACTTTTAATAGACATAACTGTAATCCAATGCTTTAATCATAGAAAAATTAGTTTAACATATATTTCTAATTTGTATAAAACGAATTAAATTTCAATGTCTTGATTGTATTTGTGACTTTACATTGCGCACAATGTAAAATCACAAATACAATCATGACATTGGAATTTCATGTTTATCTCTCGTTTTATACAAATGAGAAATCTATGGTAAACTTATTTTTCTATGCTTTAATCATGAAGCGTTGCTCGACAAGAAAACAACGTTTTTTTATGTGTCACTAAATTTTTCTATAATATGAAAAATATTTAATTTAATAAATAATTCTCTACTCACAAGTCATAACATCTTAAGTCGATTTAAGACTAAATCGATCTAAGAGCAATTTTGAATTTAAAATAAAAATATCTTATGTTGCTCCTGACTCTCATATCTTTTATCACTGTTACTTTTTAATTTATTGAGAAGATTAAATTTTCTTAAGTCCAATAGTGCTAAACATTATATTTTTCTTAACATCTTCTTATGCCAGTTACTCATGAGAGTATTTTTTATCAACATCCTTACGTTTGTTTAAGATAATATGCTGAAAGTTTAACAATTAATAATATTTTTCTTATGTCCAAATAAGGTGTTGTTTTAAATGCAAACAAATTAATTTAACCTCCTTAAATTGACATAAGATGATTTGTTTACTTAGCATTTCGCAGTTTCATAATAAATCATATGATCTTATGTTTACTTAATATATATGTATTTTAAATTCCTATTTGATAAATCCTTTCACTAAAGTACATTTAAGATGTTTTTATCCGTGCAGGTTGCAAACTAGTAATCAAACATTTTAGTATTAAGCTGAAATTCTATGAAGTGAGACGTATTTACTATTCATAAATAAAAAGTCAAATTTAATTAAATAAAGTGCAATTTTAATGTAATTATTATTGTAATGAATCTAATTATAATGAGTCTGATTTCGATGATTCTGACAAAAACCCCAATTGTACACCATCGTCTAACGATGTATCTCTGGTAAGCGAATCAAGTAACATGGATACACTAACCCGAAATGCAATTATTGAAAACAATCCTTGCGTCGAAACCATAGTGCATGCTAACAAAGTTTCATCCGGATCAGATGCCAAAGAAACGATAAAATCGCGTAAACAGAAATGAAATTCTGGTAGAGGATATTTAACAAGAACCGGAAAAATTATTAACCAAAGATTCATTAGAGAACGCGGTAATTGTCATCAAAAATGTAAACACTTTATATCACCTGATGATCCAACAGCAATTTTCGAATGCTACTAGAATCTGAGTAGTCATTCTGCTAGACAACAGTATTTGAGTGGATTGATCGATTTAAGGTGGATTTACATATGTGACGTGTGACAAGTTGAAATAAACATGACGCTTTCTTAACAACAATTTACATTTGCGACGGATCCCGCCACGCACACTAATTAAATATTTTTTGTGGTATATATTTATTGTGTTCTGTCACTAAAAAACACTGTGGCAAAACAATCAAAAATTTGTTTTCCTGTTTCTAAATTTTTATGTGTGTGTGACCGTCACGAAAAAGATAAAATTTGTTCATGTCTCGGCGTGTAGCGTGTCCCGTGTGACGAATTTCAAAATAGTCGTTTATGATTGGCTATAGACACCCGTCACACGTCACACATATGTAAATCCACCTTTAAGGCCTAAAAAGAGTGAAAGACTCGAAACTGTTTCACAAAAAAATCGGAACACAGGTCTCAGTCTAATTATTTTTTTTTGTGATTCGGAATACAAAAATCAACGAAAATGCATAAGTTGTACAATGAATCACATCCAACTTCAATATCTTACAAATACAAAATATACCAAAATATTTCATGCAATGGAATAAAATTTAAGAAACCAAAAACAGATCGTTGTAATAAATGTGAGGTATTGCATCTAACAATTACGGTGACGAAAGATCAACACAAATTGGCTGAATGTAAAAAGCAACAGGAAGATCACCACAAACAAGCGGATGGTGCATACAAAGCCAAAAACTCACAAAGTACTCACTTTTGACTTGCAAAACTGTTTGCCCACCCCGAATTTAGAAACAGCAGTCTACTAATTTTATAAACGATTATTGTGGACGTATAATCTCACCGTGCATGACTGTATATCTCAGGCGAACCTGTATGCATGATGTGGCATGAAGCTATTGCACAGCGCGGGGGTAATGAAATTGCTTCATGCATACTTCGTTACCTGAACTTGATTTCGGACGACTGTAAACATCTTACATTGTATAGTGACTCATGGTCTGGTCAAAACAAGAATAAATTTGTGGCTGTTATGTTCATTTTGTTCATGCAAGAAGCACATGCTATTGAGGTATTTGAGTACAAATTTTTGGTTCCAGGTCACAAACACATGAAGTGTGACGTGGGCCACTCTTTAATAGAGAGAATGAAAAAAAACTAACGCGGCCATTCATCACCTAAGGAATTGGTACCAATTTGTCGGCTCTAAGCGCGTTTTCAAAGTTGAGGAAATGAAACTGAATATGTTTTACAGCTTCTCATCTATATTCCAAGAAAAATTTGTTTGGAGAAAAACAGATGAAAGTGGAAATAAGTTCGTGTGGAATACAGTGAAGTGGCTTCGATACACTAAAACATTTGGACCAATTGAGTACAAAAATACTCTTGATCCGTTGGAATTGAATAGTTCCAATGGATCAAGAGTATTTTTGTCTAAACGTTAAAAAACGCGGCATTGCTTCGTTAAATTTGAATAGTTTTAAGCCATGTTACACTCGCCCAGTAAATATTATCAGCACTAGAAAAAAGATCTACTGGATTTACTTAATTTGGTAGCCCCATTTATCATGACTTTTATAAAAATAAATTTTTATAATTTTTTGACTGAAATAAGATATTGTTGAATTAAATTATCTTAACTTTTGTTATTTACTAAAACACTTTTTTCAAACATCTAAAGTATACACAAGAGAACAACAAATTTTTAAAAAAATCGTTAAAATCATCTTAAGTGACTTAAGTATTAATTTATTACAATTTCATGTTTTTTTATAAAATCTTAGGTTATTAAACCGCAATTAAATTAAAAATGGTTAAATAAAGGTTAACTGCAATTATACAGAACTATGGCTACTACATTACCGGTCCTTTTGATGTTTCGTTTGAAACTTATAAATCGTGACCACATTTTTAAGAAATTAATTTTAGTTTTGTTTTTGCTCTCCTGAAAAATATCAAAATTCGACTTAAGATGTTATGACCTGTGAGTAGAGATTTATTTAAATCTGTATGTCTAATACAATATAATTATAATAAAAAGCAAGTGAGATATAAATTATAAAATATAAAAGAATACAAAAATATATAAATAAAAAAGTGAGTAAGGTCCAAAAAATTAAAAAACTGGGGCATCCACAAAAAGAGACCCCAGGTGAGTTAAATAGGGAACATCTACTAACTATTAGCATATATTAAATAACTTATATATACGACGTTCGTGTTCTTTTTTTCTCTTAGCTTATCGCCGTAATTAGATTTTTTGTCACGTTGTCGCTTTTGTCGTTTTTTCGAACTTCGAAAAAATATTCGAAGTAAAATTAAATTGTCAAAAAGTTACGATTTTTAGTTATCAAAGTGTCGTTAGAAACATTATGCATATGATGAATACCACATTACTAACATGTTTTGTTGATCGAAACATGTAATTACATAGTGGAAAGCTGCAAAGATTTATCTTAATTTGGCTTAACATTCTGATGCAATAAGAGTGGTTAATTCGAGTAATAAATAAAATAATGTTGGTTAAAAAAGTGTTTTAATTATGATTTATTCATGAAATTACATAATGGTGTTCCTTATCATGTAAGAATCGTCGAGGTTAATCTCATCACTTATGTAATTTGGATCAAAATCTTTCAAATTCACTGCGTTTAACGACAACGTAGTACTGGCTATTGGTTTTTTATTGATTTTTTTGCAATCGTAGAGTTGTTACCAGCTAAAGGGATGGTTTACAGATGTATCTCATCCGCACATTTAATTTAGTTACAAATATTCATCTGGCAGTCATCGGTATCAACTTTTATTAGCACATTCCTGTTCATCTTATATTGATGCCATTTCAGCTGAGTAATCCAAATTTAAAAGTTCGGTGGTTGACTTTTGTACATCTTTACTCAAGGTTCCTTTCGTTTTAATATTTCTTAAGCTTTTTCGCTAATCTGCAGTTTGGATTTCAGGTCTAAACGAGTATTTTTTAATTTTTGGAATGTTTCAACTTGAAAACGTTTCAACTTTCTTAATAAACGTAACGGAATTTGTTCAAAAATATTTACGTATTGTTCTAGGATTTTTATATAATTCGAGCGGCCAGTTGATTGGGTACTTTCCATATTCACTGAACAGGACAGATTATCATTAGATGCAATAGTGTCAGCGCTACAGCTGAACAATTTAACGGGAGAATAAGCATCCTTTTCTTTGGCTAACTTTTCAAAATTTTTCTCTAATTGATCCTGGACGGACTTCAACAAGCTATCACCTGTGAGTAGCTTAAGCTTATCATCTATATTAAGCGGCGTTTCAAGATCCTCTCCTTCGGAAACATTAAACATCGATTTTTCATAGAGAATTTTGATGTCGTAGGACGTAGATGATTGAATTCGGTAACTTTTCCAATTTTCCCCCGACTGAAATAGAATATTAAGAACAATAATTAATACTTAATAAATGTATCAGTAAAATTGACGATATACTCACATTGCATTCGTCTGTATCACCATTTATTATTTATGTATTCTAGCATCTTTCTAGCATTTTCACAGACTATGAGACCACTAAAATTTAATTGAGAACGTTTTTGACATGACAATGACAGTACTTATTTACTTTTTTTTTTTTACCTACACACAGTTTTTTGCCCTAGCTGTGTTGATTTTCGAATTTTTTTCGAACTTATACTAAAACACCTAACTTCACTCTTAGCTTATAGAAAAATATTTTGGAACACGATTTTACAAGGCAGTGTCGTATATTGATACTATATAATATTTGCTATTAGTAAAAGAACATATAGAAAAATAAAAAATTATTACAATTAAAACCAAAAATTAATTCAAAACAAATTTATGAAAGGAAACCCGAAATTTTTTATTTTTTCAAAATTAAATACTGCTGATATAAAAATGGCAGATGCAAAAAATATAAAAACGACAATTGCACAAAAACATCAAGAAAATAATAATATAATAAACCAGCAAAATTAGGAAAAAGAATTGGACCAAATTTAAATCAAACGATGAATTGTCATTAAAGAAAGAAAACGATGTAATTTAGAAAAAGAAAATGAAAAATTAAATATCAAAATTAAAATTCTAGAACATAAGTTAGAAACGATTCTAAATCAAAAAACTTCAGAGAAATAAAATAAAATAATAATAAAATTCAAATTCAAATGGTAATATCAAAAATATTGAAAAAGTAACACAAAGAAATTACCGTAGATGCATCTATGCAAATAGAATCTAATGAATTGATAGAAAATTATTTTATTCCTGTTTTACGTAAATTAAATAAACAAAATAATAAAATTAAAAAAAAGCAAAAAATAATAAAAAAGATATTGGGAATAATCTCAAAACTCCAATAACACCACTAGAAAATATATTTAGTAATGACCTAAAAGAAAAAATCCCTTCAAAAAAAAAACTGTGATTTTGCTAAAACAATTTAATATTAAAAATTTTGAAATAAGAAGAATAAATGCTAATAAACATATTTAAATGTAAGTACTAAAGAAAATTATATAATAGCAAAAGATAAATTAAAGACAACTTACACAATTTTATACATACACACCTAAACTTGACAAACCAAAAACAATATTGTTAAAAGGACTAAATAACGACGAGAATCCCGAAGAAATTCTAGACGAACTACAAAGTTTTGAAAATAATGAAATACAATTTATAAAATGTGATGACTTCAATCCACCAAGAGCCGAAAAATCAGGAGAAATATTGCCAATTTATTTGGTACAAGTAACTCCCAGCACCAATGTGAATGCCATTTATCAGATAAAATATATTAACTATCAAAGAGAACCCTTTTGCTGCCCGGTAATACAATTGTGTGAGTACGGCAAAAGTACCATGTCAAAAATGTATTTTTGTTTGTTTCTTGAACCAACTTACACATTTGTGCATTCCTTTCAAACTTATTTTCGTTCGAAAAATAACACTATAATACACTAATAAAAACACCATTACATACTATGGTTTATAACTCACACATTTGTGTGGTTTGGACTTAAATTGAGCAATTATTTTTTTGGTTGAAAAAGGGTTAGTGGGAAAAAATAAAGCGCAATGGAATTGGACAATGTCAAAATTGTCAATGATTTGGACATACAGCAGAAAATTGTAATCTTAAATACAGATGCGTGAAATGTAATGAGGACCATGAACCACAAAAATGTAAATTAATTAAAAATCCAGACGTAAAACCATTTTGCACCAAAATTGTAAAAAAATCGGTCATCCAGCTTCTTATAAAGGGTGCCCTGTATACAAAACATTAATCAATAAGATTAAAAATAGAAGGTTGGTAAACGAAGATAAACAACAGAAAAAGGTAAATAAATTCACTTCATCGTACATTAAAGAAGGAGTTCGATTTAAAAGGTTCTAACTAGTGATAAAGATAAAATAGGCAATAGTATTAATGATAATAGTAAAGAAAATAATTTGAATGAAATTATATTAAAACAGTTTGAAATATTCAAAGAATACATTAAGAAAAACGATAAAAAAATTGAAGCTTTATTCAATGCAATTAATTCAATCATGACAGGTAATGATTAGTTTAGTATTATTAACAGCGTTCTACACTACTCTTCAGTTGCTTATTATTCATTTTCCGTTCATTTTTAAATGAATTGTGTTTTACGCTAATTTCTCTTCGCTCATGAATAGTAAAACAAAATTTTGAAAAATAGTATTCAGTTATAAAAGAATAGTGAGAGAATAATAAAAAAACTAAAAGGATCGATGATTTTTTGGTTGTGTGAGCGAAGGGGATCTACTACTCTCTTGTTTTACTTTTCTATTCTATTTGAATAACAAAGCGAACATTAATTGTAGTAGTGAATAGTTAAAATATATTATTCTCTGTATTGATCGATCGAATAGAGAATACAACTATTTAGTCGAGTCAGTGAACTAGTAAAAAGGCCAAAATAACGAAAACTAGTTGTGGTGGACGGATCGGAATGCGGTTTTCTGCATTCTCTTCCAAAAATTATTTGTAAAAAATGTGGCAGGGTAGATTTTGGGGCAAACCGGAAATTGCATTGCTGCAGTCAAAAGTGCATTCAAAAAATGCATTATCTGGAAGGCCTTTTGGAAGATTTAAAAACTTGGTAAATAAGTGTCAGAACTGGCCCAGATCGGGTACTCGAGGGTTTTCGAGGTTGCTGATCACGAGTATGATATTCAAATTGACACCCCGAACACCTAGTGCACCAGAACCTGACCCTAAACGTCATCTCCGTTGCTTTTCCTTCCCACTGGACGCGCACTTCATCCCCGAGAATTTCCCTGAGGAGAGTGCCAAAAACAACACAAAAATCATTGTAGGGGCGTTTTTGGCCCGCTTAATCCATATTTCGCGTGGAAAACGATCCCTCGAACACCTGCTGCACCGAAACCTGGGCCTGAACGTCGTCTCGAAGGGTTTTACAGACACGACCCCAACAAACTCACCAAAACCCATCTCATAATTTGACACATTTATTAATGTGTAACTCTCGCCTAGGGCCCTCGAGAAAGTTGTTCCAGTCCTGCAAGAACGACGAGAATAATTTCCCCCCAGATCTCCAAACATTGCCGAGTGGCCTTTCACTTTCTCACGAAGCGTAGAACGAGCATCTGCCGCCATCCATAGTCAGGAGAAACACGTGTTCATTTTTGGAGCATTTATGTTGCCACGAGCTATATTTATAACAAATAGTTATGTGCATGCAAATTTTACTGATTATATCCATCTTGCATTGAATATAAAACACAAAATATATTCTCTATTCCTACAATAGTGGAATATTCCATTATCTATTCAAACAAATATGAAAAGTAAAACAAAAGAAGAGAATAAAATTTTTTTTTAGTTCTCGCAAACAAAAACAATTGAATAGTACAATCAATTTCCACATGGAACAATATTTACTCTAAAATACGAATAAAAGTGAGAGTATTTTTGAACGCTGGTTATGTGAGTCGAGAAGGTAGTTTTGGGCGTGAAAGGGAAGAGAAGGTAGTTTTGGCCACGCGTCGAGAAGGTAGTTTTGGGCGTGAAATTTTGATTCAGCGACCCAACCCCCCCCCCCCCCCCCCCCCCCATAACGATGTTCGGGTTGTCTTTTTCGATCGTGTATGGAAACCCCTCGGAGAAGATGTTCAGGATGAGGTTCCGGTGCACCAGGTGCAGGTGGGGTGTTCGAAGATGTCATATTTGGATTCAGCGCCCCAAGAAACCCCCATACTTATTTTCGGGTGGCATTTTGGGATTGTGTCAGGAAAAGCCACGGAGATGACGTTCAAAGTCAGGTTCTGGTGCACTGGGTGTTCGGGGGGTCGTTTCCGACGTGAAATTCGGAACCACCGCCATACAAAACGCCTCTATTATGATTTTCGGGTGGTTTTTGGCACTCTTCTCAGGAAAATTCTCGGAGATGACGTACGCGTCCGGGTTCCGGCGCACCAGGTGCCCGTGGGGTGTTCGCCGATGCCAGATTTGGATTCAGCGTCCCAAAAAAAACCCCATAATGTTTTTCGGTTTGCCTTTTTGGATTGTGTCAGGAAAAGCCAAGGAGATGACGTTTAGGGTCAGGTTCTGGTGCTCTAGGTGTTCGGGGGGTCAATTTGAACATCATATTCGTGATCAGCGACCTCGAAAACCCCCGAGTACTGTTACGACAGCCTTCGACGTTGGCTGCCGATAGCAAAAAAAAAAATTTAATTATAAGAAATAATAGTTAATAATATTTTTCCTTTAGAGCACGCCATGAGTTCTGCCGCTAGCTCGGTGGTGGAGGTAATAATGTGGCCGTGGGGTTGTGCTCTGGCTGGGCTGTTCCGGATCTCATTGGAACAACCCGTTCGAAATTTCGAGGAGACTGAATGAAAAGAACGCTCTGACACACTCACTTACATCACTTACCTCACCCTATCAACTCACTCCTGTCCATTTCCGCTCACTAGTCCATTCGGTTTTCCAAAATCAGACGCATATTTAGTTCTACCTTTACAACCAATTGCATATGCATATTTATTATATAAAAAAAATTAATTCACAAACAAAATAAGAAATATAAGGGAAAAAGAAAAATTAACATTTCAACAAAGTCACAAGGTGTAACTTTCACTAAGTATTAATAAAGAGCAAAAAAAAATCAAGGAAAAATATTCCTTCCAAGCAACATATTCAAGTTGTTTAATTTGGTTACGGAATACTCGATGAACGGTACTTAAAACGGTAAAAAAAAAACGCATGTATATATATATATGTAAACGAAAAAGTTACCTGTCTCGTCTCCTCGAACGTAGGCAAAGCGCTTTCCCTGCATCCGGGCACGGCACCTGCGACGCAAACTAAATATTTGCTATGTGAAAAAAAACAAAAAAGAAGCAATTATTAAACAATTTAAACCAAACTGTCACTCGGCCAAAATTTAAATTTGAGGAATAAACTGAATAAAAAAAAACAAAAGAAATTTGAATTGAAGCAAAAAGCAAATGTCTATAAAATCTAATGCATATTAAAAGGTGAGAAAAGAAACGGAAAATAAAATTAACAAAAAAACCTAGGCTCAACCTTGTCGCATGCAGCTCTGCGTTCCTGACCTCGACCCTGATAACTGCTATCTCCGCAGATTGGATCCGGATACTGTAGAGAACACCCACCTTACCGCCAAAATCTTCAACGAGCTGCTTACGTTGTTCCGGTGAAACACCAAGACTTCACCAGAAACTCGACCGCTGACAATCGTTCGCCTTACTAGGACGCCGCCAAATACATCCGTTGCTTTATGTGCAGTTATATTATATAATTTTCGCACTACACATGCAACCACACCCGATCTAATTTGATAATCTGAATGCACAATACGGGCGTTGTAATTTGGATGCGATACGCTCAGGTTCTTGCACTGAAGTTTTTTTCCAAAAAAAAACAAGCCACCGCTTCGATGACTAACCACACCACCTTTTTATACGATTAGCTAGTAATTTGAGCTCTTACTTTTTCATAAAGTGCAGCACTGAAACTTGGATGGATGCGGTATAAACTCCAACACACTTAAAAACAAAATTTACAACCCTCGTGGGCGACTCACTTTTATTATCGTAGTTAACATTAGTGTTTATTAGTTAGTAGTAATTAATTAGTACTATTAATATAAATTTAACTATTGCACTATTTAACGCACCATTTATTTGGTATTTTACACTTGGGCACTTTTCAAAGTTCCACCCTTAAAAAAAAAAATATTTGCTTTTAATGTGCACAAATCTATGCACCGACAATTTTATTTATATACTAAATTTGATTTATTTTTTTTTTCCCTTGGGATGCACACACGTCTCTGCTTCGAAAAGCTACCTTATGTTGAATGATCGACAAAATTTATTATTTGTGTGTCTTTACCAGAAAAATAAAAAAAAAATCCGGTATTTTGGTTATATCGAAGAACAAAAATCCGCTAATGCAATAACAGAGCAATTATCACATGACTTGCGGTCTGTGCATGGTGCATACACCAATATACAAATCATAATCGTTGATCTACTTCGCCTAAGGTATACTATAACAATACGTATCTGCAAACCTCGCAGGCGCAATGACAATTAACTGGTATAGTTTGCTGGTGTACAGCAGTGACTTAGGCGTAATACCAAAACATCGATATTACACAGTGTGCCAACCAAGCTAAAATGAGCTAGTAGAGGCATCAATGTAACGCACGTTACAGTACCCGATCTGGGCCAGTCCTGACACTTATTTACCAAGTTTTTAAATCTTCCAAAAGGATTCCCAGATAATGCATTTTTGAATGCACTTTTGGCTGCAGCAATGCAATTTCCGGTTTGCCCAAAAATCTACCCTGCCACATTTTTTACAAATAATTTTTGGAAGAGAATGCAGAAAACCGCATTCCGATCCGTCCACCACAACTAGTTTTCGTTATTTTGGCCTTTTTTACTAGTTCACTGACTCGACTAATTCTTTCTACACTATTCTTCATAAGTGAATAGTAAAACAGAATATTTTGTGTTACTTTTCATTATTCACTGATCAGTATTACAAATATAACACTGTTCGATCAGTAAAGAGCGAATGATACATTTTAATGAGCGAATTTTTAAACCCTAATTATTAATCAAATCAATTAAAAGATTTGAATATACAGTGGTGTTCAATGAAATAGCACACTTTGTATTTTTTCATTACCATTTAACTTTTTCAAATTTCATTTCAAAAATTTCCAATTTTATGCAGGTGAGTACAATAACAATGTTGCCTACTAAAAAACTGCCTATTGGGAAAATTTAATTTGTTCATACATATAGGGAATCACCGAAAATAAACATATTACTATTTTTTCGTGTTCAATGAAATAGAACATCAGTACTAGTTTGATTTTTGTGATAAACATATCAAATAATTAATTTAAAAAATAAATAAATTTGGTGGCCAGCGGTCAAAACTTAAATTTAAAATTATAAAACATAGAACAAAATTTGGTTATTTGCGGAAATGGGGCGTGTAAATCATTGTAACGTCGAAGAAAGGCAAACTGCCAGAAGATTAAAATTTGGTGGAAAATATATTTCCGGAATCGCGAGAACCCTTGCTAGATCACTTAAACTAGTAGTAAATGCATTAAAACAGGAGAACCCAATCGAAAATAGTAAAGATCCTTTTATTAGCTCTACCGGGATAAGAACGGAGTTAAACCTTAATTGCTCAATAGTCACCATTTGTCGACGACTGCTGGCACATAATTTAAGAGGCTGCGCTGTCCAGCATGTCCCACTTCTATCAACTATCTATCAACTATTCTATCACTTCTATCCCACTTCATATAAGAGCCCAGACTAATTTTGCTAAAAATCACTATCATCGGCAGACGCCGTAAAATGGAGGAAAATGATATGGACCGATGAAACAAAAGTGAATTCGTTTTTTTCTGACGGCCGACATTATGTACGACATCCACCGAATAGAAGGTTGTCACCACAGTACACGAAAAAAACAATTAAAAATAGTGGCGGTTCTATTATGGTATGGGACGCTTTTTCGTGGTACGGTACAGGAGGTCCAATTTATTGGATAAAAGATCGTATGACGGATGTGTACGTCCAAATATTGGACGACGTGTTGCTTGGATATGCTGAAAATACCATACAGCACGGCTGGATTTTTCAGACCCGAAGCATACCGCGAAAGCTAAGTTTAGTGAAAATGAAGTGGACTTTTTGCAATGGCCAGCCCAGTCACCTGATCTGAATCCGATCGAGAACTTGTGGAATCTACTAAAACTAGCCATTAGCCAAAGAAAATACAGCAATAAGCAGGAATATTTAATTGTATTAAACAAGAATGGGACAAGATACCGGTTATTAAATGCTAGAAGCTTGTGGACTCCATGTGCCGCCGATGTCTCGCAGTGTTTAAAAGAAAAGGTAGAAAACAATCTAATTACCTAAATTATGTATTATATTATGTATAATTTACAGCTATTTCCGTGAACAAACTTTTTCTGCCATAAAATGTTTAATTTTTTTTTCTTGTGTTCTTATTATGAAATGAAATTTAATTCTTTTATTTATTTGTAAGTTAATATATACACGATCTATAAATAAAAAAAAAGAGTGAGTCCATTAGTACTCTCAAGGAGATGTGTAAACATGGCGTGTGTAGTGCGTGTGTACAGTTTACTTTGAAGGAAGAAGGAATGCAATTTTACTAATCAGTGTTTTTTATTTGTTTATTATCGTTCAATTGGTCTATTACTGTTTGGTATTCAGCATTAAATAAAAATGCCTACCTGCATCCTGCTGTATCTCACCCTGTAACACATCAAATAACAACAACCGGCAAACTAAAAATTAATAATACGATTAATTTATGTAATCAAATATTTCAATTTATAGTAACTTACCACTTTGCTCGCATCTAAATGTATTCCTAAATTTAAATATTCATTTAATTACTTTACATTATTAAATTATTGCAATTTAGTTTATATAATTTCTAATTTATACTTAGTTCATAAAAAATTATATAAACATTCATCCATTTGTCAAAATGTCATATTTATCGCGACACACTAGACCAAAAATGTACTAACAGATTTGGTTGCGTACATTTACGTTCTTTGTGATGAGTTCGTAATCCTTGGTAAACATGCGTACCAGCTTTTATGATTGATATTGACAAATGGACGAATGGAGAAAAAAAATCTTTGTATTCAGTTCATTCGTTTCGCTTCCACCTAAAACATATTATAAATTTACATTTAAAATAAAACGAAAATAAAATTGAAAACGTGTACGTTCTTTTATAAGTGAAAAGTGCGAAACAATTAGGTGTGTTTGTTTTATCGAGAAACAAACACACAATATCAGGGAAGACTCGCAAGGAAGCTTGCTCAACCGAAAATTATCTACGCAAACGGATTGCCCCTACAATTACTCTTTCGGTATATTCGACGCAATTGGATTAGCTAAAATAAGATACAGATACTGTCGGCTGTAACTTTTCTAATTTTCATTTAAAAACTACACAATGGTCGTCCCATATCTCATAGTAGATATATTTCGATCTGAGTTCATGTGCAAATGGAATTCGTCTCGCCGGAAGTTTATAAGTGGTTCAGCTTGAGGAACAGGAAAATTAATATTGCAATCTCCGCTCATAATCATCGGAAAAAGATGATAATCTTCTTGGAGAATTTTTGAAATTCTTTTAGAATATGGAGCAAGGACGAAATGTATGAACTTCATTATGTCTTCAACAGATTTATTTGGCAAGATGATTACAACTACAGAAAGCATATTATTCGAAAATGAAAGCATATGATTCCTCATACCAGATGTTTGTCCAACGATGATTTGCATTATACGAGATGACTTAATAAGTTCTACTTGTATTTTTATATATTGCTACACCGGGCAGCCCACTAACCATCTCTCTTGAACTGAACGCAGCATTCAAAATTAGTAATATTAACATGCTCGTCATTGCTTAGCCAGATCTCGGAAAGCAAGAAAATTGAGAATCCTTGCGTGACTGTATCAGTTAGGTCGGAGTAATGAGACTTTAGACTCTGGTAGTTCAATGTTAAAAACCAGACGTCATTATTATCTCATACAAAAATTCGACATTACAACCTGAGCTATACTTGGCAGATTTGTAGTGAGGCGTGATAGCTCATTTTGAAGAAGGCCCATTGAGGTCCCATTTTTACATCGCTCGTTACTCGTGATAAAGCAATATACACAAGTTGTTGAATGTGTCTTTTATCATAAGAGTATATATACTACTATCTCGTTATAGGTACCACCCTGTGGTGCATGAATTGTGGTGGCACATGCAGGTACTACTGGAAAATGATTACGCTTAACATTAATTGTCCGATTGTTATTTTAATTAAGACATGAGCTTTTTCTAGAAATGGACACCAAACATCGGTCGATATTCGTTTTCTGCACACATCCAGCTTTAAGCCACCTGACCTTCTTGCCAACTTGTGAATTTGTACCGAAATCCATCCAGAGTCGTTTAAAGTTTTTTACTTTTGACGTTTTCATAGTTCTCGTTGTCCCGGTCAGGATGGCTGCATTCGATATACCTCAGACAGCCCATAGTTCCATTCGCAAGTCCATCTGTCACGTCAATATTAGTTTTGAGAAAGTAAGGCCGACCTATGACAAGTGGAAGTTCGTACGGCAAATTATTTGTGTCCACTATACTCATTTTATGGATCTTTTGACGGAATTACTAGTCCGGCAGGGCGGCAGCCCGCTGACCACCTCTCTTGGACCGAACGCAGCATTCAAACATACACTCAAAGAAAAAAGTAGGTGAATTGAATAGAAATGCAGGTATAATGTATAATTTTTTTGTAAATATACAACCAATAAAAATTTATAATAAAATTTATAAAATTTGTAATATTTACAAAAACATTTACAAAAATATTTAAAATTTAAAAAAAATAATATAAAATCTCCAAAAAATTCTACTTTTGTTTTGTATTTCATAACAAAAAAGTTATAAAATATCAAACAATTTATAAATTTTAAAAATTTTTTGTTGTTCTAACAATAAATTTCATTAATTCTATACGCTTTTTATTTTAAGTTACTGATATATTTATAAATTAAATAGAACTTAGTAATAAAAATTACTCGGGTTTTATTTATTTTATAAAATTATGTGTACTTTTTATAAAAATGTGGGATCATTTTTGAATATTAAATAAAATATTTGTTGCCCCTATTAAATATTTTGTATAGTTTACAAAAAAGTTAGTATATTTTATTACAGAATTGACAATGCATTAAATGATTTTGAAAAATTAAACAATATATTTTTTGAAAATTACAAAATGGATTTTTAGTATTACAGAAATGTTTTTATATACAATATATATATATATATATATATATATATATATATATATATATATATATATATATATATATATATATAGTAATTCCTTCCATGATTTACAACATGGAATAAATGAAAACGCTAAATTTTAGTTAATTTTCAAAGATTTTTTATTATATAAATATGTTTAATTCAAATATTGTTAAAGATACATAAATTCCAATTCTTAATTTTAAAAAACTATAAAGTAGTTAAATAAAACCAATAAAAAATAAAAATGTAACAGTATGAAAGTCATTTTAAATTATATTAAGTTAAATGTTGTATTAAACAAGTGATAGCGTGATTACCTTTATCAAATTTAGTGGTTATATTAAAAAAAAACTTTTGCATAAAAGTCCACACCAAATGTGAAGCAATTGGATACTGCAGATTGAAAAGATGAAAATGTTAAAACATATTTCTAATGCCCGAAGCACAGAAAATACTTTACAGCGTATGCCATCAAAATAAACGATTATTTCTTCTGGACTTGAAATTCGCCCGGTAATTAAAATAAATGGTTGAATAGACTGGTTTTGGCTTATCTGGATGTTTAATTTTTCTTCAATTTCAGCGGCAGTTGCTCCAAATAAGATGAAACTATTCTGTCAATCTTGAATACTATATCATATAATTTTTTTTCTCCCATTTTCGACTGTGAACCGTCTTCCAGTTGGTACCAAAATATGATGAATTAAGTAGAAAATAGTAGCAGCTTGACCATCTGAAATAATTTTAAGATTAATATATTAATCACTTTTAATCTGAAAACCAGTAATAAGAACAAAAATAATAACATTTTAATATGTGGTGCCTAGAATCTAAAATATAGGTGCAAAATGTATATTTTTTGGTTTGGCTTAAGATTTGATATCAAAAGAAAAAGTGAGTTAAATATAAATTTTACACCTAATATGCAGATATAGTTGTCAAGATAAATCAAAATTTTTTATTTTATTACTTACTATCGGTATGGACGTATGGTTTTCAATATTTTTAATTAAGTCGAATAAATTCTGGTCCGCTTGAAGCTTTATCGCTTCATCCAAAATTGGCAGTATACGAGAAACAAAATTTGAAAATATTGGTGCTAAACTAACCATTTGATATAAATTGGCGAAATCGAGTTCTATCTGCAACGAAATTATAAATTTTTTGTAAATTATTAGTATTGAGCACACATTTGAATGTGCAATATCACTTACCAACTTATATCCGAGAGGTTTATAATGTGGCCATTTGTCAAAGATCTCGCTAGTGGTTTTTGCATCTTTAATAAACTTGAGTCGAAATTTGCTCGTGATAGTCCAATGTTTTTCGATTTTTGGTCAACTGCAATTATCAACCAACAGCGCATTTAAACTTTATTGGCAATCCTGCTCAGCGGATTCTTTAAAATAGAAAGAAACAATGACAAGAATTTTATTACAAAAATGATCTAACAAGTAGAAACTTTCCTGTAATTTCTGCCAAATTTCAAAAACAATTTCAATTTTAATTTGCAAACCAATCGGTACTTTACATATTTGAAAAAAATCCCAATGCATTGGCTTAATGCGTTTTATTGTTACAACATTAATTTCCGCTTCTAGAAACAAGTGCGTGGTATATGAAATTTTATATTTTTAGTAAATAATGTTTTGAAGTTTAACTAGTTTAAGGCTTACCTTCTAACGCCTTTATAATGTTGTATTTTAATAAACTTTCGTTCGGAATTCCAATTTCGAAAAATATGTAATCTAATTCTTTTTGGGTGTTGGTTTTAAAATATAAAATCCGCATGAATGGAATATTTGTGTGATACAAAAAAATTAAAAGTTTTATTTTAACATACACATAATTTTATTATATTAAACTCTTTATTGAAGCTGTATCAAATCAAAAAATTTCCACTAAAAATATAACGCGCACTTATTAAACTTTTATAAATTAAAAACTTGGATCTTCACTCAGTCACCTCCAACTTACTATTAGCTAAATAATTTGTTTCTAATCTGTTAGTTTCTGAACTATACACACTTTACTATTTTATTATTAATTTTACAAAAATTCGAATATTATAAAAAATTTATGTAAAATTTACAAAACTGTTTATATAGTTTTTAAAAAGTTGTAAACTTTTCAAAAATTTTGTAAAATATATGTACAAAACAATTTGTTATTTTTACCAAAAATATTTTTAGATAAAATAAAACTTTTTTTTACGATTTAACGTGTTCTAATTACAATCTTTTTGTAAAATATAATAAAATTTGTTTACGTTTTAAAGAAACAATTTTAATTGTAATATTTATATTTTAAACTTTAAAAAGCGAATGTGAAGTGTACAATTTACTTATTAATTTTATTTAAATAATTTGTAACTTTCATGTTAACGATTTAACATTTTAATTTTGTATAATTACGTTTATGTATGTTTAACGTCGATTTTAAATTATCACATTTGTTTATTATAGATATATGTATTATAAGGGAATCTAAATGTAATATTATATGATATATTGACAAATTACTTTACGAATGTCATCATTAACTAACTACTAACTTATTTTACTTGTCACCAAACTAACTGCGATTTTGTATCACATTCGATTTCTCTTGAAATATCTGATTTTTTTTTAAATTATATTATATTTATGATTAATAAATATAATAAATAAGTATTTATTATAATTATTAATAATAAAATTGCAGAAAAAACATTATGTATTATTTCATATGACTTTGTATTTGTTTCTTGCAATTTGTAGAAAGATGTTACTTAAATCTACTATTTATGTAAATTAAAAATGTTGTAAACTAAAGATGTTTGTGAATCAGCTAATCATACTCGTATATAACTGTACAAGATATATAGTTTATATGATTCAAAATGAATGATCATTATATATATATATATATATATATATATATATATATATATATATATATATATATATATATATATATATATATATATATATACATATAAAGGGTGATTTTTTTGTGGTTAGGATTTTCATGCATTAGTATTTGACAGATCACGCGGGATTTCAGACAAGGTGTCAAAGAGAAAGATGCTCAGTATGCTTTGACATTTTATAATGAATAGACTTACTAACGAGCAACGCTTGCAAATAATTGAATTATATTACAAAAATCAGTGTTCGGTTCGAAAAGTGTTTCGCGATTTACGTCCGATTTATGGTCTACATAATCGACCAAGTGAGCAAACAATTAATGCGATTGTGACCAAGTTTCGCACTCAGTTTACTTTATTGGACATTAAACCAACCACACGAATGCGTACAGTGCGCACAGAAGAGAATATTGCGTCTGTTTCTGAGAGTGTTGCTGAAGACCGTGAAATGTCGATTCGTCGCCGTTCGCAGCAATTGGGTTTGTGTTATTCGACGACATGGAAGATTTTACGCAAAGATCTTGGTGTAAAACCGTATAAAATACAGCTCCTGCAAGAACTGAAGCCGAACGATCTGCCACAACGTCGAATTTTCAGTGAATGGGCCCTAGAAAAGTTGGCAGAAAATCCGCTTTTTTATCGACAAATTTTGTTCAGCGATGAGGCTCATTTCTGGTTGAATGGCTACGTAAATAAGCAAAATTGCCGCATTTGGAGTGAAGAGCAACCAGAAGCCGTTCAAGAACTGCCCATGCATCCCGAAAAATGCACTGTTTGGTGTGGTTTGTACGCTGGTGGAATCATTGGACCGTATTTTTTCAAAGATGCTGTTGGACGCAACGTTACGGTGAATGGCGATCGCTATCGTTCGATGCTAACAAACTTTTTGTTGCCAAAAATGGAAGAACTGAACTTAGTTGACATGTGGTTTCAACAAGATGGCGCTACATGCCACACAGCTCGCGATTCTATGGCCATTTTGAGGGAAAACTTCGGAGAACAATTCATCTCAAGAAATGGCCCGGTAAGTTGGCCACCAAGATCATGCGATTTGACGCCTTTAGACTATTTTTTGTGGGGCTACGTCAAGTCTAAAGTCTACAGAAATAAGCCAGCAACTATTCCAGTTTTGGAAGACAACATTTCCGAAGAAATTCGGGCTATTCCGGCCGAAATGCTCGAAAAAGTTGCCCAAAATTGGACTTTCCGAATGGACCACCTAAGACGCAGCCGCGGTCAACATTTAAATGAAATTATCTTCAAAAAGTAAATGTCATGGACCAATCTAACGTTTCAAATAAAGAACCGATGAGATTTTGCAAATTTTATGCGTTTTTTTTTTAAAAAAAGTTCTCAAGCTCTTAAAAAATCACCCGTTATATATATATATATATATATATATATATATATATATATATATATATATACTAGCGGACCCGACAGACCGGCCCGAGCGTTGGGTTGGCTGCTCTAACCGGGTTCAGCAATCGTTTCTTTGATATTTGAATTTTCCATTAACTATACTAAGTTACATTTGACAATAAGTTAGACATTTCAATTTTTTCATTTCGTAATTGTGTGATTTGCTGTTGCCCAAAGTAAACTAAGAAATGAGTGCAATTCCTCATTATTGCGTCGATCAATTCTCGTGTCACGGCCGGACTATATTTGGTGCTTGTCATTGGCACAATTGGCGAAAGAAGAGGTAATTTTCGTGAGATTGATGGTAAGTATTGAGTGATTGCACAAAAGATATCGCAGTAGTTCCATGTGAATAAATGTCTGAAGCTTATGTTTTTCATATGTATTTGCTGTGTGGAGAAGACTGTGTGGAACTCAGTTGGTCGGTGAGCTCATAATCGATCTACAAAGAACTGAAGATGATTTATTTTAAACACAATGATATATGTAACTAAAATTATTGTTATTACACGTTTTAGTTTTTAATAACTAGAAGTAGTAGAAGTTATAAAAACCATTCAAAATGTACAATTAGTTTTGTTATTAATACTGAAAAATATTTCTAATATTAGTAAATTGTATAAATTTTCTTGATTTGTACAATACAATTTACAAAAATTACTCTAAATGATTCAAAACCCCGACTTTGTTCATTTCTTTTCGTTTTGTAAATTATAAAAAAAATTATAAAATAATCCTGCATATTTATAGATATAAATAATATTTTTGGAAAATTTACAAAAATGTCAGTTATTTATATAAAATACGCAATTAATAACACAAATTAAAAAACATAAATAATGTTTTCAAAGTTTAATAAAAATTTGTCAAATTTAACAAAAAAATTGTACACTTAAGAAAATTTTTTTAAATATACTAATTTATTTTTATAAATAATCAAACTTTTGTCAAATGTATGATTTGTTTTAGTAGGCCATTTTACAAAACAATTTTATAGATTTCACTGCTAAAATTTTTTTGAGTGTAGGAATATTAACATGCTCGTCATTGCGCAGCCAGTACCTCAATTTTGTTGCCTGTTCGAGACTACGAGAGTACGGGACTATGAAATATTTTGTATACGTACACTGTGTATAGTATTAATTTGTGTTACTGTGTGGTTTCATTTTTTTATGTGTATTAATGTAGAGAGTGTGACGATAAGCACGAAAAATTGTCGAATCGGTTTAAATCGGTAAAATTTTTGGTGCTTACATCCATTTGTCTCGTTGTAATTTGATGGAGAATTGAAATTCAAATTTAAACACATAACACAAATGACATTAAAATTATTTGAAATTAAAATAAATTATAATTTAATTGAAGCATAATTGTATGATTTTATTTATTTTATTAATTGGAACTGTATATATAAAAGAAATAACCAATAAAATTGTTTCGTACTGGCAATATGTCAAATTATCAACACAAAAGAAAAAAAACATAAACAAAACGAACAGCGCATGCGCACTACTACACTCGCATTCACAAATATTATTATTTTCCGGTAATTTTTGTTCTCGTAGTCTCGTAGTCTCGAAAAGGCAACAAAATTGAGGTACAGGTCTCGGAAAGCAAATGAATTGAGGATCCCTGCGTGAATGTGACCTGAGACTCTGGCAGTTCAATGTTAAAAACGAGACGTCTTTATAACCCCATTTAATAGAAGACATGATCATTGATAGCCGACATGATGAACAGCTCCTAGAGACTCGTTACTCGTGATAAAGCAACATAGACAAGTGGTTGAATGTGTTTTAAACTTTCATGTGAGTGAAGAAAAATATCTTAAATTTAGTGATTAGTACTTACATGCATTTTGAATGGAAACTTATTTTTTCCATGTTCGTCCAAGTTGTAACATTTCTCATTTTTAAGTATGATCGTAATCTACCAATTGAACTAGAAGTTCTCATAAAATTTAAACTTTTTGTTGTAGTGTAAAAGGTACCCGGGTACCCACGTCACTCACATTAGGGTTAATCGTAAGAGTATGTAATTTCGTAATCGTAATTCGTATTTCGTATCGTAATTTTTTTTTTTGGTATTTCTGATCGTTAGAAATGTCGATGGTTTCTATTTCATTTTCAAACTAGTTTTTTTGTTTTCTCTACTATTATACATATACATACAAGCATGCCATGTATAGTACAAAATTGTTTCTATTGAAACGAAGTAGGTACGTCATTTCCGTTCGTCTCATTTAGAAGTTTACTCTAATACAAAAAATTTTGGTAGGCGCGAGTAAAGATGTTTACACATCAAAAGAAAGATGTTTCATTGATTGGAATGATTTGGAAAACTATTCTCGAAATTCTCGAGAAAGGGATAAAATATTTCACGGGAATCGAAAAAATTAAATTCGTCTGGAATTCTCGAGAAATCGAGAAATCAGGAGATTAATCACTATCCACAGACGTTGTCACTACATACACATATCTGTAGTATTATAGATAACCTAGACAGAACACATTCCAGCAATTGTAGAATAAAGTTACCAAGCTGAATGATAACTAAAGACGTCAAAGTTAGCCAATAGTTAAAGTTGGCTTTGTTCAAATTGAGCATTTCCCAAAAACCACAGCTGGTTTAATTCATATTGACTGTTTTAATCAAACAAATTGTGCTTCATCTGAATCAGTTGAGAAATGATTTAGTTATACTGAATTCTCGTTTTTATTATACAAATTGAGTTTCGGATTGGGATCGGCAAATCTAAGAAAATATCTCGAAATCCGGAATTTGTTAGATCAGGTGTTTTGAATTCCGATTTAGTTTTTACAAATCTGATCATTTAGACCTTCAGGGAATGTCCAGCAGTCAATTTCACCCTTCCGATCCTTGATTGAAACCTTTATAATCGATAAATTACTGTTCTGTAATTTCTCCATGTTGTTTCAAAGTTTTCCACTAAATAAAATTTTTATTTTATATAATTATTATTCATTTAAACTAAATGTAATAAGAGTTGTATAATTAATTCTTCTTTCTACTAGTGCTCTACACCGTGCCATTCATTTTACAACAGTTATTTTTCTTAGAAGAGATAAAACATTTTCTTTAACTCTAAAATTTAAATAGCAAATATTGACTTAATTGTTGGAGTTTGCAAAATATTAAAGGCGTACACTTTGTTAAAAATTGGTATGACAAAATAAACGATTATTGTTTCCGTGTAGAAATGGGACCAACTTCGTAGTCATGCAAAACCCTTATCTTAGTGTAGAATTTGCCTAAAAGCGTTATAAATATTCGAGTTCATAAAACAATGGCAATTATTTGCTGTATTCGGTTTATTGTTTCACACCTACCCAACCTACCGCGAAACATTTTTTATTAAATTGAATTTTTTTTTATAAAATAAGGGAAAATTGATTTTTATAAATTTATAGTAGTACGAGACTCTCATTTCGAATATTTACTCACCCTATAGTCCAGTTTACAATTCTAATTTTTGAAACAAAAATCCATATAAGCTCTTTTCCATTAAAATCACAAACGATCAGATATATAACACAATATATAGGCATCCACACACTTAAGCAAAAACTGCCGAATTTTTACTCAACCTGTTGAATGGAACAGATACAAAAACAAAACGAAAAAATTTTTGTTGTAAAATTGACTACCCCTCTTTTCAATGTATCGATATCGATAATTTCTAAACTCACTGTATTTACTATTTACCTCTCCGTTACCCCAAGCTGGTATACCACCAGCTTATAATCGATAACAAAATGATTATAATGAAAAAAAAGTTATCAGTAGAAAACAAAAACAAAATAAAACTGAAAAAGTTTTCCATCAAACTCACCAGTGCCGCTATGAGTGAGTTATCCTCAGCATCACACCGCATCTCGCCCTACCAACCCAACATTTATATACCACACATACCAGCGCACAAGTTGTTTTCTTATTTTAATCCAAAATCATAAAATAAAATGAAAATGTGAAAAAATGGAAACGGGGTTTCCCTATTGATTTTTTACTGTACAACATTTTTTCGTTATGTTATATGTAATATTATGTATAGAGTTGAGCTTTTGTGTTAATAATCGCACATTGTATTTTGACGACGACGTCAACGATAACGATGAATAACGTAGTATATTTTGTTAGTGTATTTGAGCCATGTAAAATTTCTAAGGATTCAAGCGCAATGTAGCATACATAACAAAACAAATATTCATCCCCTTAATTCAACCATCCTTCCTTATTATTTTTTTTTATTGCATAAATATGTACCTTCAACTTTATTTTAAAGCTACATATTATATTGAAAACAAAAAGAAACTTAAAAAGCTTCCACCGTTTTTTTTTGCTTCTGTTTGTTACGTTTGTACCCTGTTCTCTTTGCTTTTGTTTGGGGAAATATGAAAACAAAAAATATAAATTTTAAAATCTCACTCTCTTAAGGCTTCTCATTTGCAAAAAGCACGTGTTTTATGTGTTGATGGTATTTCCAAAGGAATTATTAAATATTTTTCCAGTGGTGGTGGTGGTAGCAATATATGAAGAGAAATTCATTCTTGAATCCGATATTTTTCGTTTGCTTTCATTATTTGTATTATTCTACGATAGAATATTCTTGTTAAATATAAGATTATGTTATTTTATTGTTAAACGACTCTCCTAACTCTCTGATGACCATAATTTATTAAACTGCAAAAACATATCAAGCTACTGAATCACAGTACCTAATGCCATTTTAATTTATTAATGAACCCAGGCTCATGGCAGGCAACCTTATAATTATTTTAACTACAACGAATATTTTACTTCAGATTTTACTGTCTTGCGGAAAGATGGTGGATTATAATCCTGACTCACATTCTACCGATAGATGAGTTCTTATTGCTGTGCACGTCAATTTTGATTGTTCAACAATCACTATTTCCAACTCTGAAAATATGAGTTAATTTGTGTTAAAGTGAACGTGAATAGGAAAAATATTTTTATTCTGTGTTTTATTATTCGTCCTAACACCCAAACCAAAAACTATCAGCTTCTAGTGCAGTGATTCTTACAGGGGAGCCGCGACCCCTTGGAGTCCGCAAGAAGTGTTCAGGGGGCTGCCAAAATTTGCAAAACTTTCTTTAGAATATAATAAAAAGAAAATTGATGTATAACCGAATATCGTATTGAAAAGTGAAATAAGGAAGATAAAGTTTTCTTTTTAGTTATTTTACTAGGTGCACAACTAAATTTCCGGGTTTTTTTGAAAAATGAAAAATGGTAAATTTCAATAGAAATATGAAAAACGGTTTATTCAAAGTATTGTCGTTCGCTATCTACACATTTTTACCATCTCTCTGGCAATACATGAATACCACAACGATAAAACGGCGCATCTTTGCGGACCGAAACCATTCATCTAACTAATTTTGCCCTTCTTCAAAACTGACTCTACCAAGCCATGCACCATCAACCGGAACAAGTGATAATCCGAGGGGGTCAGGTCTGGCGAAGAAGGCGGGTGCGGTTGCAGATCCCATCTCAGCGTTCTGATGATGTCCTGGACGATGGGACTGCATGGTCCGAGCGTTGTCGTGCTGCAATATCACTCGATCGTGTCTCGTGTCCTTTTCTGACCGTTTTCCCAACAATGCATGGTTCCGGCTGATGAGTTGTTGTCAGTGGCGTTGCTCATTCGCCTTGTTGCAGCAGCTTTTACTACATAATTTATTTCTGGTCCTACCAAACGCACAGCACTGTCTTCTTTACGAAGCGATTTGGCCGTGCCGTTGATGTTGATGCTTAGCCAGGTGAAAGCCACGACTTTTTCCATTTGGGATTCTTAATAAGATCCACTTCTCATGTTCCGTAACAATTCGATGTAGGAAGCTCTTTCTTTCATGCCGTGAAAGGAAAATTTCGCAAGTGGCTCTTCGATTTTTTATCTGTCCCTCAGTCAACATATGCAGCACCCATTTTCCCTCCTTTTTAATTTCTCAGATAGCATGTAAACGATTGGAAATACCTTGGTGCGTCATGTTTAATGCCTCTGCAAGTTGATCTTTAGTTTGCGTATCAGCTTTATCCAATAACGCTTACAGCTCGGTGTCTGCAAATGCGTTTGGTCTTCCGGAGCGCTTCTTGTCTTCAATGTCGAATTCGCTACTTCTGAAGCATTTAAACCAATATTCAGAAGTAGTTTTGGTTAGTGTATATTCGCCGTAAACCTCTACGTCAAGCAAATGACGTGCTTCAGCTGCATTTTTGGAGTTGAAGCAGAAAAGCAAAACTTCCCGCAAATGCTGTTTGTTTGGGGCAAAACTCGACATTATAGTCCTTAGAAATTTTTTGTTATCGTTAGCAACTAAGTGTTCACGCTATGAACAAAACATAACTTCTGTCATAAATGACAACTAGATTTGTCGCTAGCACCATCTATGTGTGAAACCCGGAAGTTTTGCAGCGTACTTAATATTTATTTCTTATTTCTTCCTACAAACAACTTTGTTGGTACAGAAGAAATAAATGCAAATATGCTAATCCTAACAGCAAATTGTGACGTATGAAAGTTAAAATAGATAATGAACTAACAGTTATATTTTATATTTATTATATTATATAAAATAATTACCAGGTCTGTAAATATGAAACCGGAATTTTTTAGTTAAATGTACATGTTTATCGTATGATAATGATTAAGAGTATTTTATTCAAAGTATTGCCCATTATTAGTTATATACATTTTTCTTTTTCTGAGGCAAACCATAGGTATTGGCTTGCTCCTCAGCAAGCCCGTGCCCCATCGATGCAAAAAAAGATAATCGGTGGTAACCAAGTCTAGAAAATAAGCCGCTTGTGAAAGTATTTCCCAATTATTGTCCGAACCGATTTGGCATTACAGTCGATGTCGATGGTTGTCTTTGATCAACCCAAGGATTTTTATACTTTGAATTCTCAAAATAGATCCATTTTTCATCGCCAGTCACAATTCGATGGAGCAATGACTTTATTTTGTATCTGACGAGCAACATTTCGCGAGTGGTTTTTCGATTTTCTTGATGCCTCTTATTCAGTTTATGTGGAACTTATTTTCCCAGCAGTTGGATCTTTCCCATGACTTTTAAACGTATATGGAGACGGCTTCTCATGACACATTCAATTGATCCGCAAGTTGTTTTTGCGTTTCTCGCGTCAAATTCACCACTTTTGAATTTATTAAACCACTCATTGCATTGTCATTTATTTACCAAGAGTATACTCACCGTAAGTTTTGACAAGCATTCGATGTGATGTGATTCTGGAGCAGTTTTCTTCAAATAATAACAAAAAATCAATTATGTCTCCAAATCGTAATATGTATAGGCACAAAACTCTACATTTTTAACACGTAAAAACATGAGTTATTGTATGAAACTTGTATGGTTATGAATTGGGTGTTGTTGACAGATGTCAAAAGAAAACATTGGCACCGATGACGTGGTTTGTCGAAAGGTACATTGACAGTTGGCGCCATTTATTGGTAAATGCCGATTTCACATTTACACACATGGTATACATAGATAACTTAACATATATAAATTATTATTAAAAAAGGGGGCCACGAGTAAAAAAATGTTAAGAACCACTGTTCTAGTGGATGCTGTGAACTACGTATTTCACATTATACTGTTAAAGTTAGCCAAAAGTTTTCAGCCGAAAGATAGTAATGCAGATAGTGCATTTGCTATTCCAGCCTAACGATGGTAATACAGATATTATTTTTGCCATCGCAGCCAAAATATTTTAAAATGAAATGACGATAATGCAGATCAGGTCGATAAAAAAGATTAACTTCAATATTCAACCGAAAAATTCCGGCAATACAGATTTAAAAGTTACAAATGAATTATCAATTTTCTAAAAGTAAATGTCAATAACAGAATCTAATACAATAGCCATGCAACGCACTCATGTTTAGCTGATGAAAGGTTGTATATCAAGATTTTGACAGATGAACGACGATCTGGCTGTACCAATTTGATAAACTATGACTATAAGTAGAATTTGATTATATGTCTGGAGTGCGTTTTATGAGGTTATATTGGTGAAATGTTCCATTTTCCGGTGCTCCGACGATAAAATTGTCCATCATTCGAGATTTTGCCAGATGGATAACAATGTGACGGCCGATTCGATAGCCCATAATCATTCGTAGATTTTGATTATAGGTTAGGGGTGGGTCTAATGAGGTTATAGGGCTGAAATGCCATATCTGCTACATACAGCCGAAATTAGTCGATAACGAAGATTAAAAATTATCAAGCATTAAATGGTTTGTAATTGTTGTTAAAATTGTTTGCAACTCAAGATTATGCCAGTCAGTCACCGATCTGAATATGCCGATTCAATAGCCCATGACCATAAGTAGATTTTGATTATAGGTTAGGGGTGACCCTGATGTGGTTAAAGAGGTGAAATTTTGATTTTCCTCATTTTTTATCGATAAAACCGTTGGTCATTCGAGATTCTGCCAGATGGACACCAATCTGATTATGCCGATTCGATAGTCCATCACCATAGGTAGATTGTGAAGGTGGGTCTGATGGGGTTCAAGACAAATTATTACAAATTATTTTACGCTTGGTAATTTTTAAACTTCTTTCTCGGCAATTTTCGGTTATATGAAAAGATATTACCGTTTACAAACCTCTTCAAATTAGACATTTTCCAAACATAACACTTTTAACGTTAAGTTTTAATAAATTAAATATGAATGATATGAAAAAATAAATTAATATCGGTTAAATTGAAAATTTTATTTGTTGTTTGTTATAATGCATAGTTTTCGACTGATTTTGTAGGTTAGTCACTTTCGGTTAGCATATTAATATTAATTTGTTTAATTTTCAGCTGAAGTAGTTAAAAGACTATCTGCATTATCGATTTATTCACTTTCGGCTAACTTTAACAAGGTTTTCATATTATGAATATACCAAGATACCCTGGTCGTCATCGGCGATCTGAGCCTTCCTGATCTGACGTGGGTGCGATCCGATGATAACACTCACTAAATTGCTATGCATGCACATTCTGCAAAGGAAACTCTTATTACAGATAATATGGCCAATTTTAGCAGATCAGTAACATCAAAAACAATTTGGACGAGCAACTCGATCTAGTGTTTTCCACTATTGTCAGGCGTTGATGCAGAAACAAATTTGTTTCACTCTGCCTCGCTATAATTTCCGAAAAACTTATTTTGGAAAACTTAACCGAATGCTAGCAAACATCGTTTTTAACACAATTGTAGTTAATAATAATAATTTTGAAACTTAGACTGTCAACTTTTTGCTCGCCAAAAAAAAATCCCGTCGTCTACTCCATGGTACAATCGAGAGTTACTCTCAGAAATAATGTTTGCAAAATCGTTTTAAAAGTAATGCGGTTAAAATCTGACAAAATCACCGACCCGAAACGATTTTGGCAGTTCATCAATTTCAAGAAAAGTCTGATGGCTATTCGGCTATTTGCAAGTATAGTTTACAATCTTCCAATGCTGTCACAATCATTACTAATCAGTAACTCAATTTTTCCGGTCAAAATTTCTCTAATAAGGATTTTGAACCAGACACGGACTATTTGAAGTTTTTAAATAATTTTGCTGAAACAACTCCAATTTTCATACAAAATGAGTAGGTTCAACAAGATTATCAAACCAAAAGATGATTTTTAACCCAGTTCTAATGGTCTGAAGCTTGGTATAAGCCACTCAAGGCCCTTTTTCGTAAACCACTCTCATTAGGAATTTTTCCGTCCATCTGAAAAGAGTTTTTTGCAGTTCCAATCCACAAGTAGAGCTTTAAATTAAATATCTGTAGCTATAGACGATTGCGAACGGTTTCGCGAAAGAAAGATCAACCAATCTAACGGAATTTACATTCAAGGTAATACCATAGAGGCAGAAAATATGTTTGATGTTCAAGTCATCCTCGTCAGCACTTTTTATAGCTACATCAGGGGTACCCCCACGGAAGTCATCTGCGGGTCAATATTTGCATCTTGCCTATCAATGACATTGAGTATACGTGATTATTTCAATATACAGTGACGATATGAAAATCTATCGAAAAAATGTCACTTGCATTGAGTTGAATGCAAGGAAAAGTCAGATCATCATATACTCTCGTAAACCCGAGCATCTCCTTCTCGCGCCTACTACATCAACTGCGAACTTGTTGTAAGAGTCACTTCCGTTCGTGCACATATTCAAAATATCATCAACAGAGCAAACTCCATGCTTAGTTTTGTGAAACGTTCTTCAACAGAATTAATTGATGCTTATGTCATGAAAGCACTTTATTCGTACGACGCTTGCTCGGATACGATTGCTAAGCCTGGTACCCATATCACGCAGTCCACAATGTAGATTCAACCACTTTGATCTAAGAGGGATGCCATGAGTGGACTTTCATAACTAACTAATCAACATGTAACCGCTTAGTAAGCGTTGCGCTGTTGAAAATATTGTTTTTGCCCACCACTTACTATCTGGTGGAATCGATTCTCGTACTTTACTTGAAAAGATTAAAGTAAATGTTAATTCCTCTGCAGAACAGTATTTGCCTGTACAGAAGCAATTTGTTATGTATTATGAGCCCAGAATTTCTAACCGCAAGAGCCAGTAGATTTTCCTATACTTGATGTTTAACTCTTCTTTTTGTTTCTTGATGTCCCCTTTCCATCTTTGGAATATTGTTTGAGTTCAGAACAGTGAGTATAGCGGGTTTGGTTAAATAAATTATTACATTCACTAATTTACTATAATAGACTATTTATTTATTATTCATTTATTTAGCACTAAGATTGGCGACTTATTTGACTTATTCAAAATGGCGACATGAAATAATGTAATCTGCTGGTCCAATTCAAATCGAGACTTATTTTTCAGTTTCCTTTTGCAATTGTTTTTGTCTGCCATAATTCTACATCACAAAAATTGTTTTTATTTTACAGCTACAAATTATACATTTATGTTTTTACTGTTATCGTATTATCACACCTAAATTTTAGTACGAACAAAAATGTATGAAGTCGGGAAAGTCTACAATAAGTCTCCTCGTGAGGTGAGGTATTGTAGACTTTCAAATAAGTCATTCTACACAAAATAAGTCATGAATTGGACCGCCGTCTTAATATTATTTTTCACTATAAAATATTATTTTAATATTAGTGTACAAAAATTTGTTAAGCGTGCACTATTGCTCGTTGCACTTCACTTATCTTTTCACTTTGAGTCGACTGTCATACTTTTACCTTGTTAAAGTTAGCCGAAAGTGAAAAAATCGATAATGCAGATTGTGTCTCGACTACATCAGCCGAAAGTTAAAAAACATGTATTTATAATGAAATATCCCAGCCGAAAGTTGTAATCTAAAAAATCAGCCGAAAAAAAAATGTTTCATAAGAAAACAAAATTTAAATACCGACAATAATTTATGTGAATATACTATAAAGTATATGAAACGTATATGGGAAACTTTCAAAAATTCGTAAAAACTTAATGTTTAAAGTGTTATGTCTGGGAAAGGTCTCGTTTGATCCGGTTCGTCGCTGGTTATCGCTGGAAAATTTTCCAGGTCAAGTTTTATGTTGAGAGTCCGGGAAAATTGGGGGGAGCGAAATTTGCACGTATATTTCACACCCTCAATTTTCCCGGACTCTCAACATAAAACTTGACCTGGAAAATTTTCCAGCGATAATCATCGACGAACCAAATCAAACGAGACCTTTTCCAGACAGAACACTTTAAACATTAAGTTTTTACGAATTTTTGAAATTTGCACGTGTATTTCACTCCCCCAATTTTCTCGGACTCTCAACATAAAACTTGACCTGGAAAATTTTCCAGCGATAATCATCGACGAACCAAATCAAACGAGACCTTTTCCAGACAGAACACTTTAAACATTAAGTTTTTACGAATTTTTGAAATTTGCACGTGTATTTCACTCCCCCAATTTTCTCGGACTCTCAACATAAAACTTGACCTGGAAAATTTTCCAGCGATAATCATCGACGAACCAAATCAAACGAGACCTTTTCCAGACAGAACACTTTAAACATTAAGTTTTTACGAATTTTTGAAATTTGCACGTGTATTTCACTCCCCCCAATTTTCCCGGACTCTCAACATAAAACTTGACCTGGAAAAATTTCCAGCGATAACCATCGACGAACCGGATCAAACGAGACCTTTCCCAGACATAACACTTTAAACGTTAAGTTTTTACGGATTTTTGAAATTTGCACGTGTATTTCACTCCCCCCAATTTTCCCGGACTCTCAACATAAAACTTGACCTGGAAAATTTTCCAGCGATAACCATCGACGAACCGGATCAAACGAGACCTTTCCCAGACATAACACTTTAAACATTAAGTTTTTACGAATTTTTGAAATTTGCACGTGTATTTCACTCCCCCCAATTTTCTCGGACTCTCAACATAAAACTTGACCTGGAAAAATTTCCAGCGATAACCATCGACGAACCGGATCAAACGAGACCTTTCCCAGACATAACACTTTAAACGTTAAGTTTTTACGGATTTTTGAAATTTAAACGTGCATTTCGCTCCCCCCCAATTTTCCCGGACTCAACATAAAACTTGACCTGGAAAATTTTCCAGCGATAATCATCGACGAACCAAATCAAACGAGACCTTTTCCAGACAGAACACTTTAAACATTAAGTTTTTACGAATTTTTGAAATTTGCACGTGTATTTCACTCCCCCCAATTTTCTCGAACTCTCAACATAAAACTTGACCTGGAAAAATTTCTAGCGATAACCATCGACGAACCGGATCAAACGAGACCTTTCCCAGACATAACACTTTAAACGTTAAGTTTTTACGGATTTTTGAAATTTAAACGTGCATTTCGCTCCCCCCCAATTTTCCCGGACTCAACATAAAACTTGACCTGGAAAATTTTCCAGCGATAATCATCGACGAACCAAATCAAACGAGACCTTTTCCAGACAGAACACTTTAAACATTAAGTTTTTACGAATTTTTGAAATTTGCACGTGTATTTCACTCCCCCCAATTTTCTCGAACTCTCAACATAAAACTTGACCTGGAAAAATTTCTAGCGATAACCATCGACGAACCGGATCAAACGAGACCTATCCCAGATATAACACTTTAAACGTTAAGTTTTTACGGATTTTTGAAATTTAAACGTGCATTTCGCTCCCCCCAATTTTCCCGGACTCTCAACATAAAACTTGACCTGGAAAATTTTCCAGCGATAATCATCGACGAACCAAATCAAACGAGACCTTTCCCAGACATAACACTTTAAACGTTAAGTTTTTACGGATTTTTGAAATTTGCACGTGTATTTCACTCCCCCCAATTTTCCCGGACTCTCAACATAAAACTTGACCTGGAAAATTTTCCAGCGATAATCATCGACGAACCAAATCAAACGAGACCTTTCCCAGACATAACACTTTAAACGTTAAGTTTTTACGGATTTTTGAAATTTGCACGTGTATTTCACTCCCCCCAATTTTCCCGGACTCTCAACATAAAACTTGACCTGGAAAATTTCCCAGCGATAACCATCGACGAACCGGATCAAACGAGACCTTTCCCAGACATAACACTTTAAACATTAAGTTTTTACGAATTTTTGAAATTTGCACGTGTATTTCACTCCCCCCAATTTTCTCGGACTCTCAACATAAAACTTGACCTGGAAAATTTTCCAGCGATAATCATCGACGAACCAAATCAAACGAGACCTTTTCCAGACAGAACACTTTAAACATTAAGTTTTTACGAATTTTTGAAAGTTTCCCATATACGTTTCATATACTTTATAGTATATATATATATATATATATATATATATATATATATATATATATATATATATATATATATATATATATATATATATATATATATATATATATATATATATATATATATATATATATAATATATATATATATATATATAGATATATATATATATATATATATATCATACAGCCATGTCAGCTAGTTACACCACATGCATTTCATGGGAAATCGCATCAACGTGGAATGTGCATCTTTCAACACTTTTCAACATCTCAAATTACTTTTTATATAAAATATTCTAGATAATCAAAAATGTAAATGCGCGTGTACAAAGTACACTAGCATATTTCTCATAACGTAAATTTACATATCAGCAATATTTTCACTATATAAATAAAATCTAGAATGTAAACTGGTTAGATATAAGTTGGTAATAAAATAAACCGGACATAGTCCGAAAAAATAATTTTTTTTAAGTAAACTTTTCCAAGTTCACCTTAACTTATATATATATATATATATATATATATATATATATATATATATATATATATATATATATATATATATATATATATATATATATATATAGTTATATACAATATATATAATTTTTCACATAAATTATTGTCGGTATTTAAATTTTGTTTTCTTATGAAACATTTTTTTTCGGCTGATTTTTTAGATTATAACTATCGGCTGGGATATTTCATTATAAATACATGTTTTTTAACTTTCGGCTGATGTAGTCGAGACACAATCTGCATTATCGATTTTTTCACTTTCGGCTAACTCTAACAGTATCATACTTTTGAGTTTTTCTTAACCTTAAACCGCACTATTAATAAATTCTCGATACTTTTCGATATTCGATTAATTTTAAGATTCAAGAATGTAAGTGACGAAAAAGTTTTATTCAGCAAGAACAAGCAGTGCCTCGAAATTAAGTGGCGCAGTGTATAAATATTTTTCTTACGAGGAATGCCAAGAGTGAAAAATGTATTTTAGATTTTGGACGCTACACATACATAATATGCTGATTTGGTTTCGTGTTTACTGCATTTTGGAGTTTGTTTGTTGTGTCCGATATATATCTTTTAAAACTGCTATGATGGCTCTATCGTCTGCAAATGTTGCTGAATGACGTCCGTTTTTCTGTAAACTTGTTCAATAGTAGAGTGATTTTCTCTAAGCCCAAATTGATTAAACATCTTTCTTCTATTATAGGAGCCTCTTCTTCGCAATTTTTCAAATATTTTTAATATGTATGAGGATTTGAATTGAGGATATTTTTATGTTGCGGAACACGAGTCTACTACCAGGTTTTATGAACTTCTCTTCTCTCTAAATAATTCTCTGACCTCAAGAGGATATTTATGTTTCCTTAATGAGTTGTTATGAGAAATATGTGGACTTTCCCTTGCTGCTGTTGTATAGAATTATTGAATGCTTTCAGTTCATCTTTCAGCTACATCTCTGTTATAATTTTCACTCGGAGATTTTTTGGCAATGGTTCGTTTTATTGTCTGTTAATTTAGGCAAGTTTTTTCATATTACCTTTGTAATCAGAGTCATTATTTTCATTCATTCAGTCGTTCTTTTGTTACAAAGAAGCAAAGAAAATCTGTATCGCCAGAGTAAAATTCACAGTTGTTCTCTTTAGAGGTTTTCAGTGTAGATCTCTAATACACTGAGAAAAATTGTATCTTAAAATCAAAGGATTTTACCTTAGTTTTAAATGATTTGTGACTATGGATTTTGCGCAAAATCTTTTTGGATTTAGATTAAAGAAATCAAAAACTTTAAATTAAAGTTATTTTTAATCATTAGTTCAAACTATTATGTATTTTAAATCAAACGATTTCACTTTTATTTCAAAGGGTCTTTAGAGCTGAAAATTGTTTAAAATTAAGTTCCATTTAATTTTAAAATTAAACCGAAAAAGTTTTAAGCTAAAGAATCTCACAAATTTATTTTAAAGTATTTTATGAGTTTCAGCCAAATCATTGTTAGTTTTGGTTCAAAGAATTGCAAAACATAGAAATGAATTCCCTTCTAACTTTGATTTAAACAAACTATTCTTTTCTTTAAAATGTGCTGTATCCTCCTACTTACAGTGCATAAATAAAACTAATTATTATAAGTAATGCGGTTTAATTTTTATTTTATTTTATCACAAAAATATAAATTTCAATAGTATAGTATTACATAAAATAAATAAATGTTTTTGATAATTTGAAATGTATTATCTCAATTTAAATTAACTTTAACAAAAAAAAAAAAAGCTTTGGTAAAATAAGAAACCGTAGAACATGTCGATAAGTTCTCATACAACAGAACCTATCCGCTTAGAAGCAAACCTTAGCTCTAATAGCTTTACGTCCTGAACTTAAATAACAAGAATTAACTGGCGCACTATTTATATTAAAAAAATCAATTAATACTAAATCATTTGCAGGCTCTCCAATTTCATAACAATAAAAATGTGAATTGAAACGCTAGTTACTAAAATAGTTACATACTACGTAATATTGGTTATTATCTATCAATATGTCTTTAATTTCATAAATAATAAGTTGTGGTTCTGCTTGAATGAAGAAGTAGCCAATCTTAAATTTTGTCCCTCGGAAAACTAGACTTTTAGTGTATTGTCTTATAGCTCCTAGATTCGACGAAATATTTGAATACATTATGCATCTCTATCTCGACACCGAAAAGTTTTATCTGTTAGCTCAAATTCATTGTGGAAAAATTGTTTAGTTATTAAGATTGGAAAATTTCAAAGAAGCCTTTATTGATAACGTAAGTGGAATATTGAGTCGTGAAGTAATATTCCTTGCATATTGCTTATGAATTTGGTGTTCCGCTTCAAAACGAAAGCACCAAAGATATTTGAGAGATCCGCATTTTCGAATAATTGTCGGATAGTGAACGAGAAAATGATATTTTGGTTTTGATTTTTCATTAAATAACTGGACGTAAAACGTGTTATGCTCTTTAATTAGTTTCTCCATTTCTCTTAAATTATTATTGTCATAACAGTTTAAAACAATGATATCAATTAATTTAACGCGTATAAGTAAAAATTTGTAAACTTTATCACTCGGTGGTATATCATTTCCAATAATCAAGGGCAAGAAATTATATAAAATCTAAGTCTCTCGAGCTGTCATTTTAAAATTTCCTTACTTAATATGACTTTTTTCAACAGGTTCACTTACGTTTCCAATTTCAATTTCACCGTAATTGAACATTTGCTTTTTAAAATTGAAATTTTCAAGAGATATACATATATATTTTTTCGTAAATGAAGTAGTCAAGTATACTTCGCAAATTGTATTTGCAGACTCCTATGAATACATCATGCATGATATCACATGCAAAATTGTCAGTCACATGAAAAGATAGAATTTTGTTAAAAATAGAATCTTCCTTAATGCCTGTTTGATGAATATCAGACAATACCAAATCGGTGTTAAAATTTTGTTTATTCCTTAGAGATTCGGGGAATTCTAATACATCTGTGGTAGTTTGCTGCTTGCTGCGTTTGCACAGCTGGCAAAAGAAAGATGCATTAAATGATGAGGAATATCCCAACATCGTGTTTAGACTTATTAGCTCGAATGGATTACTCAAAAATTCTAAAAATTTATTAAATTCAGTGGCTATGTCTTTAGGTAAATGGTTAGAAAATGGTGAAAGACAAGAACTTATGGGCTGAATTATACCATCCTTAATTGACTTCTGAATCGAAAATACCATATTTCTCGGTAGCGATTTTTCACTATGTAGATTCAAAGCAAATTCCAAAATAAATTGTTGCAAATCTTGCAATGCCGCTTTATGATTGTTTCGATGAAATGAAGAATCATTTAATAATGAATTGTCAATAGTACTAATGGAGTTGTCAATTGATGAATTATCTGCAAATTCAATGCAATCGGGTATTGCTTTAGTTTGCACTAATGATTCTGATAAACGCTCATTGAACTGACGAGGTGGCGAATTTAATAAATTTGATTCACCAACTAAACGCTTTTGCAAATGAGTTTTATATTTGTATATATTTTGGAATATTTGACTGCAGTTATTTTGAGCACATTTAAATTGGTATATAGAGGGCGTTCCATGAAAACTTTGTAAATGCTGTACGATTTCTTTTATATTACCAAAAGTTTTATTACATATAAAACAATAAATCATTTTTATTTCAAATAGCTAACAGTTCAATTTTTTGAATTGTAACAAATTAAATTTTAAAAATAAATAAATGAATTCAAAATAATTCGATGAGTATAGAAATAAATTTTAAAACTAAGCAAAGAGCTGAACATATTTTTTAATTCTGTTTTGGTTTGATTCTAGCTCAAAGAAATATTCTTGGAAAAAGTACCAAACCTCTTTGCTTACAATTGAGTATTCTATGTTGAATACGAAAGACAGCTTTATAATTATATCCAGACACTTACGGAATGAGTCACACTTGTACTTTATTCCCTCATATATAACGAACATTTCATGTATATGTTTCCATTTTTGCCCAACAACAACTATTTTTGGTTGCAAAGATCCGAATTTTTCTTTTATTTCATCCAATTTTCCGTTAAGCTCATTTAAATTAGAAATAAATAATACGAAATCGTCCTGAGCATCCGATATTGTAGGTTTGACCTTCTGACTTATCCTTTTCGGCTGAATTATAGCATGAATTAGCAAACACACAATGATGTCTCTAAAATCTATATAAGAAAGAGAAAATACTTCATTCAATATAATCATACATTAAGTTAAACTGTATATATTGAAAAACTTACTTTCATCTAGATTCTCAAATTCATTCAATTTTGCTAACAGTAATTTATTATTTTTATCCTTAATTTCATCAGGAAAAATTTTAGTGATGCTTGTGTTAACAATAATGTTTCGAACCGCTCCAACAGGTTTTTGCCTTTTGAGGGAAAATCTGTATCAAAATCAATTGCAATCTGAAACACAGTAAAACAATATTTAGGTTAGGTTAAATAGCTCAACCAATATACGCGTGCATCTGATATGAAAATACTTCCAACAATAACACCAACAATTTTCATTGTTAATTCATATTTAAATATGATTGAATCAATTTAAATTTACGGTGTGATTGTTGGATAACTATAGATTAGTATAATTTTATAAATTATGTATAGCGAATAAACAATAGTAGTGAATAAATTGTAAACTCCCATTATAAGTGGGAACTACGAACGATTTTAGGAAAATTAGTTGCCTTATACCGTTAACTATCTTGCCAGCAATTTTAAAATTTTAATTTGTATTAGTATTTACTATAAGAAACTAAGACATAACAAAAGTATAAATTACCAACTGATAGCCTAAATGATGTCTATATAACGGCCAAGCATCCAAGAATTCCGCAATATTTTTATTGTTTGATGATTTGAACGAAGACATACGATTATTTGAAGTATCTCTCCATTTGTCGCATACCAAATTCCACGGCTCAAAATTATATTTCAGCCACTCCTTTTTTTCCAAAAAATCATCTAGTAATGGACAAAATAAAATAGATAAATTCAGAAATATTCAAATAGTTAATAACAACTTGCCAGATGGAAGCGAATCAGGATATGATGGCACAACTCGTTGTGTTTTTGCATTTCTTACGACCTTTAAATATTTAGTACCAAAACATAGGTTACTATATCGGTCATATAATTTTCCTGCAGGTTTCTTTTTTCCACGACGAGGAGTGTAGTATTCAGTCTGTGAAAACAAAAATACGAGCACATACAATCAAGAATCCTTCATTTGGCACCATTATCGATGAGGTAATGTGGAATGATAACTAACGATTGTAGTGAAAATATAAATCATACCGAATATTCCGTAGTGAACATGTTTGTAATTTCTTTGATAGAACCTCAAAATCAGCACTTGTCAGTTTGTAGTTCTTAGACATGTAGTGATCTATAATTGTGTGCACCAAGTACATATTTTCTATGTTTGTCATCAAGAGAGTTATTTTTCTTAAAGTAATCTACTACCAATCTTCCTTTAATGGTGTTATTTAAAATTTGGGAAACATCGTGGGAATCTCTCTCTGATTCATGTGCACTTAAAATTTGTAAAAAAAAAAAAAATAATTAATGGAAATTATCAATTAATACAAAACAAAACATAATATTTTACCACTGATCATGCAGAGCTGATGCTGCTGAAATTTGACTAGAAGAGGGATGTTGCTCCTCGATCCATTTTACAACACGACTGTTTAATGATCTGGTTGCTTCCGAAACGGGTAACGGATTATTCTAAATGAAATATTGACATATGAGAGACAGCGAAATGCAATTTTCTTATTTTATTATAGTTTGTAATTATTTACCATTTCAATTCGCCATTTGCGGAGACTTGCTAGAAATATGATCTTTTCCCCTTTTGGATAGTTGTCAAAGAGATCAAGGACGCCGTTTAAATCAATCACTTCTAAAGTTTTTATGGTGCATTCATGGGTGTCCGTAAGAAATTTGATGGTTTTTTGTGATAACCCCCAAGAAGAAACTAAGTTTTTAAATTCAATTATATTCGCTAGCTTGTCGTTGGCGGCTACTACAAGCAGATATTGACTGTTTTTTTCTCTCTCTTTTGAATATTTCTGTATTTTTCAACTAGAATTTAAAATTACATGAAATGTATCGTACAATTACAAACTAATTCAACCAATTTTAGTTTCTTCTTTAAATTTGAGAGAACTAATATCTAACGCGCACCGAAAACATTAGTTATTACATAACTTTACTAGCAAATTTACGGTATAAACCATTTAATTTTCAATAAAAACTTATTTTTCAAGTTACATGTAATTTTACGTGAAAAAGTTCGGCAACTTTTGCCCACATGAAAATTCATGCATTTTTTTACTGTGTGTGCACTGTACTGTTCAAGGCTACTTGCAAATCAAGTAGTTTGTCCCAGTTCAGTTATGATAATTAATACCTGCACTAATCGTCACAACACACTTCGTTACCACTTGCAACTTTTACGTACCTATAATGTCCCATTAGGTCTAGCCTACCACAAATAGTGCTACCCACTCCTAGCTCAGGCATCGCTCTTGGCATTACTTGCTTATTAGACCGCTCTACTCCCAAATAATTATTTAAATTTTATTTTTAAATACAGCCCTACATGGTTGTAATGTCTCATTCCCTCCGTTAATGTTTTTCTCGAAATGACGATTTTAGATTACTAAATATGACAACGCCATCAATTACCTCAAATTTGGTTAATAAGTGATTGAAATACTACTGGAACATTTGTTGGGCTAAATGGCATCTGCTTAAACTGAACGTGTCCATCTGATGCTATATAGATCTAGACTTATAAAAAATTCATAAGCGCCTAATCTGTCGTTTTGATCATTTTTAGAGAAATCAGAAACTGTTGGCGTATTGTATTTTTAAGAACTGACCTGCAGTCAACATGAATTCGAAGTTCGTCCGATTTTTATTTTTACTAAGCAAATTGGGCTGGCGTAATTGGAAATAAAATGTCTACTATGTCAGCTGCTTTAACTCCACCACTATAGGGACTCTGCGACAACATCGTTTCGGACAACGGTCCCCAATTCGGGTCAGAAAAATTTGAGTCGTTTTGCAGAGAAAACCCAGTATCGAGTACATCATGCATATTCACCTACAGTCAAATGGTAAAACTTTAATTTTTTTTAAATAATAAGGTGGTAATTCTAGTAATGGAAAAATGGTATTTACACCACGCTTGAGAACTACTATATTAGCAATCACTTGCTATAACACTCG
This sequence comes from Nephrotoma appendiculata, assembly GCA_947310385.1. Classification (NCBI taxonomy): domain Eukaryota; kingdom Metazoa; phylum Arthropoda; class Insecta; order Diptera; family Tipulidae; genus Nephrotoma; species Nephrotoma appendiculata. The sequence continues at coordinate 180,122,174 of OX371225.1, forward strand.
ACGCTCGAGAATATTTCTAAAACCTTAGTACATACATAATATACGAAGTTAGGGAATTAGATATTGTTCAAAAATATTCCAGTAGGTTGTGATAGGAGTAGAAAAGAAATAATTGGTAAACGAAACTGTCTTCAAATAAATCTACCAAAAAAAAGAAAATCGTGATGTTAGAACATCCCAGCACCGTTATATGGCATCATAATAATATGTCTCTACTGCGATTCGAGCTTATCCGCACCTAATGTGGTGTGCTATGCCATTTCATCATCGTAACTGATTGGTGCTGACAGCACGATTCTGCACTTTAATCGTTCCTAAAGGTTATTGAAACTCATTTCTTTTAAACAAAATTAATAATTACAATCAATCGACGATTTATTAAATATCGATGCACTACAATACAAATATGTACTCACTCTCGTATTTGATTTTAGTATAGCACTGTATACCCCAACAAGCAAATTCACATGTTCAATAGTAACAAAATAGATAAATATTTTTTTAATTTTTATGTTTTAGTCCAGTCCGCGAAACGACACATTCCAAGGTTTATTGATTATTATCTAAAAAAAAATTAATTAAATTCTCACATTAAATAATAATTCGTTCGCACACTATATACTGACACAGTGACACAGTCATTATACATACATACATAATTTAAAAAATTTCTCAAAAAGTGCTCGAACAACCACTCGGGTTTTTCACACTCACACATCTCGAGAGCTGAGACGAGCAATCACATGCGCATAACGCATGAGAGAGACATAATAATAATAAATATTTGCGATCGCTTTGGAGAGAATGCCGGCCGAACTATATAAATCAAATGTAATTGCAAAATTATTTTAATTTTCGGAGTAAAATACTTCAAAATTTATCTAAACCACGCACCGCACCGCATAAAAACAAAAATTCTAAACATAGTGATCGTTGTATTTAAATTCCATAAAACCAAAAAAAAAAAGATACTAAAATAGTTTTTGTTTCTCAGATAATAGTTAGAGATAGTGTTATTGTGAACAGTGTAGTGATAAAGTGTTTTTGGATTTAAGTCGCCGGTCTACCGGTAAGTCTATAATTAGCATGTGGTGGACGCAGTTATGCAACTTATTTATTCTTACATGTAGGAAGAATACTAATTCCACATTGTAATTATTTATTTAAAATAAACATTTTGTTAAAAATTTGCAAGTAATGGCATTAAGTAAGGTAATAAAATTGTAAATATTGATAAGAGACTTCTTATATGTATGCAACTTTTATAGTTACGAATTCGAATTGTTTACAATTTTTGATGGTCAGAAATTGATAATCAATAATTGAGCGAAGTTTATTTATTATAGATAACAAATCGTAGATACAATCCGCTAGTTATCTATGTATCAAACACTTTGTATGTTGCATGTATAAATGTAATTTTTAAATGACGGCACTTTACAATACCAAAGCGTCTTAAGATAGTAATAAAACAAAATAAGTACGAGTAATAAAATATAAACATACCACGAAGCTCTTCATTTACATGTTGATAAATACATTGTCCATGAATTACTGCAAGTTTTTCTATTTCTTCTAAAACCGTCGGGATATTTACGTCTCTATGAAGGTCATCATTCCTAATGTACCACGGAGCGTTAACTATACCACGTAGCACTTTGTTTTGAAAAGTTTGTATTATTTTGTTGTTGATTTTATTTGTACAGCCCCAGAGCGCTAAATTTCAGCTGAATTTTTCCTGAGCAGACAATACATTTTTCGTTATTTGATATTTTCATCTTTTTTCTTTTTAACGTGCTCTTTCCATCTCAGCCTGGTATCTAAGGTCGAGAAATTCCCAAGTTGCTTTGCTTCCCATGTTGCTGTTTTATAGAATTATTGAATGATTCTAGTTCACTATCCAGCTACTTTTCTGTTCTAATTTTTACTCGGAGATTTGTTCGCTCTTACACTATCTTCTTGAATAAATCCCATTTGATTTTATTAGCCGTGTTTTTTTATTAGCGCCCAATAGATTGACCAGAGCACCAAATTTTCTATGTCTAAAGTTATATTTGGCGCGATCTTTTTGAATCTAATTAATTTATTTAACTCTAAACTAAGATTTTTCATTCGACTTTTTAGTTAAAAATCGATATACAAATATTTTGCTTTACCTATTTATCGGGAGCCGCTATCGGGAGCGCTATCCATTTCAATGGAAAATTTGAAAAGGCCTTTATTTTATAAACCCCTGAAACCATTAGAAACTTAATCTTACAATAAAAATTTAAAACGCAACAACATGAATTCTTGTTTATAACGTTACGTCAAAATAAATGTCAATTGGTATATTTCAGGTGATAAATGTTTGTTTAATGGATGCATTTATTTTTCATTTGTATAGTGTTTATTTTTTAAATAAAAATTTAAATACAAAAATTACCATTCATTCTAACAAAAGTTCTTAATACCTCTGAAGTAAACTGCGTCAGACACATCCTCCTTCGGAATTCCAAAACGTGCAAAAATATCACGCAATGACTTAATTGAATGATTCAATGTCGGACTTTTGGAGACCGACACCTCATTCCACTTATAAAATGCACCAACAACAATTAAAAAAAATAGATCATGAAAAGGACCTGCGTTCCCAAGGACCTTCGGGAGTCAACCAGCTCATAACAGGCACCTTGGCGGGTGACGGTAAAACAGATAAACAAGCGTCACAACTTTTAATCTACTTCTGAATATCACTATCTATACCTGGCCACTATCCGTAAGACCGTAAAATAGATTTTGTTTTAACTACATATACTCATATGCGTTGTATGAATCTGTCGAAGCAGTTTTTATCTTAATGCCATTGGAATCACAACTTTAAAGCCCCACATAAAAATATCTTTTTCGACCGTCAATTCGTTTCTACGCACCACGTATGAAATGCGAAAACACTTTCTTCGAAATCAGTTCATCATTTTGTTGACAAATTGTTTATGAATTTCCCATAAAAATTTACGAAACCACAAAAGCTGCGTACTTCTGTAATCGTCTTCGGAACTGGAAAATCTACAACTTTTTCGTTTTCACTCATTTTATAAATTCCGTCATGAGATAATATATGCCCTAAATAACTTATTTTGTTCACAGCAAAAATACACTTCTTTCTATTTAAACGAAGACCTGCACTCTTCAACCGATCAAAAACTAGATTTAATTTCTGATTATGCGATTCCAAATCTTTGGCAGATATAATTATATAATCCAAAAAATTTATAGCACCCGGAATCTCACCTTCTCAATTTCTCGTTGGAAAATTCCCGTTGCTGGTTTTACTCCAAATGGTATCCTTTCATACAAAAATTTCTCATATGCGTACTCAAGACCACAAGCTTTTTTGAACCATCGTCTAACTCTAATTGGTTATACGCACTGGCTATGTCTATTTTAGAGAAAATCTTCCCCTCCGCTAATTTTGTCAATAGATCTTTGTATCCTCGGAAGCGGTTAATTTGTGACTTTTAAATATGGGTTTATCGTGACCTTATAGTCTGCACAAATTCGTATATTTCCGTCACTCAACTAGTGGCGTGCCCCACTCAGTTATTTCAACTCTCGCTATAATTTTGCTTTCAACTAAGTCATTCAGCTGCTGTTCAATGTCCTTTCTAAACGCATATGGAACTCGTCGAGCTTTTATAAATTGGTCTTGCATATCCAAATGAACTTTCACATCCTTTAATTTACCGATTTTGTTATCAAACAAGACACTTGGAGAGGTACCCAAAATACGATCGAGATTTTCATATCCAGTGAGCATGGCAATTATCAAAACTTTTTGTTAAACTTTCTTAAGAAATCGCAACCGATTAAAGAAGCGTCTCCATTTTCAATAATTAAAAATTTAAAATCAATACTTGAGCATACTGATTCTTTCACATTTAGTCTGTGACCACCGTAGCCCTTACGTATGATACTTTCTTTCTTAACACTAACATGCAGATGACGAAACCATTTGTCAAAAATCTCTCCGGGAATTACAGAAACTGAAGATCCCGTATCCAATTGAAATTTTAATCTTTTATTAAAACTTCAAATTAATGAAAATAGAATTATCTTTTTCTTCATCTTTACATGAATTAATTGAATCAATTTTTGAAACACATAGCTTTCGCTATCACTTTCATCATTACTGTACTCACACTTACCATTGTAAATACCATTAATAACCTTAATCGATCTTGATGATGATGATGATGATGATGATGGCTTAGCGTGTTTTTTATAGATGGAAGCCATATGACTGACTTTTTCACATCTGTGACAAGTAATATTTTTATATTTGCATTTATCTGGCGGATGATTAGTAAACCCGCTTATTACCGTAATTGTTGCATGACACCCCAGAATTTTTTTTACCATAATTTACTGATTTCTTGCAATTTCAAGAGCTTTCTCAGTTGTCCATTCGTTATCCTCACACAGCCTTTTGAAAATTTTTCCTTTCGTTAAATGTCCCTACAATCGTGTTCCAAAATTGCAGGTTGCAGCGAATGTTCGTAAACGTAACAAATACTCTGTTACATTTTCCTCTTCATCCTTCTCAGCCCCATAAAAAAAATTTTTTTTTTTGGTGAAAAATGATAACCGGAGGTGTAAAGTGATCGTTCAGTACACTCGTTAAGTCTACGTATGTTTTTTAGTTAGGTTGTACAGGATCGCACAAACCCTTAGCGTCTCATTCGTACATAAACTTAGCAGAATACATATTTTTTGTCTGCATCCTCATATGCTTTAATACTTTGGAAGAATTGCTCTAGCCGCATCAGATACATCTTCCAATTAAAATCTTTAGACACCACATTTAATTGCGGCATTGACATTATCATGTAATTTTCACTCATCTTGGATTTTTATCGAATTTATACACTTCTTTTGAATTTGCATACACCAGACCCTTACATGCACTTTCCAATTTACTTTCTCGTCGCCAATGTCAAGCACGAGTATTTAGATATAAATAACACACGATGATCTTAATTTAGGATGATTATATTTTATTATAACAAAGTTAAACCACACCGTATCGTGTCGGTAACAACAATGACAACAAAAGAGAAAGAGGAAGACTGTACCCTTAGTGTCCTTAGGATACACCACAAACGCTATAATTTTCTTCTTGACTCACTCTGAAAGAGTACTTGATAGTAGCCACAAGCTATAGATCTAAGCTTATAAAATATTTATAACCGCTTAATCTGTCTTTTTGATCATCATTATGGAAATCGGAAGCTGTTGGCGTATTATATTTTTATTACCTGACCTGCAGTCAAAACGCATTCCAAGTTCGCTCGATTTTTTTTTACTAACCAAATTGGACTGGCGTAATCGGAAATAAAATGTCCACTATGTCAACTGCTTTAACCTAATCCAGATGGTCCTTCACTCATTTCCGTTCGGTAACTGCTAATACATATATGGTCGATAAAAAACTTGTACGTCATCTATTACATTTATGTTTCATTCGGTTTTATCTGTTAACCTTGTGTTACTAATGATCATCAAAGGTAATGTTTTTATCACGATCTATCATCGTTTCGTGTCGCTACGCCCATGGGCAGTTATGACTAATGCCAAAAAGGCCGTGTTCAAAAGTGCATCTTTATTTTGTAGGACTCGAAAATGATTTATTGGCACCTGGTGACCATTGATGCGTTTTTGCAAATGTACAAAAATTTTTAAAATGCAATCAACAACGGCTGAAGAGACGATCGACTGCTTTGAAAACGTTTTTCTCGTTAGGGACTCTGCGGCACCATTGTTTCGGACAACGGTCCCCAATTTGGGTCACAAGGATTTGAGTCGTTTTGCAGAGAAAACGCAGCATCGCGTACATCAGAATGGCATCATTTCATCTACTGCAACCTCAACCGATTTCATACCTTTTTCAAATCCGATGCCGCTGTCTGCACCTATCGCTCAACTGACACTGCCACTCTCTGACGATAAACCAACACATTGTCTATTTATGATCACAACGCTAGTGGAATTCGATCAAAATCGCGTGAAATGTACCTATCGGTGTTGGATAATAAATATGATGTCATTTACATCACGGAAACATGGCTGACAAGCTCGCACAATTCTGCAGAGTACTTCCCTCTAGACTACTATGTCTTCAGACGCGATCGTTATACGGATCTTGAATCGACAGCGAGAGGTGGCGGAGTTCTGCTAGCTATTGACCTTGGGAGTAAGGAGTTGGAGATTTTCAATGGAAAGCTGGTGTTGATAGTTGCTGTTTACATACCACACGGATCCTCCGTTAATATATATGGTGAGCTGTCTTTATTTTTCTCAAACTAACTAGCAGTTGCAGATCCTGATTTTGATTCTGTGATGATCTTGGGAGATCTTAACTTACCGAAAATAAAATGGCTTACTGTTGATGATGAGCTTCTGCCATTCAATGGTGATCTAACTTCAGATCTGGTGATGGACTCAATCTGTTCACGCGGGCTAAGACAGATTAATAACGTCGAGGAACAGTGCAGCAATAACCTCGATCTGGTGTGTTCATTCCAATAGAAGAACACGGCACAATCATTGCTGGTAATGATCTCGCCGGTTCTTCAAGTATTTTTCACATACCATTACATATCCAATTAATATTTGAAAATTGTGTTAATGTTAACGTAAATTTTAATTCTAGTGAGTCTTTCAACTTTAAAAAGGGAAATTATAATGCTTTAAATGAGTTTCTGGACAATATTAATTGGGATCAATATATAACGGGTAGTTTAGACGCTTATATTGATCAGTTTTCAGGATTAAAAAATCGGAAATCAAAAGCTCATAAGAAATATAAATTAAACCCATCCGTCGTAAATTATGAAATATTTAGCGGTCTCAGATCTCAATTTAAAATTTTAAATCGTTTCTTGTGTATAATTTATATATTGTCGAGATCGAATCGAATATTAGAAACAACCCTAAATGTTTCTGGAGTTATGTTGATTCGAAACGGAATTGTGGAGGTATACCCTCGCAAATGTTTTTCAATTCTTTGACTGCTATAGTGATCCACAAAGTATCACTGACATATTTGCAGCATTTTTTGAAAATGGGTATGTCCCGTCTTCGAGAGGAAATGACGAACTTGTTTTTAGTAATAATCCAAACATTCTATTTCAATTTACTACCGATGACGTTCTGCACGCTCTGTTGAATGTAAATGTGAATATAAGTTGTGGCCCGGACAAAATTCACCCGCTTGTATTGAAAAAGTGTGATTCGGTCTTGGCCGCTGACTGACATCTTCAATTTGAGTTTGAAGAGTGGAGTTTTTCCTTCAATTTGGAAATCCAGTTTCATTAAACCAATGTTCAAGAGTGGACGGAGAACGGATATCGAAAATTACCGCGGTATTTCTATCTTATCGGCTATTCCTAAATTATTTGAATCGATGGTCAGGGACCGCATCTTTTTCTTAACTAAAAATTCCACTTCCTATTATTTATTGCATTCATAGATGATGTGAAGCGGTGCTTCAAACATTGTAAGCTTCTGATTTACGCTAATGGTGTAAAAATCGTTTGTAAGATTAGAAATGATCGCGATCTGCTAAATCTACAACAGGAATTAAAAGGTTTCTGCGACTGGTGTAGCTTGAGTAAGCTTTGCCTGAATGTTTCTAAATGTGAAGTTATGAACTTTTCTAGACCACGTTATGGACGTTATGAACCTAATAATAGTTTATTCTTAAATGGCGTTATGATAGAGCGAGTTCATTCTTTTCTAGATTTAGGGGTTTTGTTTTATCGTTTAACGAGATTTATCGTTTAAGGACCATATTGACAGATGTATTAATAAGGCTAATTCAATGTTAGGGTTTTTAATCCGTTTCTCCAAAGATTTTCATGATCCATATACTCTAAAAGTCCTCTTCGCTTCATTAGTTTGATCGCACTTGGAGTATGCGTCAATTATCTGGAATCCGTACTATAACAATTCCTCTAACCGTATAGAATCAATCCAGAAGCAGTTTATGTTGATTGCCTTAAGACGACTTCCTCGAGCGGTATACGCTCTTAAGTATGTGCTTCCGCCGTATCTAGGCGTTTGTTTGTTACTAAATATTGAACCATTGTTCGTCCGAAGACAAATTTGTTGCGCAATGTTTGTGCGCGACGTTATAATAGGCCGAATTGATTGTTTACATCTACTGTCCTTGTTTTCAATACGTGCCCTAGTGAGATCACTCAGACAACGAGGCTTAGTGATTGATCTGCACTTCCATGGGTCTAATTTTGGTATGCCGGACTCCGTTTGTAGTTCTAGTCATGTATTTAATAATGTATCTACCGTGTTCGATTTTAATTTGTCCAGAGATGAATTTAAAAGAGTTCTAAAAAATTTTTTTATTCAAATTTGATTTATATAAAAATATCAAGGACAAAGCCGTAAATACTATGGCTGTAAATTTGAAAATCTGAAATGGACGAACATATATAAATAACATATGACACGTTAAAAACACCCTGACGCAACTTTTTTTTACTGGTTGCCGCCAGGAATCGAACCCGGGACTCCCGAGTCACAGAGCATGCACACTACTTACTAAGCTAACGAGGGCGATAAATAAACCTAAGATGTAAATTAATACTGTTGGTTAAATAAATAAATAACAGCCAAATGGTCTACCAAAAAAACGAAAATCGTGATGTTAAAACATCCCAGTACAGATAATAATAAATCCTTTTGGCCTCAGCATATGTCTCTATTGCGATTCGATCTTGGCGCCAACCATTCCAAACGTGATCACTTTAACTTATTCGGATAGTTGTTTAAGTTAACATTGTAACTGATTAGGGCTGACAGCAACGCTTTTTCACTTCAATCGCTCCTAAAAGTTACTGAAACTCATTTATTTTAAACAAAATCCAGGATTACAACCAATCGAGGATTCATATAAAAGTTCAATATCGATGCACAATACAAACTCTATATGTTGTGATTTTAGTATAGCATTGCACTGCACAAGCCAAACCAATTCAAATGTTCAATAGTAACAAAATATGTATTTAGATAAAAAATTTAAATTTTATTTTTCGATTCCGACACATTTCAAGGTTTATTGATTATAATCTAAATATTTTTAATTAAATTCTCACATTGCAGAAAATAATAATTCGTTCGCACACTATATACTGACACAGTGACACAGTCATTATACATACATACATAATTTAAAAAAATTCGTGCTCCACTCCAACAACCGCTCAGAGTTTTTCACACTCGCACATTTCGAGAGCTGCGACGAGCGATCGCATACCGAATGAGAGAGACATAATAATAATAAATATTTGAAATCGCTTTGGAGAGAGTGCCGAACTATATAAACCAAGTGTAATTGCGAAAATGTTTTAATTTTCGGAGTAAAATACTTCAAAATTTATCAAACCACGCACCGCATAAAAAGAAAAAAATTCTAAACATAGTGATCGTTGTATTTTAATTTCATAAAACCAAAAAAAAAAAACAAAAAATATAATAGTTTTTGTTTCGCAGATAATTTAGTTAGCTAGTGTTATTGTGAACAGTGTAGTGATAAAGTGTTTTTGGATTTAAGTCACCGGTCTACCGGTAAGTCTATAATTAGCATGTGGTGAACGCAGTTATGCAATTTATTTATTCTTACATGTAGGTAGAACAATTCCGCATTGTAATTATTTATTTAAAATAAACATTTTGCTAAAAATTTGCAAGTAATGGCATTAAGTAAGGTAATAAAATTGTAAATATCGATAAGAGGCTTCTTAGTTATATGTGTGAAACTTTACTTATTGCATAAGAATTACGAATTCAAATTGGTGGTCAGAAATTGATAACCAATAATTGAGCGAAGTTTTTTTATATTACAGATAACAAATCGTAGATAACAATCCGTTAATTATCTTTATCAAACACTTGTATTGTATTGTAAAAATGTAATTTTTAAATGACGGAACTTTTCAATACCAGAACGTTTTAAGATAATAATAAAACAAAATACGAGTAATAAAATGCTTATTTTACAAATTGGTATCGCAGGACAATATGCTCATAATATTGCATATTTCTGCTCAGACAAAACAAATATTATGTAATACGATCGGACCGTACCTCAAGATAATTTTGTCATTTAAAAGTCTTAATACAATCTTATCGTGTATATTACATTTTATAATATAGTTGAGCTATCATCGTGATATGACAGTAATGTATATTTTGTTAGTCTGGACGATTCTATAATTTTTTATAACATAACAATAATTAAATTGACGTTGTGCAGTTGTTTTAATTTGAAAGGTGCACTTCAGAAATCAAACTGTGCTTGGGTAATATTATATCTTAACAATTAATAATTTCTTAGTATTAGCACATAAGGAGTTTATATTGTTTTTCTATGGTAGCTAAGGCCATAATTATTAATTAAAGTTTGGCATTGGTTTTCCATCTCCTATTAGATTTGAATCTCCTATGTGCAGCATAGTTCGTTGAGCAGTAAGATTATTTCTAAATGAGTAAACCAAAATTTTACTTATTTTATAAAGCACTATATGCACTAAATATTCTCGAAAGTTTTGGTAATCTTATTTCTGGGTCCCGCAAAGATAATCACACAAAAGTCAAATGGCCAGAAGCGCCGTTTTCTCAAACGTCGTAGTCATAACGAAATTTGAAACTATACCATTTATCAATCGATTTTCATCAGATTCAGTTTATATAACTAAAATGGTATTCCTAAATGGCTTTTGTAACATTGTGGAATATGCCCAGCTCGAATCGAACTAAACTATATCTTACTAAAGATTCTAATACTCGCGTTCCTCTATGCCACTTTTTCTATAACGTTTCGGGTTCTTCTATTATTCATTGACCTTGTTTTATTTCATTAAGTTACCGAAGTCTGGATCTTTCTCTGTGATATAACCGGATGGTGGTCGATATTGAGTTTAATGAATCCGATAAAGTCGCTGTCTTCTAAGGCTTCTTTAATTTCGTGATTTATAATAAATTTGACACCACTTCCGGAATATTTTTGAATATATCGGAAATAATTTCCTAATATTTAAAGAGCACTTACCATTGGGAACTTACTATTCGGGAATATATTCCCGAAAATATCAGAAATATTCCCACAATAATTTGTCCGCGGTTATCCACAAACAATAAAATATAACAACAAATAATTTCCACAATTTTGTATTATTTCACGAATATTCCATACTGTCCTCGAACTTTCGGTTCTGTTCCAGGGTAAACCGATATAATCTGCTATAAAAACACTGTCACAAAACTATGGCTTCCAATACTCAAATCAAGATTCCTAACCCTTGATTGATCAATCTACGCAGAATTAATGCCTCGCCTAAATGACCAAACCACACGAAAATGATGTCCACCAAACCAATAACCAAGCACAACCATAACATTACCACCCACCTAAGCTTGTTCATCCCGAACAGGATCCAAAGCACCGTTTCTACAGTTCAGTCCTTACGGCGCCGACAAATTAAACTTCTCTCTTGCCACCACCTCTTGACGCCATTCCAACACGCAGTCACCATTTATACTCCATTCCATCAGCCTCATCCTCGATGATAATCCACGGCACTACTGCAGAAATATTGTTTTCTACAAGTTTATCTCTGCCTTTATAGTGTAGACTAGCCCAAAATTCTGAAACTGATTTGTTGTTGGCATTGTTATTTCAATTTTCAATTGCTCTCTATCTTAAAAATTAGAAGTGTATGAGGGAAGCCAACATTAATTTGTTACCTATATTGAAAGGCACACTTTCATACATACTTGTACTTGGTCCGATAACGACCAAACATTCCAACGTCTTAGAATTATACAAGTTCTAGGTTGTTTGAGCTCATTTCGTTTATGTGCTCGATCCGCTAAATCAGTGGTGTATACCGTTGATAACACAATATCAACTTTATTTTTTTTGTTACACGCAATTCCTCTAACAATTTAGAGTAAGATCAAACAAAATTTAAAACAATTTACACTTTGTTGATTGTATAATGATCTTAAAATATTTAAATTACCATAATTTTAGTACATAGTCGAATTTTATCCAAAAATAAACAATTCCCACGCTTATTTAAACGTATTTAACTCTAACATTAATTTTTGAACGTCAATTATGGCAACGTTAGAAGTCGATGAAATTCCGCATGTTGTACTAATTAGAGTGGTAATTGAATAATGATTTACCCAAATTTCTACAAACCAAGTCGGTATTGGTACTCACTATATGCAAATTGTACCTAACAAACCAGCAACAAAGGTTTTTGTCATACGAACTAAACCGCCGATTGCCCGTAGTCCTGTATTTTATGTGTTAATAACTTCAGCGTAATATTTTTTGGAATATCACCGATTTCATCTGTATTAGATGAAGTATTTTACATATGAAAGGTCTTAGGATTTGTATGAAACAATATTTCGATCAAGGTCATCTTTATCGAAGTTTTTTCTTATTTTTGTGCAATTTCTTTACATGTTCGAACGAAAAATGTATTACATCCATGACCTGTACGCCATAAATTGTGCAAAAGCGTTGAGGAACAGTAATGCGATTGAAAAAATTTCCTAGAGAATTCCATGAGAGTTTTTAAATACAATGCAAAGTGCAGCAAAGTGAGTAGAAGTAATAAATCCGAAGTTCAAAATTTCCAATATCTGAGCATAAGGCCACATTAAAGTCGCCCATCTCAGACTAAACGAAATGCTGGATTTAACTTTGTTTGATTAAAATACATCCTATTTGTTTTGCTCCATTTGACAATTGCAATGATAACCATTCTACTACTCTAAACGCTTATCATTTTTGGAAAGTGCCAACCTTAAAAAATAAAATCTTAAGTTTCGTAATAATCCGGCGAGTAGATGGTGTTTGAGAGTTATTTGTGCGCCACCATCTCAGTGATTTTGTAAACAATCAAAAACGAATTCCGTGTTCTCATTAAACGTTATTAATATTGGATTGGAAAGGCAAAATGGCTAAAGAAAAGAAAAAAAAGCTTGATAAGTATTATGGCACATTTGGTCCATCGAATACAACAGTCAAACGGTGGTAGCCAGAATTTAAGTATGGTCGTACGAGTGCAAATGACGAACATCGACGAAGGTCTTCTGACGTGGCTAAAATGAGCAATAAAAATACGGTTGGTTACTGGTATAAATTGAAGATGCGTGTGATTGCTAAGATGGGTGCCGCGCGTGCCCATTATCCAGCAAAAGCTAGATATAGTGGATGTTCCTCAATTCAATTTGAACATGCTCAATCATAATCATAAGGAGTTTTTGCGCCGTTTTGTTACCATTGATGAAATATGAATACATCATTGCACACCAGAGACCAACGAACAATCAAAACATATAATGGGTGGAAACTGGTCGAAGTGCACCGAAGTGCCCGAAATCGCCACTATCGACTGATGATCTATTAAAAACTCGTGGGAACCAGTTTATCGATTTGAAAGGAAACTATGTTGAAAAATAAATGTGAACTTTCTTCAAAATATATTGTTACGGTTTACTTAAATTTCAAACAGATTGAATCCATACCGTTCCGCCAAATTTTTTTAAATGTCGTTTTTTCGGATAGGAACTAAGACACCGTCTTACGAGGTTAGAGCAGTATATCGGATCATAATTGTAATATGATTGACAGTAAGGAACCTGAAGGCACTTTGTGGCCAAACCGAAAAATAAAATAGTCCAATTGGTTCAAGATTTGAAGGCAGATGACTATCTATTGTAATTTTCTAAACTAATTTTTACCTCGGTGGGTTTGTGAACAACGAAAATTGCCGTATTTGGGGTACAGAAACTCCACACGTGACAACTAAAAGCCAGTACATCCAAAACGAGTGATTGGTTGCTGTGGAATATGTTCCAAAGGCATCACAGGGCTATTTTTATTCGAAAATGAGCAATCGAGCAATTATCCCTTATTGAAAAGGAAGACTAGGTCGATATCTAGTTTCAACAGGGCTCTGCCACTTCCCCACTCAGCCAACATTTCAATGGACATTTTGCACAAACTCCTGATGTCAACTGGCCGCCTAGCAGCTGCGATTTGACTCCGTTGGACTATTATTTGCGGAGAGCCGTCAAGGACATATGTTATGCTAACCATCCAGAATAGTCTCTTGCTGAGGTTTTGAAAGATGCAATTAAACTGACTATTGTTGAAATAAATGTACTAACAATCAAATGGTTGAAAATCTACTAAAAAATTTGGTAGGAAAAATGGGGTACTGGCAGATCCAGTTGAGGTAGTCATTTGAATGAAATAATATTCCATTACACTGTGCTTGAATTTCAAACTTTTTTTGCGTGACAAGCTGGGCACCCGGGGGGTAAACCTAATTCGACTATGCTGAATTCATTGGTGCTAGTCACATTTCAAAGTTAGTCCCCATTTTTGAAATATCGCTTTCGACATATTTTGCCTCTGAGACAAATATTTGTCAAAATATACACTCATATTCACGTTGATAGCTCCTGAACCATTAAGATTTTCGTTATGCTTTCTTCAGCAAAGTTGTTGCGCAAGCCAAGACCAACAACTTTGCTGAACATATCAAGACCGAAAAACGACATCTACATTCACATTTTTGTGTTATTTTTCCATATATGTGTGTTTTACTTAGGCCAAGGTTAGCTTGGAGTGGCACTTCCGCACAATTAGACCAGGAGTGCCCTGTTGTGATACCACAGGAACCTATTCCCCTTTACCCCTGTTCAAAACCATTCGGAGCTACGTACGTACCGCAAAATATCTCGCACTCCACATTCAGCGAGATCTGAAAAGCTGGTCACACTGGACACGCCCAAATACGTATGCCTTCTGTATGATAGTGCCGGACATGAGCATAGGAAGTTATCTAAAGTCTCTTCTTCCTTTTCGTCCATGCAACTTCTACAAAATCATTCGTCTGTAGACCCAGCCTTCTCGCATGTTCCCCAAAAAGGCAGGGTCTTGTCAGTTTTGGCAAAAGCTTCTCACAGAAGACTCCGGCTCCACCTTGCCGTTTCGAGAAACATAAGTGCACAGGTAAGGCTAAATACAACTGGAATTCGGCATACTTAGGCCAAACAAGACACTCATCTCAGATAAGATACAAAGAACACATCACAAGTACATAAAATCAAGTTTCGTACAACACATAAAAACTGAAAACCATACACTAAATTCAATAAAAATGTAACCATTTTGCACATAATCAAAAAAGGACTGAAATTAGACAGGTGTCCCAATTTGACTCATGAGTCATGAGACATTTGTATTCTGCACGTATACGAATTACGGCCAAAATTCACACCCTGAAAATATACAAAAACAAAAACACCCACAATTTACTTTGCGACAAAATCAACACCAAACCCCAATAAAATTTACGACCTCCATAACTTAAAAACAAAGCAGGTACCAAACAGCAGCGCCTAGCTACAGTATATAAAGAGCTGCAAAATAGATTATGTAACAGTAGCGGAAAATAAACCCAAGATGAGATTATTCTCGAAATTGATATTTCTAAAAAAAATTAAAAAATTGGCACAAGAAGTAAGAACTAAAAACTGTAATACAAAATTAAAAATAAAAAGTTATTCATCTAAATATATAAAGTGACAAAAGAATACAAAAAATAAAGTGAAAATCGTCTTGTGAATCTGGTGAAATAAATAATATGGATAGGTATTATAAACTCAAGTGCTTTTGTTATGTGTGTGGAAAATTTACAATTATGAGCTATCGCCGCAAAATCAGTGATGAAACCGTTGATTTATATCGACTATACTTTTCACAAACTGTTATTAGTGGTGTAAATTGGACGCCGTCTTTTGTTTGTACAACATGCATTTTCCATCTGCATAGATAGCAAAACACTGGAGCCGCAATGCCATTTGGTGTCCCGATGATATGGGTCGATCCACAAGAACATGATGCAGTTCAATGTTATGGGTGCATGAATTATATTCTCGGTACAAACACAAACAAAAGTGGTTCTTTGACATACACTGCAACGAGAAATACACATCTACCGCTGCCGCATTCAGATGAAATGCCTGTTCCGGAAAGATCAAACCCAACCGAGGATTATTTACCAACAACATTTGAATCAGGTGAAACCGTAGAAACATCTGCATCAATATATCAACCATATCAACCAAGTCGTTTGGATATTATGGTACGACGCCTGAAACTATCTCAGCGGCAAGCCATTCTTTTGTCAAAGGATTTAAAACAAGTGAACATTTTGGCTCCAAATGTTCGGATATATGGAGCAATAAATCGTCGTCGTCATTTTACGAATTTTTTCAAATCAATTGAGAATAATTCACTCGCTTTTTGCACTGATATCCGAGGTTTGGTATCCATAATGCACAATGCATATAATCCTGAAGATTGGCGATTGTTCATTAATTCCTCTAAAAGCAGCTTGAAGGCAGTTCTTCTTCACGTTACCAACTCAAAGAATTCCATTCCAATTGCACTCAGCACAAACACAAAGGAAACCTATGCATCAATGAAAAAAATCATCGATTTGATTAAATACAATGACCATCAATGGAAAGTTTGTGCAGATTTAAAAGTGATAGCTCTTTTAAGTGGCATGCAATTGGGTTACACTAAAAACATGTGTTTTATGTGCTTATGGGATACTCGTTTTAAAGGCGACCAATACAACGAACGGAACTGGGCTTTACGTGAGAACATTAGATTGCGATACGACAGCATCGTTGAGGCTCCACTTGTGCCGATTAAAAAAATATTGCTACCACCACTTCATATCAAGCTTGGAGTAGTTAAAAATTTTATAAAAGCGCTGAATCCAGATGGAAATGCGTTCGTCGAATTGCGTCGCATTTTTCCACGGTTAAGTGGAATGAAAATAAAAGAAGGTTGGTGTTTAAATCTACCCCCTCTAAATTTCATCTCACTTCTTGTTTTTTATTACAGGAATACTTAATGGACCAGATATTCGTCGTCTGATGAAAGATGATGCATTTGAAAATGCTCTTAGTGAACGGGAGGTTGTGGCATGGAAATGTGTAAAAGAAGTTATTAAGAATGTTCTCGGAATTAACCGAGCCGATGATTGGCGCAGATATATTGAAAATATGCTGACAGCTTTTCATAATATAAACGTTAGAATGTCACTGAAAATACATTTTTTGCATTGTCATGTGGAAAAGTTCGCCGAACAATCACCAGCCGAATCCGATGAGCATGGCGAGCGTTTTCACCAAGTGACGGCAAGGCTCGAACATTGGTACAGCGCCAAAAAGCTAGATGCACTCTTGGGTGACATTTGTTGGAATTTGCAAGAGGAAGAAGAACCCGAAGACGACACGAACAAATCAGAAAATTAAAATTAAAAGTTAAGAAAAATGTAAATTATTTAGGAAAAAATTGAGAAAAATCACAATAAAATCAACTGAATCAATCTAATTTTCTGTTAAATAGTTTCTATTGTATCTATATTTGTCGATGAGGTGTTTATTCGATCAATTTAAATTCAATAAATGGACAAAAAATGATAAAAAACATGTTTTTCGTCGAGACAAATATTTGTCAAAATATACACTCATATTCACGTTAATAGCTCCTGAACCATTAAGATTTTCGTTATGCTTTTTTGCGTTTCAAAAAATAAAATAACACAAAAATGTGATTGTAGATGTCGTTTTTCGGCCTTGATATGTTCAGCAAAGTTGTTGGTCTTGGCTTGCGCAACAACTTTGCTGAAGAAAGCATAACGAAAATCTTAATGGTTCAGGAGCTATCAACGTGAATATGAGTGTATATTTTGACAAATATTTGTCTCAGAGGCAAAATGTGGCGAAAGCGATATCTCAAAAATGGGGACTAACTTTGAAATGGGACTAGCACCAATGAATTCAGCATAGTCGAATTAAGTTTACCCCCCCCCCCCCCGGGTGCCCAGCTTGTCACATTTTTCAACTAGCACAGTGCTATTAATCGGAATCGGAAGGTGTACTTACAAAACTAAAGTACTAATCTTTTGAAAATATTTGTTGCATGTTTGTTTAATATACATTTTTAGAACGAACTAAAAGTTTCTGCACCTCATATTTGTTTAAAATTAATTTTAATATTTTGTTAATAAAATGAGAGATTTTATCGTCTCCTATAGAAACTTATAGCGAATTCTTTTTACGTTTTTGATATAAATCAAATTTTCAATAGTAAAAAGAATACGAAAAAATTTGATGTGTTTTTATCGTAGTGTGCCTAAACCCGAAAGGAATGCCGAAAACAATAACAAACTATTTTGAAAAATTTCAAATAACGCTTTGACAGTTTAGAAGGCATTTGCAGTTTAGAAGGCATTGCTTTGACGTATTTATCAATATTTACGATTGGCATATTATATGTATATGAATGCATGTATGTGGTAGTTAAAATGGAAGTAAAAATCTACATTTCCATTTTTTGATCTACATCAAATTTTTTTGCTATTTTCTTCGCTAAAAGAACGCGAAAATGTGATTTACATCAAAAAATTTTGATGTACATCAAAATTTTTTGCCAGTTTTTTATAAAAAGAAAACGCCATTATTTTTCGTTTTGCAGTTAGTTACCTACATATTGCTTTTTTGAAAATCTGTTTTTTTTGCACTTAGCATTCGCGCACAAGCAATCGTTATACCACATAGTGACGAGTATTGAAAATTAAAATAATTTCAGCGAAGTTCACATCAAATGCGCTTTTGTTTATTTACAGCTGACTCGTTTATATACAGTGGGCGCTTTCAGGTATCCTATCATGATTACCGAAATCATCGCCAATTTGATTTGAAACTTTTATAGTGCTAAACATTTTCAGAACGTTGGCCGCGATTTTACTCAACATGTTCCCAACTGTTGGGTGTTCTGAAAGCGCCCAGTGGATGCGAATGCATGAAACAGACGTGCGGAATTACCGCATGCGGAGGCGCATGCAATATACAATTATTTGTTGTTGAATTTCTGTGAAAACATTGAAAAGCCATCGTGATGTTAGTTTAATTTATAATATTTTTTTATTTTGTTGTGTAGTCAACACTGCTGCAATGCGTTTTTTTTAGAAATGGAGGCAACACACTTGCGAAATAACGCATGCTATGCGAAATACATGTGTTTTATTTCATATAAAGGTGGATTCTAAATTCTCCGCATGTGAAATATCGCACGTCTGTTTCCTTTAACTTTTTCCTTACATAAAAGTATGAAAAAAAAACTTGAGAAATTTTTTTTTTGTCAAGTTTTTTTCATAATTTTCTTTAAGGAAAAAGTTAAAGGAATTCTATTGGGGATGCGTTGTTATTCAAATAAGTCACCTCGCGAGGAGACTTACACCGCATCCCTAATGCAAAAAACATTTCCTTATGACTTTTTCCTTTTACTTTTTCTTTCTGAAGGAGCATACTCAATAGAAACTTAAGGAAAGAATAAAATTCGAACTGAACCATACTTCATTATTATTTATTTGTTAACAAAATTTAGACTTATTAATTTTTAACCTCCAAAATTTTCCGAAAATCTATTATATTAATACGCTTATTTTTTCAAACTAAACCCTAAAATGACCTCTAAACATGATCCGATCCGTTAGATTTTTTCAGGGTAGGTCAACATAAAGATTGCGTCGTGCATAGGCTAGAAATATCGGAAAAATTCCACCGGGAAGTACCCGAAACGGGTACCTCAGGTGGTTTCAGAAAATTTTCAAGATTTGACGCTATGTGAGTATAGCTTTGGTTTCTACGTCTACAAGGGGGACGAGAATTGTCATTTTGTTCACCAGATGTCAAGTACTTTATTGAAAATCGCGATATCAAATTATTTTTTATCGACGCCGTGATGCGTCTTTCTGTCCACCTACCGAACCAACAAATAATTACATTCGAAGCAGGTAATGAAGGTGAAGGTTTGCTTGGTTTCAGCTCAACTTCAATGATCAAAACGCACGTCATTTCCTATATGCTGACACTCTCCACCATTACTTTTACGTACGCGGTAAATGGTAACTTCGTCAAAGAGGTGGAGAGAAGATTGTTGCACGAATGTATACAGTAAGCTTGAGAAATGAGAAGCGTTTCTTCCTGCGGCTGCTTTTGCTTCATATTCGAGGTCCCACAGCTTTGAATTTGTACGAACATTCAATGGTTTTATTTACAAAACGTTCAAAGAAGCTACAGCTGCACGGGGTCTGGTAGACTATGATGAATGGGATCACTGCTTAACAGAAACAGCAGTTTTTCAAATGCCAAGACAGCTTCAAGAAACTTTCGCTTATATTTGTTGCTTTTGTCAACCTAAAAAACCTCTTGATCTCTGGATGTAGTATGCAGATGACATGACTCTTGATTACAGCCGTCACCATATTGAAAATGTAGCAACAAATTTGGCTCTCCATGATATCAACATAATTCTTATACAGCACCGACTTTCTTGCGCTATGATCGACTTACCAACTCCATCGAGATGTCCCGTAAGTGCAAGTCTTCGATACAGTTCGAAAAAGCTGAATTACGAATTCAACTGCTAAACGAAAAGCAGTTGGATACATTTTGTACAACAACTGGTGCAGTGGATAATGAAAATTTCTGCAGCCGAAGTTGAGATTTGAATATTTTATTTGCGGATCCGCTCGAAACGCGATATTTCAAAACGCGATATTTCAAAACGCGTTACGGTACAGAATGTCCATTGCGAAGTGGCGGGAGCGCAACGACCCGATTGATACCGGTCCTATATACTCTCGCCCCTATATCGATTTTTAAATTTATATAAACTGAAATTAAATTTCCCCTTCACCCGCCTGATATAACCCGATCCTAAACTCCCGTTTTGTACCATATCGCGTTTTGTACTTTATCGCGTTTTGAAATATCGCATTTTGAAATGTCGCGTTTCGTTCCATATCGCATTTTGTACTGTATCGCGTTTTGAATTATCGCGTTTTGAAATATCGCGTTTTGTCATATCTCGTTTTAAAATCTCTCTAAAAGTGAATATTTGAATTGGCACGTAAGTCATACTGTGTGCATTATTTCTGTTTAGACCAACAATTGACATTAGATTCAAAACGCGGTTAACTTCATTGTATTTCTGATAAGGAAAAAGATAAAAGTTTCATAACATTTTTCATAAGGAAATCACCAACCTAACAAAAAAAAAAAATTTTTCTCAAAATTTTTTTCATACTTTTCTGTAAGGAAAAAGTTAAAGGAATTCTATTGAGGATGCGTTGTTATTTGAAAAAGTACGTCCAGAGAATATACACAATATAGAGAAGAATAGAAGAAGAATATTGTCGTCTTTCTTTGATAAATCTAGAACAACAATCCCATATATCCCTTTTCCTGCCTGTTCACACAATTGTGTGGATAAGGCAAAAGAATCATGTCAATAATTTATTTTTGTGTGTGTTTTGAACCAACTTACATATTTGTGTATTCCTTTTAAACTTATTTTCGTCCGAAAAAACACTATAACGATACACTCAATTGTGTTGGTTGTACTGGAAATCAAGCGTATAATTTTTATCAACAACACCATTACATACTATGTTTTTTACTCGCACATTTGTGTGGTTTGGACTTTAATTGAGCCAATTTTTTATTTTTTTGGTATAAAAAGGGATATGTAATACCAAATTGGCGATTGCAAAAGTTGAAAAAGCGCCGCTGGTGGATCAGATTGAAACTAACTTAACTACAAAAAAAGACATGTGTGATCGATATACCGAAAAATCAAGGATATATACTTATGGACAAAAAAACGCATAATTCTTTTTGCTTCATTCATAAGGGAAATTCTCAACGAAATATCTATTATTAAATAAAATTTAATCGAAAACGAAGGCCGACGATAAACTGTCATCTGACGGTCTGATGATCCAAGGCAAAATCTAGACTCGTCGGAGAACAAAACATTGGCCCATTGTTCCATTGTCCAGTTTTCATGTTCGAGAGCAAATGTTAAACGAGCTCTGTGGTGTGCTGTAGACAACTCTGGACATAAGGCTGGCCTTCTTGCAGTCAAATTGGATTCCTTGATTCGTCGATGCATGGCCCTTTCACTAATGGGTGTATCTCGGGATCCAATTAGGTCTGATTTGATGCTACGTCCAGTTACGAACCATTTTCTCAAGCAAATTAATTTAATATACTTATCCTCAGTGAGTGCTGTACATCGATTTCTCCCACTACCAGCACGACGATGATACTGTCCATTATCCTGGAATCGTTTGATCACTCTTGACATTGTGGATTGGTGCACTCTTAACAGTTGTGCAACGTAAGACTGAGTTCTTCCTTCTTCAACTAATGTAATGGCCCTCACGCAATCCTCAACACTCAAATGATTTCTTCCGGCCGACAAGTTATTCATTTTTATTTGTCTTTAATGAAAAATCTTACTCTTACACTTAATTGTATAATTTAAATAACAAAAGACTGTAAATAAACTTTTAGACTGAGCAGCCAAAATGCTCAAATTTGTGCTAAACTCGAATTCAACAAAACTAATAGTAGTATTTTTTTAAATGCATGTGTATTTCAGTGAGAACTAGATACGATATAGATTTTATCATAATAATTACAAAAACAATTATTAAGCTACTCGTAATTTCAAAAATACAGATTATGCGTTTTTTTGTCCATAACTGTACATAGATTCATGTTTTTTATATTACATAAGCCACAAAATCACTAATTATACAAAACTATATCATTTTTAATTAATTTATTTTAACACAGATTAAACCAAGCAAAGCTAGCACAGTAAAAAAAGATGGATTATCGTCGATTGTTTATGTTCTTTATGCATGCAGCATAAACGCCAAAATTTGTAGTTATCATAATTCAAAAAAAAAACCTGCTACGTGGAATCCGTGATGCTTCAATCGTCAATTGAAGTAATTTTAAACCAACTTTTTTGGTGTTAGAATAATTCTATTCTACCAGTAGTTTTAATGCTCACCACCATTGGTAATTTTAGTAAATACTTTTATTTTGAATTGTTGGGAATAGAAATATAAAAGTGATTTTTGTTATTTTGACATCGCTTTTTAACGAGAAATTAGTTACGATTTGGGCGTAATTTTACTTTACGTATACATCGAAAAAATCAAGTAGGGAGTATAAATTTTGAAAAATTTTAAATGCAGGTTTGATTATTATCAGTTTTCAGGAGGGGGGAGCTAAATTTTTCAATTTTTTTATTTTTTCAATATTTTTATTTTATTTTATTTATTTTTATTAATAATAATTGCTTCGTCAAGGTCAAGACACAGATCAAAGAGTTTTATCGTTCTAATCGCTTTTTCTGATAGTGCCACAAATGTTAAAAAATCAGCTTTTGTAAATATAAAAAAAAATAATTTAATTTTAATTCGTTGTATACCTTAGAAGATGGGGGCTGCAAAACCCCCGCTTTTCCAGAATTTATACAATTCTTCAAGTGTCAAATTTCGTTTGTAATTTTAAACTAACTAAAAAAAAATTTAAAAACTTTCAAAATGTTCCTGGAAAAATTGCAAAATTTTCCCGGAAAAATTACTTGTACTGTCGAAAAACTGTTGAGATACACTCCTTCTATCAAAATTTTTATAAAAATTACACATTTGTACGTATTTATAATACGCAATTTTTTTTAACTGAAAATTTTCTCGGAAAATCGGGTAATTTTGAAGAACAATTTAGCTTCTCCCTCCTAAAAACTGTTGATAAAAATCCTTCATTTAAAAATTTATACTTCTTACCTGATTTTCTCGATGTATACGTAAAGTAAACTTTAGCCACGATTTACTATTTAATTGAATATATTTAATTGCATTTTAACGTTGTTTTGAAATTCAAAATGTAATTGTTACCAACTAATAAAAATAAATTAAAAAATATCTTTGCTTGTTTCTTTGAGCACCATATATTAATTCCTATTCAGAATGGGAATTGCTTGTACCAAAGAAAGACCACATACATCTTTATTTAATGTATGTCTGTGTTTTTTTATTAGCACCCGTTAGTTGTATCCGGAGCAGCCAATTTTCTATGTCAAAACTTATATTTAGCGCGCTATTATTTCATATAATTAATTTATTTAACTCTAAACTAAAATTTTTCATTTAACTTTTTAATTAAAAATCGATAAAAAAATATCTTGGCTCACTTATTTATCGGGAGCCGCTATCGGGAGCGCTATCCATTTCAATGGGAAATTTGAAAAGGCTTTTAATTTTGTAAACCCCTGAAACCATTAGAAACTAAATCTTACAATAAAAAAATAAAACGCAGCAAAATGAATTTTTGTTTATAACGTCATGTCAAAATAAATGTCAATTAATATATTTCAGGTGATAAATGTTTGTTTTATTAATGAATTTAGTTTTAATTTTTATAGTACAGCGACACCAGTGAATAATAGCTGCAGTTTCAATAGAAAATTGCCATTTGGCTCCGGATAGTGCTCCTAAATTTCCCATTGAAATGGATAGCGCTCCCGATAGCGGCTCCCGATAAATAAGTGAGCCGAGATATTTTTTTATCGATTTTTAATTAAAAAGTTGAATGAAAAATCTTAGTTTAGATTTAAATAAACTAATTAAATGCAATAATAGCGCGCTAAATATAAGTTTTCACATAGAAAATTGGCTGCTCCGGATACGCTATCGGGCGCTAATAAAAAAACACAGCAATTGTTTTATCGATTTTTACCTAAAAAGTTGAATGAAAAATCTTAGTTTAGAGTTAAATAAATTAATTACATGTAAAAATAGCACGCTAAATATAAGTTTTGACATAGAAAATTGGCTGCTCCGGATACCGCTATCGGGCGCTAATAAAAAAACACAACAATTAAAACACAGCAACTGTCTACACCCCAGTATGCAATTATTCCACTGTGTGGAAAAAACTGCTCAAATGTCGTACAAAATTCCGTACTACAAAATATCACAGACACAAAAATATTGATTTTGGAGAAAAATAATTGTTTTTCTCTTTCTATTTCGCGGTAATATTATTTTCGTTTTATAAGTTTCGATTTTATCTTTTATTTTCAGTTTCTTCTGACAAGTCGACGTGCACGGTTGCACTACATAATTAGTTTTTTTACTTTAATTAAAGTAAAAAAACTAATTATGTAGTGCAACCGTGCACGTCGACTTGTCAGAAGAAACTGAAAATAAAAGATACAATCGAAACTTACAAAACGAAAATAATTTCTCCCGAATCAATATTTTTGTGTATTTGATATTTTTTAGTACGGAATTTTGTACGACATTTGAGCAGTTTTTTCCACACAGTGGAATAATTGCATACTGGGTTGGGACAGAAATGACTCCATAATTGTGTCTTGGCTAAATGTCGGCAGTTTTTATTTTCAAACAGTAGTAGTGGCAACGACCAACATGTCAAGATTTTTTTCTTCCATATTGTTACGATTTTGCTTTGTCAATCAAGGTTCGAATCACTGGATTGTGAATAAATACACTGCTTCAAATTTTAACTCACACAATTTATTTACACAACACAATTTATTATACAACACGAAATTCACAATTAATTATTACACTTATAACACACTTTTTAATTATCACTTTAATAATCGCTTTAATAATCACTTTAATAATCTTTCTATTTAACCTTCACTGTATCACGTTTAAAATAATACTCAGCAATACACGTCAACGCGCGCCCTTATATACCAAAATATTTGTTTCTAGAATAATCCTAAATGCGCAGCAAATATGTTAGTATAGAAATACGCCTAAATGTTGAGTATAAATTATACACGTAATTGAACAATTAATGAAATTAACTTATTCTATTCTAATCTAGGTGTCACCGTAACACTACCCCCCACCTAAGCCTGTTCGTCCCGAACAGGATCCAGATCACCTCCTCTGTAGAGCGCCAAACGCTCCAAATGCACCACCTTTGGTTTACCTTTCCGTCCTTTCTGTATGCGATAAACCACGTCGTTCAACTTTTTAATGACAGTGTAAGGTCCTTCCCATGTGGGTTGCAACTTCGGTGATAATCCCTTGTGCCGTTGCGGGTTGTGAAGCCATACCAATTGCCCTTCCTCGAAGCCTTGATTATTTGCTCGTATGTCATATCGAGCTTTCATTCGATCACTTGATATTCGAATTTTCTCCCGTACAAATTGATGTATTTCATTAAGTTCCTCTTTCATTCGGTCGACGTAATCCTGTCCGCATAGAGCTGCTGATGGAACAGCCCCAAATTTTAAATCTCCTGGTAATCGCAGATTGTTCCCAAATATGGTTTTAGCTGGTGTCACTCCTGTTGTGTCATGTACCGCTGATCGGTAGGCCATCAGGAACATTGGTATATGTCGATCCCAGTTGCGTTGGTTCCTTTCCACAGCTTTTGCTAGATATTCCTCCAATGTACCATTGAATCTTTCCACCATACCGTCCGATTGTGGGTGTAAAGGCGTCGTTCTTGTTTTATTGATTCCAAGCATCTGACATATCTCCTGAAATACCACCGATTCGAAATTCCTTCCTTGATCCGTGTGAATTTCCATAGGTACACCAAATCTGCTAATCCAATTGTTAACCACGGCATCAGCTATTGTTGTTGTCTCCTGATTGGGTATGGGGTACACTTCCGGCCATTTGCTGAAATAATCCATTATTACTAGCACATATTTATTTCCGCTCTCGGTGGTCGGAAATGGCCCCGCCACGTCCATTGCAATTCTCTCAAATGGTGCCCCGACATTATATTGTTTCATGGTTCCACGGCTTTTTCGTGCTGGTCCCTTCACTGCCGCACATTGGTCACATCTTCGACACCATTCTACTACTGACTGTCTACATCCGGACTAGTAGAAACGTTGGCGAATTTTGGCTAATGTTTTATTAATCCCTAGGTGACCTCCACTTGCTCCTCCGTGATACTCCTTGAGGATTTCCGCTATCCGATCTTTTGGCACCACTACCAACAATTGTTTTACTTTACCATCCGTGCTTTCCCACTTTCGTTTTAAACATCCATTTTCTATGTGGAGGCTATCCCATTGAGCCCAATATGCTTTTACAATGGGAGCTTTGTCAGCTATCTCACTCCATGTGGGCCGGTGTTCCTTTTCCTTATGTTTCATGATGAATGACAGGTCAGCATCCCGTAATTGCTCCTTCTTGATCATTTCATCAGTCCATTCCTCATCAGGTAGCACTTGCATAAGCCGAATATCGATGATGTTTTCCTTACCCTCCACACGCCCACAATGCTTGCATTCCACGGGACATGGCCTTCTTGATAATGCGTCGGCATTTCCATGTGCGGTTCCCTTCCGATGTTCAATTTGGAAATCGTAGCTTTGGAAACGTTCGATCCAACGTGCTACTTGTCCCTCTGGATTTTTGAATTGTAACAACCAGCGCAAAGCTCCATGATCCGTCCGTAGAAGAAATTTTTGGCCATAGAGGTACTTATGGAAGTGCTTAACACATTCCACTATAGCCAACAACTCTTTCCGTGTTACACAATAATTCCGTTCCGGTTTTGATAACATCTTGGAGTAATATGCAATAACTCGCTCCTCACCATTTGTTGCCTGTGATAATACTCCTCCTATACCATCATTACTTGCATCGGTGTCCAAAATGAATTTAACGTTGGGTATAGGGTATGCGAGGATTGGTGCTTCGCATAATCGTCGTCTTAGTTCCACAAATGCCTCTTCTTGATCATCCTTCCATTCGAATGCCTTGTTCTTCCTGGTTAACTCGTGTAAACTCTTTGCAATATTGGCGAATCCTGGCACGAATCATCTATAATAGGTACACAATCCAAGGAAGCTCCGTAATTCATGTAAGTTTTTAGGTCGTGGCCATTCCTTCACTGCTGCGATCTTGTCTTCATCGGTATGGATTCCATTGGTTGTTACCTTATGACCCAAATATTTTACTTCCGTTCTAAATAGTTTGCATTTCTTTG
Organism: Nephrotoma appendiculata; assembly: GCA_947310385.1. Taxonomy (NCBI): domain Eukaryota; kingdom Metazoa; phylum Arthropoda; class Insecta; order Diptera; family Tipulidae; genus Nephrotoma; species Nephrotoma appendiculata. Next base: position 180,150,206 of record OX371225.1, read on the forward strand.
GGCTTAGCTTCAATCCGGCGGCTTGTATCCGATCCAAAACCTCTGCCAAATTCCTTAAATGCTCGTCGAAATCCTTGCCCATAACGATGATGTCGTCCAAATATACGAGGCACGTCCTCCAATGTAATCCCTTTAGCACGCGCTCCATTAGCCGTTCAAAAGTCGCAGGGGCGTTACATAATCCGAATGGCATAACGTTAAATTGCCATAATCCGTTACCCACACTGAATGCCGTTTTCTCGCGATCTTCCTCCTGGACTTCCACTTGCCAATAGCCGCTTTGCAGATCTAATGTCGAAAATATTCGAGCACCCGATAATGTGTCTAACGTGTCATCGATCCTTGGCAATGGGTAACTATCCTTTTTCGTCACAGCATTTAATTTTCGATAATCCACGCAGAATCTCATGCTACCATCCTTTTTCTCGACTAACACCACTGGTGAACTCCATGGACTGCTTGATGTTTCGATTACCCCTGCTGCTTGCATATCTTTTACCATTCGATCCACTTCTCCTTGCTTTGCCAATGGTAATCTCCTGGGTGGTTGTCGAATCGGCGTTTCTGCTCCTGTATCTATTCGATGTTTTACCATTGTGGTTCTCCCATTATTGTCCGATGTACTGCAGAATATTGGCATGTACCGCTCGAGCAATTGTTTTGCCAAACTTTTCTGTTCCATGGTAAGATCTTCGGTCCATTTCTCCATAAGTTGATCTATAATCTCTTTCTGCACTTGCGAGTTAGCCGTCTTAATCGGATTTTTCTGCTCGCACTTCACTATCGCCGATATTTCTTCACATTTTCCGATTATTGTCCCTTTCTTGATGGTTTTCGTCTTATCCGAGAGATTTAGAGTCCTAATTGGTACTCTATTATCGCTGTCTGGTTTCACTAAAACTTTCCCGATCATAATTTCTCTGGCTCCGCTCTCTGCTTCATTGGCTTCCACAACCCACAACCTGGGTGACCCAGAACCTCCTTCCAATCTTGCCCATACTATTGTTTCCGAGTTCGGTGGCAGCTTCTCCCGATGATCCATTATAATTTGCCTGGTCGTTTCTCCTATAACGGCGCTAACGTGAAGTGGCAACTCGATATTATCGTAGGTTAATACACCCCGTCCAACATCCACCACGAAGCCATTCGTTCTCATGAAGTCCATTCCCAAGATGACTTCGTCTACAATATCTGCAACCAGCACCTCGTGTTGAAAGTGATTTCGTCCAATCCTTATTTTTACGACCTTTTTCCCTTTTATTGCTGAATTTTCTCCAGTCGCCGTTCGTAATTTAATGCCATTAGCTGGTTCCATAATTCCATCAATAATATCCTCACGAACAATCGTATGTGTTGCTCTCGTATCCAGCGTGATCATGCATTTCTTCCCATCAATATCGGCTTCAATTGTTAAGCTGTCACCGTTCCTTGCTATTCTAGAAACATGGATGGAGGTTGTGGGGCAATCGGTTGTGGGAGCCAGCTTCTGCCCCTTCAAGCTGACTCTTTTTAGTTTAACGACTCCGCTGTCGTCTGACGCTCCTTTCTGGATTCTATCTGCTCTTCGTTTGGTCTACGCTTCATAGGAGATGGCGACCTTGCTCGTTTCTTCTTAATCTCCCAACAGTCCCGTGAGATGTGACCCATTCTATCACATACCCAGCATTTAATCCTGCCACTTCCATCTCTGAATCTTGGCGTAGCCCGTGCGGTGTCTATTCTGGAATCAATCTCCACTCGACGAATTTTCATTGCTGGTTTGATGATGGTTTGCGCAGTTTCGTTTGTTAACGCACAAGCGATGGTTTCCGTGAAAGTTGCCTTAGGTGACAACATCACCGCTCTGCGCGTCTCAGGATCTCGAATACCGTCAATGAATGCATCCATTTTAATTCGCTCCATGTAATCGGCCGACATATTTGAATGTACTAAATGCGCGAGCCGCTCAATTGCCGATGAAAATTCCTGTAGCGATTCTCCTGCTCTTTGGTATCGACCCTTCAATTCCATGCGATAGATTTCTCGTTTGTGGTCACTTCCGTATTTTCGATCTAACGCCTTCATAATTCCCATGTAAACGTTCCGTTCCTGCTCGGGAATGATTTGAAGTGTTTCCGCCGCTTCGCCTTTAAGAGCCACAATTAACGCTGCAACACATTGTTCTTCAGTCCACTGATTTTGCTTAATGGCCGTTTCGAATTGGAACTTAAAAATACTGAAGGATGTTGTTCCATCAAATGTTGGTGGTTTTATCTTAACTGCATTAACCGTCTGAATCACTTGCTGTGTCGTTCCATTCGCCTTGACATCTTGGAGCTCCTTCTCGAGACGTTTAACTTCCGTTTGAAAATCTTGTTTAACCGATTCAAATTTTTGTTGAACCGTCCCTTTAACATTTTGAATTTCTGCCTGTATTTCTTGTACTTCTGTTTGCACTTTTTCCACTTTACCGTGTAGTGTAGAAGATAACTCCAGAAACCTCTCGTCCATTTTCTTTTGGCCATCTTCTATTTGGTTTTTAATGTCCGCCCCTTGTTGCTCCATCTGCTGTTTCATGTCCTGGTTCGACAATTTCATTTGATGTTTAATGTCCGCTCCTTGTTGCTCCACTTGTAACATCTGTTGTTTCATATCTTGGTTCGATTGTTTAATGTCCGCTCCTTGTTGCTCCACTTGTAACATCTGTTGTTTCATATCCTGGTTCGATTGTTTATTGTCCGCCCCTTGTTGCTTTAACTGTTGTCCCATCATATTCATAGCAGCCATCAACTGCGAAAAATCGAAACTTCCAGATGGGTTTTGCGTTGTTTCGACCACCGTTTGTACGTCCTTTTCTTTCTTATCCATACTGATCTCATCCGTTTTTTCCTCCTCGAAATCATACACGTCTGGATCTAAACCTTCCTTCTCCATGGCCTCACGTAGTCGCTCCACCAAACTAGCTTTTGTGCCTTCACTGGCCAAACCTCGCCGTGTCAGTTGCTGCTTTAATTGCCCAAGCTTTAATCCGTAGAGAATCATTTTCCTTATTATTCACAATCCCACCGCTGTCACCAATTGTTACGATTTTGCTTTGTCAATCAAGGTTCGAATCACTGGATTGTGAATAAATACACTGCTTCAAATTTTAACTCACACAATTTATTTACACAACACAATTTATTATACAACACGAAATTCACAATTAATTATTACACTTATAACACACTTTTTAATTATCACTTTAATAATCGCTTTAATAATCACTTTAATAATCTTTCTATTTAACCTTCACTGTATCACGTTTAAAATAATACTCAGCAATACACGTCAACGCGCGCCCTTATATACCAAAATATTTGTTTCTAGAATAATCCTAAATGCGCAGCAAATATGTTAGTATAGAAATACGCCTAAATGTTGAGTATAAATTATACACGTAATTGAACAATTAATGAAATTAACTTATTCTATTCTAATCTAGGTGTCACCGTAACAATATAAAAGAAATTGCGTTTTGTTTTTTTGTTATAACGCCACAAATAATGTACGATTTACATGTTCCAATTTTTTTTCCAGTAAAATATGAAGGGTTAAGTATATTACGATTTTCGTTTGCGAGAGGAGCACGAAACAAATTCCAGTAAAATAAAATTGCATTTTTTTCTTTATAATTTGAGCAAATGTTGTTTACATATGGCTGACTCTTTTTTACTAATAACTTTTTGTTATTTGCGTGCAGCTCTATTTTTCAGTAAAAAATTAATTGGGGGAAAAAATTGGAACATGTAAATCGTGCATAAGTCGCTACAATGGATTGGAACGACTTTACGGACTTATTTAAGAAGGCACTAAATAAGCCAACAAGTTTGTAACAAGTCAGTGTTTGGATTAATTAATTAAACAGTGTTTCATGTCAAAGTATCAACATCAACATTTTGAGTATTTAAATCATACATACTTTTAGGTGAAAAATTATGTTTATGAAAATAGAAAATAGAAAAAATTTCATTATTAGTCTGTTAGGGGTAAAATTTTGTTTCTAAACATTTAAATGATTTTTTTAGCCAACCTTCAGGGGAAAAAGAAGTTTTTCGTATAATTTGTTTGTTTTATTTCCCTAATAGTTAGCGCCACTTCATGTATGAGTTAAACGTGAAAATTTTGTATTAGGTACTTATTTAATATTACTATATAAATATTAATTACTTAATATTTAGTCTAAATATCATCATAATATAAAGATCCATTGCGTTACCACTTACCAGGCGATTACGTTTCACAACAGAATAAAAATAACCAAACAGTGATTGCGTAGACCCAGAAATTGTTTTCCTACCTTAAATTTTTTATCGAAAGCATTACTTTTAAATATGAATAAGCCAGTTCAAATTGATTTGATATTTTTCGGTACAGCTTCTGTAGTTACACACACTAGATATTTTCAATCTCAAAATGGTATCTCTAGAAAAATGTAATAGCGCTACCTAGAAGTGTCTCTTGTTTATATTCATAACTGATTTGAAGTTACACAGTGTAAGTTAGGTTAGGTATATGGTTATGGTGGTTGTTCTAAAAGACTCACATAGACACATTTTGGTGTGTAGCTGCCATCACAAGGTTCCCTACTCATGGAAACCATCTAGGGCTCCTAACGAAGCGTAAAATTGCCTTAACGCCTACCGTATAAAGATCCGTCAGGTCATTTAACAGAAAAGCTCTAGGAATCTTACATCTTCTTCTTAGTAGCCTTCTACACTTGCACAGATTATGGAGTACGGTTTCTTCATTCTCTTCATATTCGCAGCTTCGACAATAATTATGTGAGGGAATAAGTCTGAATCTTGGCAGGATTAATCTTGGCCAGATTCATCTGTAGCTATTACACATGAGACGTTAAGAACTCCTTAACCTAATGAATAAAATAAGGCAAATATCCTTTTCAAATATTACATTACATAGTTATATACTTTGACGATTTAGTTCCAAATATTCGGCATCTCAGACCCCAGCTTCTTTTATTATAGTTAGGACAATATTAATCCAATAGTGAAACTTTCCTGCAACCTAGTCTTTTCGCAGCCGTATGCGATTCCTTTTGAGATCTCTGCTTCTTGGGCAGAAAGTTACCAAACAAACGGCCCTGCCCAGGTCATATATTATAAAGTATATATATATGCTACTAAGTGGACCAAAAAAACGTTTGACTCTACCCTTATTGAATGTAAAAAAGTTCAGTGCACAATTTTTTTCACCACTATATTCTACCCTTTTCCATACAAATCAAAAAACGGTCGTTAAAAAAAACGGTCGAAATTTTTCCATAGAAAAATCGGGTTATGTCCCTTCTGTTTGTGTTCTATATTCTGTGCCCAGGTTCTGTAACCTTTTTAGCCCATGCTAGCATTTCATTATCCTTAGAAATTCTGCCACCGAAATCTTGAGATTTGTTAGAGCTTTTCAGGTTCTCCTCCTCATTTGATAGTTGGGCGCATACGAACCAGCTTTAATCATGATATTGTCCATATAGTAGTTGTTTTTGAGGAGCCATAGCATTATTCCTGTTTGGAGTATGAATCTCGGATTTCGCTCTCATACGCACTGAAGAGTTTCACTGAAAATTCATTGGAATGCTTTGAAGGTGCTATAACCAAACGCGATCCCAAACTTAATCGATTCTCAGTACACCTCGGAAACAACGAAAAAATTTGTTGGTTATAAAATATGATATGAGTCCAAAATCTTGAAAGACGAACAATCGTAAGACGCGAGCTTTCGTAACATTAGTAGTTTTGCTAAAAATGCTATTTATCAAAACTAAATCAATAATTTGAAGAACAACGCCCAAACAAATTAAACAAAAAAGCAGTTTCGCTACAAAAGTGGCCATTTGATTCGAATGTATCCTAAGAGGTAATGTCGCTTCAAGGGCTTGGAAACATTGTAGAAGGGTTAAGTTCATACTTGAGATTCAGTTCTGGTGGGTAAGATAACTCTCTTAGCAATGGCGTTCGCCTATTAGACCAGACATATGTCAATTAGATAAAAATTATAATCTATGAAACGAATGTTGGCTAAAATTTCAAGTTTTTTTGTGATACGGAAAGTTGTTTTATTTAGGGTAGTTTTACCGGACAAGTGGTGCAGTGGTTAAAGCTTCAATACTTGGACCGGGAGGTACTGAGTTCTAATCCCATCAGAGGCTAGATGCTAATCGAATTTTCTTTCGTTATCGATTACGATCAGTGATGTTAATAAATGCAACACAGTTCACGTCAATGTACAGGTTGACATGGAGCTTGCAATCTGCAGGTGGTATATTGTAGTTGTGTGATTAGGTTAGTAGGCGAATGGGCTAATGATGTAGCATGAATGTGTGGTATCACAATGGGCCAAAATTGGACTAAGTGTGCGACCCCAACTACTGAACCTTCTAGGGTAGTTTTAAATTTTTAATAACAGCTGACTTTCCCTGAATAACTATGATCAAACTTTTATTATTGTCAATAACACGAGTATTTTCTTTTCAGATACTTCGCACTAATTTAAAAAATGGAGGTTCAATTCACAATTAATGGCCAAGAATATTCCGGTAATAATCAACCTCTTCAATTAAACAAAATCTAAATTTTATCGCTTCTCTTATCAGATACTTAATAATTAAGCACACAAATAACTAGCAATCTTTTAGTTGAATAGTACTTGAAACTGATCTACATTTTATTTCATTATATTTGTAGTGAGTTCATCAAATCTTTCGTTGGACACCTCGTTGAATACGTACATTCGCGATCATGCGAATCTACGTGGAACTAAGTTCATGTGTCTAGAGGGTGGTTGTGGCGCATGTATTGTAACGGTTAAAGGTATTCATCCTGTTACAAACGAGTACCAAGCATGGGGTGTCAATTCTGTAAGATTCTAATAAAACAAAGAAGTAAAAGAATTTCACTAACTATTATTTGGTTCTAGTGCCTTACATCAGTATTCTCGTGCCATGGTTGGAATATTACAACCATCGAAGGCATTGGCGGCAAAAATAAAGGATATCATCCAATCCAAGAGCGAATTGTTAAGTTGAACGGTATACAATGTGGTTACTGTACACCAGGCATGGTTATGAACATGCATAGTTTGGTGGCAAAGAAGCACGGACAAGTTACAATGGAGGAGGTTGAAAATAGTTTTGGAGGAAATATTTGCCGATGCACCGGTTACCGGCCAATTTTGGATGCATTCAAATCGGTTGCGATTGACGCCGATCCCAAATTAAGAGAGGCATGCAAAGACATTGAAGACATAAAAATTTGTGCAAAAACTGGAAGTGAATGTAGTGGGAAATGTAAACAAGTGAACAATTCCAAAAAGGGTTTGCATTTAATGTTTGCCGATGGCCGGGAATGGCATAAAGTTTTTAATTTGAACGATATATTCGCCATACTAGAAAAGACAGGCGATCGCCCTTACATGCTGGTAGCTGGTAATACGGCACATGGTGTCTATCGTCGCAATCCAAATTTGGAAGTGTTTATTGATATTACGGGCGTCGAAGAGTTACGAGCCCATTCAATTGGAAGCGAAACAATCGAACTTGGCGGATCGGTTAGTTTAACCGAAGCTATGGAACTTTTAGAGAAGGCTGCGAAATTGAAATCCGAATTTGAATACGGTCGCCATCTTATTAAACACATCGATTTAATCGCAAACGTACCGGTTCGAAACGCTGGCACTATTGCTGGAAATTTAGCAACGAAAAATGCTTACAAGGAATTTCCGTCCGATTTATTTGTGATATTCGAGACGGTCGGCGCTAAAGTGGTTGTGGCCGAAAGTGGTGGTAAAATTACAAGTTTACCAGTTGGGGATCTCCAAAATATCGATTTAAAGAAGAAGGTGCTTCTTAAATTAATTTTGCCGGCCATACCAACGACAAATGTATTGCGCACATATAAAATTATGCCACGGGCCCAAAACGCTGATGCCTACGTAAATGCCGGTTTTCTAATAGAACTGGACGCTGGGGCGGTTAAACGAGCAACCTTATGCTACGGTGGAATTAATCCAAATTTTATACACGCTGTGGAAGCAGAAAACTATTTGATTGGCAAACCCTTGTATTCGAACGAAACGTTACAAGGCGTATTACGTATATTAGAGGATGAGATTTTGGCTGATTGGGTTCAACCAGCCGCGCATCCAGATTATCGCAAAAATCTTGCTAAATCACTATTCTACAAGTTCGTACTGAATACAGCGCCCAATGATAAAGTGAATGCGCTGGTAAGAAGTGGTGGTGATATATTAAAACGACCAATATCATCGGGAACTCAAACGTTCACCACCAAAGAAGAAAATTATCCAATTAATAAACCAATTCCAAGAGTTGATGGCTACGTACAGAGTGGCGGTGAGACACAATATGCAAATGATTTACCAAGACAGCCTGGCGAACTATGGGCTGCGTTTGTTGTAGCTCGAAAAGCAAACGGAAAACTAAAGGAGATCAACGCTGACGATGCGCTCGCTTTACCAGGTGTTAAAGCTTTCTTTTCGGCCAAAGACATACCTGGTGAGAACAATTTCACACCTCAAGGTTATGGTTTCTTCGCTGAAGTTGAACAAATATTTGCAAATGATGTAATCGCGTTTAATGGACAGCCAGTTGGTATTATTGTTGCGGATACAAATGCTTTGGCACACCGTGCGGTGAATTTAGTAAAAGTATCATATGAGTCAGAAAATACATCCGAAGGTATTTACACAACTATTGAGGAGGTAATTAAAGCAAATGCTACAGGTCGAATACAACCGTCACCATTTGTTCATAAATCTACTGCATACGGAACGGCAAGTGTAGCTAAAACTGTTAAGAGTAAAGGCAGGTTTGGAGCACAATATCATTACACAATGGAACCCCAAACTTGTGTAGCCCTACCCAATGAGGAAGGGCTTACAATATACGCAGCTTCGCAATGGATTGATCTTACACAAGGCGCAATTTCTGATGCGCTCAAGATCCCCATGAACCGAATCAAAGTCGAAGTGCGACGTTTAGGCGGTGGATATGGTGGTAAAATTTCACGTAATAATCAAGTGGCTTGTGCAGCTGCGTTAGCCGCATACAAATTGAATGCTCCGGTACGTTTTGTACTTTCGATAGAAGAAAATATGGAGACAGTGGGCAAACGTGATCCGACATATTTCGAGTATGAAGCAGATGTCGATGAAAATGGAAAAATACAGAAACTTACTAATAATTATTATCAAGATCATGGATACAACACTAACGAGCCGGTTGAATTGAATACCACCGTGTTTGCCAAGAATTGTTATGTGGCTGATGCTTGGGATATAAGTGGAAATGTAGTAACTACTCACACACCAGGTAATACATGGTGTCGTGCTCCTGGATCCACGGAAGGAGTTGCCATGTGTGAAATTATCATGGAACATATTGCAGAACAGCTTGGTAAGGATTCTATTGAAGTAAGACTTGCTAACATTGCGGACGATAATCCGGTGAAAGAAATAATGAATGAATTTTTGGAAACTATTGAGTATCGGCAACGCATGAACGATGTTGATGCCTTTAATGCGGCTAATCGTTGGACAAAACGGGGACTTGCAGTTGTACCACTCGAATATCCAGTTCACTATTTTGGAACGTTTGGGGCCTACGTAACGATTTATCAATATGACGGAACAGTTGCTATCAGCCATGGTGGTATTGAAATGGGTCAAGGCATAAATACTAAGGCAACGCAAGTTGCTGCACAAACTCTAAACATACCGGTGGATAAAATTATCATTAAACCTTCAGACAGTTTTATAGGGGCCAATAACATGGTGTCCGGTGGAAGTATAACAAGTGAATCAGTCTGTTTTGCGGTTTTAAAAGCCTGCGAGGAACTACGAGAACGAATTGCACCAGTCCGGGAAGAATTAAAGGATGCGTCTTGGGAGGAAGTAACTCGCAAGGCATCACAGAACCAAATTGATTTAACAGCAAAATATTTGTATAAATCCAATGAAATGAAAAGTAATTACACAGTGTACGCGGTGGCAGCAAGTGAAGTTGAAGTTGACCTCTTAACGGGCAATCATCTCATAAAACGTGTTGATATACTTGAGGATGCTGGCGAAAGTATTAGCCCACTGATGGATATTGGACAAATCGAAGGTGCATTTGTAATGGGAATAGGATATTGGCTTACCGAAAAAATCACTCACAACAGTGACGGCCTTCTCTTGAATAATAGAACTTGGAACTATAAACCACCTGGAGCTAAAGATATTCCAATCGATTTTCGTATATCATTTGTAAATAATTCCAGAAATCCTGGTATTATATTGCGATCAAAGGCGACGGGTGAACCGCCATTATGTGCCACAATCGTGGTGTTACTTGCTATGCGATATGCTATCAAGTCGGCACGCAAAGATGCTGGTCTTCCTAATGATTGGCTAGAAGTCTCAGCACCATTAACATCCGAGGATATATTTCTATTGGCCGGGCACAACAATGATCAGTTTACTTTTTAAATAACTATATTACATATTGTAACAGTAATTATATACACATTATATCGGGATAATATAAAACAATTATAATAATTTTTAAATATTTATAAAAATAATTTTTCCATCTATCAGACAATAGCGAAATAAGATCCAATAAGGTGAATCACCTTTATAATGTCATTTATGCCATCTGTATTATAATATACACTCGAAAGTAAGTTCCATCTATTGTCTAACGCTTATTACTACACTAAATTAAAACCAAAATTTTATAGGTATTTAAATTTTTATTTAAAAAATAGTATTTTATTATTATTTATATCTCGTGAATTTTATAAATTTTAAACTCATTCTCGGTTAGCCCTCCTATAAATGTACTATTATTCTGCTGGAACGATGTTAAGTCATAAACTGTATTCTGAACTGGTAGCGAGTAAAGTTTTTCACTCGTACTACCGCTCCACAAATTTAATTGATTTAAATCCTCCTGATAACCAGCTACGATGCAATTACTACTAAAACTTGGAATCGTTTCATTTTCATTGCTATTCATATTTATGATTGCACTCCGTAACATCGATTTCATTCCATGAGATCCGTTTATTGAGATTTTATCATCGAACACGATAATCGATTGGTTGCGGACGAGTTTGCCAATAATGTATCGTACATTTGGAATGATACGTGATGGTCGTGTAACGAGTAAGATTTGCTTTGATTTTAAATCATATGACATAGAAATGTATGTATCGCTGCTGTTTAATTGATGCGGTTTTAACGTGCTATCACTTTGATACTCGTAGAACCAAAGACTTTTCAGTTTACATACCAGAATGCCACCGTGTTCCATATCGGGGATGGATGGCGGAATTGCTACTAAATTAATGACCGGTGAATAGTCATTGGGTGTTATTAACTCATCGCAAATTTCGTCCGGTTGTCTTATATCGTATATATAGGTTTTCCCATGGCTCGTACCTAAATATAAAAATTTAGTGCGAGCCTGATTGAAACAACATGACCATAACATTGCTTGAAGATCACTTGCTGGGGGCTTTATTGTGACAATTGGTTTTCGACTGGTTAAATCATATATGGCAGAGGTTTTCTCTAACGAGGCAGCTACTAACAAATTATCACTAGTACATAAAGCTAAATCTCGCGGAATTTTCTCCGCCAAATGGAAATAAGTACCTGTCCTATATGTAGCCACATCTACTAGGCGTGCACCAAATCCGCGAAACAACATCTGACTAGATTTATGTGTAACAATCATAGAATTCATGCGGATGTTGAATAACATGACACGGCAACCAGCATCACGCCCCATTGGTAAGTTTTTATCCAAAAATAATTTATACGAAAAATGTTTCATCCTGGATGGTAATTCCTGGCCCGGAAGACGTAAATTACTAGACGAGGTAATATCATTATAGCTAGCTAATATTTGTTGCAAATTGCTCAGCCCCTCCTGTAAATCAGCACATCTATCTCTCTCGTACTTAAGATTAATGTTCAAGAGCGAATATTCCATTTCCAACTTTAAATATTTGTCACGTTCTGCTTTTAATTGTTCTCGCAGCCGCACTTCTTCGGAATTATCGATAGCTGTCACTCGTTTAGCGTATATAAAACGAAAATCCCGCTGAGTCGCTTTTTTCTTACATTGTGGACACAACCGATTTGGAGGTGCATTTTCTTCGATCCATCGCTTAATACAGGAATTGCCGAACAAGTGACCACACTTCAAAGAAGTTATTCGATGTGGACCGGCTAATTCCCAATTATCTAAACATATCGGGCAAGTAGAACCATCATCATCGTCATCGTTTAACAGAATGGGTGATTTCGTCTTTTTCGGTGTTGGAGTTACACTTTTTCGTTTCTTTGGCGTTCTAGGTGGTGGTGAAACTGCAATTTTTCACATTACATAACTAATTTTACTTAGGAATACACAAACAAATCATACCAATAACATTCACGGGCACAGAAGCAATGTCAACTACAGGCGGTGGTTGCTGATCGTCATCGACAACAACCATTTCGATGTCGGCTATTTCAACATTAAAACCTACAAAATTATCATTACCCGGGTCTGGCTCTTCATCAATCACTTGATTCATGTTCCGTAAACAAAAATATAATATAAAATATAAACAAAACCATTTATTTTTAGTAATTCAGTAATAAAATAAATTCGATACTTTTTCATAAAACAAAACAATCTGTTGCAAACTATAGGAAATGTCAAACGTTTGGGAATCCGTGGTTATTGGTATTTAATGTTGATTGATATGAAGTTTGAAGCGGTTTACCAAATTTTAACTGTTTCGAGATTTAAATTTCAAATGGAAGGTTATAAATTAATCTAGGAAGTACAAAATAATAACACGAGAAATGTTTATTTCATAATTAAAAACTTACAAATTATTTAATAATCATTTTTGTCTACTATAAATAAAGTTTATTTACAAGCAAAATTTATTTACAATGTCAAAAACAAAATCAGGCGTACCAATCCAAAAAGTCATAAAAACCAAACGCGGGAAATTAGTAGTGAGTAACCTCGTTTGTATGTAAATTTTTTGTTAAGTTGAGTTTGTAGTTGGACTCAAATTTGTTACGATTAGCATGCAAAAGAACTTTTTCAAACATTTATACTGTTTATGTTGGAGCATATATTATAAAGTATATATATACGCTACTAAGTGGACCAAAAAAAAATTTGACTCTAGGTACCCTTATTGAATGTAAAAAAGTTCAGTGCACAATTGTTTTCACTACTATATTCTACCCTTTTCCATACAAATCAAGGATAAAAAAAACGGTCGAAATTTTTCCATAGAAAAATCGGGTTATGTCCCTTCTGTTTGTACTCTATATTCTCTGGTTGGAGGTTCAACCAAGCTCGAGTCAACTTGTAGTTATCTTTAGGTTAACCTTGAAGTTAACTTCTAGTGTTTATATTGGAGAGTTATCTTGAGGTTTAGTCGAAACCAGGGGCGGGATACTATCGAAAGTGCTAGTCGAATCGAAAATGATGGAAGGAGGTATTTTGTACGATTATCGACAGATAAGCGAAATTTATATATGGTAATCCCTTATCGAAATTGAAATGACAGTTCTCAAAATAGTTTTTTGTGTCAAAAATTGTTGTTTGTAAACATTTGTGGTAGAATAATTTATTTTTGTCTTTCATATTTAATTGTAAATTGATTTTAAAATTTGTAAATTAATTAGAATAAATAAAATGATTAACATCGGTGCAGTGTTTTAGGTTATGTCACTTTAAAATAAAAATTAAATTTATTAATTTATTTTTTCTTAACTAGTATTTATATTTTTATGTATAAATCGGTACACACGACATTTACCTACTCATTTTAACGCCACTTAATTAAATTTAAAATATTATTTTAGTGTATCACATTAAACTTATCACATATCACTTGAATTTTCTTGAGTGATGAAATATCGAAAATATCGCTCGTCGATTATGATACAAAATACCGACTTTTCGAAACTATCGATATTTTATCGAACTTCGAAAATTGTGATGTTACGAAATCCCGCCCCAGGTTATAAATGTAAAAATCATTCAAATTTGTCTTTCTAAAAATTATTCTAACTTTTTCTTTCGAACTTTCCAAAAATAAAAAATCACAAAAATATGCTGCCGAATTTAGACACAGAGTAAGTTTACATCGACATATTTGGTCCAGGACTATACACTATATCTGACCTAAACACATGATGTAAACGCAAGTTATCCAAATTAGGTTGAGTAACTTTTTTGTGTGGACTGACCCAAATTAGGTCGATCAAAAATGTGATGTAAACGATACCGACCTAAAGGGTTTTCGTGTCATGAAATAGATGTCAGTAGCGGCATTGATGTTAATTAACCCTTTCGAGTTCAAAAACAATTTTTTTTTGGTTCAAGTTAAGTTCGCCATACACAAATGTGTGTAAATAATCACACGTTGTAATTTCTTCCGTATTTTAAAGGATCTTAATTAAATCGGAATTCTTTTTGAAAAAAGCATAATAATTTGATAACAAATTAATTATATAACATATTAATACTTAGTTTTTGATAACATATTAATTATTTTATCATTATTATAGTTACTGTTATTTTTCGGACGAAAACAAAATTAAATGGTTTACACAATTGTGTATGCTGGTCTTCAGTTGTCACCTAATTCTATGTTTGACATATTAGGTTGTCGTTTACATACACAATTGTGTATGCGGGTCAGGAAAGGGTTAAACATATCAGCATGAGTCAAATTTAAAACAATTAAATGAAAGAATTTAATTTCGAAAATGTTACAGGAATTATTTATGAGAAAATTATGAATTGCGATGAGAATATCAGCAATACTTTTAGTATTATTCAATAGATGGTGTACATAAATCTCGTTATGTCACCCAAATGTGACCTATAATTTTTGTGATGTAAACGGGACTAAAATGGGTTGCTATTTAGGTCAGTCCACTAATTTTTTTAGCGATGTAAACTAACTCACCGACGCGCTCGTACAAGACAAATATGAAAAATGGCCATTTTTATTTTTTTACTTTACTGATTATTTTTTGTTGTTGTTTTTCGACTCAACTCTGGGCGTTTCTATTAACCAGGTTAACTCGACCTAAGAAATTTTTGGGATTGAGTCGCTCCAAGTTAACTTTTAGTGTTTATGTTGAAGGTTCAAACCAGTATAGGAACCATGCGCAGATTTTAGCAAAAAAAAAAACTAGATATAATTTTTTTTATCGATTAAATAAAAATATTTGATTGCAGCCAAACTGCTATACAAATTTTGTGTATGCAACCAACATAAAACTCAATAAATTTAGACAAAAATTATATCAGTACATATGGAGGTACAGATAAAATTTTTTTTGTTATTTTCAAAGCAAAAATTATTTTGGTTGATAAAAAAAAATAAAAACTTTATTTAAAAATACACAATTTTTTCTATTTAATTTTATTTTTTCGAGAAACAAAATGACATTTGAAAATCGTGTGCATGATAATATACATTTTCAGTCACATTTAATTGAATGGGTACATCTCTTCAAAACTAATAAAAAATGGAAATCATATTCAGATAAATTTATTGAAATGAAAATTAAAATCATCTTACTTTTTATCAGTATATCGAAAGAGTTTAATCTAGCTCACATCCTTTTTAGTAAAATTATTCAATGTATCATGCGATATATTTCAATATTTATGGCACTCGAAATGGACAACACTAATTTTGTTGATTAAATTAAAAGTATAGGCTTTAAATATATTAGTTTATAAAATAATAACTTAGATACTTTTTTAATTATTTAAGTGTGTTAAGATAAATTAAATTTAAAACACAACAAAAAATTTAACCGCCAATGCGAAACGTCAAATTGAATTATGTAAACATAAACAAAATGAACATACGTTGCACACACGTCTGCTTCAAAAAATGAAATATTCAAAATTGAACGTGCGTTTTTCTATCAACTACAAGAAATTATTGTATATCGAATTTTTTTTTCGCTAAAATTTGCGCATGGTTCCTATACAGGTTGAACCTAGGTTTAACCTCCAATATAAACAATATAATTGTGGCAATTGAACCTGTGAAACCATAACGTCCAGACAAAATTTCGACGAAGCCCGTCAAACATTGTGGCAATTGAACCTGTGTAACCCTAACGTCCAGACAAAATTGAGGCGAAGGATATCCAGATTTTTGATTCTTGTATCGTATGGCTTAACATTGGGGACATTAGCAGCTTGTGAATTGAAGTTGTTATTTGAATTTCGAGTTGAATTAAGGTTACATAGTTTTCGTTTCGTTCCGACATATAAGTTCAATATGTCAAAACGTATGGAAAACCGAGAACATTGTGAGATTAAGGCCGATTTATATTATCCGTTCCGTTCAGTTCTTGCACCTACCGTGTTCAGACACCATCAATTTATACTATCAGTTCAGACATTTTCATCGTTTGATTATCGTATATAGTATATTCGTATTTTTTGGTTACGTATAAAGTAAAAAATAACTTATACAAATCCAAAATGTTTTAGTAGCAATTTAATTTTATTTTAATTTTTGTTGTTGGAATATATATGAATTCCACTTTCTTCGCTATTCTTTCGTATTTTTTCGCGTTCAGACATCAGCCAAAACATTCTTTTCAACAATATTTCTCTGACACGGTACGTGAAGGAACTGAATGTGGGCATTGACTTTGTTTGTATATCATTGGTTTTGCCGAATTGTTTTTTGTTTTTGGGGTGGTTTTTGTTTGGAGATTTGCCATTTTCTGTGGTGGTGTCTTTTTTAGTCTGGTTGGAGTGTATCGTATGAAGAGTGGTAATTTCGTTCGTTTTTCTTCTCTATCGTACGGTAGTCATCAGATTAGAGACATCGTAGCGGAAAATGGTGAAGTTCTGTGTGAAAATTTGCCTGAGGGTAAGGGGTATTTTATCAGAATTGGGGATGGATGGACGGAATTTGTGCTCGAGTGACTGAGGGGGGGGGGGGGGGGGGTTTATTTCTCCGTCACATGTGCGAGATGTGGATGGGTGGGATCTGCATTCGTGAAATTTGGGCCTGCGTACGTGCAAGCCGTGTATTTTGTCTGGCTTCTACTTGGTCGTATTTTAACTTACTAATAATAATACATTTTAAAGTGTTAAAAATTTCTAAATATTTTAAGATTCTTAAGCCGTCTGAGATAATGAACATTAATACTATATTTTATTTATCGTTTCCTGATTGGACAGCTATCAATACTGAGTTTTATTATTAGAAATTAATAAATTATATTTTGTACATAAACGTTTTAATCCCGGGTTGAGTTGGTTTAGATATATATTTTGTAATTAAGAATTTCCTTCCTTATAAGCTCTTTCAATAGGTTTTACTAAGTATAAAGCTTCCAAATTGATCGTGTTTGTTAACCGCCATTTATGGTTTCAGATCGAAGTTAGTTTGCTTCAAGAATTGCATTGAAGTGACAATTGCCGTCGCTAGGAATATAATAGATTTCCACTACTAACCAGATAATAAATTTTTAATTATAGGTCGAATTGTAATTACAATTTAATTGTAATTTTTCTTATTTTAATTTAATTTAATTGTATATTTAAGATTTAATTTGTCTCACGACAATTGATTTACTAATATTATTTTAATAGATTAAATGACTATGGTTGTATGTAACATTGAAGTGTCGGTGGAGGTAAACTTTATGGGTTGACTTAATTTTTGGCTTTGAGGCTAGACACTAAAATTTATAGTCAGACAAATCAGACAACACTTCTTTAATTAGATTATTTTCTAATAGCTACTTATTACTAATTCTGTCATCTTACAGATTCCTGATTAACTTAATAGTTTTATTTAATTCTGATTGGGAATAAATTGTAATGGGTTAATTTGTTTAGGTGTTGGGGATTCTTAACCTGTGACACATTCATCATTGATATATTACCTTATAGATTCCAGATTAGCTATTTTTGAAACCAGATGTCTTTGTTTCATTTTGTTTTATTAATAAACATATTGGTTTATTAGGGATGGTAAGGTTATCCGTTGAAGAGGGGATCCATCCGTTTGATACTACAATATTTGGATTAGATTTATTTTATTTTATTTGTTTTACGACAATCAAATTATAATTAATTTAGTTATAATAATCATTACATTACATTTATTCTATTCAAGAATAATTTAAATATATTTAAACCAGGCGGGCCTGGTGTCGCGTTATTGTAAATTGATATGAGGAAATGGTATTAAATAAAATTTCGTCACTCATAATAATGAAATTTTATTTCAGGCCATTTACTAATTAATCAATTACTTTTTAGGTTGTTGATTGCTGATTATTTATATCCCGAAAAACAAAAATAATTGTGCCGTCTTGTGCTTTACTAACTATTGACTACTTAGGTGTCTGTAACCGGGTCAAGTCTATCATACCTAACAGCCTTTTCCTATCCCTCCATCTTGTTATATGTAAAAGGGGTGTACGGTTGGCCCGGCGTATCCGGGATCCTTGCTTAGTCTTGGCCGTACATTCTAATCAATCAATCAAAATCACGGTACGTGAAGGAACGGAACGGAACGGATAATATAAATCGACCTTTAGGCGTTTCGGATATAACCCATGGTAACTTTTGAGTAACTTGGTGACAAAAAATTACCAAATCTATTTCCGCACATATAGAGTAACTTTTGGGTAATTTACTTTTAGTTGTTTTTTTTAATTTCTGTCTTTCTGTCAATTTGCATTAAATTAGTAGGTATATGTCGATCCCAGTTGCGTTGGTTTTTTCCACAACCTTTGCTAGATATTCTTCCAATATGCCATTGAATCTTCTGACATATTTCCTGAAATACCACCGATTCGAAATTCCTTCCTTGATCCGTGTGATTTTCCATCGGTACACCAAATCTGCTAATCCAGTTGTTGACCACGGCATCAGCTATTGTTGTTGTCTCCTGATTGGGTATGGCATAAACATCTGGCCATTTGCTGAAATAATCCATTATTACTAACACTCTCTCGGTGGTTGGAAATGGCCCCGCCACATCTATTGCAATTCTCTCAAATGGTGCCCCTACATTATATTGTTTCATGGTTCCACGGCTTTTTCGTGCTGGTCCCTTCACTGCCGCACATTGGTCACATCTTCGACACCATTCTACTACTGGCTGTCTACATCCGGACCAGTAAAAGCGTTGGCGAATTTTGGCTAGTGTTTTATTAATCCCTAGGTGACCTCCACTTGCTCCTCCATGATACTCCTGAGAATTTCGGCTATCCGATCTTTTGGCACCACTACCAACAATTGTTTTACTTTACCATCCGTGCTTTTACAATGGGGGTTTTGTCGGCTATCTCACTCCACGTAGGCCGGTATTCCTTTTCCTTATATTCCATGATGAATGAAAGATCAGCATCCCGTAATTGCTCTTTCCTGATCATTTCATCAGTCCATTCCTCATCAGGTAGCGCTTGCATAAGCCGAATATCGATGATGTTTTCCTTACTCCCCACACGCCCACAATGCTTGCATTCCACAGGACATGGCCTTCCTGAAAATGCGTCTGCATTTCCATGTGCGCTTCCTTTCCGATGTTCAATTTGAAAATCGTACCTTTGCAAACGTTCGAACCAATGTGCTACTTGTCCCTCTGGATTTTTAAATTGTAACAACCAGCGCAAAGCTCCATGATCCGTCCGTAGAAGAAATTTTTGGCCATAGAGGTACTTATGGAAGTGCTTAACACATTCCACTATAGCCAACAACTCTTTCCGTGTCACACAATAATTTCGTTCCGGTTTTGATAACATCTTGGAATAATATGCAATAACTCGCTCCTCACCATTTGTTGCCTGTGATAATACTCCTACTATACCATCATTACTTGCATCGGTGTCCAAAATGAATTTAACGTTTGGTATAGGGTATGCGAGGATTGGTGCTTCGCATAATCGTCGTCTTAGTTCCACGAATGCATCTTCTTGATCATCCTTCCATTCGAATACCTTGTTCTTCCTAGTTAACTCGTGTAAACTCTTTGCGATGCTGGCGAATCCTAGCACGAATCGTCTATAGTAGGTGCACTCTAAGGAAGCTCCAGTAATTCCTGTAAGTTTTTAGGTCGTGGCCATTCCTTTACCGCTGCGATTTTATTTTCATCGGTATGGATTCCATTAGTTGTTACCTTATGACCCAAATATTTTACTTCCGCCCTAAATAATTTACATTTCTTTGAGCTTAGCTTTAATCCGACGGCCTGTATCCGATCCAAAACCTCTGCTGAATTCCTTAAATGCTCGTCAAAATCCTTGCCCATGACGATGATGTCGTCCAAATATACGAGGCACGTCCTCCAATGTAATCCCTTTAGCACGCGCTCCATTAGCCGTTCAAAAGTCGCAGGGGCGTTACATAATCCGAATGGCATAACGTTAAATTGCCACAGTTACCCACACTGAATGCCGTTTTCTCGCGATATTCCTCCTGAACTTCTACTTGCCAATAGCCGCTTTGCAGATCTAATGTCGAAAATATTCGAGCTCCCGATAATGTGTCTAATGTGTCATCGATCCTTGGCAAAGGGTAACTATCTTTTTTCGCCACAGCATTTAATTTTCGGTAATCCACGCAGAATCTCATGCTACCATCCTTTTTCTCGACTAACAACACTGGTGAACTCCATGAACTGCTTGATGTTTCGATTAACCCTGCTGCTTGCATGTCTCTTACCATTCGAACCACTTTGCCTTGCTTTGCCAATGGTAATCTCCTGAGTGGTTGGCGAATCGGCATTTCTGCTCCTGTATCTATTCGATCTTTTACCATTGTGGTTCTCCCATTATTGTTCGATGTACTGCAGAATATTGGCATGTACCGCTCGAGCAATTGTTTTGCCAAATTTTTCTGTCCCATAGTAAGATCTTCGGTCCATTTCTCCATGAGTTGTTCTACAACCTCTTTCTGCCCTTGCGAGTTAGACATCCTAATCGGATTTTTCTGCTCGCGGTTCACAATCGCAGATATTTCTTCACATTTTCCGATTATTGTCCCTTTCTTGATGGTTTTCGTCTTATCCGAGAGATTTAAAGTCCTAATTGGTACTCTATCATCGCTGTCTGGTTTCATTAGAACTCTTCCAATCATTATTTCTCTGACTCCGTTCTCCGCTTCATTGGCTTCCACAGCCAACAACCTGGGTGACCCGTCAACATCCACCACGAAGCCATTCGTTCTCTCATGAAGTCCATTCCCAAGATGACTTCGTCTACAATATCTGTAACCAGCACCTCGTGTTGAAAGTGATTTCGCCCAATCCTTATTTTTACGACCTTTTTCCCTTTTATTGCTGAATTTTCTCCAGTCGCCGTTCGTAATTTCATTCCATTAGCTGGTTCTATAATCGATAATATCCTCACGAACAATCGTAAGAGTTGCTCCCGTATCCAGCGTAATCATGCATTTCTTCCCATCAATATCGGCTTCAATTGTCAACCTGTCACCGCTTCTTGCTACTCTCGAAACATGGATGGAGGTTATGGGGCAATCGGTTGTGGGAGTCAGTTTCTGCCCTTTCAAACTGACTCTTTTTAACGACTCCAATGTTGTCTGACCCTCCTTTCTGGCCTCTCTCTGCTCTTCGTTCGGTCTACACTTCATAGGAGATGGCGATCTTGCTCGTTTCTTCTTAATTTCCCAACAGTCCCGTGAGATGTGACCCATTCTATCACATACCCAGCATTTAATCCTGCCACTTCCATCTCTGAATCTTGGCGTAGCCCGTGCGGTGTCTATTCTGGAATCAATCTCCACTCGACGAATTTTCATTGCTGGTTTGATGATGGTTTGCGCAGTTTCGTTTGTTAACGCACAAGCGATGATTTCCGTAAAAGTTGCCTTAGGTGACAACATCACTGCTCTGCGTGTCTCAGGATCTCGAATACCGTCAATGAATGTATCTATTTTAATTTGCTCCATGTAATCGGCCGACATATTTGGATGTGCTAAATGCGCGAGCCGCCCAATTGCCGATGAAAATTCCTGTAGCGATTCTCCTCCTCTTTGGTATCGACCCTTCAATTCCATGCGTTAGATCTCTCGCCTGTGGTCACTTCCGTATTTTCGATCTAACGCCTTCATAATTCCCATATAAACGTTACGTTCCTGCTCGGGAATGATTTGTAGTGTTTCCGCCGCTTCGCCTTTAAGATCAACAATTAACGCTCCAACACGTTGTTCTTCATTCCATTGGTTTTGCTTAATCGCCGTTTCGAATTGGAACTTAAAAGTACTGCAGGATGTTGTTCCATCAAATGTTGGTGATTTTAACTTAATTGCGTTAACCGTCTGGATCACTTGATGTGTTCCATTCGCCTTGACATCTTGAAGCTCCTTCTCGAGACGTTTAACTTCCGTTTGTAGATCTTGTTTAACCGTTTCAAATATTTGTTGAACCTGACATTTAACATTTTGAATTTCCGTGTGTAATTCTGTTTGCAGTTTTTCCACTTTACCGTGTAGTGTAGAAGATAACTCCAGAAATCCATCCTCTATTTGATTTTTAATGTCCGCCCCTTGTTGCTCCATTTGTACCATCTGCTGTTTCATTTCCTGGTTCGACAATTTTATTTGATGTTTAATGTCCGCCCCTTGTTGTTCCATCTGCTGTTTCATCATTTGATTCATAGCAGCCATCAACTGCGATAAATCGAAACTTCCAGATGGTTTTTGTGTTGTTCCGACCACCGTTTGTACGTCCTCTTCTTTCTTGTCCACACTAATCTCATCCATCTTTTCCTCCTCGAAATCATACACCTTCCTTCTCCATGGCCTCACGTAGTCACTCCACCAAACTAGCTTTTGTGCCTCCACTGATCAAACTTCGCTGTTTCAGTTCCTTCTTTAATTGCGCAACCAGAGCCTATATATACTGGCCATGACACGTTATTTTAACACAGTATTAGTTTTGCCTGTTCGCATACTACTTTAAAATTTTACATGGATTTTTTTTAGTTTTGCTTTTATAAATTCGTTTACCGAAATGAAACGAGCCAATTAAATTGTTTGATTTTCTTTTTGTTTTGCTTGTTTGTTACAGGGTAGTGATGATTTATTTTATAGTTTATTGTCGATCTGTTACTTTTTTTCTCTCATTAGTTATGTTGTGCTCTTCTGCAGTGCAAATAATAATAATAATATAGCCAAGAGCCAAATATTAAATTAATATCAAAATTTAATTTTAATACTAAAATAACAATCATCTTATATAACATATAAAACGTATATAACATATAAAAGTAAAAAACAATTTAAAATAATAATTTAAGTTTAAAAAAGTAATTTAATTTATAAAAAAATGATTAGGGTCAAAAATAAACAAATATTAAATTTTGACACTTTCCTTATTAAATATGGCTGTCGCAAACTCACAACAAATATATCCCTACACACGTCATGCCACCATTACCGACCAAATGGCACAGTGGTTAAAGCTTTGGCGTTTGGATCGGGAGGTACCGGGTTCGAATCCCGATAGGGGCAGGATGCAAAGTGAAATTTCATTAACAGATTTCGATCTGTGGTGAAATGTAACACATCTATGACCCCCTGTCGATGTGCAAAACCCATGGGCCGACCCATCTTCCATGCCGGTATAGGCTGGCATGGAGCTTGCAATGTGCAGATGGTCTTAAATTGGTCCTATAGCCGTACGTCCTCGAGTTGGCCGGTAGGCGTAAAGTAAGGACGTAAAAAAAAGCATAACCGCGGAAGAGCAGGGTGAGCCTTGAACCCAAAACAGATCGCACAGTTACCAATAAAAAAAAAAAAAAAAAATGCCACCATTAAGCGTGTGGCGTGTGCTCAAACTGAAGTCAAGATGAGAAGAAAGATAAAAATATAAAATTTATCATTTAACCACCCTATGCATATACAAAAAAAACGTAAACAAAGATCTAATTGGTTCATGTGACTAGCGCTGCACAAATCAAAATGCAGCAAAAAATCAAAACAAAAACAAATGAAAACAAAATAAAAAATGTCGGATAAATAGGGTAAACTTTTAGAAAAAACTGAAATTAAGAAATAAAAGTTTTTAAATTTTCATTAAAAATAATCTGAAACTGTACTTAGATAAACTATGATTATGTCATTGAAAAATCATAATAAAAACTTAAGTATATAAGGAAGTACAAGCGAAATAAAACTTGCCTGGCAAAAAATCCCATGTAATCGATTTTTTTTACTATGGAAAAGCATACGCGCGCTTGCCTGTCACTAAACCGAACTCAACAATATTTTTTTTATGTTGTCATGGCCATTTTTATACTGGCTCTGGCGCAACCTTTAATTCGTAGAGAATCATTTTACTTATTATTCACAATCCCACCGCTGTCACCAATTGTTACGTTTTTATATTGTCACTCAAGGTTCGAATCTCTGGATTGTGAATAAAACAACTGCTTCAAATTTGAACACACACAATTTATTTCCACAACACAAAAATTACACAACACAAAATTAACAACAAAATATTCCAATTATTACACACTATTTATTTATCGCTTTAATACTCGCTTTAATAATCGCTTTAATAATCATTTTAATAATCACTCTATTTAACCTTCATTATATCACGTTTGAAGTAAGACTCATCATTCCACATCAATGTACGCCTTTATATATACCAAAATATTTGTTTCTAGAATAATCCTGAACGCTCTTCAAAAATCGAGCAAATATGTTAGTATACAAATGACGCCTAAATGTTGAACCAAATCACAAATACAATTTAACAATAATTGAAATAACTTATTCTATTCTAATCTAGGTGTCACCGTAACATTATTTTGATATCTCGTGAATTTTATAAATTGTAGACTCATTCTCAGTTAGCCCTCCTAAATATGTACTATTATTATGCTGGAACGATGTTAAATCATAAACCGTGTTCTGAACTGGTAGCGAGTAAATTTTTTTACTCGTACTACCGCTCCACAAATTTAATTGATTTAAATCCTCCTGATAACCAGCTAACCAGCTCCGTAACATCGATTTCATTCCATGCATGCCATCCGTTTATCGAGATTTTGACATCGAACATAGTAACCGGTTGGTTGCGGACTAGTTTAGGACAAGATAGGGTGAATTACAGCACGGATTCTCAAGAATGTATTGCTTTCGAAATCGTTCCACAATCTTGGATAATCATCTGTCATTCAGCTTTCTTGTTTGTCTTCCGTTGTGCAACGTTGAATGTTACGATTATGAAGACCAAATAATTCGAAGAATATATTGAAAATCAACAGAAAAATATAAAGCTATAATTTTTCAACGATTTTCGAGACATTTTCTTCAGTTGTCGCCCTCCAGTTAGAAGAAATTCACAAACTACAATAGATGTGGCAGAAGCTTTCAGCTGTATGCAAGCCATCCAAATTAGAAATAAAATAGTAGAATTATTAGAAAAAAAAACAACTAGCCAAACAACATGTTGCAACACACGAAACAACTACCGATACATTTCTCCATCACCCACAGATTTTGAACATTCCGTGTTCCAAATGACATTCCAAGTATGATATTGATTACCAGAAATATTTTCCGACTTTTAAAAATTAATTACTGAAAATCGGATTACGCGGTGTGATAATTAATTTTTAAATCGGATTACACAGTAGACCTACTGGTTAATTTTGGAGACCAGTGGAAATTTCATTTCACGCCAGCTGCGTGCTAGACTACTAAAGACTAAATTATCATTCTTTAGCCTTATCCGAAAAAATTGTAGACGCGTCTTTATGGTAGGTGAATTTAGTTTTAGTCACACCGTAAATTGTCGGTTTAGTAATTTGAAAAATACTTTTTTTTGTAGAATGTCATTTTTTTAAGTAGTGGCGTACCACCTACCATAAATATGTATTAATTAGCACATAACGTCGTGGTCACCACAAAAAATCGTATGTCATGAAATGTTTTTATTGTATAATTGTAACCAACATAACAACCACTAGAAGCGCCAATAGATGTCATGTCGTTCAGCCTACTTTTTTCTGATTTGCTCAACGACATATTTCGTGACATACGACTTTTTGCGGTCACCACGTCGATACCTAGTTGATGGACATCCTGATTTCACACCAGCTTCAAATCTTGAACTTAGCGTTGAATCAAAAATGATGATCATCATTTTGTTCATGTTGAGTATATGGTAAAAGTTGAGGGCAGTTTATTTTGATCATTCCGATTCCTCAAAAACTTTTCTTAATTAATATTTTAGGGGAAAGGAAATCCTAGCACAAGTATACCTTAGATGCAAATTCTCCAATAAATGAAATCACGCGCACATTCGTACTTTTCTTCAATTTCTCAACTAACGTCTTCTCACCTATCCATCATCCAATAAAGATTTATATTTCTTTCTTTTGCATGATTCACATACTCGTATATATTTTACTGTGCATATGTTAATATACGCTTTAATAATTATTTATAATCAATAATTTGAATTTTACTTTATTCTTATTTACAACTACAGTACGAAGTAAACGAATAAAATACAACTAAACAAAATTGAATTAAGAATTAAAACGTCTTTAACTATTTAAGAGATAAAAGTAAGAAAACAATTTTTTTACAGTTATTCTACATTTATTTGTAGTTTCTTTACATATCGACCAAGCTCTTCTTGTTAGATATACATATACTTATACTTGTAGATATTATTATTTCTCAAAGAAGCTAAAAAATATTCAATAAATGTTGTTTTCTTAAATTGTAACACTGTTATGAACAAGGTGTCGTGGTGCAAACTATCACTGATTTTTATTCACAAACTTTGCTATTATTTCTCCAGTGTGCTATTAAATGTTTCCTAAAATGACTAACGACCGGTTAGTTGTGTTGTGCGCCAGTTACCCGGCCTCTCCACCTGAGATAATTGTCTGCCATAAGATTAATATAACTGATATATGTACAAAATAATAAAAATGGTGTCAAGTGTGGTAAACGTACCATAGATTTGACGTTTAAAAGTTATTTGTGTTTTGGTATTCAAAAGCATCGCTTGTTTTATTATATTAAAAATCTATTGTAAAAATGCTCTATATACAGTTCCATAAGTTTTAATACTTCTTGTTTTGAACTCATTGTCACAATTAAATTAAGTTTACTATATACAAATATAATAATCAAGTCCTCATAGTCAATATCTGGCATACAAAACAATTTAGACATCTCGGCAGAAAATGATTGTACGACATATGTCAACTAGCTGCAAATTTGCGTCTCCACATGCAACTGTTCGAATTTTAATGGTATAACTTGATTTTAATGGCAGGTGCAGTGCGTGTGTAAAATGTTTTCGCAATCAGAAAAAACTCAACGCAAACTTGATTAAATATATTTTATTCCATGGAAATATTTAACGATTGACGATTGGAGTCTACCACCTGGTGACAGGAATTATAAGTGGTGATTCCATGTGTATTTTGACATTTCAACATTTTGATTTGATAAATCAAGGCGTTTAATCATAGTGCTTAATTTTTTTTAGCGTGTTGTCTCGAGTGATAATATTTTAAATTAATCTAAGATAACTAATAACTGTGTGTGGATAAAAAGATTGGTAAACATATTTGTGCGGTAAACCAAACGAATCAAAGAACATTCCGTAACAATAAAAATAAAAACGGCATGGAGAACGCGGAGGCGTTCATTTTGGACGCGGACATAATGGAAATGAGAAACTATGGTGGTAAAAAGAGAAGCCATAAAGTAACATGACAAAAATTAAAAAGAAAAAAATTCAACTAAAAGCAAATACAACAAGGGACAAGAATATGATAAACAAGACGGGAACTAATGACGATAGTGAGAGAGACACTGATGCAGACCCGATGTCGGAAGATGACTCAAATTTTAATGGAAACGATTGTTACTATCAACACTCCAAGCACGAGCGGTGTCTACCGGAACAACAACCAGTTGATAACAGAATCAAAAACAGGGAATCCAGGGGACGAAGCTCCAGAAAAATGAATCAACAATAAGTCTGAAAAGACAAGAGAACCAGTTACGGGAAAGATCCTTTAATTACTAGTGCTTCGAATAATAACAAAAAAGAAATGGATAAATACAAGAACAACAGATACGTACCAGGAGACAAAGGTCCATATATGATAATCATCGAAAAGAAAGGTATTATGGATCTAGTAATTGAGGAAAGGTTAAATTCGCTAAACTTCGGAACCATTATTTTCGTAAGACAAATGGGTAAGAACCGAGTAAAAGTACAGACACGGAAGATGGATACGGTCCACAAAATTCTCAACAATGTGGAGTTACGGAGGCTAGATTTATATAATGCATATATCCCTATATGCTTGAAACTATAGGCTATATAAATAAAATTCAAATTAACAGAGACTTGGATAAAATCAAAAGCAACATAAAAGCGAACGCGAATGTTAACAAAATTGAAAGAATAACTAGATGGAACAATCAAGAGGAAACGGCGGAACCTACACAATTAATCATGATCACCTTTAGAGCCAATTCCCTCCCGACGGAGATTGCCATCTTTGAAGTAAAAAGGAAGGTCATTTATTTCATCCCGAAGCCACTCATGTGTAAAAAGTGCCTTATTTATGGCCACATAACTATAAGCATTGTCGAGGAAAAAAAGATGTAATAAATGCGCAGAATCCGACCACGTGAACCAAAATTGCAAAAATGAGTTTAAGTGTTACTACTGTGGAGAAAACACCCATCATATAGCAACATTTGTGAAGAATTCCAAAGGCAGAAAAAAATAAAATACTTAATGATAACAAAAAAAAAATCATATAATGAAGCCAGAAGAAAAACAACCCCACAGGAGTTTAATCTAAACGAGGAAGAATTCCCGAAACTGCAAGGTAAGAAGAAGTTCATAAGGAAATCCATATCAAAGCAATGAAAAATCAAATCGCGATCATGCGGACCCATATGATCGAAATAAACAAAATGAATAGAAGTCAACCGCTCAGGGCTATTTGAAAACTGGAATTAACGAGCCAGCTAATAACCGTATCTTAACAGAAATAGTCGATCAACTTATAACCATGGACAAACTGATCGTTAAAATCTATAAAATTGCCAATGACGATGGACAGTAGAAACAGGCTAAAAATATTACAAATCAACATTAGAAGCCTTAAGTCAAACAAAGAAGGACTCGTAAAATACTTGCCAATCGAAAAGATAGATATAGCCTGTCTAACGGAAACATGGACAAAAGAAAGTGATTCGATAAAAATCAACAACTATAACGTTTACCTGAATAACAGATTTGATAATTATGGTGAAGTGGGAATTATTATACACAAAAGAAAAAACATAAAATATATAAGAATAGAAACTAAATATAATCCAATAGAGACAACAAGCGCAACCATAATAGATGAAGAGGGCAACGAGTTCGTAATAATAAGCTTATATATTCCTACCAACATTAACAACAAATGCATAATGGAGAAATGGAAAGACATTACGTTACGTAATGGAACATAAAGGAACACGATAATAATATACAGGCGATATTAATGCTCATCATCCGCTATGTGATCCGAAGAGCAGAACAGACTACAGGGGAAGGAAAATAGCAGAAGCGACAAACAACTCTCAGCTGATCATTTTGAACAACGGAGAAAACACGTGGATGAGCGCAAACGGAAAACAATCCGCAATTGATATAACAATGAGCTCAGCGGACGTAGCGAACAAAACAGAATAGAAAATCGATACAAGAAAAATAGGTAACACCGACCATCTACCGATAATAATATCAATAGAGAACACGAGAATTGGTAGTATACCAAGATGATCGAAAAGCTTAACTTAGATGCATTCAACAACATCGAAGATTATGCAATAAGAGCTACAATTGAGGAAAATTCCAAATCTCTATTCCTGAGAAACAACCACTCACAAAAAAATTGGTGGAATGAAAAGATAGGTAAAAAAAGAAAAACTAAAAATATTCAATCAGCACAGATTTAATAAATACGCAGAGATTGAGTTGAAAAACGCATCCGGGAGACTAGGGACATTTGGGGTAAAATTAATAGCTCCAAAAACCACAAAGAGACGACAAACGTGCTAAATAATGAATCCAGCATCGAGATCTTCATGAATCTAAAGCCGCTTTTATGGTTGCTGATTTTCTTTCGTTCGTTCGTTCTGATTTTTTTTTGTCCAATCATATTGCTCAAGCTTAAATGTCAAATAAACAAGCATTCCCTCGCAATCAAGAATACTTTGGCCGATGATAAGTACAAGAGGATAACGAATTCAAGGAGGGAGAGATAAACGAAATAATTAATTAGAGAATTCATCAACAAAGCTTGACGTGAACAATCATACTCTGATAGATGGAAAGAGATAAAAATTGTGGCGATCCTAAAGGCCAATAAAGACAGCAAAAGCATAGAAAATCACAGATAGGTATTCACCTATAATACCTGCAGACAATAGCAAAAATAACTAGCAAAATGATAAAGACGAGGCTAAAAAAGTTTATGGAGAATGCGAAAACAATCCCCGAAAAATCATTTGGCATCAGGAAAAACAGATCTACCACAGATATAATTATCAAGTTAATCGCATGTATCGTAAAAACAAAGAAGCCAAGAAAGCAACGGTAATCATATCCTTAGATATTGAAAAGTCTTTCGACAACATCAACACAGAAACACTACTGGAAATAATGACAAATAAAATGATCAACAGAAAAATAACAATTCAGAGTGGAAAAAGAACATTCAAAAGAACAACCAGCCGGGGCTACCACAAGAGGGATCACTAAGCCCAGACTTATTTAACATATATTCGAGCGGACTACACGACATCACATCCGAAGAAGTAAAATTTCTGCAATATGCAGATGACTTTTTAATAATTGCTAATGGTAGAAACAAGAACGAGGCCGTCGCGATCATAAACAAGGGGAATGAGATCTTCTACAAAAAACTAGTGGACTTAATCACAAACATCATTAATAACATCATCATAAGGGAAACTACAGAAATGAGAATCCTGGGTTACTTAATCGATACCAAAGTAAACTACAACAATCACTCTACTGAACCTTCACAAAAGCGTTATTGAAAGCAGAGTAAGGTACAGCGCAACATTAATGAAAAAGACACAATAGGCAAAAATATTACAAAAGAAGAATCTGCCTAGGCCTAACGAACAGCACACCAGTAACGGCCATTATAGCGGGAGCAGGAGATATATCGATTGACTTAAAAACTGAGCTACACAAATTCAATTACATAGCGAAAAACATTTATCAAAACGAGAAGATAGGAAAAATAATCCAAAAGAAGAACGCACCCAAAAATCTGAACGAGATCGTACCTCACCAAAAATCCTTATTAAACAACATACCGAAACAAAGGAAAACCAATACAACACAAAAAAGGAACATTAACGAATACATAAAGATAAACATGGGTCTCCACGAGATTTGGATAACAAAAAATTTACCAACAACTTACAAAGGGACAGTAAAATTAAAGAATTTATGGACAAGTTCAAGGCGCTGAACAAAGCATATACAGACGGCTCCATCGCGGAGAACAATAGGGTTATTGGGATCTATAACGGATACTTAGAAGAAGTATCTAGCTACAAGATAATGGAAGAGGTATCGATAAAAGCACTTGAATCGACTGCAATCTACGAGGCAATAAAAAACGCAAGCAGACATAAATTGGCAAAATTAACGATGATCGTTTGGATTCCAAGCCATACGGGAATAATGGGAAACGAAGAAGCGGACCTGGCAGCTAAGCAGGGAACTCAATCAAACAGAATTTACAAAATCAAGATATCCGTGGAGGAAGCAAATAGAATATTAAAAGCAAGAATATAACCCTATTAAAGTTAGCCGATATTTCCAGCCGATATTAAAAAAATCGATAATGCAGATAGTGTCTTTGCTATCTCAGCCGAAAATATAATATGAAATGTCAAATATTAATATGCTTCAGCCGAAAGTTATCAGCCGACATTTTTCAGCCGACATACTTCAGCCGACATACCTCAGCCGACATTTCTCAGCCGATATTTCTCAGCCGATATTTTTCAGCCAAAAGTATTTTTTGTTACAAAAATATATATTCTACAAAAAAAAAGAAATCAACTGAATGGTTTAAAATAAAACACTAAACTATATTTTTAATACCTTGTTAAAGTTAGCCGAAAGTTGCCAGCCGAAAATTAAAAAAATGATAATGCAGATTATGTCTTGGGTTTGATAGCCGAACATAAAAATTCAACAACGTCGATCAATCGAAAGTTGCCACCCGATATTTAAGAAAAATAATTTTTTCCTTCATTTTATTTCTTATTATAAGTAGATATTAAAATAAAAGTTTTAGTTTATGATATGTTATGTCTACTCCCCACCAATTGTGAAAAAAGTTTGATGTGGATACGGGGGGTGCAATTTGCAAGATGTCCATAATTCAATTTCTGCAAAATTCGTTGATCTTATTTAACCTTAATTCGCATTGATGCCACTATGGCCATTTCATAGTCCCTAATGCTTGTTAACAAAAGTCTAATTTTGAAGAAATTCTGATGGGGATACGGGGGTGTAATTTGGAAAACATGTCCATAGATCAATATTATGGATACGTATAATCGACCAGCCCCGTTGTTAATAATTCAAAGTAATTTGACTGAATCGTGGAAAAGTTTTAAACAAAGATTTGAAATTTTTATGAAAGCAACACAATCAGATAAGAAAGACGAGGATGGGCAGGTGGCCATCTTGTTAAACATCGTAGGGGACGAAGTCATAAAAATTTACAATAATTTTTTGTTTGATAAAATCGAAAAATGAAGCCAGGTGGAAAAATAGAAATGATAGATGAGAGAAACAAATTTGAAGTTGTGATGCAAAAAATCGAGAAATTCCGCACACCACGGAAAAACATAGTATACGAACGATTTGTATTTTACAATAGAGTACAAATGAAGGTTAAATGTTTAATGGGTTTTAACGGATATATAAAAACTGGCAAAACGATGTGAATTTGAGGATGAAGAGTCGCAGTCAAGAGACAGAATAGTATTAGGAGTGAAGGACCTAAAATTACAAGAGAAACTACTGGATATGGAGAACGTACGTTTTGAAACAGTGAAATGCCGGACAACCGAAATTATTAAAAAGGAAGCTTCGAAGGTTCAATCGTGTAACAGCAGTAATATTGATGTACTGGGAAATAATAGGGGAATCCATATTAACAATCAAACTACAAAAGAAAATTCGGTAAGTAATAGGAATAGTATAAAGGTAACAATTTTGATTATAATAAATATAGTAGAAATACGACCAATTATCAAAAATTTAATCAAAATAATAACAATAATGTTCATTTTGTATGTAGAAAGTGTAAAAGAAAACACACTGTAAATATTTTTTTTTGTGTTTTATCCCTGCATGCTGTTCTGGGGCCTGTTCAGCTCTTCCTGTTCTTTCGCGGTTTGCTTATTTTCTTCCTTTTTTTACGCCAGTCAGTCGAGGACGTACAGCTACAGGACCGATGCTCGATGCCAATCTATAATGACATGGAAGATGGGTCGGCCCATGAGTTTTGCACTCCGACAGGGGGTCATAGATGTGTTTACATTTCATCCCAGATCGTAATCTGTTATGAAATTTCATTTTTGCATCCTGCCCCTATCGGGATTTGAACCCGGTACCACCCGATCCAAATGCCAAATCTTTAACCACTGTGCCATTTGGTCGGTCACTGTAAATAATTGTCCTGCATCTAATGCCAGATGCAATAATTGCGGTAAAATAGGACATTTTCAATCAGCTTGTTTTTTTTAAAAATGTGCATGTAGTAAATTTACCAGATGATGATTTTACTATTAATAGTATATAGTAACAATTAAATCCGTAAACATTATTTAAATGAGTTATAAGAAAATATTGTAGTTGAGGGTAGAGATGTGAGTTTTAAAATTGATACTGGTGCCGTCCTTAAT
Source organism: Nephrotoma appendiculata (assembly GCA_947310385.1). Taxonomy (NCBI): domain Eukaryota; kingdom Metazoa; phylum Arthropoda; class Insecta; order Diptera; family Tipulidae; genus Nephrotoma; species Nephrotoma appendiculata. The sequence goes on from OX371225.1 coordinate 180,184,305, forward strand.
ATATTAGCATGGAATGTCTATAGAAGATTAAAAGATAATAGTAAACTTGAAAAATTGTCTTCGTGCTTCTAAAAACTTGCTTCTAAATTGTCTTAGAAGCATTCGGAGGGCACATTATTAGACCCTTAGGTGAAATTGAATTGTGCATTTCGTACAAAAATATTGATGCGATGCAAAAGTTTATTATTGTTGTAGATTATAAGACACGTCATATACTGGGATTAAAAACTATTAAAAAAGACAAGAGACAAGTACATGCAATTAAAAGCAAAGAGGAGATAATTTTAAATATTAAAGATTTATTTGATGGGTTGGGATGTATGCCAACAAAATGTTACATCAAAATTAAAGATAATGCTCAACCAGTAATTAAAGGAGCGCCAAAAATTCCTATATCTCTAAAAGAAAATTTTAAGAGGACGTTAGATAAAATGGTAATTGCAGGAATAATATCAAAAGTAGACTATGCTGTGGAATGGATCAATAATCTCGTAACAATCGAGAAACCGAATAAAGATCTAAGAATATGCTTAGATCCGAAGGAATTAAACGAAGTCATACCGGAATTTTATCATACACCTTCGATTGACGATCTTACAGAAAATCTGGTAAGAATGGAATATTTTACTGTATTAGACTTAAAGGATGGCTTTTTTCAATTTGAGCTAGATAACGAATCAAGTAACTATTGTTGTTTTAGTACTACATATATGGCACATATAAATTTAATAGATTACCTTTTGGGATATCAATGGCCCCACAATATTTCCAAAAAAGAAACGAAACCAATTTTGGTGACATTAAAGGAGTATTTATATACATCGATGATATCCTAATAGCTTCCTATCCTTCCGAGAACGGAAGTGGAGTATGAAAAAATAATAAATGAAGTTTTAAACAGAGCAAGGAGATTGAACATACGATTTAAAAAGTAAATAAGGTTCAGTTTAAGGTCAAGGAAGTTAAATATCTGGGACATAAATTTTCCAAGGAAGGAGTATAATTGCCAGACCCAAAACGCATTGTGGTAATTGAAAATATTAAGAATCCCAAAAATGTTAAAGAACTTCAAAGTATATTAGGCATGGCAAATTACATGAGAGCTTTTATTCCAAACATGTCTAATTTAACGTCACGTCTAAGAGAATTAATTAAGAAGGGAAATGAATTTAAATGGGACCAAACGCAACCTGAAGCACTTAAGGAACTGAAGAATGTTATAAAAGAAGCTCCGACATTAGGAATTTTTAATAAAGACAAGGATATGGTTATTCAAATGGATGCTTAGATGATATGTTGTGTGGAGATTGTTGAGTATTCGCGGTGGGTAGTGTTTATGGTTGTGATACATTCACTGAAGTTGACAGGTTTGAAATATGTAAAAGACTATTATGCCATTTTCGACAAATCTGGTACGAACGTTTAGATTTGTAAAATTTGATTGTATGCGATTCACTTAAACAATTGTAGCATCTTAACTTTTGATTTATAAATAATCTTCTTTCATCGACGTTCATGTCTCTAAATTTTGGACATTGGTATAACATATGCTCAATGTTACAATTTAAATTAGAAGCGGACGTGATATGTAAACTTTTTACACTTGTTGTCATTCGTGGTGTCGGTTTGGTAGTGATTTCACGAATTCCTTCAAGCGTATCCGCTCTAGTGTGGAGACAGTCGTCAATTAAATTTTGAACGGTTGGGTAATCTGTTTTGGAAGATTCAAGTTGCCAGAATTGCCTAGTTTCATCATCCAATTTGTTAACAATGATATAAATTAACCAAGGATCTCGCGAATCACCTGATGACCCAATCGCTTTTAGACCCTGGATAATTTCTTCAGTGGTGTCGGCTAATTGTCTAACGTTCGACGCACTCACATGAATAATAGCAGGTTGCTTAAAAAACGAACCGATATAACTGATTTGAGAATTTACTATGCCTTGATATAATTCGCATCAGTAATGTTTAAATGCCTGATAAGACTCAGTGGCTCACCCTTTAGTACACCCTTTAAGTACTGTAGCTTTTGAGCCGCTGACAAAGATGGTTTTTCATCAATTGCACTGTTAAAAAGGTCAAAAAAGCTTTGCCATACTCTTTAAAATCGCCTTGATATACTGAAATAATCACACGAGGTAACTTGGTTTCACTTGAACTCGAATGATATATACTTTCACCATGTGTTCCCGTAGTGGTATTTAATTGTACCGATGAATGGTTATATCGTAGCGCCGCACTTAATAACGCTACCGTGCTACATACGTTTCATCGAACTCTTCCGACTATAACTGTTCTTCAGGGCCAATTTCAAATATTTTCTCTTCAACACTTATGAATTCGGACCACAATCTACTAGCATTGTCTAGCCTCACCTTTATATCTTCCATCTTTCAGATGAATCAATAGATTGGGCAAATGATACCATTTTTGTCATTTAATTACTGATCATCGTTTTTTAAGTGAAATCATTGCACAAATAAACCGGTAATTGATAAAGTGTTCAACAAAATATAGAAACAAAGTGAATGCAAGTAGACAACGGCATTAAATTAGGAAACGGTACACACCATCAATCAAATTTAATAATACATAAAATAAAATTTACTTTATCAAGATTAAACAAAATTAAAATTATACTTAAGGTTTTTTCCTTTTCAAAATGGCGAACCCACGCTTAATGTTAAACAATGAGGATTCTTTTTCCCATCCGGCTCGAAGGACCAACAAATGTACGCGGATTAGGGTTTCCATCCCGGGATAGATTTCTCGAGAAATTTATGCTTTTTCAACCCGGGAATTAAAAATATTTTCCCGAAAACCCGGGAAATTAAAATTTTAAAAAAATAATTGACAATATGTATTGAATAACTTAAAAATATTTTTTTGCTGTATAACTTGATTTAAGCTGAATAATATAATAATTTGCTGAATATATTCTTGATTTTATACATCCCTGCAGTTTCACAGTCTACATCATTTTATTGAAAAAATCAAATAGAAAACAATTAATAGGCGTTTTCGGAAATATCCCATGGTAACTTTTGGGTAACTTGCTGACAAAAAAATACCAAATCTATTTCTGCCTTTCTGACAATTTGTATTAAATTAGTAGTGTCAGAAAAATTAAAACACACACTTTCCAAGCACAAACTATTAAAAAAAATACAACAAAAATGTACATATCAGTTAAAATACGTAATTGCATTTTGCTTAATATAAATACATACTACCACGCGAAATGTAATCTTACTTTTTGTATAGCCAGGGTAAGTTGAGTAACTTTTATTACCAACATTACAAAAATTAAAATTACTCAAAAGTTACCATGGGATATTTCCGAAAACGGCTAATATAACTTCATTCAAGTAAAAACAAACAAGATAAAACCACAAATACGTCCATTTTTATTTAATAATAATAGCTACATTTACCGACGTATCTCGTTCTTTTTCACAAGATAGAATATATTTCTGTTGTATTTGTTTATAACAGAAAAACATCAGAAAATCACAGTACGTGCAGTGCACCTAGAATACTACAGGCCACACTGCTTTAAAAATTTTGCTATATGACGTCAATTTATGTCGACCGTTCTCTCTTTGGTTATTATAGGCAGCACTAAAAATAATAAGATTGTTTTGATTTTTTTTTGTGTTTGCTGTCATATTGATAAGAAAAAAAATTGTAAACAAACATCGAAAAAAATATTTTAATAATATGTTTTAAAATTTAATAAAAACCATTGGTAAAAGTATTAATTCATAATATTATTATAAAATTATGCATTCTAAATTATGTTAAATATGTAAACAAGTATAAAATGTGTACACATTTCCTATAATTTACGAGAAGACATAACCTTACTTTTAGCACTCGTATAATTTTTTTTTTTTTTTTATGTTTGTTTTCGTTTTTTCTTTTTTTGAACATGACTGCCGTCTACAGTTCAAAGAATAAACTGTAGACATAAATTTAATGACATAGCAAGCAGTGTGGCCTGTAGTATTCTAGGTGCACTGGTACGTGTCATAATATGTGAGTAATATGCGGCACCTGCAGCGGTTATTTATTTATATTGAACCAAAAATTATTATATTTAAATCAATTAAATGGTTGTGCTGTACATAAATTATTATTGAGGTTATTATAAAACACAAGCTAGTAAATTTAATTCTTTTAGATTTATTCATAAAATTATAAGTAAAATGTGTTAAAAATGACATGTAATAAAAATCTATTCTTACTATAATAATTGGATTATTTAATAGAAAACACAATGAGTAAAGAATCAGATGTATGGAAGCACTTTATGAAATGTCCGGAAAACGATTCGGCTTCGGCGAAGTGCAAAATATGTCAACGAATAATCCAATATAAAGGTTCTTCTACCAGCGGATTATCAAGACACTTATTATCACAACATAAAATAATTCAAAGTTACGCACCACAAATACAGATATTTCATCAGATTCTCACCTTGTTAAAAAGCACCAAGCAAGTATGGACAAATTTGTACAAAAAAATCGTCTCTCCGAAATCGTTGCAAAATTAGCTGCAGTGGATGGATTTTCTATCAATGCAATCAAAAATTCGTCGTTCATTAAGGAATCATTGAATTCTAGAAATTATGAAATACCGAAAAGCAATGTAAGTGTAATGAAACTTGTGCACGAATATTATGAGGATGCCAAACAAGAAATTGTAAATAGAATAAAAATTATGAAAAATAATTCAATTAAATTTAACATTAGATGAATGGACAAGCATTAAAAATCGTAAGTATATGAATGTCAATATTCATTATGAAAATGGGTCATTCGAATCGATGGAAGTTGTCCAGCAGAAAAAGTTTTATTATTATTTGAAACGAAAATAGCGGAATTTGGTTTAACTACAAATGATATAATTGCCGCAACAACTGATGCTGCCACCGTTATGGTTAAATTTGGAAGAATATCCCCATTTATGCATCAGCAGTGTTATAACCATGGCATATATCTTGGTGTGAGTGATGTATTATACAAACCCCGAAAACGAATTGAAAATATGTGTAATGAAGATGAAACCTCAGATTATTTAGATGACCACGAGGACTATGATCTTGCATTTTCAGATGACGAAGACACCGAATATTATGATGGTGTGGAATCCGAATTACAATTAAGAGAAAATGTACGTACATCATTGCAGATGATACGTAAAAAACCAAATCATTTAAATTGTCTCCGGTAAGAAATTCTATCCTTCAAAGTCAAGTAAAGAATGAATTTGAAAAAGAATTAAATTTAATCCAATGGCTGTGGACCAATTCTAAGGTAAATCTAGGGTAAATGCCATTTTTAACAGTGTATGCGGTAAATTGAAATACCGTACTAAAAAGGTGGGTAAAGCAAAGACACATAAGTAAATGATAATTTGTGACTTTGCTAACATAATAACTCAATAATATGGCGGATTTTCTATATGATTTTTTTCTATATGAACATTGCAATCTCCATTTTTTTTTTTTTTTGAAATAGAAATATCTTTATAATGAAATTATTGCATTACAATAAATTTTATTTTAATTTTTTTCATTAATAAAAAAATACACATATTGGCAACCATTAATTGTTTTGAAAATATTCAATTTCATAAAAAAATTTAATATCCGAATATGTATTTTTCGTGAAATTTTTCGCTTCAACTACGTGTTTTATCTACACATCAAACAAGAAAGTGGTAAAAAGCAGCGACATCCACTACACAAATAATACCAAACCTATTTAATTTCATTCATATCGTCTTATTTAAATGAAAATTTTCCCTACATTTCATTAAATGATTTTTGTTTATAACAAATGTCAAATTTTGACATTATTTTATGTACCTACGAACCAGATATTGTATAATCCAATAAACCATTTTGGGCCTTGAAGCCGTAATTACTTAATTTTATTTACTAATGAATTGGTACGGTTTGATAAGTAAACTGTACTAAAATTTTAATTTACCGTACTAAACGATTTACTCGAGAATTGGTCCGCAGCCAATGTTGGAAAGATTCCTTACAATAAACAAAAAGTATTTTAAAAGCATTAAAAGATTTGCAACTATTGCATTATTTTGATGAAGATTTGTTACCACAAATAGAATCATTGCTTAATGTTTTAAAGCCTATCAAATTGGCTGTTCAGGCTCTTTCACGACCGGATACAAATTTGATTTTGAGCGAGGGCATTTTGAAATTCCTTTTCAAATCTCTTCGTGAGCAGAACACGTTGCTCAGTAGGAATTTTCAAGACTCAATAGAAAAGCGTATCATAGAAAGAAGGAATATTGATTTAATATTATTAATGCAATTTCTACAAAACCCCGATAGATTCAAAGCACCAAGTACAACTGCGGATTACTTTGAAAAATCATCAAAAACAGCTGTTACTAGATTAGCAAAACAACTAATGTCAAAACATTTTTTGGGCGTTAATAATATCAGTTTGGAAAATGTTACTGAGGATTCTGTATCAGATGAGGTCGAGGAGGTATCTTTACCAAATACTTCATCCACTTTAGAGAACTCATTGCAATTAGCAATGATCTACAGTTTGAAAAAAATGCCCATTAACAGAAATTACGAGAAAAATTTGTTAAAAGAAATAAACGTTTTTGAACTTACCGGGGGGATTACTTCCAATTTGAAAATGCTGTTGCAGGCACTCACATCTATTCGACCAACATCTACTGAGAGCGAAAGGGTTTTCTCCATTGCTGGTAATTTTTCAACGAAACTTAGAGCAGGACTATGCGATCACTCGCTTAATGTTTTATGTTTTCAACACATTTTATAAAATACAAATAAATTTAAATACATATCTATGCAATTTTAAAAATCCAAGAACTTGGTAGTTGGTAGATTTGTTGGCTGTTTAGATTTGAAAATTTTCATTTGTTTTCTTTTTATAATAATTACGAGTAAAGATAATATTTTTTGTCTACTTTTGTTGAAATTATATTTTCCTGTTTTTATTGAAGTATTTTTAAATAAATATCGTTTGAATTTCTATTTTTTTCAATTTCTCGGAATCCCGGTATTTCCCGGGAAATGGCTTTCTAAATTTCCCGCATCGCGGGAATTAAATAACACCCGGGAAATGGAAACCCTAATGCGGATATACGATAATAATGGACTTCAGGTGGCCTATTATGAAATTGGTCGGAAAATACGACACCGTCGGAAAATACGTTGTCGTAAAATCCGACCTGCGGCGGATATTTGTATTATGAAACATGTATTTTTTTACACTCAAACTCGAAATTTTCGGTATATACTTGTCACATTTAAATTTGATTAAAATAATTTTGTATATACATTTAAAAATTTATTAAATTTTTAAATATTTAAATAACATATAAAAAGTATGAACTACCGTGCGTTTAATACAATATCCGTCACTTAATGAGCTGTCAGATTTGACAATTGAATTTTGTCGTAAAATCCGCTAGCTCGGAATTTTATTTCATAATACATAGTATAAAATCCGCGCGGATCGGATTTTTTTAGTTTCATAATATGAATATCCGACGCGAGACGGATTTTCCGACGTCGGAAAAATTTCATAATAGGGGCCCAGGACAAAGACGGCCGGGCTGGTTCAATTGGTTGTTGTTTAAATCCCTTGTAAGTTCGCCATTTTAATTTTATAATCGGTTTTGATAATTACACTTTATTTTGCAAATTTTATTTTTATTTAATTTAACATATTTTAATTTGAACTTTACAATTTTAATTACGTGTTAATGCCTTGGTGGTTACAGTATGAAGAGAATTTTTATTTATATTTTACAAACTTAAGTACAAAATTTTGTATGAGGGTTATCAAGCTTAAACTTAATTGCCACTAAATGGCAATACATTATAATAGGCATAAAACGCGCTCATTAATCTTGCATTAGTAGTGATACACAATTGTCAATACAAATGACAAATATCAATGCCTTCTAACAATGCCTTCTATACTACTGGCCTTTTACTACTCTCATTTTTCGCACATGACGTCAATTTAAGTCTATACCGAGACTTCGCAATAATAATTTGAGGATATTTACACTAACAAAGCAACTAGAGAAAGCAACAACAACGTCGACTTAGCGTGTCGTCATCATTTGCTATAAGCGGCCAGTAGTATAGAAGGCATTGCTTCTAAACTACAGGCCGCTTACACAAAATGATGACGATACGCTAAGTCGACGTTGTTGTTGCTTTCTCTATTTGCTTTGTTAGTGTAAATATCTTAAAATTATTACTGCGCAGTCTCGGTTTAGACTTAAATTGACGTCATGTGCGAAAAATGAGAGTAGTAAAAGGCCTGTAGCTTAGAAGGCATTGCAAATATCAATATCAAATAACAAATGGTAAGGTAAGTAATAATGAATTTACATGTATAATGATAATATGTTAGTTTATACTAATTAGGTAATAATAATTAAGATAAGTATCTACTCATTAATATTATCAGTGCCCATACACGCAATGATATTATAAAGTGAAATTCTATGTTAGTATTGTGTTTCCAGTATACGTAACATAATTTGGTTTGATCATCAAATTGAAGTTCAAGTTCAAGGACAAATTATGTTACGTGTTTTGTTTACATATGATATGGTTCCTGTGTACTAACAATAATTTAACTAATTTCTAGTTAAAATGACATGGATTAATTTATATATGGAAGAATTTATAATGACAAGGTAAGTATGAATTAATTTCTAATGTCTATTTTAGGTGTATAGAACATGTATATATGCGATATGCGATGTATTGCAGGTGCACTATGTGTTTCAGGTAGAAAATTTGTCCCAGGTAAGTATACTGGACTCTAACGAAGGTTGACACACAAATTTGTGCAAATATTTTTTTTGTTTTTGTTATTGCTGTGCAGACAGGCCGTATAGTATTTGACAATTTCGCGAACAAATATACAAACATCTTTTGATTTTTGTATACATATATACACTTGGGTGCAAAAAAATCGCACATTGCTCAATTTTCCACAAAAGTTCAAAAATATCAAAAAAAAAACAATATTTGTTTAATTTTTTTAATACAGATTCAAAGTCTATTTCAATACCTATCCAATGGTACCTTTACTGTATTTATACGTGCCATCAAACTGATTTTTGGGACATCTGAGGTACACGTTTTTGTGAATTTGTCATGAAGATGCAGCTGAAAATTAGGGGTAAAAATCGAATTAAAAAATGGAAATAAACAAAAAAAAACATTTTTATTAATAAGAAGTATTCCCTCCCTGGCCCGAATGACACCTTCCACTCGATGCTGCATTGATTTCACCAAAGTTTTCACAAAATCTTGAGGTATCGCCTCCCATTCCTCTACGATCACCTGTTGCAGCTGGAGACTAGTTGGAGCAACATCTCTGGCTCGAACTCTTCTTTTCAACTCGTCCCATAAATGTTCGATGGGATTGAGGTCCAGACTTCGAGCTGGCCACTCCATAACAGGTGTTCAACTCATGGTTGAACAGTATAAAGTCATTTCCGGGTTTTCCTTACATCGCGCTAAAAATTAAATTTATAACTCAACACTAATCGACTTATAATTTTGCTAAAAATGCATTTGCGCATTTTAGATGAAAATAATTTTAATTTATCTATGTCGCGCTAAAATGTAATAAGACAGATATTTTTTCCTAGCGTTGCACTTTATGTGAATATAGTTAAGTAAATTCTTGTTATTAGTGTAATCAATGTAAATTGTTGTTAGTATAATCTATGACAAAAATTGTATAAAACCAGGAAATTTCATTCAGGACATTCAGTTTCATTCTTAGAGTACTCACCCGTGGTAACCTCAAATACTCTCCAATAATTAAATCCAAGAAATAACTGGATTAAACATTGGTCCTTCGAGGCCATTAAAAGTACTGGCACAAAATACAGTTCACGCCGAACCACAACCGACAACCATCAAGCTGCACAGCGGAACTCAAATTCGTTTTGAGTTAATCACCAACGAGACCCATGCCATCTTAGCTGCTAAACAAAAATGGAGGGCCTATTGCAGAATTAACTAGCAAAGGCAACCGAGATAACATAATTTATCTCGAACTATAAAAAAGACAGTGCAGATCCAAAGACGAAAAGACACCTTGAGGCCAGAATAGCGGGTCTAAAAAAGTTGTACAATGAGTACGTCAACGGTGACAACGAAGTGAGGAATTTAAAACTTCCTTTGGAAGCAACTTACCAATACTACAAGGATAGACAGACAGTATGTGACATCTATACAAAGTATATTGATGATATGAGGCAACGTCTCAATCAATCATCCTTGCCATCAACACCAACTCCAGAATCAAATCTAAAATTTAACAACGACTAGTCTAAAGGGTCAAACAAGAACGATCAAGCCAATGAAGTTCCATCATTCGGAAAATCTACTGGTCAATCTTCCGAATCAAGAGGAGATGAATCAGACACCAGAGGTCAACAAAATCAGCCCACGAAATTGATCCAGCAATTAAAACAACAGAACATTAAAATGCAAAATTTATATCGAGGATGTACTGGCAAGCAACAACAAGTCCAATGCAGTCCTCAACCATAAAATAAAAACGATGGAAAGGGTAATGATGCAGATCACAGATTTGCATGAACAGATCTGCATGGAAGCTTCTGAAGAACAAGAAGCTAACTTAGATTATTTCGTAGATCAACGCTACGAAAATCTAAACAACAGATACGAAGGTATCGTAATAACAATAACAACGTTATTAGAGGATGATCAACAACCGTCCATAGTGAAACCATTGGAAATTCGTCTACCACGAATAGAAATCCCACACTTCCATGGGGAGTGCATGAAGTGGGCATAGGTTTTGCAGATCCATTCAAACGACTAGTTCATGACAACAGTCAACTTACCAACACACATAAAATGAACCTTAAAGGTCATGTACCACTGGAGAGAAATACGATGCAACTTGGGCAATTTTAGAAAATCGATATAACAACAGAAGATTGCTCGTTTCTAACCTTCTGAACACTTTGCTGAACCGACAAGCTTGCACCACGAAATCGGCTGCGGCAATAAAAAGTTTACACAACACAACAACAGAGTGTTTATACGCAATCAGGAATACGGGAATCAGAATTGAAACGTGGAGCCTTCATCATTTTCACCTTACTGAAGAAATTAGACGCCAAATCACGACGTCTATACGAAAGCTCACTGGAAAACACAAGAGAATTTCAAGAAACAAGCCAATTCTTGAAGTTTCTAGAGAGGCGTTTCCAATCTCTAGAATTAGTTGATCCCTCTAAACAAACATCACCTCAACAAACAAGGTTTCAAGCTCAACCATTCAAACGCGTCTTCTTAGCTGCTACACAACCGAATCATATTTGCATATGCTGTTAGAAAAACCACAGACAAACCACGACAACAGGCTGTAAGAGCAACACAACATATTCTTCCTGCCAGGGCAACCATCACACCTTGCTACACGTAAATAATCGGGAACGAGAGAACAATTATACGAAATTGAACGTATCAACATTCGACACATATTCCGACCCAGTTCTACTAGCTACAGCCTTATAGTCAGAGTACACAATATTTACGGTAGTTCCAACATTCTACGGGCGTTGATCAATTCAGGATCACAGGCCACGTTTATCACAGAGCAAGCTGCACAACAGTTAGGTTTGTCAAGAACAAGGGTTCTAGCCGAAATTTCCGGAATAAGAACAACAAAAGGAAAATTACACCAACAGATAACAATCGCTATAAGTCCCAGATTTCCATCAATTTTTAACATACAAACCAATGCCTTGGTTTTGAGAACCATAACAAAACCACTTCCAGAACATCCTGGGTTTAGATGGAGATCTAAAAAGGGAATTAATTTTAGCCGATCCTACCCTCAACACTCATAGACCTATTGATATATTAATAGGTGCTGATATTTATGGAGAGATAATGTTAGAAGGCATAAAAAGGGATCCACAACACAAATGTATTGCTCAAAAATCACAAATAGGATGAATAATATCCGGCTGTCTAACTCGGGCGAGCACCATACCAACCACTCGACTAAATAGCTATGTAACATTAGCAGATATTGATAACCAACTCAAGCACTTTTGGGAATATGAAGAAATTCATCCAAAGCGAACCCTAACTACGGATGAAGTGGAGTGGGAAGAGCATTATACACACACACACAAGAGGTTGAAAAATGGGCGCTATGAGGTTCATATACCACTCAAAAATGACAAACTAAAAGAAGTGGGGTTAGGAGACTCTAAAGGCAAAGTAGCAGCAAGATTGATTCAAATCGAATAAAGATTCGTGAAAGATGACAGCCTTAAAAGGGAATACCACAAGTTCATCAACGAGTATATTCAGCTCAAGCATATGGAACTAATTAAAAATGATTCCGGCACGGATCCTTCCCGAATATACTACATGCCACATCACGCCGTTTTGAAAGAAGATACCACAACGACGAAATTAAGAGTAGTCAAGATCAAGACTTTCAACGGATTCCTTGGCGAACAAATCCAAATATGCCAATGAAAACCTATAGATTAACAATTACCTATGGAACAGCCTCTGCAACCTATCTGGCCACAAAAACTCTACAACAATTGGCCATAGACGAAGCATCGAAATATCCGATTGGGTCCAAACTCGCATTAAACGATTTCTATGTGGATGATCTATTATCTGGGGCCAACACAATAACAGAGGCAAAAACCGCGCAGAGAGCGCTACAAGAACTTCTCTCTCTAGGAGGTTTCAACCTCAGAAAATGGGCTAGCAACAATAAGACAATATTAGAAGAACTTCCAGAGAGCCTTAAAGAAACTGGTCTACACACGATAAAATTTGACGAGACAATAAAAACTCTAGGACTCCTCTGGAACTCTGCAACAGATACGTTTCAATTTAAAGTGTCTTTGCAGGGAACTAAACCAGCGACATCAAAACGAACAATTCTATCGGAAGCATATAGGATTTTTGACCCGCTGGGATGGTTAGCACCCGTGGTAGTTCAGGCGAAAATCTTGTTTCAAGATTTATGGGCATCTGGCGTAGGATGGGATGAAAAACTTAATTCAAAATTTGAAGAGAGATGGTCAAACTACAAACTAAAACTACCACAGCTATAGAGGAAATTAGAATTCATCGATGGACACACTACACCAGCCAAACAAAAATTGAATTACACGGTTTCTGTGACGCATCTAATCAAACGTATGCTGCAGTGCTATACAGCAAAGTAAATAATAAAATCACACTAATTGCTGCTAAAACGAGGGTTGCACCGTTAAACCCGACAATATCGCTTCCAAGGTTAGAGCAAACGCCGCACTGCTACTATCAAGGCTGACATTTTGCTGGAGTGATTCTACAGCAGTACTAGGTTGGATAAATGGAAAACCCCAAAATCATAAAACCTTTATGGCAAACAGAATAACAGAAATTCAATACAATACCAATCCTAGCCAAGGGTATCATGTAGCGTCCAATGAAAATCCTGCGGACTGTGCATCTTGAGGATTAAACCCAGTCCAATTAGTAACCCACATGATCTGGCGGGAAGGGCCAACATGGCTAAAGGGGTTTAGCTATCCAACAACCAACATTTATAGTCAAGAGATGGAACAAGTCAATAGCATGGAATGCAAGTTCATAAGAACATTAACAACAACAGAGGAAAATCGAGTGATTGAATTCATTCGGTTCTCGTCAATACAACGACTTGTTTATACTGTTGCATACTGTCTACGATTTCTATCTAATATAAGGCCAAATACCATAATCAGAATCGCCCAACGAGAAGCTTAGGGAAGCGCAATTATAACTCTCACTCCATTCATCGAAGAAAATGATATACAGTACCGCTCAAAAGTGTTTAGGCACCCCTTTTTTCATGTATATTATTGATTCAGTATTATGTTTACGAAACAACATTTGAATAAAATGAAATACATATCTGAAACACAGTTTCAATATATAACCACCACCGATATAGGGTTAATTTTACTACCCTCTACCTGCGCTTGGTTGGATTGTCGTAAACTGTTTATTACGGTACAATTACAATAATAGTTTGTAGGAATTTCCAGAAAAATTTATCAGTCTGGTTTATTCTAGGTAATGATGTGTAAATTGATTTTTTGAAAAGATTTCAGTGAAATGAGTCAAACAGGATCAGTTGCAGTCCGATATTTACACTGTTAACATCGTAAGCGAAATATCGAGTGACAATTATTTGAAATGCCTCCAAGAAAAGAACCAAGTACTAAAACACGTGCGCTTATAATAGCTTAACCATACAGCTGGCATAAGTAACTGACAGATTGCCAAAAAAATTGAATTAGAGCATGCTACGGTCGATTGAAATGTTAAAAAATATCGGGAAAAGACAGTCTTTTTAGAAGACCTAGAGCGACAACATCGTTAGATGTTCATAGAATAGTGATTACTAGCAAGACGAATAGACACAAAACAGCCCCGGAAATAACCGCACAATTAAATGTTGGTTGCTCAAAACTAGTTAGTGTTTGTACGGTTAATCGTCCTCTACAGGAATCCGGACTCCATGGCCGTATTGCTATTAAAAAACCATTACTATAGTAAACAAAATAAGCAAAAGCGACTTAAATGAGCCCGTGAACATCAACATTGGACGATAGAAGATTGCAACAAGGTTTTATGGACGGATGAGTACAAATTTGAATTTTCGGTATGTGAAGACGAATATTCCTGAGAAGATCTATGGGTGAACGTGCTAGTAAAGAGTGTATTGTCGCTACCATAAGGCATGGAGGTTTTTCAGTGATGATTTGGAACTATTTTGCTGGTCCTAGTGTAGGCGATGTTGTGAAAATTGACGGCATACTAAGAAAAGAAGGGTAACGACAAATTTTGGAGAACCACTCAATACCTTCAGGAATTCGACTTTTGGGTCAAAATTTTGTCTTTCATCAAGATAATGATCCAAAACATTCTTGTAAATTATGTAAAGGCTATTTTCACCATTTCCTGTGTGGGGTTTGCTAGTACCCCCGTCAGGCGCCTCCCCGGGTGGCGGATAGGGGAATGCTTGCCAGATATGGTAGGTACCGGGGAAATTAAATACTCGGGGCGGACCAAAAACTAGCACACCAAAGCTAAGGTGGTACTACATACGTAGATCCGCTCCATATATTCTTCGGATGCTAGTATCATAGATTCTGGGGGAACCAACCCTTGGCAAATAAAGGGAACAACTTTCCTAAGAGCATGAAAATGTTGAGATCACCACCTCCAAATGTAAGTAGACGTAAACTACAATTAAAGACAACTGTGCCAACAGCGACTGCGTCCACAGTAACTGCAAAAGACGCAGTCTCCACTGAAAAAGGAACTTCATTACAAATGCCGAGTGCATCAACAAACATTATAAACAGCGAGGATCTGTTAACCAAGTTTCAGAAAATGGAGAAACTAATCGCGCAGCTGAGCAATGAAGTTGCTGAACTTAAGAGAGAAAACTCTACACTAAAAAATAAAAAACAGGTTAAAAATAGTAAAGCTGAGGATTCAGCACGAGCTAACAACCTGCCTGTCAACCATATTCAGCCATCAGCCAGTCAACATCATTCAAATAATTCCAACTGGCTGCTGCACAAATTTGCAGTCTCTCAACAAAATAATAAATTTAATGCTCTGAGTATAGAGGATTATTTCACAGATGACGAAGAACTGGAAGAAGAAGTTTCCAGAGCTAATAACAGAAATCCTAAGAAACGTAGGCGCACAAAAACGAAAACTCCCCCAAAAAATAATACACAAAGTGTGAACAGTAACACTGAACAGAAAAACCCAAAAATACCACTGCCTCCACCCATTAATGTGAGCAATATCAACAATTTCGAACTTTTTCGACAAAAAATAATAAAAATCACTAGTGAATCAACTAATTTTAAGGCGCTCTCAAATAGTGACATTAGAATTACCTTTCAAAATGAAAATGATTACAGAAATGTCAAAAAATTACTGGAAGAATTAAAAAATGAATCTAGCAACCAACTAGAAAATATCCAATATCACACCTACCAGCTGCGGCACTGTTCTGGTTTTCCCTGAGAATAGGGAATTGGGCAAAATATTTTCATAGCATTTTTGTCTAAATTATATTTTTCTAGCCTACTGTTGGATTTAGTTTGGTGTAAATATTTTCGAAACAAAGTTGATTGGGAAACTTTTTTTCCACAAAATTTTTATAGGGAAAAATAATTCCCAATATATCTTTGTTTCAAAAATATTTACACCCAACTAATTCCAACAGTAGGCCATAAAAATATAATTTAGACAAAAATGCTATGAAAATATTTTTCCCAATTTCCTATTCCCAATGAAAACCAGAATAGTGCCACTGAAGACTGAAAAGGCCTATAGAGTGGTTATCAGAGCCTTACCTTCTTCTATTAGTCACGATGAAATTAAAGCAGACTTAGAAAAAATGAGACATGAAGTCCAACACACACAAAATGGTCACAATTGATGGTGTAAAAGTCAGGAAACACTATCCATTGTTTTACATCGACTTAAAACAAAAAGACAGGAATAAAGAAGTATACAATATCAAGAAACTTGCGTACTGTATAGTTAAAATTGAGCCACTTCTTATGCTCTTGTCAACAACAAGGCCATACTGCAAATTATAAAGGATGCCGAGTATATCAGAACAAAATTAAAAATCAACAGAATAATAGAACAAGCGCAGTGCAGCGATTACAAACACCAAAGTTGCTAAACCACAAACAACAATCACACCACCCACATTTGGATTATCCTATGCGCAAATCACCAACGAGTCTAATAACATTGAAATTATTAAAATGCTTAGCCAAATTCAACAATCACTTGGACTTTTAGCAGAGAGGGTGGCAAAACTGGAAATCTATATCTATCCGCCAAGCGAAAAAGTCAACATACTCACAAATGATTAATTCGTTCCTATGCATTGTAGCTTGGAACGCTAATGGGCTCAACCAACGAGCCCAATAACTGGAAATATTTCTCCATATACAAACAACATTGATATTGCGCTGATTTCAGAGACGCACTTCTCCAACAAAAGCTTTATCAGAATAAGGGGTTTTAATTCCTACTGGACAACCCATCCTTGTGAAAGAGCCAGAGGTGGTTCAGCTGCACTAATTAAAAATAATATCTAACATAATCAACAAGAGGATATTCGTGAAAACTATTTGCAAGCAACTGTTATCTCTATCCAATATTATGGCGCAGATCTAAATATTGCAGCAGCGTACTGTCCTCCACGGCATACACCAACGAAGTCACAACTTAATAACGTCTTCAATAAGCTCGGTCCAAGATTTATTATTGGAGGGGACTACAATATAAAACATACAGCTTTGTGTTCCAGGCTTATTTCTCCTGGGAAAGGAAACACCTTGTTCAATGCCATTCATGAAAACAAATGCAAATATCTGTCCCCAGGGGTGCTAACGTATTGGCCAACGGATGCAGGAAAAATACCAGATCTACTGGATTTCTTCATCATAAAAGGTATTCCTCTACTGTTGCATTCCTATACTGTTGTCAGTAAGCGCTATAGTAATAAAGAAACAGAAAAAGCAAAACCTTACTAATAGATTCACGGATTGGGACATCTTCAGAGAAAAATTGGAAGAGCTAGTTGAATTAAAAGTTAGTATTAAAAGCAATGAAGAATTGGAACAACAAACAAACAATTTCATTGAATACACTCGAATGCCTGTCAGACTAGCTACTCCTGAATTAAAGGGCAAAGCGGAGATTGAAGTCAAATACGCCGCTGAAATCAGGGAACAAATCAAGGCAAGAAGAAGGGCGAGGAGAATATGGCATCTCACAAAATCCCGCTGACACGACAACTTTTAATCGAATAAGTAACAAAGTCAATAGGCTAATCAAAAATTTCAAACAGAATTGCCTCGATAACTACTTAAGCGGGCTAGGTCCAGAAATGGATAAGGACTACTCGTTATGGAAAGCAACCAGAAGATTTAAACGACCTGTAGTTCGAGTACCACCTTTAAGGAATGTGTTACAGGATGGCTACTGACATCCTGCAGATATCACTAAGCGCATGCAGAGGCCTCCACGGTGATTTTTGCCGGCTACGTTCTCAGGGAGAAGTGCTAAGGTCGTGGGGTTTGAGGCTTGCATGACGCTCCTGGCTTACACCGTGATTAATACAGAAAGTTGGGGAAACGCAAATAATAAAATAAACCGGATGTTCCGCCGAAACTCGTCGGCCGGAACCTGAGGAACGAACAACGAAATAATCATAAGAGAGAGATAAAGAGGTGCCTTGGTGCGCGCATCCATTCGAATTCAAACAGGGCTAAGCCCTGGTTACGAAATTGGATGCGGCACCAAGGGACCGCAATCAATACTACCCCGACACAGGATGGGAATTCCCCCCCTCATCACACCAAAACCGAAAAAAAAATGTTAATAATTCATTTTTATTTATTTAGACACACAAAATAAAGCAATACCACTTCCCACGCGAAACGAAAAAGGAAAGGGAGAGAATGAAAGAGGGAGAAGCGAGAAAGAGAGAAAAGAAAGAGAGAAACGAAAGAGAGAGCAATGCACACCGAGCGCGCGACTTACGACCGTTATTTTGGCACTCGATTACAATCCAAAAAAAAAAATTGTATATATATATATATATATATAAAAAAAAAATACCAAAAAAATGAAATAAAATAAAACAAATAAAAAGAAAGGTACCTTAATTAATAAAAATAAGCGGTTGCGGCCTTGGTGCCGTCATGCCACAGGTGATGTGCCACACCCGGACCGTTGCGGTGCCTTTCACCGTTACCAAAATAAAATACTAATGGCCTTGGTTGACCACCCGTATGTCGCGGCTTCTTCCCGCCGTGTAGCTGGCAAATGTTGGGCGTGGTACCGCCGAATGATTTGGCTTCGACTAGCCGCCTTAAATAATTTCGTTGAGCGGTATTTCCGCCTTACCCGTACTATTTTGCCTGGTTGCGCACGCACCTCGTGCTCTAGTTGCTCGCCTCGATATATATTTAACTTGAGGCGACGTACTGGCAGCCTTCATAAAACTGAATTACAACTTTAATCTGGGTTGCAATTTTTTCGCGTCATATTCGAGATGCAATCTTATCGTCGATAAATTTGAATTAAAATCCGTCAGGCTATCGGTATGGATTGCTATTTACACTCCGTAAGTAATATACACACGTGACCCAAGTGCCGGTTCGGCGGGCGCGACAACCACACCTACACAACAACCCACGGTTTGATACCGTTCTTTTACAGCTCAGAAAACCCAAAACACAATGTACTAATAACTCTTATATTGGTGGTCCGAATTATTGGGTAATAACTTTGCAACACAAGTTTGTATTTTTCATTTATTTTTTTTTATTCTTTTATTACTTATTCCTTATTAACTATATTATACACTTTAATGCACGGTTTACATGTTCCAATTTTTTTTTCCAGTAAAAAATGAAAGGTTAAGTATATTACAATTTTCTTTTGCGAGAGGAGCATGAAACAAATTCCAGTAAAATAAAATTGGACTTTTTTCTTTTCAATTTGAGCAAATGTTGTTTACATATGGTTGACTCTTTTTAACTAGTAGCGTTTTGTTATTGTCGTGCAGCTCTATTTTTCAGTAAAAAATTTGCTGGGAAAAAAAATTGGAACATGTAAATCGTGCATAAGTTTATAATTTTCACCCACAAAAATTTACGGCTTACCCACAAGCAATGTTTTTGTTTTTTACTTTAAAATAATAAATTATAAATTTTATTTTTAATTACAAAATGGCGGGGCACGCCAGATTCAAAAAAAAAATTATCAACACAATACTCGACTGTATAATTAGAAAAACCAAACTCGACTTGCAAAAAAATCAAAGCTTATTTTCTTCTCAAAATCAAAACTCGAATGAAAAAAATTCTTACGCCGAATACGACACGCAAAACATTCCAGAACAATTGTCTTTCTTCTCTGTTTCTCGTTTACATCAATTCGCATTGATGTAAACGAGAGGCATATAAGAAAAACATTCTTATGGAATGTTTTGCTTTACACACACACTCGATGCGCATTGTTCTCTCTCTCTCCCATTTTCGTTCAGACACCAACAAAACAAAAAAAAAACACACAGGAATCCACCCACCATTTACCGCGTATAGACGACAAATTTACCCCCCGAACGCAAACCAACCGAGGGGAATAAAAACACAAAAAATTTACCAAAGGTGGGGGTGTAATCAATAAAATGAAATTTGTATTGTTGACGACAACACAGTCGTAACAAATGCTCATGGCAGTTGGTTTCGACAAGACAAAGAAAAAGCGGAACTCTTTGCTCAACACCTAGCAGCAGTGTTCCAACCCCATGACATTCAATCCAACATTGATGTAACACCTGTTTATCAACCAAATCAGGACTTTAAGAGGGTCACGCCAATGGAAATTGCTGAAGAAACCGACAAAAATCGTAATCATAAAAAGGCACCAGGAATTGATGAAATAACACCGGGTCTATTCAAGGAACTTGCACGTAAAGCAATCATCTTGATCACATACTTAATTAATGCCTATATGAGATTGAAGTATGTACCCAAATGTTTCAAAATGGCCCAAATAATTATGCTAAAGAAACCAGGTAAACCAGATGAAGAAGTAACATCATACAGACCAATCTCACTGCTTCCGGCCTTATCAACGCTGTTCGAGAAACTGCTACTAAAACGTCTAAAGCCAATGGTAAACGTTCCTGATTTTCAATTTGGATTCAGGAATAACCACTCCACAATAGATCAAATCCATCGAATAACTGCGGTAATAGAGCAAGCGTTAGAAGAAAATAAATATTGCCCCGCCGTATTTCTGGATGTATCCCAGGCCTTTGATAGGGTTTGGCATGAAGGATTGACATTCAAGATGAGCAAAATGCTACCACAAAACTATTGCCAGCTGCTTGAATCATACCTCTCTGATCGCCAATTCAGAGCCATTAATGAAGAAACATGTTCGGGCTTTTATCCAGCGATTGCGGGAGTTCCGCAGGGAAGCATATTGTGTCCCCTCCTCTACCTTCTTTATACTGCGGACATACCTACGACGAATAAAACATTCATCGGCACGTTCGCTGACGACACTGTGGAAAATCTTCAACGAGCAATGGACAACGTTACTAAATGGACAATTGACTGGAAAATCGCACTGAATGAGCTCAAATCAACCTATGTGACATTTACGCTCCGACATAAAAATAACACTCTTCAAATAGACCTCAAAGGGGTGCAAGTGCCGCAGACAACATCAACTGGAAACATCACGTGAGACAAAAAGCTGAACAGATACGATTGAAACAACGTCAAATGTACTGGTTAATTGGACATCATTCCAAAATGAACCTGAAGCCAAAATAAATTTCTTCGAATGGTCACCAACGCCTACCGATTTGTGACTAACAAGGAAATCCACAATGATTTAGAAATACAATTGATAGACGACGTTATCCGCGAATGTGCCATAAAACATGATAAGAGATTTCTTATCCACACCAATCTTGAGGCCGTACAACTACTGGACAGTACAAACGAAGTAAGGCGGCTCAAACGAATCAAACCACATGAGCTAACCATATGAAAATTATAAACCAAGGGAACTGGACACTGGTCCAGCAGACACACACAAGTTTATGCTTATCTCTTAAGTACTAATGTCACAATAAAAAAAATCACCATTTAGAGGATTAAGTAACAATTAAAATTATGGAATGGCCTCCCCAGAGGTTTGACTTGAACCCTATTGAGTTACTATAAGAAGAATTAGACCGGGAAGACAGCAATCAGCTCCAACAGCAGCTACTGTTATGTGGAATAAACTTCAATCAATTTGGAACTCAATAACGCCAGAAAATTATTCAAAACTTATTGCGAAAATGCCTCGACTGTGCGCTTCGATTGTTCAATCAACGGAACGTCACATAAATGAAAGTAAAATTTATATTGAGCATTTTAATTCGGAGCTTTCATATGAACAAAAGCATTCAATAATACTGCCGAGACGTCACAAATTATCAAAATTAATAAACAAGGATGCTCACTTACAAATATTACATGGTGGCAATCAAGCAACATTAGCACACCTGAGAGCGCGATATTGGATCATAAATGATAAAAACACAATTCAACAATACATACACGAATGTATAACCATGTGCGATTTCTTTGCACCCAAGTGTAGATTTATGATTGTTGGAGGTGCTTAAATTGAAGAGGTCAAATCAAAAGATTTCGTAGTACATACTTAAACTTTACATATAAAGCAAGATCTATGCATGGAAAGGTATCGGTCACTTGAAACCCAAAACGACAAATTCGTATTATTTGGACAGATGTAATGAACGCAGCATTATTTTATATTACACCGATTAATAATATTACATGATGGAAAGGGTTAATATTAAAATTCTAGATTCAAAACTGGTCTAGTTAAACCGGTCTAATATCAAAAGTAATGTAAGTAATAAAATAAACACAAACGACTATAAAATCGATATGTGAACGTTAAACCAGTTTAATGTACAAACACAAAAAATAATTCCAACATCGTTACATTATACATACGCAGTGTCTAAAAAGCATCATCGCATCTCTTTAATCCAACCAACTACTAACCCTCCAATAGGTTAATGTGTAATATACATACAATTCAATTTTATTTTGTTGGTATTTTCTTCTTCCTCCTCGTCATCTTCTCGTTCACCGTCTTATTATTATTTTCTATTTATGATTATTATAATTCTATTTCGTTTCTTGTATAGCAGCTAAATTGTACGTACAAATACAATCATGGAGGTATTATTAATCTGGCCTGCGCCTGCGATGTGTTTTAGATTTTATATATTTTTCTTGCACATAGTTTAGTTTAGTTTATAGACTAATATTTAGTTTAAGTTGAAACGTTCTTTAAGTCGAAACTGTTTAGCGAACGTCTGTAACATAATTGTGTGTGAAATTTTCTTAGAAAAATTATTTTAAATAAACTTTTATGAGATTTGTTGTTGTAACATTATCCAAATCGTGAAATTTAATTATTCAGCATTTTTTTTTGTTTCGTTTGGTTTTGTTTGTTTCAATTTCTTGTCGTTTTTATTACGTTTACCTCAGAAAGGTGTTTTGATTAAATAAGAAAACAAAAAGGTAAATCTAGTCATTTCTCTATACTTAGTTCTATCGTACAAAATGTCTTTTGTGTTGTTGTTGTTGTTGTTGTTATTGTTGAAGTGAGATTTTTTATTTTTTTGCGCTCTGGAAATGATAAATTTATTTAAGTGTTAATTGATTTGTGTGTACGTACATATACGTACGTGAAAAAAGATTAAAATTCAAGAGATGATGAAATTAAAAGAAATTCGAGAACTGTCAATAAAATTATAAAGGTGTATGGAAAATTATCTCTTCCGACTGTGATACACGGACTTGAATGATTGTGTTTAGTGCGACATGTGCTGTGCAAAAATTAATAATTTGTAATAATGGCCGGTTTAGTTGGTTATTTACACACGTTAATGAATCATAGACGTATAATAATATTAATTATTTGGTTTATGAATATAATAAGTATTTTATAGTTTAGTGTATAATGACTCAATTTCCAGTAGATATTACGATCATACGATGTTGAGTGTGAGTAATGCACCTCTAAAACAATAAACGATAAATGTGTTAGTTCTTTGTGTGTTTGTTGACCCGGTAAGCTTCGAATTTGTTAATTAATTGTGATGGACTCTCATTCGCCGGTCGAACATACCATATACCAATAACTCACAGTGAAAAGTGTAAATACTAATTGGTGCTTTAATACTGAAATCGCCTTGATTTCACTTGCTTTCTTGGACGCAATTGTTATTTTTTTATTTATTTTGTATTTAACTCTTACTCAATTGTGACCTCAAAGAAACTAAATCAACAACGAAGAAATTTAAAAGGTTGCTAACTGAATTTTCTCTCACTCCTGTGAACACCGAGCCAACATATTTTACGTCACACTCTAGTTCATTATTGGACTGTATTATTTCTAATACGGATAAAATTGTATTTCATAACCAAATCTCGGTTGGATTTAGTGATCACGATCTTCTTTATTTTTCCTATGATATTAAACATGAGAGATCTATTCCTAAAATTTCATTTCGTGACTACAATAGCATTAGGTCATCAGATTTGCTTGATAAATGCAATAATTTAAATTGGAGCATGGTTTACAATTTTAACAACCCTGCTGATAAAGTAGAATACTTTACAGAACTAGTTGTAGACTTGTTTGAAGAATTTGTACCACTAAGGACTATATCACCCAAACCTAAACAGCCGCCTTGGTTCAATGATGAGATCAGGGATACCATAAATTTCAGGGATTTTATTTTACGTCGGTGGAAGCGTACAAGAAGAGTTGAACTGTACCAAGAATATAAAGCTGTACGAAATAGGGGTAATAATATTATAAAACGCGCAAAAGCCAAATATTTTTCATCTATATTGCACCCATCCCTACCATCAAAAGTTTTTTGGAAAAATTTAAAATCTGTTGGCCCCTTTCTATCATCCAACGAAAAACCATCACCACAATTTTCACCAAATGAATTCAATAATTATTTTTCTCTTAACAGTGCAGGTTCAGCGGGGTTACTAACTTTTGATGTATTAATGAACTCTCGTGCGATGGAAGGTAACTTTAGTTTTAAAAACATCGACATCACTGACCTTATGGATGCTTTAGATTCCGTTAAATCAAACGCTGTTGGAGTTGACGAAATACCGATTAAGTTTGTTAAACTTATTTTACCAAAGGTTGATTGCTACTTACTACATATTTTCAATAGCTTAATAACGTTTTCTATTTTTCCAGAGAGTTGGAAGCAATCAATTATTATTCCCATTCCCAAGAATAAAAATCCCAAATGCTTATCTGATTTTCGCCCTATTAGTCTGCTTCCTGCTTTGTCTAAAGTTTTTGAAAAAATACTACAGTCACAAATACTAACTTACGTTGAATCGGAAAATTTACTATCAATGTACCAGTCTGCTTACAGACGTCATTTCAGCACTAATAGTGCTTTACTACATATCAATGACGACATCCGCAGGGCCATAGATAAGGGTTATCTTTGTACGCTGGTTCTTCTTGACTTCAGTAAAGCTTTCGATAAAATTGATCATTCAATTTTGGTTAGCAAGCTTCGTAACAGTTTTAAATTTTCAATGTCGGCTTGTCGTTTGGTTTTGTCATATCTATCAAATCGATCGCAATTGGTTAGAACTAATTCAGGAATCTCAAGCTCTTCTTATACTAATTGCGGCGTTCCCCAGGGTTCGGTATTAGGTCCTTTTCTATTCATGATGTATATAAACGACCTACCTGCAGTTATCACTCAATGCAAATATCACCTTTTCGCGGACGACCTGCAAATTTATAGATTTTGTAGGCCCAACGAGATAACTAATTCTATCGGAACTGTTAATTTCGAAATTCAATTGATTACAAATTGGTCTATAGAAAATAATCTGGAACTTAATGCTGGGAAAACCAAATCTATTATTATATCTTCTACAATTCGTGATACGCACAACCTACCTAAAATCAGCATACTAGGAGAGGAGGTTGATTTCTCTGATTCTGTGAATAATTTAGGCTTAACTTTTGACAAGTGCTTATGCTGGAGTTACCACATCGAAACAGTTTGTAATCGAGTAATTTTTTTATTAAGAATGTTATGGGCTACCACGAAGTGTTTTAATACCAATCTTAGACTCCAATTGGTGAAATCTTACATCCTTCCACATTTTTTGTACGGCGATATTGTCTTCTTTGAATTAAAGAAGAAGTACTTTAATGAACTTCGATTGATATTTAATTCTTGTGTGAGATATGTATATGGGCTAAGAAAGTACGACCACATCTCGAATTTTGCTAATTCATTACTTGGTTGTTCTCTTGCTGAATTCTATGAGTTTCGAGTTTGTTTATACATTTTCAAGTTCTTAAAGTATAAACAACCCACCTATATTGTAGGGAAATTGGTTTCGTCTTCCAATCGTCGCATTCATCTTTTGACTCCGGCTATAAACAAAAGTAATCTGATGAATTCATCATTTTTTGTGAGGGGAGTTAGCATGTGGAATTCGTTAAGTAATAACGTTAAAAAATCTAAATCCCCTGCCGTGTTTCGGAAAAAATACTTTTCTTCACCTTAATAATATCAAAATTCTAATTTTTGCCAATTTCAAGTTGATGAATCGCTAAAATGTTGCTGCACACCTATAGGTTAATTCAATTAATAAACTAGAAATAAATTAAAATAAGTAGTTGCCACTAATGTAATAAGTTCATAAGAACTTCAAACATTTATATTAAATAAAATAAATAAATAAATAAATACTCTGTGCATTGGGGTCATTTTGGCCCCAATCGGTTCGGAACCCTAAAAAAACATATTTTTTGTAAAATAAACAGTAAGAATAATTTAGATAGCCTCAACAAAAAGCTTTTACATAGAATCCACTGGGGTCAAAATGACCCCAAATATTTTTTGTACGATTATGTAAATTATAAAGACAAAAAATCTATTTGCTGTGCATCCTTATGGATTGCAAATGTATTGTTCTTCGTATACTTTCTCGTTATAGTCCAGTAAATGAAGGGGTCAACCTGTAAATTATTAGTTGCGATTTTCATTTTCTGGTGATAAGTGGCATTTGGTACCTCATTAAAAATGAGACCGAGCTTTCAAGAAAACATTCAGTTGTAGGAGGAGAAAATGGCCCCAATAGACCTGGAAAATCGATCGATTTTACGATTTTTTATCTCCCATAATATGGCAGTTAGAGGTTTTTTGTTCAGATAAACATTGAAGATCAGTTAATTTTCTGCAAAAATGGTCCTGATGACTTTTTTCAAAAAATTGACCGTTTCCGATATAAACGGGCCCAAGCGCACTTAGAATATTGAGTTTCTGTGTTGTATACCGGAGATAATTACCTTACTTAGCAGATCGGCTGGGAAAAATGGCATGCAAACAGCTACAAACACTGGGAATTGATTTGAGAACACCAAATAGACGCTGTTTTTACAAATTTGGTGGCAGCCACACCGTCAACTGATCATTCAAAGGAAAAACAGACAAAAATACATTTAAAAGCTAAAAAACAAGATTCTGCATATTGTGTTCTCCACATTTTGTCGCTCCATTGTCTACAATTTGTTGCTAGGCACATTTTTTGAAGCAACAAACCGGAGCACAATCATACAATCCGCTAAATCTGGGTGAAAATTACTAGTGACATTAATTGTAAGCTCCCCTTTTGGCCAGGACTTGAATGAAAATTGGATTTTAAGGTAAAAATTAGTAGCCACAAGAACTGGAAACTGCAATTTTTACCTGAACTTGACTGAAAATTGAATTTTTCGCTCGAAATTAGTTGTGATAATGATTGTATACACCGCCTTTTTGACCTGGACTTGACTGGAAATGGTATTTTTGGCTACCAATGAAGAGTGACATTTCTCGTAAACTGCAATTTTCAAATTTGCAAATGACTTCCGCTCCAAAAAATATTGTTTATTCAATTCCCGCTTCTATTAACATTGATGTGACCTCCTCCCGTTTATTTGTGAAAAAGGCACAGTTTTCCAAACCCAAAAGGGTGTCACGAAAGTCGGTTAAGAAAATCCATTTCCAAGTATTCCGATAGGTTTTTGTTCTGAGAATGGTAATGGAACAATGATGTGTAGGGGGTATACTCATGCCGGTTCAAACTACTAAAGAGCCAGCGGTCCCGGAACTCTTAAAGATGATATTTTGTCAATGAAAGAAAGAATGTAAGGGAACATGTTCATGCAAGAAAGCAGGGCTACCACGCTCATCTATTTGTGGTTCATGTGAGTCCCATCAATGTTCGAATTATAAAGTCAGCCAAGATACGTTATCCGAAGAGGTAGAACTAGAGGAAACTAGAGAAAACCAGAAGTAGTTGTTGGCGAGGGCGACGTTGATGACCAAGAATTATTATTGGAGTCTAGTGATGGGGACTGGTGATTAACAGATTTATGTCATAATTTCAATGTATTTTTATATATTTTTCTATAATAAATGAAATTTAAAGAAACTTTATAACTCTTTATTCCAAAAACCTCAATCCGGATGGTTGCAAAAAAATTTGCAAAAATTTGCCGAGAATCTGCAAGAAATTGTTGTTGAGTATTATGGGTAAATATTCTTCACTCTTTAGAGATTATAGTTTTCGTTAGGAAAAACCTCATTGGACAATAGTTTGTTATATGGGCAAAACTGATTTTCGCCAGTTTTTCGCCAATTGATGGGATCCATCCGGCTGTAATTAATCTTATGGTCTGTTTTCCTAATAGGTATAACTTGAGCCCTCATCTCCGAGAAAAACAAGACGCTCAGGAACATACAAATTCTTGAAAATTACATGGTTTACGGCATTTCCGATTTATGGCCCGAGGATTTTCCAATGGATGGATTGTACTAGCGCCATCTACAATTGGTTTTCACAGTCCAAAACATTGAAAATAATGTATTTGATGGGGGGTGTTTCATCTCAAATTTTGTAAAAAACTTGCAACCCGACTTTTTGCAAAAAATATTAATGTTGCGAAAAAAAATCATTAGAACCATTTTTGTAGAAAATTAACTGATCTTCAATTCTTATCCGAACAAAAATTCTCTAACTGCCATGTTTTGGGAGATATTCACCGATTTGCCGGGTCTTTTGGAACCATTTTCTCCTCCTATAACAGAATGTTTGCTTGAAAACTCGGTCTCATTTTTAATGAGATATCAAATGCCACTTATCACCCACCAGAAAATGAAAATTGCAACTAATAACTTGTTCACGGGGTCTCATCTACATGGTTAGATAGATCAGCTTAAACCCTATGAGTGTGGTGAATGGGATCTAATTATGATGATTTTTTACTTGTGTGAAGACTTTTTTACGTTTACGGTTATATCCCATATACCAGAAATGTTCACGTAATTTCTTTCATATATTCGAATAAATCAGAAAGTTTTCCAGCAATATTGTGAAAATGGGACACGAATGATGATTATCACGTTGTTTTTCAAAATTTAAAACATCTTCATTTTAAATTTATTTCTGAATTGGAAATTTTGGTATTTTATCCAATAGGATTTTTACCCCATTGACATTCCCAAACAAGCGACGAACCCGATTTATTGTAATAATAATCAAATAACAGAAATCTTAGAGAGGTTTACGGGCTCACGTTTATACTTTTGGATAGTTCAAGGTTTCGACTTACGATAGTTCTATTGTGCGCAGATCATCGTGTTTTCCCATAGGCCGCTAGGTCGTACGATGTAGTTTTTATAATGATTAATCACAAACTCAATATATCCAGACGAATTATTGGCGAATAAAGACATGGTTTTATCAAATTGACTGATAATTGCGCCAATTGTGTGGTGAGAAAAATTTAAACTACATCGAGGAACCCCATTAGCTATTTTGATATTCATTTGACATCTACTTACTAGTAGATGGCACTACCATCAACATAGTCGAAAACATCACAATTTTTACGTATGCAGATACACAAAAAACTGAAAAACAATTTTATAAGTGAAAACTGTAAATTATTATTTTTTATTTGTTTTTATTTTCGTTATTCCATTCATTGGTTGTTTTAAATTATATTCATATTGTTTATTTTCATACCTACCATGGATCAATAAGAAAATTTATTGATAAAAAAATTACTATTAGTATTAGCTATATGTATACGAAAAATAAAAACCATGAATCGAACAAAACAATATCGGCAGTTAGTTCGACACACATGCACACAAAAAATGACACATGGTATGCACGTTGTTTTACTTGAAATTAGTTTTATTTGTTATGTTAAATAATTTTTTGTTTAATATCGAATTTGTTGTGCAACCATTATTATAATCAATTAACTATACGGTGAGTTAACCCTTTGACTGTCCTGCGCATCATATGTGATGATGATACACTTTGCCTTATTTTTTATTACAAAATTTTGTTTGAGACTGAGAACATTACTAACAGATAAAAATAATTAATGTACCTATATTTACTAACTGTAAAAACAGTTATAAATTTTGTACAGAAATAATAACAACATATGCTTTGGTATATTTTGTATTTAGTCTTAATACATACATTTCAACTACATATTTTGATTTGATGCTAATTGATAACGAGAAAAATTATGAACGATATGCACAGAACGTCCGACTAGTAAGTTTTAATATTAATGGTGGTCAGGCAAAGGGTTAAACAGGTAGGGTATTGAAAAAGAATTGCGATGAGGTTATTCAAGAGAGTGAGGTTATTTGACATTAAATTTGAATTTTTAATCCCTAGAAGAAAATGTACATCAAATATATGTATGGGGACGTTTCCGTATACAATAAATCGTCCATATACAATAAATTTCACTTGGTATACCACTAGATAAAGAGGAAGAAACCAGCAATTTTACTAGTTAAATTATAATTAATTTATTTAATCAAATTCAATAACAATAAAACAAATAAAATAAAAATTTCAATAATAAAGTTTTATTAAAATTAAAATAAATTTTAATAAAATTTAAAAATAAAATAACAACCCATGTGCGGTACATTTGATTATATAATTATTTGTATATAATTATTTGTTTTGCAATAGCTGAGACAACCTAAAACAGATATATCAATATGTTCTTGTTTTGTATTATCGGTACAAAGCAAGATTTTGATTTTTGCAGTTTGGTCGTTGCAACCTGATGAGTAGACCAACTTTTTATCAGTACGAAACCAAGCTGCCAAGAAGCTACCTAAGGGAGTTCTCATTTTTGTAAGGGTTTGTGTATCTTTGTGTACACAAGTGCCCTGGGGTTAAACGTGGGGGAGGGGAATGCATTTTTTCTACTTTTGTGGTAGAAATATTGTTAATAAATGGCCTCTTTGTTTTTATGCGACAAAAATTGTCGTAAAACATTGTATGGGTAACCATTAAAATGATATTTTGTCCGAAAAAGCCGAAAAAAATCTTAAAACAAACTAAAACAGATATTTCATCCTATGTAAACGTAAAAATTTAAAGTGCGATTTCATTTTCTGTAAATAGCCGCATACAATCAAAAATATTTTGTTTTTTGCGTATACGTATACGCAGTTTATCGAAAAATCACAGATACAACCCAACTAACATTTTGCCTTATAAATTGTCTTTTAAGAATATTTTTCACTTAAAAGAGCCCTAGAATAACATTCTCCAAGAATGTTTAAACTGAATACTTATTAGCTTCTTGTCAAAGAAATGTCGATTTATAAACTATATTATATTCTTACATGTCATTTTTACACCTTGACAGATTCTGTTGTAATGCTGTTTCTTACACCTCACTTAGTATACTCTTATTGTTTTTAGTGCAAAAGTTTTCTTAGCCAAGACATATTTAGTCTTACAGAGCTCCTAATTTCTTTCTTTATGAGTGTTCTGTAGGATTTCTATTGAACAAGAGTTTTGTAAGAATAAACATAAACAAATTTTTATAGAGAACGCTATAAGATTCCATTATGTTTAAATTCTTTAACAAGAGCCTTTAAAGTGTATTTCTTTTAGAAAATATGACATTTGTTTGAGTACCGCAGAAAACAAAACTTAGTGATCGACGTAACTCTAAAACTAATTAATGTTAAAAATCGAGTATTAGATATATTACTGTTTAATTCTGTTTTTTTATTTAAAATAATATAGTAAAATATAAGCCAGTGGCAAAATATTCTCTTAATAATATTCTTGGATAAGTTCTCTTTAAGAAAATCTCATACCTCTCCCTTATTACATACTTACTTTATTTTTACATAGGATAAAGATAAAAATATTCTTTAAATACTCTTAGATGTTTTGTATAAGAAAAACTCATACTTTTCCCTTATTAGATATTTACTATATTCTTTCATAAGAAAATAATTAAAAATATTATTTTAGGTGACATTTCTATCAGTGGCGGGCTCAGGGTAAACTCATTTAACTATTTGATGACAAAGTATACAAATACATAGTATAGCAACAGTATAACCGAGTTGTTGTATCAGGTGAATCAGGCCAAGTCCAGGAAATGGTGTAGAATTCTTTGCATATTTTGCTGATTAATTTATATTTATTCCTTCAGTTTTACCGAAGTATATAAACTCAAGCCGACCCTGGAAACTAATTTAAACGTTTTCTTATAAGTCACTTATAAGATATTTCACATAGAACGTCATTTCGTCCATATTGGTTTAGGAATTTCCATTATGGAAAAAAGCATCCATTTTCTAATTTTTTAGAAAAGTTTTTTTCAAATGGAATATTTTGGTATATTTTGGCAATTTAAGGAATTTAGTAAGTGCTTTTATAGAGTTTCCTCTCATAACAAGTGCTATATACTATTTTAATTAGTCCATTTTATGATATTTGTTTTTTTTATAATTTCTATTTTTTTAAATAATAATAATTCTTTATTTTATTATTCGAATTTTTAAGAGCGCAAAAAAATTAGATCAGGTAGCTATTATTTTTAATTGAAAAATTTGAATTCGCAGCTAAATTCTATGATAATTTCAATGTAAATTTTAATTATATAAAAAGCAATTAGTTTTTCAAGCATTATCTGTTTTAATTTAATTTATCTGTTTCAATTGTCAATGATAATACCAAGTTTGTTATAAAACTGAATTAAGAATCATTAAAGTTGTATAATCCTATAACATAATTTTCAAAGATTATAACGATGAATTATATAGGAAGGAATACAACGTAAGTCTTAAAACGCTTTTACATAAGAATGTATATTCTGATAATAACCTCACGAAAGACTACTGTACGACTATTCTTATAACTTATATCATTCTTTCTCAAGAAAGATGAGCCTTATATGATACTTATATACACCTTACACGTCACTTATTTTAACCTTATATGCTCAAAAAGTTCGCCAGAAGACTCTTAAAAGTTTAATATAAGATGCATTTTAACTCTTATATGATGCTTATAAATTTCAAAATTGTTAGTTGGGAACGATGACATTGGAATTATCAGAAGTTTGTTTTGTTTTAATTTTTTAGTTCAAATGAAAAATCTAATTTGCTTGTCTAAGGCAATAGTATTCGCCAATTAGGATTTCGTACGGTTTTTAATTTTTTTGTATGTGTTTTTCAGCTAACCAGGTACAGTGTTTTCTGATTAAAACTAAAATCATGAAGTTTAAGGCTGCCTTGTTATGCTCATTGCATGGATTTTGTTCGACATACAAATCTTTGTAACACCTGCTGGTGTTAACAATACAAAGTTGGACAATATTCCTCTTCAAATCTTTCATATTTGCACGTTCTGTAAACATCCGGGAAAATAAATAAATTTGTTCTTTGCAAATTTTGAAATAATAATCAGTTGGTTAAAGCCCCTTCTTTTTGTCATCGTCATAATTTTTATTGCTAATCAAATATTCTGTCGGAGCCTCTAAAGTTTCATCAGTTTTGATAAACATGTTTTCACAACGGGCACATTTAATTTAACTCAACATTTTGAACGCTACGTAGCCCACAATATACCGCATTGAAGCTTCTTGCAAAGGTACATCCAAATTAAACAAAATTTCAGATATATCTGATATGTCATCAACAGGTGGCAGCACCTCATAATGCACGATTCCTTTTCGCGTTTCGCAGATAGAAATCCGGTTCATTAAATTTTTAACTGTTAATTCATGAGGTACCCAAACGTCAAGCTTTTTTTGTATCCAGCCATTTTCAAATGGTTTAAACCTGTTTTGTGATCAATATTGTGTTCTTTACCAATGACATGGCTGCTTATATGCTGGTCTTCTTCAATTTTCTGCATGATTTCATCGAATTTACCACTGGTTGGTCGACTAGAGCGAGGGGCATCTTTCACATCCATATTTCCAGGTTGAAAGCGAAATTTCTTTGCTGCTCATTTTGATAAAGCACCTTCTCCATGCACAATTTGTTCGCAAGCCTGAGCCGCGTTTTTAATTTTGTCGTAATAAAATTGTAAAAGTAAACGAATTTTTTCATTATTTATCTATATGTTTAAAATGTAACTTTTTATTCATTTCACCGATTTTAATGTTTTGTATGTCAAAGTGCAAGTTAAAATGTCACCTTTCAAACGCATACAAGGTTGCCTGATACGTTCAATGTTTACTGGGACATATGAATGTAAAGCGATCTACCCCGAAAAAACCACGAAATTTTTCTCCTACACCAATATAAATGTATTAAAATGTTAACTCGCACAATTTTCCTTAAAACGAATTTAAAGTTTTCGATATATTATTTATCCATAGATCATCGTTTTTATCATATCCTGAAATGGACCCAGTTTCAGACTTCTAAATAGTCAATAGTAACTGAGTTGTTAGGACAATGAAATAGAATGTAAAACAGCAAGCTTTTGCTAGCGACATAATTGTTTTCAACATTTATTATAACTATATAAATTAATAAATCATCATCCTCAGCTATTTATTTACTATTTCGAATAACAACATAATCGAATGATTAATATTTTATTAAATAATAACTAAATTAAAATCTATATAACTCAATGATCGTAAAGATTGGTATTAACTAATTCAACCCGGACAAAAACTTTTTTCGTTTGTTGCCAAGTGAAAGTGAATAACACAAGAATTGCATTAGAAAATCTGGAACATTGGCCCCTTAGCTGGCGTTTCTATTCTAATTACTCCTCATCTGCGATACAATAAATTGCGAAAGTAGGCGTTAATTTAGGTGTATATCTTTTCATTGGTTGTAGAATACTGCAACAAAGGATTTATTATTCAGAAAATTGAAACTACATTAATATGAGAAAAAAATTCTTGGTGGGTGGTTAATGAATTCAAAAGTTGTTAGAATGAACAACTTATGCCATTTGCCTTGACTAAACAAATATTGAAGCTTCTGCTATTGTTCAGCACGCGACTGATGCAATTAAGTTTAGGTGGTTACTTTTTGATTACTTTTTGATTATTAGATTAGAATTGTCATAATTTTATTATGGTGTACTCCGGATGATTTTAAAATTTCTGTACATGTACATTAACAAATAAACTACACAGAGTAAATATTTTATTTTAGTGATATCTGTCTTTAAATTTCAGGGACTTCTAGTTTGAATTTAGTTAAGTCAATGTAGTTGATTGCACACAGCATTAATATAAAACAAAAATTTAGCTTTCAAGTGAATGTGTAAAATCCTTCGGACTTAGAATAACTTCAATGTTTGGTTGGCATGGCAGAGAGAAACAATTTTACAATGTATCCCAACAAAGTCAAACAATCGTTGTTTTGGTCAGTAAATGGAAGGAAATAAATTCATCCTCCGGGCATGCTAGTATTCCTCATCCAGTAGCAATATGCCTCTTTCAGATGCCCTGGGATCTGGATTGGTTCCAATGAACTAATCATTTGCTCATTAATCCGAAATTTAATTGATTGTGTACCTTAGAAATAAAGCGGCTAAATCCCTACTATGTTGTCAAATAACTTTTGCTTACTACCATTTGCAAATATCTCTTGGCAATTTTGCAAACAGCTTCGCATAAAAAGGCAAATACCAATCAAACAATTAGTCGAAAACCAGTTTAAAACAAGAAACAAATATTATCCATACGTATTTTTCTATGATGAAAAGTAACTGATTGTTTTGTATTCCACCAATTATTTTAGATAAAACCTTAAGTATAGAAGAACTGGTATAACTAAAAATTAGTATATGTTACTAATTTTTACTTATATTCTTCGATGAATAGCCATAATTTTGTTTTATTTCAAAATAGGCTAACAGTTTTTTTTATTGTTTCACTGCAGAGTTCATCGAACAATACGCAGAGATTTAATATTTTACAGAAATACTTGTTTATTTAATTATTATAAACAAATCATGAGAACTTAACCACTTAAGTGACGGCTTTTTGTGAGAAAGTGTGTCCATAAATTGTTAGGTTTTTTTACATTTCTTTAGAAAATAATACAAAATTTTTATTTTTCAATTATTGTTTCAATACAAGCTTTGCGCGAGCAAGACTCGGGCAAATAAAAACACAATCGAACTACGCGTCCAAGTCACGCTCGGGCAAACCACTCAAGTGGTTAAAGATGCAGTTTAGCAAATATTCTGGTGCCCCACTCCATATTGGGTTTAAATACACTATATGTGAATATATGGATGATATGTAGATCATACTGAGGATTGGTTTGGGTAAATTGTTTCGCGTTATTTTTATCGCAAATATATATATTATAATGCATTTCTTTAATTTATCTTTATGTAAATTCCATTTAAAGCTGGAGTCAATTACAAGCCTCAAATATGAATATGTTGTTGCTCTTTATGATTAATAAGAAAAGTATTAATTTTAGTATTCAATTTCAGGAAATCTCTAGATACATCCAAAATATATATTTTTTTCTTAGGTACTGATTTAATGAAGCAATTATTGAAGACCAATATCATCATTAATCTCGATTAAACCTATACTAAACCTTTATCCTTCCTTGCAGTAGATCAGAATTGAATCGTGTCGTGCCGTAGGATCGCTATGTGTTTGACACACATTTTTTGATTATCATTTATATGTAAATATTAATATAATTACCGAGACCGACTAAAGCATCTCGGCATTATGATGTATTGCTCATTTTTACACGTTTTTACAAACATAATAGAAGCGCATTTGTCTTCACACATATTTAACTCTATTGATTATCAACAATCAATAAATATAGGTACATACGTGGAAAAAGAAGAATTCTCAATGAAAAGTGTATTAAAAATAAAAAACGATGATCTATGATAAATAATATAACGTATACTTTATAATCATTATTGTGCGAGTTAACATTTTAATACATTATATTCCTGCAAATTATGGTTCGCAAAAATATCAAATGGGAAACAAACGAAGGACGAAAAGTGAAAACTATATAAAATATGACTCCCCGAATTAAAAAAAGGCTGACTTAAAAATTGTATTTTTCCGGACTTAAAACCAGCGTTTTATTTCATTTTAAAATTGACTTAAAATCTGTAATGAAAATGAAATAAAAAAAACCGTACTTTATTAATGCATATCATAAGCCATTTTGAAAATGATTTAAGAAGTGTATTTATAAAAAGCATAAAATGTGTATTTATAAATGGCATAAAAGTCCACTTATAACGCATGCATTTCTATGTCTATCAAAAACAAATGTAAATTTTATGTTTATAATGTAAAATAAAATATGGCTATTTTCAGTCATTTTGAAAATGAATTATAAAATGTATTTTTAAAATGACTTAAAATATGCCTTCCCTGTGTCATTTTTAAATTAAATTTGTTTTTGTAAAACACCTTTGTTAAGTCAGAAAATTTGTTATAAATATGACTTAAAAAAGGTCCCATTTTTGCATATAAAAATATATTTTTTAAGTCTACTTTTTTAATTTCGGCCTTTTTCAATTCAGGAAGCCATAAAATATGTCTGAGTAGTTCATAAAAAATTTAAACTACATATCCACATACAACACAACTATATATAGAAACAAAAAACTACATGCAGCAACATTATAGAAAAAAGAATTATGTATCTATTTTACGAAATTTATTTAAAATCTATTTTTCTCTGTACATGTATAGCGCACATGGCCAAGCTCCACGTGCTTCACTACACTACCCGTGTGTTGTGATATACATGCATATTTTATTTTTTATAAATATTCATTATCTATACTACATACACACAAAACAACTAAACCGCGAATAAGAGAGCTCGTTTTTAATAAGCCGACACTATGATCATCGTGTTGTTTTGTTATTGTTTCCTTCATTCATAAAGTTTTATTACTATGTGATGTGTATGTAGTTTAGGTGCGAAAAAAATACGAACGTTTTTTTTATGCTGTTTCTGCTATGTATATATAGATGGCAGGGTTATGGGGTTCCTCGATTAGATTACAAAAAATAATGTAATATGAAAAGTGGAGCCACAGTATTCGACCAAACTTTCTTTCGCAATAATTCGTCTGTATATATTACGTTTGTGGATTAATTGTATTATCATAATGGATGATGCCTTTTAAAAATATTATTTCTCCTGATAAGCGAAAATTCGCTTGTATTTTGCTAATTTCAATATCATAAATGTCTTCAAAATTTAGCGGTTGGACATCGACAACCAAAAACCCATTGTAGTATTAATTTTCACATTTTTGCAAGTTTTTTTACATATAGGTATATTTGACATAGGACATTTCACAAATCCAATATCGATTCTCTTTTCAATATCCTGCAAATCGTATTCGAAAAAATTGTCTAAATTTATGGGTAAAGTGCGAAACTCTTTTGTGGATGAGTTACAATTTAATGTAACTTTGACAGTTCCGCTAATTAGATATGTCCATAAGTGCATTACGTTGGTCGTAGCGTCGATTTCAACTTCATTTTGTAAATGGACGTTGATCCGCAAATAGTCCAAGATTATGAAACTTCGTTCTACATAAATTATAGCGTTTATATTGTTTAATATAATTATTAATAAAACGAAAAAACCTATTTGATGCTAAATGACCATGTATGTGAGACCCCGTGAAGAGGGTCGGTAAAATAAAATTTGAAAATTTATTCAAAATATTTTATGAAACTTCTAAGTCGTGTATGGCATAGTAAATATCATCATAACCGAACCCTGTCCAGAACTATCGAAAGTCGAAATCTTGAACTATCCAAAAGTATAAACGTGAGCCCGTGAACATATCTAGGATTTCTATTTTTTGATTATTATTACAATAAATCGGGTTCGTCGTTTGTTTGGGAATGTCAATGGGGTAAAAATCCTATTGGAGAAAATACCAAAATTTCCAATTCAGAAATAAATTTAAAATGAAGATGTTTTAAATTTTGAAAAACAAGGTGATAATCATCATTCGTGTCCCATTTTCACAATATTGCTGGAAAACTTTCTGATTTATTCGAATATATGAAAGAAATTACGTGAACATTTCTGGTATATGGGATATAACCGTAAACGTAGAAAAGTCTCTGTACAAGTTAAAAATCATCATAATTAGATCCCATTCACCACACTCATAGGGTTTAAGCTGATCTATCTAACCTTTGGATGAGACCCCGTGAACATCTCTAGGAGCGGTGAAATAAAATTCGAAAATTTATTCAAATTCATGGAATTTCTATGTTGCCTGTATGGCACTGTAAATATCATCATAAATTATCCATTTCCATTTCAGTGTTACAACTTTGTCTACGCCACCCTAA
Organism: Nephrotoma appendiculata; assembly: GCA_947310385.1. Classification (NCBI taxonomy): domain Eukaryota; kingdom Metazoa; phylum Arthropoda; class Insecta; order Diptera; family Tipulidae; genus Nephrotoma; species Nephrotoma appendiculata. The sequence continues at coordinate 180,223,774 of OX371225.1, forward strand.
AATACATTTTCAAAACTGTGAAGGTCTTTAGGAGCGGTAATAGAAAAATTAGAAAATAGGTTGATATCAAAAACCATAGTTGTTTGAAAACAAGCTGGACTAGTTAAAATTAATCATAAATAAATCATTGGGACAATTCGACACAATAAACCAGATTTGCCGAGAGAATTTACAAACAAGGCCGAATTGAAAAAGAGAGCAGTGAACTTGCGATTTTGTTTTGATAACAATTTAACTTTGTTAACTTTGGCTTCATTCCAAAAATAATTAATTGCGTTCTATTGCTATTATTTTTACACAGCGATACAGGAGTTGATAGTTCTTCTAACTAACAAAATATTATATTAGATTACAACGCTACAAAGAGTGGGGTTGATAATCTCGATAAGCGTGTAAGGACCTATACTTGCAAACGAAAAACAAATCGATGGTCAGTGGTCTTATTTTTTAACATGGTTGATGTTGCTGGTGTGGCAGCTTACAACTTTCATAAAAGCTATCGAAGAGAAAACAATTTTTGAAAGAACTGGTTATGCAGTTGGTTCAGGAAAATGTGTTGCACCGACTATCCAAACCACGAGCTTTAAAAAAAATATGAAAACAGCGATCAATCTAATTGGATACAAAGTTTTAGATGTAAGAAGCTTTTCCACTACAAACCTAGTGGGGATTCCAGGTGCTCAATTACTACTCCTTTCAGCCATGCGTTTCGTTTCGTTTCATCCATCACTACAACAACGTCGTCGATTTCGATGTGCATAACTTTCTGGAACCATTTAGTTCTTAGAGTAATATCGGGTAGATATTCACGCGTCCATCGACGCTAAAAGAGATCTGCGCCATCAATTGAGTCATTTTCCAATCCTTGCGTAAGAAGTACACGTCACTTTTTAAATCGGTAATGGGCTTCATACCACTTGATGACCCCGCAAGAAAGTGGTTTGGGGTGAGAGCTTCATTCTCAACTGGTTCAATCGGTCAGCGACCTTGGGTTAGGTTAGGTTAGGTTAGAGTGGCTGCTATCGCACACTTAGGCCAATAGTAGACCATTGTGATATCACAGGATCCTATCTCCCCTTTACTCCCACTGAAACTCGCACTCCACAGCCCACGAGTACCGGAAGGCTCTCCAAACCGTACACAGTTGAATACTTATGCCTTCTGCATGATAGTGCTGGACACGAGCATAGTAAGTGATCTAATGACTCTTCCTCTTCTTCGTCTAAATAACTTCTACAAAAGTCATTCGTCTGTAGACCCAGCCTTCTCGCATGTTGCCCAAAAATGCAGTGTCCGGACAGTATCTCTACCATCAATCCTACATCTCGTTTTCCCAGGGATACTACACACTATACAGTGATTACAAACAAACTGCCTCTAGCAACCTGACCGCCGCCTGACTATCCACATAAATTGCGATAACCCTCACGGATACCACGTTATGCTTCAACCATGACCCGACTTCGCCTATCGCCACCACTTCAGCCTGGTACACGCTGCAGTAGTCAGGAAGACGAGCAGAAATATTAACATTAAGCTTCTCACAGAAGACTCCGGCTCCTACCTTGCCGTCTAGCTTAGAACCATCCGTGAAAAGTTGCAGTGCCTCGTTTTCCAGTATTGATCCGTTCCTCCAGTATTCTCTCGAAGGACAGATGGTCCGGAAACCTTTATCGAAGCACAACGTTAGTTTAATATAATCTAGATTCGCCAGTTCTTCCCTTAGCGATCTAACTATCGTCGAGTATCCCGCATGAAAACACTTCCACTGAGACACAGTCGAGAGTCCCGTAGCCACATTGGTTGCCATCTGCTTACAAAAAAATTCGATTGGAATAAGGTGGAACATAACCTCTAAAGCGCGTGTAGGTGTTGACCTAAGCGTCTCGCTTCTAATCATGCAGGCCGTTCTTTGCACCTTCTCCATCATGTTCCTATATCGTCGGCGAGAAATTCAGAATGAGTAAGGCCAAAGTCGTAAATTTTCAAGACACAAATAAAACGTCCTTACTCTCATCTTTGCAATTAAATAATTTATTTTTTTGATAGAAATTTTCTTAAAACAGGCTAGGTTTTAAGAAAATTTCTAACAAAAAAGTAAATTATAATTATTTAATTGTAAAGATGAGTGTAAGGACATTTTAACTGTGTCTTGAAAATTTACGACTTTGGACTTACTCATTCTGAATTTTTCCCGACGATATGTTACCTTTTCCAGAGCTGGCCACCAAACGCCCACCTCGTACATCAGTACAGGTCTTACCACTGCCGTATAGAGCCAGTGTACCAGCTCTGGTTTCAGACACGAGTGAATGGCTACATTAGCCTTGGTCACCCTTTCTACAATGTTAGGCTTCCAGCTTAGCTTACTGTCCAATATTATGCCCAGAAATCTCGCTCTGTCAGCAAAAGCCAGTCTAATGCCGTTCACGGTAGGGAGGCTAACTACCGGAATTTTATTTTCTTGGTAAATAGTACCAGCTCTGTCTTGGAAGGGTTGATCCCTAATCCGCATTTGCTGACCTATTTCGTAACGATCAGGAGTGCATTCTATATAACATCCCTAATCGTGTCCAGATATTTGCCTGAGACAGCTATAGCTACATCATCCTCATACGCTACAACTATCCTATCCCCTCTCTCTTCAGTTCCAAGAGCAATCCATTAATCACAACACTTCAAAGAAATGGAGACATTACACCTCCTTGTGGGGTTCCTCTAACCACTCGCCTTCTAATGGTGACCTCTCTCAGTTTCGAGGTAACAATCCTGCTTACCAGCATCTGATTTATCAACCTACTTATAGGATAATCCACCTTCAAAAATGACAATCCTTCCATGATCGCCTCCGTTTTTACATTTTTAAAGGCACCCTCAATGTCGAGATATGCTACCATACAGAACTCTTGAGAGTAAACTGACTTCTCAATCATGCGATCGTGCAGAGCTGTGTCTACCGACTTCCAATTACAGTACGCATAATGCGACATTGCCCAACTCCTGGGCTCAATTTTTGATCGTACACCTATATATACCAACCTTTCCAAGATTTTCAACAGAAAGGATGATTGTTATAGGTCTCAGGTCCTTTTAATAGGCATGTGAGCTTTTCCCGATTTCGGGATAAAGAACACTCTGACCTCCGTTCATTTTCTAACATACCTTCCAGCCAGGGGAGGATGACTGCCGAGTCCCTCTGGATCTCTGCTGGTATAATCCGATCCTTGCTCGCCGATTTATAAGGCTTAAACCCGTTCAGCGTCCACCGGATTCGCTCCCTATCCACGATGCCCTTCGTTTCTATTGAAGGAGTTACTCGATGAATACATCAAACTTTCCCGGAAAATGGGTCTCGATGAGGAGCTGCAATGATTCCGCATTTGAAGCTGTCCATGACCCGTCCGGTCTAATTAAATAACTAGGACTGGTAGGGTTAGTAGCTAGAATTTTCCTAAGGCGAGAAGTCTCTAAGACCTCCTCCATCCTTCAACAGAAGAGTCTCCAAGACCCCGTTTGTGTCTTCCTCAACTCTTTTTTGAACTTTCTTAGGTCTTCCTTATAAGAGTCCCAATCACAAACCTCCCTTGTGTTCTTAGCCTCGTGCACGGTCCAGGGACCTCGAGCGGTAATAATTCCTCCAACACCTAACCATATTTATTCCAGTTTGTCCTTCTGGGATTCGTGAAGGCTTTCCGGGCAACAGGTTTATTGTCAAGGTTGTATGTTACATATCGATGATCAGAGAATGAGTGTTCCTTCGCCACTCTCCATCATATGAAAGATCATTTCTGACGCAAAGGTCACATCTAAAACCTCCTGTCGATTTTTAACAATAAATGTCGGTTCTCGTCCAATATTTCAAACTAAAAGGTTGGAATTTCATAAATAATCAAAAAATAACTCACCCCTCTCGTTGATGTCTCTGCTTCCCCATATTGTGTGATGCGCGTTTGCATCACATCCGAGTATAACACCTACCCTTTTCTGATCTACTTGCCGGATCAGTTCCCCAGGTTATCCGGTGGAACCTCCTTCTCGCGATCTACATAGGCTAAGGCTAGCCATAGTTGTTCACAGCCAATCTCAGCACTCACCGCTGTAACGTCCCCGCTACTAGATTGTGGAAGAAGAAATATATTCAAATTATTTTGCGTTAAAATACACGATCTGATCTTCTCAGAGTGGCTTGAGTATAGTAATTTATACCCTTTCATTCTGAGGCGACAGATCCTGTTATTGTTAATCCAAGGTTCTTGGATTAACACCAACTCCTCATCTGACTTAGTCAGTTTGAACACGAGAGCTGCCGAGGCAGCCTTCGTGTGATGTAGGTTTATTTGTACAACGCTAATCATTGTAGTCAACCTTACTCACCTCGTCATGCACTCCCATGGATAGTGCCATCTGGCTCTTTGTACCGGACGCTATCTTCCTCTCGTCGAGAGCCTTTCAGGATGTCTCCTGCTGGGTCCGTCTCTTTTATATATTATAAGAGTGATCGACCCGAACCCGAAGTTGATCACTGCCTTTAATTTTGCAAGGGAAGCCAGGGATTCTTTATTGGTCAGCATGATTGCCAATCTAAAGCCTCCCTTAGCTTCCTCTCGCTTTGCAATCCTCCAGTCTTCCGTTGGAAGATCGGGACTGCTGGCCCGAATGATCTCGAGGATCTCTTGTAGCTTATCCGGCTCGGTTGATAGCCAAACACGGGCCCTTGGCCTGCTCGGGATTTCCCCCCTGCAGACTGCCTCAAGCCTCGCGCCCTACCACATTTCGCCTACTTCGGTCACTGCCCTTTTATAAAAGTCGACCGATCTCTGGTCCGAGCACGCGGTCAACTTCACTCGCTCCTGGTACCGTGCCGCATCTCTGCAGGACGGGGGGATTCCGGATTTTCTCTCAGGATCCGCAGAAAAATGGAGTTTAGTGCATTATACACTACTCTCCACGTCTCTGACGTGATGCTCCCATCTTCCTGACTTCTGTCAATGACGGCCAGCACCAACACGTGCTCCTTTAGGATCTTACTGAATAGGTTCAGTTTTTGCTCCCACCCGACGTCTTATCTGCTTACACCTTGGCTCGCTTGCTGTCGCCCGTTTTCAGCTCATCCTGGGACCTCTGTCTATTAGACACAAGAGCCCTTTCTGAGCTATCACAGCCGACAGTATTTTACCCCATGCTATACAGATTCTCGTTGTGATACTGTAAGAAGCCCCTCAGGGGTCGCAGCAAGTTTTTACTAAAATTTTGAACGCTGACCGTCTCCTCTGGGATTACCGTTTATAGGGTTCCCCACTCACTACCTGGAGGCCTGGTGGTTGTGGTCGATAGTTTTATGGCGCCATCAGTGCGCCTTTCCCTACTGGGTATCATCCTAGGCACTCAGAATTTGGTGAACAGAGGTTAACCACTCCCCCGTTCTCTGACACTCTCCTCCCAGCACAGCTGTGGTTGAGGACGGCTTATTTATTCACTGCTAACCTATCTATCAATATAGGCCGTTCACTATCCACCACCTGTGAACCGATTTTGATTTCCTATCGCCCGGTTCTAATTCCTAAATGTATATGGTTCGGTTCGGTCAACCGTACTCATTTCATTTATATCTTCGGCTTCACACTCAGAATCGGATAAATCATACTCGTATCCATTAGGATTTATGATTTGATAAAAACGTGATAAAATATTTCATTTGATATCATTAATAACGTATCGGATTAATTTATTTATTTATTTATTTAAGAATTCCAATTGGGCGACGCACAGACAAAGTCCAATTACGCGTCGCCTCTATCTTACAAACAAAGCTAAGAAATATAATAATAAAAATATAAATATACAAAATAATAAGAATAATAATTATAATACTACGAGATACAAAATATAAAAAATTAAAAATTAATTTTTACTCGAATACAAATTGAAAGTTTGAAAGTTAGTCAGGAGAAAATGAAGTTAAAATTAAGTTAATAGTGGACCGCTTAAAATACATATATGGAAGTCACTAACCATTTTTGGTTATCTAATATAGATACTTGGTGCGTGTGATTAAAGAAGTTGAAATACCTCGATCAAACAATTAGGACAATAAAAAACCAGTGCAACACTGAGGCAAAGCAACTAATATGTACAAGAGCAATTAATACTGATTTTGTGTTAGACAATGATAAACCCCAGATCTGTATTGTTTCATTGACAATGACAAGTCCAAAGAGAAGAAAAGCTCGTTATGACCACTTTGCATTCTGGTAAGCGGGTTTGAAGATCCAAGATTAGTACGCGAATGTAATGGAAGAAATAATTGATGGTTTCTCGTCCTATAAGCAGGAACATACAAATTCAACGATGATAAGGCAGATGTTTCGATTTTAAAATTTATTATTTTGTACAGAAGTAACTCATCATGTGCACGTCTCCTGTTTTCCAGACTAACCATACTAAAAATTTTCATCCTTGTGCCGTACATAATATTGCCTGAATGCGGGATAGATTTATATACCAAGAATGTTGTAAACTTTTTTTGAATTCGTTCTAATTGGTCAATATATTTATCGTAAAATGGATTCCAAATTTGAGTTGCATACTCGAGGACACTCCTAATTAGACAGTTAAAAAGAATTATGAACACCGCTGGGTCACGAAAATCTTTACCGATGCGAAATATATAGCCGAGAATTTTGTGAGCTTTAGAACAAATCGTATAATGTATCGTGATCTTCGATGTTTGGTATAATTTTGGTCAAATCGAATAGTTTCGCGTGCAATTCACATTTTGAAACGGATTTACATCCGTATGGCTCCTCAAATTTATTTGTAGTGGTCTGATTTGTGGAAAAGTTGTATATCATATTTTGCATAATACTGGATATATAGTGGATTTGCTGTTCAACCATTGTTTCCTGTTTGTGATAAATGACGACACAAACAATTTGACAGATAGTCGAAGAGAGAAAATTATTTTTACACTTCTAAAAAGTTTTAACGTTTACAACTTGAATTTTTTTAATTAGAGCCATCTATTGGTGTACGTAGGAACCACTTTAGGGGTATTGTCAAAACAACTATGGTTTTTAATTGTCGTTTCTGAAGTATTTTGTGGTGAAGTTGATATCTCGATTTTTCTTGTTCGTCTCGAACGAAATGTCAAAAAAAAAATTAAAAATATCTCTTACATTCTGTTAAAGTGAATAAGTTAAACACACATAAACCGTATAGTGATGACCCTAACGTGAAAACCATTCCGTACCATAGGAGGGCGACGCCTTAGATGACGACCTCATTGCTCTCTGTGTAACCCTAAATAAATCAGACCGCGTACGGGAGACGAGTTCAGTTTATAGTCGTGGGAACCACATGCCACGGCCAATTACTGTCGCCATTGTCGTCATCAATATATAAATCTGTTCTAGGTGGGACTGTATGGCTTGGAAGTTCATTCATTAGTACCGTACGTGACCCACACATTTAACAAGCGAGTTTGGTGGCAGGGTAACAACCTACACAAATGCCTCAGAAGAAGAATGACGGAAGAACGGAAAACAAAATCGATCACGGCATAGTCTCTAGCAGACAATCCAGCAGCATTTTAAACCTTAGATCTTACAAAGGTGCAGACACAGACAGCATATTCATATTCAAATATAAATGCAATAACGGTTATTCCGCCATTTATAATTTTGTACTAGAGTATCATATTGTTACGATTTTGCCTTGTCACTCAAATCGTTCGATTCACTGGATTGTGAATAAATACACTGCTTCAAATTTGAACTCACACAATTTATTTACACAACACAATTTATTATACAACACAAAATTCACAATTAATTATTATAATTATAACACACTTTTTAATTATCACTTTAATAATCGCTTTAATAATCACTTTAATAATCTTTCTATTTAACCTTCACTGTATCACGTTTAAAATATGACTCAGCATTCCACGTCAACGCGCGCCTTTATATACCAAAATGTTTGTTTCTAGAATAATCCTAAATGCGCATCAAGCAAATATGTTAGTATAGAAATGACGCCTAAATGTTGAACCAAATCATAAATTATAAATGCAATTGAGCAATTAATGAAATTAGCTTATTCTATTCTAATCTAGGTGTCACCGTAACAATATTTTATTTGACAGATGTCAAATATTTACAAACGTTGCGGCTAAGTAAGATGGAGAAAAATATACGTTCGAAAAAGTTGCTAATGGCAATACTATACAAGTTTATGTATACTATCGCGACATTTAATTAACAATTATAGCAATAAATCTGAATTCGGGTATAAATATTTCCGATTACCAGCTAAATTATAAATAAAAATGTTATGAGTTTGGTATGAGCGAAAATCATCAAATCAAGATTAATATTTTACTAGGGTTGCCAGACGTCCTGGTTTTCCGGGATTGTCCCAGTTTTGAGATCATTGTCCCGGTGTCCTGAAAGAGGTCTTCGGGATGCTCAATTGTCCCGGTTTTTTTGCATTGTAATATTGCAAACAATATTAAAAATTTTGGAGGACAACTGCCTCCAAAGTTTCGTTTATTTATCACTTTTTCTATTTTTCGAATTAGCTTTCTTGTTCGATGGGTTTTAATATGAAAATTTTCCTGTTGGGTAGTTTGTTTTTATTATGAATGACAGATGGTTAAGTTTTGTTTTTGTTTAATTTAATCTGTGGCCGTTGTGGGAAAGTTATTTTTTTATTTACAATATTTAAAGCTAATAAAAAATTATTTAAAAATATGTGAGTTTATTGCTTTTTATATTTATACTTGGTTTATTATTTTAATTTTTTATATAGTTACCCTAAAAATGCCAAAAAGAAAGTGTCAATTTCTACAAAAATATACAGAGCAATTTCCTTTTATTAAAAAAGGCAAATTTGACACAAGCGTTTTGCAAGCATTGTAATTCGAATTTTAGTATCAGTCATGGTTGTTTGTCTGATATTAAAGATCATATCAATAGCCAGAAACACAAATCTGCAGTTGCATCTTCAAGCATGTGTAAGAAACCTTTGACAACATTTTTTGTACAACGTGATAGTACTGATGAAGACAAGGTAATTGCTAACGAATTATGTTTTGCATATCATGTTGTAAAACATCACCAGTCTTTTAATTCAACGGATTATGTTAACAAATTAATACCCAAGCTATTTAGTGATTCAAAATTAGGTGCAAAGTATTCAGCTGGTAGAACTAAAATAACAAAATTAATTACAAAAGTTCTTGCCCCACATACATTAGAAATAATTTTGAATGAATTATCAATGTGTTCATTTTATAGTATTAGCAAAGATAAACATATAAAGATGAGTATTTATCATGGCACGCCGATGCGCACTAAATAAAATCGATACATTTGTAGGGGAAAAAGTGTATAGCCAAAATGAAAAGTGCATCTATCATTTTACGTGGCTCGATAATTTCTCTTTCTGCCGTCTAGTATTTCCATATGATCGAGTATAATTACATAACAAAAAAAAATTATTTGTTTGTACAGTATAAAACACAAATTATTCTTTTAAATTTGCTTGCATTATTCTATGAAACTATGGTGTTTACTGTATGTAAGCGACAAAAAAAAACAAAAACAAATCCAATCCATTTATTATTTTCGTTTGGAAATATCTCTCTCTACACATCATTTATATTTAATAAAACAGAATGAAACGAAAACTCTATACGATTATGTACAAAGTACAATATATAGATTTACTCGTATCGTTCCTTCCCATTTTAGGTATGTATAACAAAATTAACACGTGCAAATATAGCACGTGGCATTAAAAGATAGATGATCTGTTTCAAAACCAACAACAATATAATATAATAATTGTTGTTGGTTTTGTCTGTTTTGTTTACGCATTATACATACATACATGTAGCTGCATTGAATGTATTTTATTTTGGTATGATAAATCAGTACACCGGCGAAATGAAATGTAAATGAAAAATTGGTTAAATTTTTTGGTTTCAATCAAACATGAATATGTTAATATGAAACGAAAGAAAGTGTATAAGTGTTTGTAACTACAATTATATTATGTTTTGGTAAAATGTAAATAATAAATTGAAAAAAGTGTATTTGGATCAACAATATTATGGATGGATTTATAAAATTATAAAAATATTATTAATATCCTGCCGCTTTAAACTTTGTTAATGAATTTATTTAGGTAGTTGTTTTACATTTATGCAAAATAAGTTTTCATTTTTCCTAGCTATGATTTGTATCGCGAAAATATGAATGAGTTTAATCTGAACGAATCAGAGCTTATAATGTCCAATTGCAACTTTTCTTCTTAGGATTGTTACACACAATTTTCATTTCGATCGACATTTCATTACTATATTTATGAAGATTTTGAACTATATATATATATATATATATATATATATATATATATATATATATATAAAATATATATATATATATATATATATATATATATATATATATATATATATATATATACATATATATATATATATATATATATATATATATATATATATATATATATATATATATATATATATATATATATATATATATATATATATATTTTATATATATATATATATATATATATATATATATATATATATATATATATATATATATATATATAATATAAATATATATATATGTATATATATATATATATATATATATATTATATATATATATATATATATATATATATATATATATATATATATATATATATATATATGTTTATATATATATATATATAATATTAGGTATATAAGTCGGGTTAATTACACCATTTATAAATCAAGAACGGGTGGACCGATTTTTATGATCTTTGTTTTGTTGGATTTGTCTTCGCTCCGAATATAGCATAATAACTATTAAAACATCGGAAAAATTCACCAAAAAAATTAATCAAGAAAATTCATTTTCTCATACATTTTGTATGGAATGGCATTTATGATGATATCAGAGAATGGATTCACTGATTTCGATAATTTTTTTTTATTTTGTATGTCCCAATATAGTGGTGGTTTAGGGAAAAAAGAAAAGTTGAAAAAACTCAAAAGGAAACCCCAAAAAATCTAATAAAACACCTTTTTTATATGAATTTTGTATGTGTAGTTTGTATGTGACGACTGACGAGTGGTGCAGTGGTTAAAGCTTTGTCGCTTGGGCCGGTTCAGGAAATCCCGATCTCGAGGTGAATGAGGAGATACATAACCAGGCTTTGCTTTTGATCGAAGACATGTGTTTTCGCATGTGCGGTCATATATAATATAATGGTCTAGATTGGGATTCTAACCTGAATCTTGAACGCATTTAAAAATTTGGATTTGCTTAAGTAAACAAGACCATTTCTTCTTCATATTGAACAGAACTTTGAAAATTCTTAAACACTTATGGTTAATAAGGAAGACATGTTTTTTCGCATGTGCGGCAGTTTGTTAGTCAAATTAGGAATGCCAACGCCATGTCGTGGAATGAACGACGCTTTCAATCGAGAATTGGAACGTGAACATTAATACGATCGAGATGCATTGAACCAATCAGTTCGAACCAATGTACCACTGTTGAACCCCCAACAGAAAGAAGTGTACGATACGTTAGTGAAGGCAATTCATGATGGAAATGGTGGATTATTTTTCCTCGATGCGCCCGGTGGAACTGGGAAGACATTCCTCATGTCATTGATTTTGGCCACTGTTCGTGCGAGATCCGATATTTCTGTAGCAGTTGCTTCTTCTGGGATAGTGGCCACATTGCTAGAAGGATGTCGAACGGCTCATTTGGCGTTGAAATTGTCGTTAAACCTTCAATCGGCTGAAAACCCGATTTGCAACATTGCGAAACACTCAGCAATGGCGAAAGTTTTTGTAGCAAGTAAAATCATCATCTGTGGCCCTATTCTGGTAATTCCCGGGGAATGGAAATTTTAAATTTTGTAGGAGTTTTATTCCCTTTTCCCCAAAAGTGTATTCTGGCTTTTGGGGAAAAATTTTTTTGAGAAAAAATTATTCCCTATTATAGCAGTTTTGACGTTTATTTTTTCATACCTATTTTAGGAAAGAATTAATTGGGAATAGAATTGAACGGAAGTTTATTGTATTTTATACTTGTAGCAATATTTTGCTACAAAACATGTAGTTTATTCGTACGTTTTTCAATCGTTCAATTCGGTAAGGATTTTAATTATAATTAATCGAATCCTTCATGCAATCAAAGAAGTGAGTTTATTTGAATCAGTAACATTAATGTTCAGTCCACAACAGAAAATTTATTGTTGAACATTTATTACGCAAATGCGTGAATTACAATTGATAAATTGATGACCAAAATTGATTTTACTGCCGGATTTTCATTTTTCGGTATTTAATTTATTTATTTTATTATAAGTATGTATTACATTATTACTTTCGACTTCTATGGTTGATAAATGAGCGTTTGTCACAGGGATTCCCTATCATGATTAGTAAAATCATTGCCAATTTGATTTAAAAATTTCATAGTGCTAAACATTTTCATAGCGTTGGCCGCGATTTCACTCAACATGTTCCCAACTGTTGGGTGCCCTGAAATCGCCCAATGTGATTACCCCTAAATACGACATACCAATTTAGATAATCATAGAACATCCTGGATGTATTCCATCCATACGTTATGGTATAGTTATGCTTAGACATCTCTGAGATTTTTGTTACTTAGAATGATGGGTGGACAATTCCATTCGCAATTTTGACCGTGGTTTATGACCCCCATCCAGAAAGATCAGTTCAAACTATATATGGAAAATCTGATTCAAATGTTGATTTAAATCACAAATTTTGATTTGAAATCTTGTTAGCGCCTTTGCGTTGTTTTATGAAACATGAACTAGACCGGATCAGATCAAGAATCAAGAAATAGAGATTATCTGAATACTTTACGATATCAAGAAAACCGTCAGATGAGCATAACTCTTTTTATTGGAATAGCACATATAATTTTAGAACGTCTGAGTATCTCACGTGCATAACTACTAGTGATTTCTAACACGGTGGTACTTCAAAGTAGGGGAATATCCGACTTTTTCTTGAAATTGATAATCTATCAAAATCGCTTAGTCAGGGATTCTGTCGCCTTGCGTGGTTATGATAAACTTCATGAGACAATTTCGAGAAATCATGTAAATGTTCAGATAACTAAAATAATCATAATCCGCATTAGATTTTAAAATATTTCTAGCGTTTATTTCTGACATTGTGTAGTGTGTTTCGATTGTACCATGAAGAAGAAGACCGTTTTTTTTTGCGAGTGCGAGGTGCAGATTTTTCCGTCATTCAAATACATATTGCAAATTAAAGTTAATAGTCTTAGTTTCAAAAATAGTATTATTAATTAGAATCTAAATACATAATATATTTTCCAAATGCTATGTTTCCGTTGTAAGTAACTTCTGAGACTAAGTAAGACTTATGAAATTTTGGCAGTATACTACTGTGGGCAAAAAGTAGTAAGACTTATTAATTTAAATTTCGCGCGGAAAACCATTCGTCGAAATATTTTTTTTCTATGTTGGTATGACTATCGGTGACATCTGTGCCAAATTTCACATCAAAATAATCATTAGTGTCTAGTATACGCTTGTCTTTCTGAAGTACAAAAAGTTCGTTCGGCGATTTTTACGTAATGAGTGAAATTATTCAACAAAGAAGTTCCATTAAATTTTGTGCGCGGAATCAATTTTGTGGTGCCGAAACGTTCAGAATGTTGCACGCAAAAGGCCTTTGGTGATAATTGTATGTTGCGAGCAAGTGTTTTTGATTAGTACGAATTGTTCAAAGAGGGTCGAGAACGTGTTGACGACGAACCACGCCTAGGACAGCCATCAACATCAACTGATGATCAACACGTTAATAAAATCAAAAAATTGGTGCTCGAGAATTGACGATTAACAGTCAGAGACTTTACTGGCATCGTTGAAATATCGGAAGGAACAGTGAAAACCATTTTGAAAGATCATTTCATCATCAACGATTTTCATCATCTCATACTGCATTGGTTTTACGTGATTTTTCCGCCAAAAATTCCATCCATATCGTTCCGCAACCACCGTATTCGTCTTATTTAGCTCCGTGTGACTTCTGGCTGTTCAGCAAACTTAAACGACCGCTCCGGGGAAACCGTTTTGAGTCAATTGAAGACATTAAACGTGAATCGCTACGCGCATTTGAGGCTATTCCGAAAATTGACTTTAACAACTGTTTTGAGGATTGGAAAAAACGTTGGCACAAGTGTATTGTGGCCGAGGGGATTACTTAGAGGGGTACAAAATAGATTTGGAGAAATAATTAAAGAATTTTAAAATTATGAACAAAGTCTTACTATTTTTGGCCCACAGTACTATGAAATCGATATTGAGGAATTCAAATTTAAAACAATATCATTTCTCACGTAAGTCAACTTAACCCTCGTCAGGCGGCATAGGTACAATTGTACCTTTCCTGTTTTTAAATACTAATAAATCTTCTTGTAGAAGCAGAAGAGAGTTAAAGCTTTGTGAGATCTCTACGTTTTAATAATGTAGAGATTTCAAATATTATCTATTTACAAAAATTATCTCTACAAGACGATTATCATATAAAATATCTGAAAGTTCAATTGTACGTCTGCCACCTTTCAGCGTTGTAAAATTATGCCGCCGGACGGGGGTTAAGTGGCTTTTGGTTGTTGCCACTGAGTTGATTCATTCATTTTCTTCGAAAAATACTAATTTCAGAAATTGTTAGGTATTTTAATATTATTGAATTCAAATCTCATATCATCCGTATACACATAGAAAAAATCATTAATGCATTTCATTTAGACAAATCAGGAATATACATACATAATTCATATATACAAAACACAAATATGTATGTATGTGTTGTTTACTGCGACCATTAAAAACCGAAATAACACATTTTTTCCTTTTCTTTGTAAGATTTTGATTTTTTCCGCATCAAAATCCTCCAAATAATTTTTACCATTTTTTGATTTACATTTCATGCACACCAAAATAAAATACATTCAATGCAGCTACATGTATGTATGTATAATGCGTAAACAAAACAGACAAAACCAACAACAATTATTATATTATATTGTTGTTGGTTTTGAAACAGATCATCTATCTTTTAATGCCACGTGCTATATTTGCACGTGTTAATTTTGTTATACATACCTAAAATGGGAAGGAACGATACGAGTAAATCTATATATTGTACTTTGTACATAATCGTATAGAGTTTTCGTTTCATTCTGTTTTATTAAATATAAATGATGTGTAGAGAGAGATATTTCCAAACGAAAATAATAAATGGATTGGATTTGTTTTTTGTTTTTTTTTGTCGCTTACATACAGTAAACACCATAGTTTCATAGAATAATGCAAGCAAATTTAAAAGAATAATTTGTGTTTTATACTGTACAAACAAATAATTTTTTTTTTGTTATGTAATTATACTCGATCATATGGAAATACTAGACGGCAGAAAGAGAAATTATCGAGCCACGTAAAATGATAGATGCACTTTTCATTTTGGCTATACACTTTTTCCCCTACAAATGTATCGATTTTATTTAGTGCGCATCGGCGTGCCATGATAAATACTCATCTTTATATGTTTATCTTTGGTATTAGTACGGATGCCAGTAACCACAAAGCGGAAAAAATGTTCCCACTAGTTATTCAATATTTTAATAAAAATGGAACTAATGTGAAACTTTTAAGGTGAAACTTCAGAAATTATTTCAAATTTTTGAATCCAAATTTTGAACGATCACAAAGTGGATTTAAAAAAATGTGTAGCATTTTGTGGAGACAATGCTAATGTCAATTTTGGTGGTGTAGCAAGATTAGGAAGAAACAATGTTTTCACAAAATTAAAGGACCTGTGGCTGCCTCCAGCATTCTTAAATTCGGCTTCAAGGGTTCACGGTTAAACGACATACTTCACACCACATAATCGGGTAACATTTTGAATTGAGAACGAAAGGCCGAAATGAAATCGGATGTACGGTCGAATAAAAGAAACGAAGGTAAAGAGGATGACGATGGCATTCTCTCAGTGTTTTTACATGATACAAGTTGTCGTTAACTTGTATCGCGCTTTAAAAATAAATTAAGAAAAACTCACATTGTATAATTTTCATTTAGTTTATTTTTCATAATTAATAATTAAAATAATTTAATGTAAATAACAATTTAATGTAAATAGTAAAAAAATAATACATGGAGTCAGAATAGTAATACGTATGAGAGTCAAATAATTAATTACAATAATACCTCATTTCGGTAGTGGTGGTCATCCAGGTGGTACGTGTACGCATATGAACAACCAGCACACCTACAAATGGTAACCCCGACAAAAAGGAATATTAGTTGTCATAATACAACGTAACGTGCTACAATTAATTTAAAAGATTGACAAAAGATAACATAAAAACCATATGCCAACATCGTAATGATACTACAAATGGTCACGGCTCACTGAAACTAAATCTAATATTATTTGGAGCATCGAGCAGCATCGCAAATTTTTAGCACTTATAAATACAAATACCTGATCATCTTTAATCAAAAGATTGGCAACATCAAACAAAATCATCATAGAAGAAGGAAAAGCAGTCATCGAATTCATTTACAAATCGGGTGAATCCATTTTTGTTTTCTTTACCTTCCATATGTTTCGGTTATTCGTTGCTGGGTTCATCCGATATCATATTCGATTTTCGTTCTATTTTTAATATCGACGGTCGTTTGCAATATTTTGTTTTATAATCATATATACACATATATTACGTATTTGTAAATAGTTTTTTTTTGTGTGTGAAAATATAAAGTCATTTAATCATGGATTCGGACAACGAAGCTAACGGTAAAAGCGGTAAAAATGGAGGCGAAGCATCTCCTCGCAAAGTTAAGCATGATAAGTCACACGGTAGTTTCGTGGAACGGGTTTCGGTCAAGACACCTCCTTTTTGGTACGAAATGCCAGAACTTTGGTTTGCCCAAATGGAGGCACAATTCATGAACGCTAATATTACGCAACAACAAACCAAATTCAATATTATTGTTGCGGGTCTCGATCAAAGAGCGTTAAACACGGTTAGCGATGTAGTGTTACAGACTGCAACTGACAATAAATATGACGATTTAAAACAAGCACTAATTTCTCGATTAACAGAGTCAGCGGATGCTAAGCTACAGAAGCTTTTAAAAGACCTTGACTTGGGCGACAAAAAGCCAACCCAATTGTTGCGTGAAATGAGGAATTTAGCTGACAAACAACTAGCAGAAGATTTACTAAAAAAACAATGGGTCCAACGTTTACCGCAACAAATACAAATCATTTTGGCGCCCAGTACCGAAAGCTTAACGAATTTGGCAATTATGGCCGATAAAATTTTGGAGGCCTATTCCAATTCAAATGTAATGTCAATCTCTAGCGAAAGTAGAACCGAGGTGTCGGCAGTATGTAATCCAAAAACTCAGTCCGATCTTGAGGTCAGAATTCAAGAATTTATTCTTGAAATTAAGGGATTAAAGACACATTATAGGAATGACAGAGCAAGTAGTTCGCGACAACGCTCCAGGTCTCGATCATCAGGAACGAAAGGGCACACTTTATGCTGGTATCATTTTAAATTTAATGATAAGGCAAAGAAATGCGTACAGCCTTGTGCTTACGTACAAAAGCCGGAAAACTAGCTTCCTCACCGCAGATGACGGCATGCGAGGGGGGCAATAGTGCCAATTGTCGTCTAATAATATACGATGTCTCTAGCAAATGCAGTTATCTAATAGATACAGGGGCCGAAGTATCTGTCATTCCACCATCGCTCGAGGACAAACAAAAGGGTCAAAATGAGTTCACGCTGTTCGCTGCAAATTCGTCGCAAGTTAATACATATGGCACTCAGATTTTAAAACTTGACTTAGGCCTTAGGTGAAATTTTAGCTGGAGGTTCATTATAGCAGACGTTTCCAAACCTATCATCGGAGCCGATTTTTTAAAGCAGTTTGGGCTAATAGTCGATATAAAACGGAATCGTATAATTGATCCGATTACAACTCTTCATACGACTGGACGAACTATCAATATAATGTCTTCATCGTTGACTACCATTAGTGCCATGGCTATCGATACGGAAATTGGACGTCTGTTAAGAAAATTTAGTGAAATTACTGTTGACAGTGCAGTTATAAGACCAATTAAGCATGCAGTTACTCATTTTATCCAAACCAAAGGACCACCGGTGGCAGCAAAGGTTCGTAGACTCGCTCCGGATAAGTTAGCTACGGCAAAGATAGAATTCGACTACATGCTTCAGTCAGGAATCTGTAGACCATCCGATAGTCCATGGGCCAGCCCACTACATTTGGTTCAGAAGAAAAGTGGAGATTGGAGACCCTGTGGTGATTACCGGGCACTGAATGCTGTCACTCAGCCTGACCGCTACCCAATACCACACCTCCAGGACTTCGCACATCAACTACGTGGCTGTACTATATTTTCTACATTGGACCTAATACGAGCGTACCATCAGATACCAGTGGAACCGTCAGATATACCGAATACCGCTATCATAACACCCTTCGGGTTGTTCGAGTTCACTCGAATGGGATTTGGTTTGAGAAACGCTGCACAGTCATTCCAACGATTTGTTCATTCTATTTTTCGGGACCTTAATTATTGCTATACATATATTGATGATTTTTTGATCGCTTCACGAGATATGAACGAACACATGATCCATCTGGAACAAATTTTTCAACGTTTACAGGATCACGGATTAATTATCAATGCAAATAAATGTGCATTCGCTAAGGCCGAAATAAACTTTTTAGGCCACACTATTAATAAATCGGGTATTAAGCCGATGTTAGAACGTGTTCAAGCGATATCTGATTTTAAACAACCAGAAACCATAGTAGAATTGCGATGCTTCCTCGGAATGACCAATTTTTATCGGCGATTTGTCCCAAATGCAGCTGAAAATCAAGCATTGTTAAACGAATACCTAAAGGGGAGTAAAAAGAACGACAAACGTAAAATTGACTGGACCGATAACACGAAAATAGCTTTTGTGAAATGCAAACAACAATAAATCGACGCAGCAATCCTCGCGCATCCGGACACTAAAGCACATCTCGCTATGATGGTTGATGCATCAGAATATGCAATCGGTGCAGTAGTTCAGCAGCAAGTAGAGGATAGTTGGCAGCCTTTAAGCTTTTATTCGGTTAAACTTTCGGACACCCAGAAACGCTATAGCGCATACGACCGCGAGCTATTAGCGGCATACGCTGCTATTAAACATTTTCGTTTTTTGCTGGAAGGTCGCACTTTTACATTGTACACGGATCATAAGCCCTTAGTTTATGCATTTCAGCAAAATCCAAATAAGGCTTCACCTAGGCAATTTAGATATCTGGACTATATTGGGCAATTCACGAACGACATACAACATGTCTCGGGTAAGGACAACGTTGTAGCAGATACTCTATCGCGCATTTGCAAAATTGATGTACCAGAAGCTATTGATTATACTAGGATTGCCGAAGCACAAAGTCAAGACAGTGAGTTACAGGATTTAATTGAAACAAATAAGTCGCTCGAATTTAAAAAATTTCCAATATTAAATTCAGACAAAGAAATCTTTTGTGACATTTCTACAAAGTGTATTAGACCGTATATACCAAAAGAATTCAGAAAAATGGTATTCGATATGGTGCATGGTTTGTCACACCCCGGAGTTCGGACTACCACTAAAATGTTGGCTAGTAAATACATTTGGACATCAGTCAACCAAGATGCTAGAAAATGGGCTAAATGTTGTATAAGTTGCCAAAAGTCTAAAGTTCAACGCCACACCAAAAGTCCTACTGGTCAATTTCCATTATGTAGCAAGCGTTTTGAAGAAATGCACGTAGATATTATTGGTCCAATGCCAACTTCTAACGGTATGAAATATTGCGTCACAATAATAGATCGATATACTCGCTGGCCAGAGGCCATTCCAGTAGCGGATATCAAGGCACAAACAGTTGCAAGTGCAATTTATAACGGTTGGATCGCACGATTTTGCATACCTGTAACTATAGTCACTGATCGAGGAATGCAGTTTGAATCAGAATTATTTCAGGAATTGTCCAAGGTATTGGGGTTCCAACGCAAACGCACTACATCGTATAACCCACAAGCCAACGGTTTTATCGAACGTTGGCACCGCTCTCTAAAAGCATCGTTAATGTGTCATAACCATCTAGACTGGACAATCTCGTTACCAACAGTTTTGTTGGGATTGCGCACAGCATTACGGGTGGAGTTTAATGCAACAGCGGCAGAAATGCTTTACGGCAAAGGTTTACGATTGCCAGGACAATTCGTAGGCAGTTGTAATAACCATGATTACCAGTCCGAATTTGTCAAACAACTGAAAACTGCAATTGATCAAATTAAACCAAGTCTTGCATCACGACACGGAAATCAAGCATCGATCTTTATTCATAAAGAGCTTAGTTCATGCTCACATGTATTTGTACGAACAGATGCGGTTAGAACATCTCTGCAGCCTCCTTATGAAGGACCATTAAGCGTCAGTAGCCGTACGGAAAAATATTTTACCATACTTATGAAGGGGAAATCTTGCAATGTTTCAATAAATAGATTAAAACCTTGTTCCACTATGGAATATGACTCAAACGATCGTGAGACAAACGAAAACTTGCCGACATGTAATAGTACGATTCAACCTACGATTTTAGTACCTAACGTTAGCCAAAAGAAATCTTCAACGGATGACAAACGCACGGTTCACTTTCAGTGTGAGCCGAATTTGGTCACAACACGAACAGGACGGGCCACTAGACTTCCCACGCGTTTTCGTTAAGCGTTCATGGACATTCACTGGCAAGGGAGTAGTGTGGGTGCCTCCAGCATTCTTAAATTCGGCTTCAAGGGTTCACGGTTAAACGACATACTTCACACCACATAATCGGGTAACATTTTGAATTGAGAACGAAAGGCCGAATCGGGTTCTGATAAAAAAAACGATTTTAAGGCTTCAAATATCTTTAAAATTCTTTCTATTGCTGGCAAAAGCGAAAGCCATCTTGTTTTTGAATAAGAAAGCACTGCTTGGTATTCCAATTTAACGAATTCACAAAATTCTTTGAAACGTTCAGTTCTACCAGTATATATTGAAAAATAGTTGAATATTTTGTAAACGATTGAGTCAATATCACAAGATAATCGACCAGTAGATGTTTGCATAGTATTGTTTAAAATATGTGCAGGACAACCTATACCTTCAATATCGGTACCTAATTGGTCTGTAGGTGTGCTGGTTGTTCATATGCGTACACGTACCACCTGGATGACCACCACTACCGAAATGAGGTGTTATTGTAATTAATTATTTGACTCTCATACGTATTACTATTCTGACTCCATGTATTATTTTTTTACTATTTACATTAAATTGTTATTTACATTAAATTATTTTAATTATTAATTATGAAAAATAAACTAAATGAAAATTATACAATGTGAGTTTTTCTTAATTTATTTTTAAAGCGCGATACAAGTTAACGACAACTTGTATCATGTAAAAACACTGAGAGAATGCCATCGTCATCCTCTTTACCTTCGTTTCTTTTATTCGACCGTACATCCGATTTCATTGAGAAACCACCAAAATCAATACTAGAATGGTTTAACAATTCTCTGAGTGAGGCATATCTTTGGTTTGTACATAGCCAAGCTAGCTCAGTTCATAATCAAATTTTAAAAATTGAGAGATGTTGTATGTCAGTTTTGAAATTTTAGATGTTTTAGAACTAACTGTACAAATTGTAGAAAAAAAAGTGATTCAAAATTTTTACCAGCAAGTGTTAGGACAATTTTAAGAAAAAATGAAGAATCTGGTTTATCGAGTATGGTGGAAATTAAGCAGTTTCATAATGACACAATTCAATTTTATGAAACATTTGTTACTTATTTAAGCAATTGGATCACGCCATTAAAAAAGTATTCGGTGTTTTCATGGATGAATTATTAGAAACTTTTAACTACCTAAAAGAAAAAAATATAATTTTAAATGATCCGTTCCTATTCAGCCAAATTCAAACCGTTTCAACGATAATGTCAGAAGACAAAAATAGAGAAGAAAATGAATGGGCGCAGAAATTAACCTCCGAAAAATGGAGTTTTATTTTTTCCAAAATGGAAACTGAATTTGCAGAACAATTTATCGATATTTTTAAAATATGTGGATATTTATTTTGTATTCCTGGCCATAATGCGAATGTGGAGCGCATATTTTCCCTAATGGAAATTCAATGGTCGGATGAAAGAAATCGGTTACTACCGGAGACTGTTGAAGCAATATTAAAATGCGTCGTTAATTTTACATTTAATTGTTACGAAATGCATGAATACATATTAAAAAATACAAATTTGTTAAAGGAGGCAAGATCAAGTCGTAAATATGATTAGGAGTGTTTTAATAATGTATTTCCACGCTTTTGTATTTCCATTTTTGTATTAAAAATACTTAGTTCCTTTATTTTTGTGTTATTAATTTTAAGTTTTTTTTATTTTATTGACGTTTTTCAATTAATATTATATATTAAGTTTTTTGTTACAATGAATTTTTTATGTTTTTAAACAAATTTTTATTTTCTTAAAAAAAATTTTACTGTCCCGGTTTTTCTTGGTGAAAATCTGGCAACCCTATATTTTACTAGCATACATGTATGCAGTACAAATCACAGCTCTGAAAATACCATGTCATTAAACTACAGAAAAACTCTAAAAAGTTCTCAAAAATTACTTTAAATCTTCCTTCTTTACAAGACAAAAGCCGATAGTTCGACCCATAAAATATATCACGTAAAATTTCTAAAAAAAAACTAATCAGGGTTGGGTAAATAATTAATATCATTTATTTGTCCCAGCCCCGAAAATTTTTCTGACGTCATATTATGTTTTTTTTTATATTCCCTTTGTATCCTGCTCCTATCGAGATTCGAACCCGGCACCACCCGATCCAAACGCCAAAGCTTTAACCACTGTGCCATTTGGTCGGTGATGTCATATTATCTTGAAAATACAATATTTTTACTCTCAGCCCAGAAAAATGTTTGTGTCATGATAGTTTTAGCTGTCATGACAGTAAATATTTTCAGGGCTGAGAGTAAAAATGTGGAGATTTTTAGGGCTGAGAGTAAAAATTATCATGATAGCTATAATTAGTGTTGCCACGCATTTTTTAGGGATGTAATTAGGGCTATCTTCACATACAGCAACGTGTTTTTATTATTAAAACTTCAAAATGCGGTAGAGTAAATGCTTCAACAAACCGTGCTATTAAACTTATCATTGAAAAATTTGTAGAAACTGGTTGAGTTCAAGATCAGAGAAGCATAATTTATTATCGTAGTGGTCGTTCAAGAGAAAATAATGCAGCTGTTAGCACAAGTATTGCTGAAGGACATCAATTCGTGATCGTTCACAGCAATTAAACCTCAAACCAACAACTTTGTTCAATATTTTAAACAAAAATCTTCGTAAAGTAAAGGATTACAAAATACAGTTAACAGAAGCATTAAAGCCAAATGATCACGCATTACGTCGGCAGTTCGTTAATTGGGCCATAGAAAAATAATGAGAAAATGTAGTTGAAATTGGTGGCTATGTCAATAAATCATACTTCCGCATTTGAGGTGAAGAAAATCCTAGAGAATTGTTTGAAAACACAATCAAACCAAAAAAGTTGCGTGGGTGTGAATTTAGGTGTGCGGTGGCATAATTGGTCTACGTAATTGGTCTATATTTTTCGAAAATCAAATTGGCAATGAGAAACTTTTTGTGGAGTCAATTGGAAGATATTGATGTGCAGA
This sequence comes from Nephrotoma appendiculata, assembly GCA_947310385.1. NCBI lineage: Eukaryota > Metazoa > Arthropoda > Insecta > Diptera > Tipulidae > Nephrotoma > Nephrotoma appendiculata. The sequence goes on from OX371225.1 coordinate 180,247,714, forward strand.
ATGAGTGGTTTCAGCAGGATGCCACCCAGCAACAGAATCAATTGACCTTTTATAAGAAAAGTTTAAGAATCGAATAATTTCGAAGAACAGACGTGAATTGGCCACCAAGATCATGCAATTTAACGCCATTGGACTTCATCTTATGGGGTTTCTTGAACGATAGCCGCTGCAATGAAGAGTGTTACGATTGTTGGTGTTATAATCTCACTCTCACCACATCCTGTAAGCTGTTGTAGCTAGTGCAAGTATGTTTAATGTAGAACTCTTAGCCTGGTTCGAAAGGTATTGGAGATTTGCCCGTGTACAATCTCCAAGGTCGTGTTTGTAATAAATCCGATATGATGGTAATCCGAGGCCTTTTTGTAAGGTAACTTAGTTTTTTTATGAGAGATATTCGAAGGCCAATGACAAGGTATCGTATATAGAGATGTCTAAGTAAATTGGAGTTCGTCATCGCGTAGTACTAGAGCCATATCGCTTCTTTTGTAAAAGCCAATTTCTAACCAAATCCAACCGTGAAACGGTAAGTCATCGTGTAGTATTGACTCTATCGCTGCTTTTGTAGTAGCCAACATATTTATACGACCCGGCGAAGCAAATTTTTTATATTAGAATAAAAAAATTAAAAATTCAATCATTCGAATCTGTAGATGTCTAAGTAAATCGGTGTATGCCATCGTATAGTGGGATCCATCATTTCCAAACGTAAACTCATTAACGATGGTAAATTTCAATGCTGAAAGCAGCAAAGTTCCTAAAGCGATCTTTGAAAAAGGGTTGTAAGAGGCATAGCCACGCTACCAGTACGTTTTGTTTAAGATGATCGACAGCAAAGCGCGAGGTCGGACTAAAAATCATCTTTTAAGTTGGAAGCCTTCCAGTAAATGGAAACCAAAGAAGATTGCTTATTCATATACTTGAAATGGTCTCTGTTGGGATTTGAAGCAAGCGCGCAGTAGGTTGTTGAAATCTGATTTATGAAAATTAAAACATGGCGGAGAGTGAGAAGTGGCATTAACACTGCTTTGTCCATAACAATAGATGCTTAAGATAGGAGGATGGTGTTGATCTAATTGCGATTGATGGAACTGTTAATAGCGCCCAACGAAAATACAAGATCAAGCTGTCACCCTAAACTGTTTTGATTGGTAGAATATAGCAACCAAGGTTAATAATATTTTTTCCCATAATTGATATTGAACTGTAAATTGGTTTTGTCTTAAAATCTTACTGACTAAACTTCCTACATGTAAAACTTCGATGGAAATTGTTAGAGTATACATTTCTTTAGCTTGTTGTACTATCTTCTTAGTAAGCTTAATATGTTATTAATTTACCTTTGCCGGGGGGTACGCGTCCGCACTAACCGTGACAATGCTGTTTCTATTCATAAAAATATTTTATCGTTTCTATTTACATATCGATGTACATTGATAGTTACTTACATGACGTCAGAAGTCAATGAATCTACACATTATACTCGTACTTACTAGAAAATAATATAAATCACTCACTGTAACTTAATCTATACGTAAGAGTAAGGAGAACGAAGAAAGAAAATGTTGCTTGTTTAAGTACGAGTACCACATTCAATTCATCTTTTAGGTTGTACACGATGGTATATAAAGAAATGAGAGACGGTTTAATTTAAATATTAAATCTACATATCATAAGATATAACAATTATCTATTAGTTTCAGAATTATATGTGTATATGTGTTTAGAATACATTGAACAGATTCAGAATATTAACAAACAAAAAATAATAATACGAATGATTGTAAACTAGAGTTAAGAGCTTAAAACGCGTAAACTAGAAATTTTTGTGTTAAGTCATTCCTCGCGCTTTGCCTCTAATAGCAACAATAAAGGTGATTCAATTGCTTAAGTCAAAATTCTATAGTAAATATTTGTTGGTCGCATTACCGCCCGCCAATACAGAATAACAGCAATTAGGTCACACAAAAAACTTTTATCGAGTTATATAGTCAAAACCTACCTACTCGTACAATATTTCCATCCAATTTTTATTCAAACGTACGAGTAAGTATTTGACTTTATACTTAAAAGTTAATGGATAGATTTAATTATCTCATATATAAGACACGCGGTGTATTATGTGCATAGCTCCAAACTGGTTCTTTGTATTGTGGAGCAAGTAAAATTACATTTTTTTTTGAAAATACTTTAAACCGGTTTAAGTTAATTTACGTACTTAATAATATTAACAAATCGTTCAACTTTCAATTAGGCTAGAGCTTTATAAATTGCGAGTATGTATGTATGTTCACATGTGTGGACAAAGAAATTTTATTTTTATATTGCTTCTCCGCAATTTGTACTTTTAATCGCAAAGTATATACATATATCGGCGGGAAAATAATTTAATTTAGAGATTATTTATTATTGGCAAAATTTAGTTGATACGACATTCAACCGTGAGATATATTTTAATAAACCGATATTTAATACGCGACTTCCATAATTAACAGAAACGAGCGCGCGACAATCATAATTGGCCACCTATGCTGGCATTGGCGAAAACAATAATAAATGAGCGACGTGAAGTCACAGAATATATAAAGAAGCGACATAACTCCAATATTGTATGGATTTCTTTCGACTCGAATATTTGACCTTCTACATCAAAGTAGGAGTGGTAAAAATAGTTTAGATAGGTAGATAATAGATAGCGCTAGTAGTTTAAAAAAAAAATTAAATCGATTATAAAATCTTCGCAGTGTACAACTAAAATTTTCTCTCAATTGGCTCTCTCAATTTCAAATATCATTTGTTTTTGGCTGCATCAACCGTATTGCTTTTATTGGTAAAATTAATAACGATCGATCGATTAAACCGTAAAATAGATAGTGATATTTAATGTGTTGGTATTTTATTGCGAGAAGATGGTCAGAGATATTTTTTATCGTACGAACGAATATGTACCGGGACACGATCCTCAATAATACCGAAATGATAAAATTGTTTGGGGGATAAAATTACACGAAGAATTAAATTTAAGAATATTAAATTGGTGAAGGGTTGGAGTGAGGATTGTGAACTTCAAGAGAATTTGGAGTTGGATTTCTCACCCATTCGTTCCAAAATATGAACACACATCGATCATAACAGTTTGTACTACCTCAACAAAACGGCAACGTGTCACTAACCTGGCAGAAATCGAATGATGGAATATTGGAAAACCAAATCGATCAAGTTATGGTATCCCACAGTATATCCTACGTTAGATCGTACACAGACATGGCATCGATTATATGCATGTCATATTCCAATATAAGTGCAAACTGTCATCTACATTCAATAGAAAATCACAAAATACAGTTCAATGGTATGTTGATATTTTAAAAGGTCACGCATCACTGCAGAGTTACCAATCAGCCTAACTATTCAGTCAGCCATAACTACCGCGACAGAAAATACTATTGGAAGCGTAACGCAAAATACTATCTCCATACTAGGAACGCTGTGACATCTCCGTCAAGAGAAGCATGAACATATGAGGTCTTGCATCGAAAATATAAGCTTCCAAACGGAACAAGAAAGTTCAAAGGACTGTTTTGCTAATAGAATTTCTCTAAAGATTTCCACCCAAGAAATATAGCAATCAAAGACGGGAATCGAGAGTTTTTTTTTTATTTATTTAAATTATTACAACTGAATACAATTCATCTAGTAATTTTTCTTTCTTAATTTAGTCACTTATGAATGAAAAGAGGCCCATTGGCCAGCTCCATTTATAGGTTATTTACTGAAGTAGTTCTTGCTCTGGTGTCCTTAATCCATTAAATCAATTGGTTTCATTCTTTGCAATCGTTTTACTGCATGTGGAGTCTCCAACATACCACGAAGCTCTTCATTTACGTGTTGATAGATACGTTGTCCATGAATTACTGCAAATTTTTTTATTTCTTCTTGAGCCATCGGGATATTTAGGTCCCTATGAAGGTCATCATTCCTAATGTACCACGGTGCGTTAACTATATCCACCCACGTATCCCATCCATTTTACCCGAGTGTGGATTATCATTTCTCCGGTTATTTCATTTAATTTCAATAATTCTTCCTTATGTAGTTCAGCGTGTAGTGTTTATTGCCTGATCTGCCTGGGATTTTATAGTTAATTTTTTTAAACTTTTATTAACCGCAATATTCTTTCTTATTAGTGAATATTGATTGATGAAATGGTAAATATGTTATAATTTCTCTCGGGTTATTTTAAAGATAATTACCAAATATTTAAATTAAAACTAATAAATTAAGAGTTACGTTAATTCCGCTTAATACAGGTATCATTTTGATATGCACCAACACATATAAACGTTTAGCACAGATTTAGTAAAAACTTCACACTGCTATATAAACATGTAAAGTTTTTGCTAATTTTTTTACTAGTAAAACTTTACCAGTATCTGCACATGCATAGTCAGCGGGGATGATACCACCAGGTGCTGACGACCCAAATAGCATAAACCATTTTATTGATCTCAGGATTTTCCTCCTGCTTATGAATTGACTTACGTGGCCCGGGATTCTAGTAGTAGAAGATCCAGGTGACGCGATTTCGGGAAGATGGAATAATTGAATTTCAATTAGCTGCTCCAAATATTTCCAGCTAGTTTTAGTTCAAACCCCTTCCAATTGTTTCAGTTAATTCGGAATGCTAGAGAGAGAGATGGGATTACTGTATCTGATAACAGAATATGACTTTCTTGTAGGACTTCCAGTCTTCAGCAGCCCTTGTTTTCTTGGAATTTCTGAAAAGCAGCTAACGATTTGCAAGTTCTTAAGTATTTAGGTTCAGATTTATCGTGTGAAAGTAAGTTTTCTTGGAGTTCATCAAATGACTATATTGCCCTCGGCATCTCCGAATTCCATTCGATGAACCATGTGTTGAAGATCCCGATTTTTCCCATTCGTTGTTATGTACGTTTAGGCTCACTGCACTGAACCGATGACTCATCACGCCATTTTTCTTAGCCACATAAATCTAGGTGACGAGTAGTTAGAATTTTGGCTCTTCCATCAGAACAACATTCCAGTTGAAAATTGGACAGTCTGGATTACTCATTTGTAAATTTCAAGTACATCGCTTGGGTCTCTTAGGTTCCTCTGGCTTCACGCCTCACGACAAATCTTACCTAAACTTGCCTAAACAGCCTTCTAATAGAAGAACAACGACTATTGGTCTGCACAAGTGCCGATCTAGAATGATTCTCAATTAGATGACGACTATACCCTTTTCAACCTTTCTCCAAGCTTCATGCATCATACTACCGATTTAATGAGCTCATTCAAATACAGATACGACTTACGTTTATCGTTTTAAATGCCCACCTTCTCGTTTATTAGTTCGACACATGAGAACTAGTAATAACCAAAAACTGATTATGATTAATTGAACTGCTACTAAATATTAACGACACTCACAAAGAGAATATTTACGATATAAAGCATATTCAAGTTTTTCTGTGTCCAGGACCATCTGCAATTCTTGTTGATGTTCCGAACTCTATAGATATTCCAACCATTTTCGTGCATACCACCGTTTTTTTCGATTCTTGTTCCTCAAGCGATAGTTGTCTAATGTTAGTTGAGCATAAGCATTTTCTTGAGCATAGGCGCTGTTAACCTTCTTTCTGGGCATTCTTGCTTTGAAATATCAGGTTGGCTTTCTTAAATGTTTGACCTGGCTTCTTAGCATTCACTGTTTTACTATATTACTCATATTTTGAAATTCAATAGCCTGTAGAGTTTGCTGGGTGGTTTTGTCCACGGTGTACACATTTAGAAGCAGCGCTTAGGGGTTAAATAATCACTCTACATCCTAGGCTATTTGATGTTCATTGTGCTTTATCCTGATTATTTATCGCACCTATTTTGGCAATAACGGAGCAATCTAATGCGCCCTTGAGTACCACATCGGGTCTATTTTTTAATTCAACCCGAGCAAGCAGGCTTACCCCGGGTAGTGTACACCGAGCAAAGGTTGTACTGGGTAAAATTATCCGGTGCGCATAGAGTAAAAAATTGTTTTTTACTTTGCACACTCTTCGTACACTGACATTAATTTCAGAGTAAAATTTGAAGAACCGAGTAAGCTCGGTGTAAGCACAGTTCACAAATAAAAACGCAGTGTGCAGAGTAAAATTACTCAGGTTGAATAAAAAAACACAGAGTATTTTTTTACAGCGCACTGCTTGCTCAGGTTGAATTAAAAAATAGGCCCATCAACGACGAGGAAGAATGATCTAGTTTTCGGGTAATATAGAACTGTATTGAGTGCTAGCTCGGGTGTAAGGTATTGAACAAAGTGTACAAGAGATCGTTCGATGAAAACAAAAGCCTTTACTATACTGTAATATTATAAACCTATACCCAAAACGTATGAAAAGAACCATGTGCTTTAAATCCAAACACAAAGTGGCTATAATTAGTGAGCAGTGGAATACGTTAAACTTTAAACATACAGAACGATTATGTTTCAAATTAATAATGAATATTTAATTTCATGATTTTGTATATTAAACATATTTTCTGGTAAACAGAACGAGATCAATCAATCTCAAATCAGTTATTTTTTATTCGATTTGTATAAGAAAAGCCAAAATCTCTTTTAAGAATTTAGATCAAATAGTGATTGTAAAGTATTTTAACAGATGTGTGATAATTTAATAAAAAAATATTTTCGTTCTCTTGTCTAGTTTGTTGGCCATTAAACTCGGTAATATATCAATGAACGCATCATACAGCAATTTAGAAATTCGATTAGGCGATCGGTTGCACAGCACACAATGAATGGCAAATTTAAAACCATTTGCGTATATATTACCTGTTACGATTTCTATTTAAAATCAATTAATCTCGGATATTTCACCTGGAAAAATTATTTCCAAATTGAAACTGTTTATTTTCGTATTTTAAACGTGTGTAATTAATGTGGCGGTTAATATTTCACGCATAGATCGCGCGCGTCGACATATCACCGGATATCACTACACACACACACACATGCACACAAAATCATTTTGTTTATTTAAAATTTCGAAACCAGAACGAAAATCCAAAAATTAATAATCTGTATAATTGAAATAATATTTTTAATGGGCGATCGATATAAATTTTAGTCGATTTGCAGGGGTGGTGCACACGCTATACGAGTATACTAAAAATTTTTTTTCTATTTCCGCAGATTATGAGGTGGACGTAGATAAAATGAATTCAAAACTATTGCAACATAATATGAGTCGATTTAAAAAACGGGAACGTACACAGAACTGGGCCTACGAAGAGAAACGCTTCCTGTTGGAATTGTGCCGGAAAGATATGAAAATTATTGAGAATAAACGTTTGGACAGCTCATTGACGGCCATAAAAAATCGTGCCTGGCGAATAATTCATCAACAGTTTACGTCAACGTTTGGTACAGATCGTGATTGTAACCGGCTGAAGGAACAGTGGCGGCGCATGAAAGCGTGTACGCGAGCCGAAATAATCGATTATCAACATAGGATTACACGATACGGACAAGATATTGCGGATCGCAAGAAACCAAGCCCGTTTACATTTGAGATATGGGATTTTATGCAGGAGGCGAAGAGAGCGTGTAAAAATGGCAGCATGGACGATATTGACTATTCCAAAATGAAATTAAGCCTGGAGGAAGAGTACTCAAATGATATGATGACGGTCAGCGATGAAATGGAACTGAAGCAACGTATTCGCGAAGCTAGCTGCGATATCGATGAAATGTTAGTATTTTATATACATTAATACATTTTTTTAGTATGCTAAATACTATTATTTACTTTTAGCCCCTATTCAAAAGAATCGAACACCCAAAATATGTGTGAAGTGGAAATCAAAGAGGAAACGATTAGCCACCACGAAGAATATTCGCCGTACAAATTACAAACAAACAACAGTCGACGTATTAATGAACCACTCGACGTAACTCCCAACCACCATGACCTACGCTCGCAACGTAACTTAATATCCATGTCTCCGTCTCTCTCGATAAATAATTTGTCCGCGACGTACGAAACCCTAAACATGTTAAAAAATCAAATATCATTCAACACAACCAATAAAAGGCGATCGATGGATGGTGGCGGCAGTGATAAACCATCCGAGTGTGATGATACGCACATGAAACAATATATCGAAATGCAAACGCGGGAACATTTGATGCGAATGCAAATACTTAAAATTGAGTTGGAAACGGCAAAATTTACACGCGATACGGCCGAGTTGAATCGCAGGATTGCACTGCAAAAATTTAACGAGTGTATCAATCCGGAGAACAGTTAAACATATAGTAAATATTTATTACATATACATAATCATGCGAATCCTATATTTATAATCCATTCCTTGAACTCATCCATATATAAATACGGGTACCACAAGAAACTTAACTATTTAGAGAGATATGAAACAATTTTTGTAAAACGATAAAAGTATTAAATAAAAGTGATATTTTTATAGTAATTTAAGTTGAATTGAACCCTAGTTTGTTTCAATTAACAATACTTCTCATAGGTCCGTTCGCAACAAGGGGGTGCCAGAAAATCGCAAAATCATCTTCGTTTGCTAATCCATTTCATCCCATTATTTTGGGTAAAATAATCCAATTACGCGGAAACTCATAGAAAGAGCCCACAAATTAATGTTACGTGGAGGAGTACAGCTGACGGGCTGTACGACTCATGATAAAGAAATGTATTATATGCTTCAGTCACCAACAACAAAACAAACACCAGGCAACTCGTGGGTGATCTTCCAGGTTCCAGAGTATGACCAGGCAGCCCATTCGCTAAAACCGGGATCGATTATGCTGGACCTATTCAGCCAAAGGCAAAGGTCATAAATCTTACAAGGGATACATAGCCCTATTTGTTTGCATGATAACCAAGGCCGTGGATACAGAAATAGTTAGCAGCTTAACAACGGACGACTTAATTGCCGCTTACCAACGATTCACGTCACGACGAGGGTTATGCACGGATCTTTATTCGGATAATGGGGTCACATTACTCCATTACTCTTACGTTTGAAGAATTAAGTACTATCACCGCTTAATTCGCGACCATTGACGCCGCTATCCATTGATCCATCCGATCTAGAAACTTTAACTCCTGGCCATTTCTTGACCGGAGTTGCTCTTAAGAGCCAACTTTAGTAAGGAGAGTGGCAGTGGATATTTCGCCTCCGAATTTGTCAGCTGATTCTCCAGAAACTCGACCTCGAAGTTGGTTTTGATGTCGCTTCCAAATCACCCTGTTCGCAATTTTCCTCCACGTTCCTCTGTTTACAAAATCTTTAGCATAGACACTGTCATTTATTTTGAATTTAGTTAAGGGGAACTCCACATCATGAACTCATTCAGGCTCGCATAACGATGACAGTAAAGTTCTTGGTTGCTTACCGTGTAGGATTTCGGCAGGAGATCGGTTACAATTGGTAAGTGGAGTTGAGCGATACGTTGCCATTTCGTAAGAGATCAACATCACTAGAGGTGGCATCAAAACAGTTCTTTTTCATGGCTGTTTTAAAAGTGCGTACGAATCTTTCAGCTTCACCATTGGATTCGGGATGGAAAGGTGCGGACGTTAGGTGCTCAATATTATTTAAACGGCAAAACTGTTGAAATTCAGATGATGTGAACTGCGATCGCAAACAGTTGCTGGAGAGCATTTATAGTGAAAGTTGAAGTTGTTTTCGACATTTATACAACAAACGGATATCTCAAAAATGCGTCCACTGCGATTAGCCACATCTTTGACATAAATGACCCAGCGAAATCAACGTCTATCCGTTCCCATGGGCTAGACGGTGCTGGTCATTCAGAAAATTCTTTTTTCGATGAAGTACCATAGGTTGAGCAACTTTCGTAACGCTTTACCATATTCCCGATGTCATACTCAATCGATGGCCACCAGCAATATCGTCTAGCGAGCTGTTTCATCCTGGTAATGCCCCAGTGTCCTTAATAGAGCAACTCGAGCATTTTGTCTTGGACTGTTGGTGGAATGACTACGCGTGTGTGATCTGTCTGCTAAAATATAACATCATTAAATGAAGAAATTGTGTCTTGTCGCCGAAAACATGCAGTTATGTAAGACATTTGGTTTGTGAACTGTGGTAAATATTTTGGCCATCCAATTTTTTTATATTCTAAAACTTGACGCAGCTCGGTATTATCGTGTGTGTTTTCGAATTGTTGAAACATCAATAGGGCAGTTTTCAATTGCTAACTCGTATATATCATCAATGTAATGACAGAAATGATTCATCGCTAGAATCAAACATGTGATCAGGGCCACATGGCAATCGGGAGAGTGCATCCGCGTTGCCGTGCTTGTGCGTTGGCCATCTTAACAATCGATTGATAATGTGTATTGGTAATTTTTTATTTGGGCAAAATAATGTGAGAAGGGGTTTGTGATCCGTCACCAGTTGGAACTTCCTACCGTGAAGATACTGATTAAATTTAGTGACACCATCAATGATAGATAATGACTCTTTTTCTATCTGGCTATAATTTTGTTGAGCTTTATCCAGAGTTTTTGATGCAAATGCGATTGGATGTTCGGTTCCATCCGGAAAACAATGTGAGAGCACGGCGCTTATGCCGTATGCCGAAGCATCTGTCGCCAATAAAAGTGGAAGATCATCACGAAAATGAAACAAACGTGCAGCGTTCTCAATAGCTCCCTTAAGTTGCTGGAAAGCCTCATCCTGCTCGGTTGTCCAATGAAATTGAGAATGTTTTGAACGCAGCTTATTTAATGGCGCTGCTAAATTAGAAAATTTTTGGATGAATTTATTATAATAATTTATCTTTCCAATAAAAGATTCCACTTCCTTTAAGTACTGCGGTCGAGATACATTTTTAATAGCACTCAAACCAGTGCATGAAGGACGAATGCCGTGTTTGTCGATTATATGCCCCAAGTAATCTATCTCGACTTTTGCGGATTCACATTTATTGGCACGACATTTGAAATCGTTTTCCTCCAATCGACATAATAACATTTCAAGGTTTTTTAGATGTTCCTCGTGTGACTCTCCGAAAATGATTAGATCATCTAAATAAACAGCACAAAATTTTAGATCCGCTGTCAGTTGTTCCATCAACCGTTGGGAAATTCCCGGAGCGCCGGCAATCCCGAGTGGTAGTCGTTGGAACTGATAAAGCCCAAACGGTGTATTCACTACCATGAACTTTTTAGTCTCCTCGGTCAGTTCAATTTGAAAATATGCATCCTTTAAATTGATTTTTTTACCTTTTAAATCGAAATATTGTCCACCTTGTAATCGATAAAATAACTCATCGATTTTGGGAATCGGATGCCGATCGGTTTCAATTTGGGGATTGAGTGTTACCTTGAAATTCGCACATATCCCAATTTCTCCGTTTGGTTATTTTACTGACACTAGTGGGATCGCCCATTGAGTGGTTTGTACCGGTTTCAACACACCCACATTAACGAGTCGTTCCAATTCCTGCTTGACAGCCGCTTGAATTGCAAATGAAATGGTCCGAGGCTTAACATATCGAGGCTCAGCATTGGATTTTAGTTTTATTTCAGCCGTATACGACGTACTTCTTCCCAAGGAATTTTCAAACAGTAGATGATGCTTTTGAGTCAATTTAGCAATTCCTTATTGCAGTTCGCCTACAGACTTTTCTTCGGATGATACTGCAAATATATTACTAGACTCATGTACAATTTTGAAACTAAACGATTCAAACCAGTCGATGCCCATAATATTCGATATATCCTCCTGGTCTACCACAAATAACGGTAAAACTGATTTATAATTTTTATACATGACGTTCACGTAGCATGTACCTTTCATCTTGATCGTGGTTTTCTCCATAACCTCGAAAAAATTTCGATGCCAGTGTACAAATCGGATTTCCAAGTTTTCGGTACACATTGAGACCCACCATCGTACAAGTTGCACCAGTATCAATTTGAAATGAGATTGAATGTCCGTTAACTTTAAGTCCAATCCAAAATTTACTACACGGGTTGTTTACAGTAAAAAACCGATGATGGTGAATCCACATCAATAGAAAATTGGTAACATTTCGATCCCTGGCTGGGCTATGACTGGAACTCGAGCGGTGTCGGTATACATTATTATCGCGTTGATGGTTATCGTCATATCGGTTATTTGCCCTTGATGTGGATCGACCCTTCGAGCGCGTCATACAAATACTAGCAATCTGACCTATTTTCCGACTGTAATCACAAATAGCATTGGCAAATCGGCAGCGTCGACGATCGTGTTCGTCTATATATTTAGGACACGAACGATAAAAATTCGAACGGGAATTCGATCGCTCTTGATTGCGATTTCGAAAACGAACAGCATCGTGAGATAATTCATTTATTTCGGCTGCACCTGCCTCTCCTTTTATAGTCAAACACGTTTTTGTTGTAGACTAGTTATGTTTTTAGGTTCTTGCAGTCGTGTTTTAAAAGACAGAACTTATTTATTTTAATATAACAATTTTATTTATTTGGTAGACAATAGTTACGTTTGGCCTACACAAATATACTCTAATTATTTATTTCATAACTTTCTTTATATATTGAAAAATATTGTTTATTAATTTTAACACTTGTTGTTGTTGTCGATCGATAATACAAATAAAAGGTAATTAAGTTATTTATGGAATTAAAACACTTGTTATTATTTTTAATCGATAATACAAGTAAAAGGTTTTGATTTCATGAGAACTATACTTTTGTGTTGTTCCCAGGCTGATTACTTAATGCCACACTCAAAAAAATCTCGTAGGTGAAATTGAATAATCGATTTCATTGAACTTTGAAGAAACGATTTATTCAATTTGATGGAAGTTAATACTGATTTGATTATGAAATATTCAATCTATTGCAAAAAAAAATTGTAATTAAATTTTATTCAAATTAATGAAAGATTTCTTCAAATTTTATTAATTTTTAGTTAATAATGCATTTGAATAAATTTCTTCATTTTGAAGAAGTTATGGTTGGGTTGAAGAATTGACGTTTCAAAAAATTCGACTAAATTTCGTTGAATCAAATATAAATGCATCCATTTAATAAAATTGATAACCACCTCAAGGAAAGAAAGACTACTTTTGAAGAAATATCTTCAAATTGACGAAAGGTCGATTATATTATTTTAAACGATGAGGAAAACAACTTTTAAGTCAGTTCTAGACGCATTGTGTATTTGGAAATATCTAATACGATTTATTTTTATTTTTAAAGGAATCTTTTATAAAAAGACATATTTCGCGGTAAAATTAGAATAATAAATTAATTTAAAATAGAAATTATTATTTGAAGCCGGTGAATAACATAATAATAACAATAAACAGTTAAGCAAATATTGAATATAGATATTATTCGATTTTTATTATATTAAATTGTGGCCATTTTTTGTGACAAAATGTGATTTAATTGTGGTTATTGCTAATAAAAAAAGTGTTTTTTAGTATTTGCAAAAAATAACAAATAATTTACCACAAGATAAACAAGGATTACGCATGGCTACAACATCGCAAAATGTATTTCCGCATTATGTTGATGTTTGTTTCAGAATTTATGGTAATTATATTTCTAAGAAGAAACTATCCAACGCATCTAATTAACAGATTATTGGATGGGTAGGATAGTTATAATTTTATTATACATTATGAACAAATATATGTAAAAAGTTATTATAAGTTTAGTTCACTTCAAAACTCCAGAGTTAAACTTCAACGAACACCTGGAAGCTTTAATGACCAACAATTACTCTTGGGCGAAGTGGAACACCATTGGCAAGCAACCAAAAATTAAATTCACTGTTGAAATATGGAACAAATGGAAGCAGTATAAGAAACTATAATGGAATACTAATTGGTATGTATATAACACACTCACACACATTTGAATTTTTTATTTCATTGGCTGCGTGCCAATAGTCGGGTAAATCATTTACTATGGTAAAAATCGGATTTATAACAGATTATTCGATCAGTTTGCCATAGAGTTTTTGAAAAATAAATGAATTTATCGAAAAATTTACTTAAAATTGACTTTTACCCGACTATTGGTCAGCAGCCATTGAATGTTTTTTGGAGGCTTTGTTCAGCAAACGGAATAGTAATTTACGTGTTATTGACACGAAGAAATTAAAAATATGCTTATTGAGCTTCGATTACCAAAAGTTCAAAATTACCAAATTAAATACAACTCTCGCGTAATACGTTTTTCTAAAATATATCTTGCTTTCTTTCTCTTTTATTTCTTGAAATTCTCATAATTTTTTAACTGAATTTATATTTTATGTGCTTAATTTTATAGTCAACATATTGAATAACCGAAGTACATATCACGATGTTTAAACGACGATTCAAATAAAGGGTTCAACATTTTTGACAGCTTTCAGCATTCATTGATCCCCTATATTTATCAACTGGTAATTGTGTTAGGAAACAGGAAAAGCAACTCAAAAAATAAAGGACCCAACATGTTACTGAATGTAAGTTTTAAAATTCTAAATTTAATAAATTACAACAATTATATAAATTATTTATGTTTAGATGGTCGGTGTTGTGCCATTTTCCATTACTTCATAGTGTATTGGTTCCAACTTCCAGCGTTGTAGAAGGAGTAAACAAAAATGATCAGAACTAAATGTTCAATTAGTAGTTTCGGGGGAAGTTCGTTGATTTTGGGGCAACTATATACTGTTATTCAACCACTGATTTTAATTACCAGAACTACGTTAGCTCAACAGAGTTTATTGTTTTTTTCGATGTTGTAAAATATATTTTAAACTTAATTATTGCATGTGTAAATATTTGTTTTAAAATATTAAATATTCTTAACTTATAATATCGATTAGCATCCTGCTTAGTGGAAAGGATTATTCAAAACTAGTTTTTCAACATTAGAACAAAATACTATAACCATAATATGCAAGTAAAATGCCTAATATCAGTATTAAAATTATATTTATTTTATTACTTATTTCAATGGAGTTTTACAATTAAGTTTAGCAATAAAGATACAATTTCATTGACTTTACCAATATTTTATTCAAATTGACGATAGTTTTATTCGATTCAACGATGCTTTCATTAAATTCAATGAATTAATATGATAAAAATTTATTCAAATCAACGAAGTTTTTATTTAAACCAGTAGTAGGACAATCTTTAATTTGACGAAATTTTATTCATTTCGATAGCTAGATCTTAATTAAATTAAATAAATTAATCAATTTATCATTTGCATTTCTTCAACAAATTTATTCAGTTCGAAGAAATTTCGTCAAATTAAAAAAAATAGCTACTGATTAATTTTTAATTTGAATAAAAAGTAATCAAATTGATTACCCCCCTTCGTTGACGCTATATTGAACGCTATTACTTCAATTTGACTGACGATTTATTCAGATTAACCACTTTATTTTTTTGGGTGCAGGAATATAGGTTGTTGGTGTTGTTGTTGTGGTGGTGGTGGTGGTGGTGTAGCTGCTAAATGTAACTCCTCCCCTTAAGAGATGACCGTGAAATTTGTATTTTATGGTCATCAAGAGTGGATTGACTGGATTTTATAAATTTTTTGAAGTATCCTGCTTTAAATAGTAAGTATATTAGTATAATTAATATGAGAATGATGCTGGTTGACCAAATTTATATAAAATGGTAAGTATGTATTTGTAATTGTTCCATTTTTAAGTTTTTTTATTTCAGCTATGTTGGTTATTGTCCAATCATTTAAAGTTGCAACTTCCACAGGTGTAATTATGTTTTGTATTTCGATGTCATGATATGGTTCGAAGATTAATAAATTTTCGAAGAATGTTGTTTCCTAATTTTCATATTTAGTGTTGTTAACAGTAATTGTACAATTAATAAACTTTATTAATTTAATTCCACGAAAATATTTTTTGTTTTGAATTCCGCAGTTTGTTATGTACTCCAATTGATTATGGGTTTGTATGTAAAGATATCGTTGAAAGATTTTACTGATCTTTGACTTCATGGTTGTCTTAATCAAATCACATTTCGCTGGTTTGTTTAATATTATTTGTGTAATATAGCTATCATTGGTTTGCATCTCATCTTTTTCACAATAGAAATATTCTTCTATTTGTTGGCATGGTTTGATATTATATTGAAAATTATAATCATTTAATAGGATGGAAGGATTTGGAATGTGAATGGAATAGGTATCATTTATAATAGTTGGTAAAATATGAAATTGTGTATATATGTTTTTATCAAAATTTGGTATTTCAATTGAAAATACTATAAGAGTTTGATTATAATATACTTTTAATTTAACAAATTGATAAAGATTATATTCCGAATATATGTTTACTTTTTGTAATCGCAAATGATTATCAATAAAATGTAATTCTTCTTTATTTAAAAGATGATGAGAAACTATACCTAGTCTAGCATGGATTATTGTGTCCAATATATCGTTTAAATGATTTTGTAACCGATCAATCTGGTAATCTAATGTATATAAAAATTGTTCGAATGAGTTAATTTCTAACATATCTGTTGCTTGAGAATTATACAGTTCCAAGAGTCGGGAATTCTCTTTTACTTCTTTATCTATTGTATTTTGAATTTCTTTAAATCTTGCTAACATTTTGTCATTTAATGAAATTTGTTCATTAATTTTTTGAGTTATTATTTCTTCATTATGATTAACATTGGTCAACGCATTGCTTATTCCTTTATAGTCTGTCTGATCTAAATTTTCAGTAATTGCTCGTATTAATGAGCCTAGTCCGTCTATTAATCCTCGTCTTTGTCTTGTTAGTGGTTTTGGTTTTACTAAGTTCATAGTATTTATTAAATCTTTTGCTTTCCTAACTATGATTAAGTTTTTATTTTGGAATAGTAATGTTAATTTTGTATTATTAGTTATGAGGATGTGTTGCATTGCAATGAGTTCATTAATATTTAAGATAATGGGATCATACGTTTTTAAGTCGATAATATGTAGTAGTCTATGGTATCCAATGGAAACACGTGCTTTTCCAATTTGTATTGGTATAATTCCGTTATTGTTGTCGTAGTCTGTTATCGTCATTTGTTGAGCCATGATGATGGTCGTCAACCTGAAATGTTCGTTTGATTTTATTTTTATGTATTCTATGATTTTTATTGTTAGTTATTGTTACTTTATTATTTCATTTTACTATATGTTTCCTACAGATTGGTGAATCTTTATTTCTAGTTTTTACTTTTTCAAAAACTATATTACCTGTTTGAATTGGTAATGGACGTATTCTATTTTTATTTAATCTATTAATAACTGAAATTTTATTTCTTTCATTATTTTCTTTGATGCTTTTACATAAATTACTATAATTTTGTTGTTCTTTCTGAAGATATTTGTGTATTGGTAAACTATCCTGCGGATTTGGAAAAATTTCTTTTGCTTTGTAATGTCCGTTTTTGAGTTCGAATGGAGTCATTTTAGTCGAAGAATGGATCGTATTATTATAAGTCAGTATTACGTCAGTCATTAATTCGTCTGGATTTTGTGAGAACGTTTTAGTTAACTTTAAGATTCTATATATTTCAATAATAGTTGAATGGAATCTTTCTACTGGAGAATTTCCAGTTGAATTTTTGGGTGGTGTAAAATGCAAGGTAATATCATGTATTTTACATAACTCCTTGAACAATTTTGAAGTAAATTCAGGCCCATTGTCTGTAACAATTTTGTTTGGTACACCGTGTGTAGCCATGAAATTTTTAAGATATGTATTATTGTTAGATTATTATATCCTAACAAATGTATGGCTTGACCATACTTAGAAAATTTATCGATAATGGTTAAAAATTTATGTCCGTCAATTTGAAATATGTCAATATGTATGATGTCTAAGGGTTTTTCTGCGGTTTCCGTTATTTCTAATTGTATTTGTTTATTTTGTCTGTCATATTTACATAAATTGCAAGTTTCGCATGTGTTTACATAATTTTGTATAATACTTTTCATGTTTGGAAAATAAAATGTTCTTTTCATTTTTAAATGATTTTCATTTGCTCCACGATAGATACTTTGATCATGAATTTGCTTTATTATAGTTAATTGTTGTTCCTTATTTTCAATATCTTCTAAGAGATTTTTACATCTTAGGATTTTACACAATATAGGAGTGTTTGGTAATGTTACCAAAACCTTTTGGAATTCGTTAAAATGATTAATACCACAAAGTATGGCTGTGATTCTTTTTTTGGTACTATGTGACTGAATTATATGTTCAAAACAAGAATTTCTTAATTTAGGATTATTTGAATGTAAATAAAATGTGATTCTTTTTTTGTTACCAAACAATATTAAAGATTCTTCTTTATATTTATTCGTTTGATCATTTGATTTGAATATAAATTGAGTTTTAAACTCATTTAATGGCGATTCCGTTTCATGTATCAAAATATTTGGATTAGATGGTGTTAAATTTGAACTTGCATTTTGAGATTGTAAAGTTGGTTGAAATACGCAATTATTAAAATGAGGGGATAGGACGTTATCTTCAAATCCTAAAAACTGTTCATCGTTGGAGGATGAAGCCGACACGGTATTTACTTCTATTTTTGGTGACTCAATTTTCATTCTTGATAAAGCATCAGCGTTGGAATTGAGAGTTCCTTTTTTATGGATTATTTCATAATTGAATTCTTCTAACTTAAGTCGCCAGCGTACTAGCTTAGAGTTTGGCTCTTTTAAATTCATCAGCCACAGTAAAGGTTTGTGATCTGTTATAATTTTGAATTTTTGACCATAAAGGTAAGGTCGAAAATATTTAAAAGCCCAGATAATAGAGAGAAGTTCTTTCTCAATTGTTGAGTAATTTTGCTCGGTTTCAGATAAAGTTCGCGATGCATAACATATTGGCAAATCTGATCCAATCGGACCTTGTGATAATACAGCACCAATTGCATAATTAGAAGCATCCGTAGTTAAATTAAATGGAATTTCAAAATTTGGGTATTGTAATATTGGTTCATTACATAACAATTCTTTACATTTATTAAAGCGACATATTCTTTATCTATAATTATCTTCTTGTCTTTTCTCAAACAAGAAGTTAATGGTTTTGTAATATTGGCGAAGTTAGGAATGAATTTCCTATAGTAACCTAATAATCCGAGGAAACTTTTAATTTCCTTTTCTGTTTTAGGTATTGGGAATTCCTTGATTGTATTAATTTTATCAGGATTGGGTTTTACACCTTTATCTGAAATAATATGTCCATGAAAAGCCAACTCTTTATGTAAGAATTCGCTTTTATCGGGTTTAATTTTCAAATTTGCTTCTTTGAATCTTTGGAAAACTAATTTTAAATTTTGAATGTGTTCCTGTAATGAAGTACTATATATTACTACGTCGTCCATATAAGATAAACAACATTTTCCTTGAAGCCCTTGTAAGACATTGTCTATAATTCTTTGAAAGGTAGAAGGTGCGTTTTTTAAGCCAAATGGCATCCGAACATATTCGTAATGACCATTTTCAACTGAAAAAGCAGTTTTTTCTATGTCATTTTGATCCATTTCTATTTGATGGAATCCACTGGCAAGATCTAAAGTAGTGAAATATACACATTTTCCTAACGTATCTAAAATATCTGAAATGTTTGGAAGTGGGTAGCGATCTTCCACCGTTTTTTCGTTTAATTTACGGTAGTCAATCACTAAGCGCCATTTCATTTTACCGGTAGCATCCGCTTTCTTTGGTACAATCCAAATCGGGCTACTCCATGGTGAAAATGAGGGACGAATGATACCATCTTCTAACATTTTACTAATTTGTTTCGTAACTTCCTCTTTATGAATGAATGGGTAACGATATATGATTTTGTATAAATGGGTTTTTCATCTGTTAGCTTAATTTGATGTTTGATATTATTAGTGAAACTTAATTTCTGGTTTTCTTTTTTAAATATAGTTCCATATTCTTGACATAAATTTCTTATAGCTTGTCTTTCTTTCATTATTCAAATGATTAATTCTTATTAAGTTTTCGATATTTTGTGAATCTGTTGATTCGTCGCTGGATACATATGAATGGCTGATTTCTGTTTGATATAATTGGAAACATTCTGTTTTGACTGGTTGTTCAAACAAAGTAATTTGTTCTTTGTTTGAGAAATTTATTATTTCAACATTTGCATGCCAATTTTCAGCTAAATATATACCTTCAGGAATTATTAAATTTTGTGATACTTGAATGGGTTTAATATAAATTTCTCCATTTTGTACGTCAACAGGGATTGTAACAATTATTTTATTCCGTGCAGGAATAGTGTATGTCGGAGACATATAATTGGGTTTATACATTAATGGAATATAAACCTTGTCAGTTTCTAAAGTAGATTTTTTAAAATCTAATCTGATTCCTAATGTCTTTATGAGATTTAAACCTATTAGACCATCGAAATATTCGTGAAATTTAAATAGGATAAATTTCATTGGAGTTTTTGATTTAAATTCTTTAAATCCCGGAATAGTAACTTGTTCTGTTAAGATATGTTCTTTAAAAAGGGTTTTGACTGTAATGGGGTTAATTTTTTCAATTTTATCAGGTAATATTAGATCAGGATTAATGAAGCTTTGATTTGCTCCAGTATCTATTAATAATTTTATTTTAGAAGTTGGAGATGTTTGAATCTCAATATAAGATAATGGGCAATTTGAGAAATGAGTATTGAAATTTATGTATCCAAATGGTTGTCCGAGGCAATTGTACGAAAAACCGTTTCGTCTGGTTCATCTAAGTTTTCCAATGGTTGTTCTTCAATTTGGGGATCTTGGTAATGATCTAAATTTTGGAACTGTCCAGGTTCTGAATTTGATGAATAATCATCTTGATTATTCTGGACAAAATCTAAAAATTCAATATATTCCTCGTATGGTATTGTGATTTCTTGTTGGTTTTCCATGTTGAAGAGTTTCTTTGATTGAAATCTTGCTGGACTATTTGTATTAAATTGGTACCTATTAATATTAGGATTATTAAATCTCATTGGTTGTTTATATGAGATTTTATTAGATGTGGTAGACATTGGTTCAACTCGATTTAGTCTAGATGGTATTGGTGGTGGCATTGCTTGAGGTGGTTTAAAATTTTGTTGACCAAAATTTTGTCGATTATAAGAATAATTAAATTGGGGTTTAAATTGTTGATTTTGTTGTGGAATGTGAGGTTTGAAAGGTTTAAAATTGGGGTAAAAATTATTTGAGTTGATTGGTTTATACTGAGGTGCAAATTGTCTTGGTATATTTGTTATTGGCTTTTGGTTAGAATTAATATTTTTATTTTTCATATAATACATATTTTGCTCTTTAATGCATTCATTAAAAGCGTCAGAAAGAGTTAATGGAGATCGAGATCGAATTATACTACCAAGTGGTTCTTTTAAACCTGCTAGGTAGGTTGCAAGACACATTTCTCTGTAAAGCTGTTCTTTAGTAGTTTTCACTACTTGGGCTACGACACTTGTTACGACTGTGTTGGTCGCAACCACCATTTTATGTTTTTATTCACCTCAAATGTGCGCTGAACGCACTCTCGACGTTTTGTTTTGTGCCCCATCGTGTGGTGGTGCAGAGGTGAGAAAGAATGAGGGAAAGAGAGAACAATGCGCATCGAGTGTGTGCAAAGTAAAACGTTTTGGAAGAAATGTTTTTCTTATATGTGTCTCTCTTTTATATCAACGAAAATTTGATATAAAGGAGAGACAGAGAAGAGAGATTAATTTCTTCTAGAACGTTTTACGAGTTGTGCGGCGTAAGAGTTTTCTCTTGTGTTGGCATTCAGTTTGTGATTTTGTGAAATATAGTCGAGTTTTGGATTATTAAAATAAGTCTCGTTTTGATTTGGAAAAAAAAGACAGTCAAATCTATTTGGGAATTTTGTTTATTGAGTAAAATTAAATTTTTTGGTGATTGACTATTTTGATGATCAATGTGAAAAATAATAAAAATAAATAAATTTACGTTTTGTGAGTGCAAAATAATAAATAATTGTTAAAATTTGAAAAGAAATTTTTTATTTTTGAAGTGACAAGGTCAACTTGTTCAATTTTTGAGATTTTGAGTGTACTCCGATTTTCATATTGCTTTGGAAGACCGCCATTATTAAAATTTGGTTTTGATTTTTATTGGTGTGAAAACAATTTAAATACTATTAGTGCCACATAGTATGCTGAGTGCAATAAATTTGGTTTGGCAATATAACCGGAAATAACAGTTTGCGACCGGATATCAAGAAATGTATCTTTTGGAATTTTGGGGGTCGTCACAAAAATAAAATTCGAACAATATTCGCTGTTTCCAAAATCATTAAGGCGGAGGTATATTTGTGTATGTGGTTGGATGTTCAGCCGAGGCTCATGCACTTTTTAACTAGTGCCGGAAGTTATATTGTGGGTGTGTGTGGATTTATAGCGAGTACTGCTATTTATATTGTTTTTGGGCGTGCACCTTTTGTTAGCGGTTATTTTTACGGGTACTGAATTTTTTTTAACGGATACCGCATTCTATTTTCAACTGGCGCTGCTATTTAAAATTCCATTTATTGAGTGATTATTCGCGACATTCGGGTAGCCAATCAGCACCTAGATTGATTCATTTTGGTATCGGGGAGTGGCCCCGCAACAATACGGGTGGTCAACCGGCCATTTGTATATATTTGGTAACGGGGAAAGGCCCCGCAACGAACGGTAGTCAACCGGCTATTGTTTTTTTATTCATTTTGGTATCGGGGAGAGGCCCCGCAACAATACGGGTGGTCAACCGGCCATTTGTATTTATTTGGTAACGGGGAAAGGCCCCGCAACGAACGGTAGCCAACCGGCTATTGTTTTTTTTATTCATTTTGGTATCGGGGAGAGGCCCCGCAACGACACGGGTGGTCAACCAAGGCCATTCGGGTTTTTTTTATTTACGGCGGGAAGACGCCCAACGGTCCGGGCATTGGAAGTTGCCAGTGGCATGACGGCACCAAGGCCGCAACATTATATTTATTAATTAAGGTACCGTTTTCTTTATTTTTATTTTGTTTATTTTTTTTTTTTGATTTCATTTTTATATTTTTTCTTATTTATTATACTAAATCTAAAATTTTGTAATCGAGCGCCGCACAGCTGGTGCGCGCTCGGTGCGTATTGCTCTTTCTCTCTCATCGTTGTGCGGTGAAGGGGGAAGCTGTTTTTCTTTGTTTTCGTTGGTGTTTTTTTTTCTAGTAAAATGAATTACTAAGTTTTCGGTCGGTATGATGGGAGCGGAGACTCCCTCTGTGTCGGTTTAGTGTTTGCGGTCCTTTGGTGCCTGCATCCAATTCCGTAACCAGGGCTCGACCCCGTTTGAATTCGGATGGATGCGCGCACCAAGGCACCTCGTCCGTTATCATTTTTTTTTTTTATTTATTTATTATTTGATTATCTGCTGTTCGTTCCTCAGGTTCCGGCCGACAAATTTCGGCGAAACATACGGTTGTTATTATTATTTGCGTTCCCCCAACTTTCTGTATGATCACGGTGTAAGCCAGGAGCGTCATGCAAGCCTCAAACCCCACGATCTTAGCACTTTTCCCTGAGAACGTAGCCGGCAAAAATCACCGTGTAGGCCTCTGCATGCGCTTAGTGAAATCTGCAGGTTGGCAGTAGCCAGCCTGTAACACACTTAGTCGAACTAAATTAATTAAACTTGACTGAATGTCAATAATTCTACTATAATATTTTTCTATTGTTTCTCCACCTTGGAAAATTGTGTGGAGATCTCTTATTAGAGAAGTTTCAGATCTTTTATCTGAATAATGGGTTGAAAGATTGGTTCTTATTTGAGCCCAATCTATTGTGGGGCCATAAGATACTAATACTTCATCAGCATCTTCCACGATTTTGTTAATAATGGCTCTTAAGAATGTTGTAAGTGTTCCTCCTACACCCAATTGCGCTTCACATAAATTAATAATTTCATCAACATTGGTGATGAATTCATGTAAGGTGTGTTTAGTGCCGTTAAATTTTGGCAAATCACGAATCATATCAGGCAGTTTAAGAGATGTTAACAGGGTATTCATAGCTGCTTCAGCCATATTTACGTCTAAATTATCGTCAATTTTTAAATTTGAATCTTTTGATAATTCTAAACGTTTTATTTTATTAATTAAATCTTCTATACTTTGCATATAATTAGTTCGTTAATTGATTATTTAATCTGTCATAAACCGTGAGAGACTAAAAATCAATTGCGTCTACAAAAATTAATTTTTTTTTTATTTAACGTTTGAGCATATTATTTTCAATTTCACTTTATATTTTCAATTTTCACTTTTCACTTTGTTATTTTCTTCGAATTTTACTTTAAATTTTCGAATTTTTCTTTAAATTCCTTAATTAATTCGTTTAGAAATGATAAACCGTCAATCTAAACGAATATCCCAAATAAACCGTTTGGGTAATATTTTACTTGACTATTACTTTTCATAAAATGATAAACCGTCAATTATGAAAAGGAGAGTATATAAGGAAGGATATAAATGATTATTTAATCAATATAACACTCACCGAACTAACATAAAGATGCTCAGCATGTGACTGGATGAAACAGGTAACTGCAGATGATTTTATCTCTTCTGGATCTCGGATACCACTTTTTTTGTTTCACAATCACTTTTTTATAGTTTATAACGAGTATAACTCAATACCTTTATTATTTTTTAAGGGTAGCACTGGGCGGTTATAGCTAACAATTATAATTCACTGAGTTTTATATATAAAAAACAATTTATTGTGGATTTTCGATAAAAATCCTACTACCAGGCTGCGCCAGTTATATTTGTAGGTTCTTGCAGTCGTGTTTTAAAAGACAGAACTTATTTATTTTAATATAACAATTTTATTTATTTGGTAGACAATAGTTACGTTTGGCCTACACAAATATACTCTAATTATTTATTTCATAACTTTCTTTATATATTGAAAAATATTGTTTATTAATTTTAACACTTGTTGTTGTTGTCGATCGATAATACAAATAAAAGGTAATTAAGTTATTTATGGAATTAAAACACTTGTTATTATTTTTAATCGATAATACAAGTAAAAGGTTTTGATTTCATGAGAACTATACTTTTGTGTTGTTCCCAGGCTGATTACTTAATGCCAGGAATATAGGTTGTTGTTGTTGTTGTGGTGGTGGTGGTGTAGCTGCAAGATGTAACTGACTCATAAATTCTCGCAATTTCTAGCACCTCATCGAGAGTTGGATTTTGCTTTTGTAGACATGACACACGGACCACATCGTGTGGCGTGTTTATAACAATGATCTGAACATCTTTGTCTAACAGAATTAAGTATGGGACGAATCTTATAAAAAACGTATTTATGGTCTTTTCGAATATCCAAATTGTTGGTGACATGAAAATTAGTTCGCAATTGAAAAAACCGGACCCTGGTCATTGTTCGCATAACGTGTTCGATTCCTATAGGATTACTCCAGCACCTTCTGATTTGGGGAAATTGTGTACATGCAATGAATAAGTATATTAACTCCGATAAATCTTTTAATTTCATGTAAATCCGTCAATTTAAAAGTTTGGGCATTTTGGAGCCCATATATTTTAAGTACATATTTTATTTGTTCTACTTCAATTCTTATTGAGCGTCTTTTATTGGTACTTGTATTGCAACAAAGTTCTGGAATATTATCGTAATCCCAAAAGCAGATTGGTTCATATTGCCCCTCCTCAGCCCCATCAGGATTCTCACTGCCTTCATAGAGAATGGCCACATTTCGTTATGCGTTACATATATACGAGCCATCTATAACCAAATACAGAATTCAATAGTGATAAGATAACCATCAAATAAAAACAAACGAAAAAATCGTTCTGTACAATGTACATGAGGATATAAATGACCGTTGGTTATATTTGTACATCTACATGACTTAAACAATAATTTGTTTTTAGAATATACATTATTGGATATTTAAATGTATAAACAACATTATTTGGCTTACCAATATTTTTTTATTTGCACTAAAGTTAGGCTAAACAATAAAGGATTTCCACTCCTAAAAACAAGTGATTGTACCTTGACATTTTATTGAATACTGATCTCATTTTTGTAGTTTGAGTTGAGAGGAATTTATTGTAATATATAGAATGATGAAAAAGAGATAGAAAACTGAAACAAACATGCAATAGAGGAGAAAATATGAATATCGTGAATGCTATACTACATCTCTTTGAAAAGTTTGACATACTCATGTACAACAGGTCTAAAAGGGTTAAAAAAGAGTAATTTTTGAATTTTATTTTATTAATTTATTAACAAAATATTTTAAATATTTGTTATAATTTTAAAAATATACAATATAGAAAATTAAATATGCTCTAAAAAAAATTGTAAAAATAAGAAAGAAATAGAACTGTTATTATAACTATTATATCATGTTTTAGTTTTACATTGCTTTTACAGTATTTGTGTATAATTTACAGTTTGGTTGCCATTTTAAAATTTATAATTCGAAAATGGCATTCATTTTATTTTAAATTGAAGTCCATTGCGATTGATCTTTTTAATTAAATTATTTAATTTGTTTATTATCAAAAAAATATGGTACGGGGGAAAAATTTGTTTTGTAATGGAATAATGTATTGTATATATTATAATATAAGTTTTGTTTATATTTTTTATTAAATATGGTGGTTTATATTTTTTTTTGTAAATATTAATTAGATTTTTCTATCTAAAATTATTTGTTAAAGGATGGTTTTTTCTTTTAAGTTTTAAATATAATTGTATTAATTTACTGTGCTTTTTTTCATTTTAAAGGTACATCTAAAAAAGACACTATCTATAAAATTTCTAACTTGTTTTTGTCTAATAAAAAATATGGCGTCTCAATAAATCATAATATATTTTCTAGGTACATCATTATTATGTGAAAAATAAAATATTTATAATTAAAAGGTGAGTTCATAATCTCTTTTAAATTTAAGTAATGATAAGCCTTGAACACGCCGGTTTTCTTTGCCAAATCGTCCTTAAACTTAATGATTAACAGATCAGTAGCTGTTACGCCCGGATTTTAGGAGTTAATTTTTCTTTATTTGCAGTATTTTATTAGGATCAAAATCTCAACGAATTATGGTTTCATGATGCGTCAATTAGAGATAACAAAAAAGATAATTCAAATGAGCCATTAAAAAGTACTAAAATAGTAAAAGCATTTTTTTTAGTAACGGGTTAACCCATGTTTTGTAGAGCTTGACAAATTTAGTTATTCGTGTTTTCTTTCGTAAAAGGATTACTTTAATGATCGAAAACCTGGGTATTGCTTTAAAAGACAGACGGAATGAATCAAACGTAGAAAAATTAAAATTTTGTTATCGAAGTAGCGTAAAATCATTTTTTTGAAAATTTACCCTTTTCTTTCGAGGTTAAGTTGGATTATTATCAAAACCTGCTATTTTATACTTATTATAAGGTAATGCTTGACGTCGAAAATGATCAACGAAGTCTTCAAAGTTTTGCATTTTGCAACTCATTCAAAAGTCTAGTGCCAAGAAAAAAATGTTTAATTCCCCATTGTGAGAATCTGTGAAATGATTTAAATATTTATAATCAGCGATTGAATTTACTAGTTTGCAATTTTTTTTTGCTTGTTAATCTATCAGTTTACAGGAGTTCATACTTGTCCTAACCATCAATTTAGCTAGTCAACTCTTCATTTTCTACCTGCACATAGAAAACATAGGTATTAGGAAAGGGTGTCGAAAAGTGGTAGAAATTTAGCCCCACATAAGCCAATGCTTTGGTGCTATCTTCTAATTGCAGTGTGAGCAACAAGAATTAGAAAAAATATTTTATTTTTGTTTATTTAGTTGGCACTATTGATATACAAAATTATATATACATAAACAAATCAGTTAGGTCTTATATAATATCGGGGTGGAATCGGATGGTTTTGTTTGATCACATAACACATTATGCTGCTTATTTATATTTAATAAGAAATTATTTAAATATTATTCCTTGTTCTATATAATTTGTCTTTTTAGTTTTTTCATTGATGAATAATGATAAGTATAAATCAATGGACTTAGTAAATCATTTTATTATTTTCATTTATCGGGAGGATAATTAGGCTTCTTTATTGTTTCAAATATAATAATATTATGTATATACTATATATATCCAATGGTATATTGTAATCGTTGATTAAATTATTGTTTGTGTAATAATAATAAATTTATGCGCGACAACAAATTTGTTTTATATATAAATATAAATCTTTTTTTTTGTATTTACATTCTCTATCAAAATAAATTATTTATTAATTAATTAGTTAATAGATTCACCTAATAATTTTTGTTTCTTTTTTTATTTTTATTATTTTTTTTTTTTGTTTAATTTATAATTATAATTTTTTTTAATTTAAATGAACACGATATTTAACTGCCTTTTATTTAGCGAGAGAAAATAAATTTTTAATTAATAATTTTTTAATTAAATGCATATATTAAAAAATTCATAAGAAATCGTTTTTTTTTGTTCTGCAAACATGTTTATTAGAAAAAATTTACATGGCATAATTAATCCCGCCATTTTGTCGTTATTTTAATTTTATAATATATTCCATTCTTTGTTGTATGAGTTAAATAAATAAATCGATAAACTTATTAAAATATCAGAGTACTTAAAATTAAAATTATGTAATAATTAATATAATCTTAGCATTTATATAATTTAGATTTTTTTTTTATTTTATTTAGATTTTGTGCATTACATTTTGTTTATCATACATTTAGTTATTTGTTTTTTATTATGTAATAAAAGT
Organism: Nephrotoma appendiculata; assembly: GCA_947310385.1. Taxonomy (NCBI): domain Eukaryota; kingdom Metazoa; phylum Arthropoda; class Insecta; order Diptera; family Tipulidae; genus Nephrotoma; species Nephrotoma appendiculata. The sequence continues at coordinate 180,276,617 of OX371225.1, forward strand.
ACAATAATTTCTTTTTAAATTACTTATAAATAAATACGCAAAAAATAATTTAGATATCAATCAATAAGTTCCGAGGCTAGCTACTAAAAACATTTATTGTTTGTGTAAATCGTGTGTAAACGGTTTGTGTAATCTTCTTCAGGTCTACAAAGACACAATATAGGAAATAAACGCCATTTTGGCAATGACAAAATTCAGTAAAAAAAAATCGTTATAAGCTGTACGTCTAAACGGTAAGAAGATCAGAATACACACCTAAGATAAGAGATCCAACATCCATTTTGCTTTGGAGAGTGTGTCTAACAGCTGGATATTAATTGAACCTCACATACGTAGAATGTTTTTTTAGATTTGCTTGAATTTTGCCTGAACTCAGGATTTTCTAGAGTTTTTAATCATTTTAGCAGACATTATTATGAATACGTTCTCTGATACTGTGCTAACTGCAACGAATATTAGCATCCAATTTATTAAAAAATATGTTGATGATTTATTGTTATGTGTTCCTCAAAAACATATTGATGAAGTCTTAACTCTTAATAAACACATTTCATTAAACACTTTTTTTTTTATTTTCCATAAACCAAGGTCGTCAGTAACGACCATTCATAATATCAACGGTCGCAAATTACCGGTTGTTGTTCATAGCGCAACCAAGATATCCTGTGCAGAATTACGATTAAATATTTGGAGTTTTCGCTCAGGAATTGCGATTTAATGAGCCGCCATCAACGGATTAATCCAGCAAGTTTTACATTTTACTGGGCAGCAGTCAAATTTTCAAATAGAGGACAATTCATTTGGAACACGGTCCAGTTTTAAGTTTTAAATTGATAGGCGAACTTTAATTGTTATATTCTTTTCTTCATTGTATTCTTCACGAGGCCAGTTAGAGGCGCAGTTTCAGATTGGAGACATTTTTTCAGATGCAAGCAAATACTGCCATTTAATTGCAGCAATTGATCCGCAAACAGATAAACGCGTCCGTGATCAAATGTTGAAACCGCCAAGAAACGACAATACGAATCACTCAACCCACACTCAGGAGATTTTATCATGCACGGACGAGACTAATTTGAGGCAGTTGGCGAAGGCGGCGGACAAGATTTTAGAAGTGCAAAAACCAGTTGAAATCTACGGGGTAAATATGAGTAATTTTAATCAACAAGAAAACAACTTCACAGCCATTCTCGTTCCAAAGAGCAAGTAGCTAGACATCTAGCGAGAAAGTGTTTGAAACCATTAGGCACTGCGCTTTATGCGACGTGTGTCAGTAGCCTAACGCAAAATAAATTACAATTTCTAGTCAATACGGCAGCCGAAACTTTCAGATTTTAAATTATTTGCTGTAAATGCTTCAGAGATTGACACATATGGGGTTACACATTTTATTCCTAATCTTGGTTTTCATAGATGCGGAATTTTGGGTGCCGATTTTTTGTCACATTATGCTAATTGACACGAAAACCTGCAAAACGGTTGGCACGCGATTCAAATTTAAAGTAGCGGATAGAAATAAGACTCGGTTGAAATTGTTTTAAAAAAGCAAGCTACTAACTTTTTAAAGTGAATAAAAGACAAAAATAGCGATTTTGTAATAGTAATAAAAATGCATTGAAATGTAAAAAACGACTCGATTGACCAATTTTGCGATATTCAGATCCATGAAATGTGAAAGAAATTCAAAAGATAAAGCCGTAATCATCAAGTCAAGCCTCGAGTATAAATAAAGCACCACTTTGAACGAGCGGTCCAGCGAGTGAGTCATTACCATTTCTCACCTCGAAGAGTCTTGAACAAAAATCTTTTCATTTGAACAAAACTCTTTTCATTTTTCTTCCCTTGATTCCCATGCCTTGGAAATCAAGAGACCCTCGAAAACGAAAAATATACGATCAAAATCGAAATTCATAATCCATGAATTCAAGCCAAGAACCAGTTCCATCATCATCACGTGCCACCACCCCATGGATCCCTCAAGACGACAACTCGGTCCCAGGGCCATCACGAGCCACCCTTCCATGGATCTCTTGATCTCGTGCTCAATATTCCAAGTGGATCTCCAGCAGACGCCTTCCTCACATTTGAAGACCAGGTAACAGATGAAGAGACGGAGCAAGATCAATTCGATTTTAATGTAAGTTTTCAAGAGATACATTTTGCGATTTACGATCTTATCTTGGGATTTGAATATTTGGTTTGGGCGCGTAAATAGTCATGTGATCCCGAGCGCGCGATTCCCGTTTGAGATATGAATATTTGACTTGGCACGTAAATCATACTGTGTGCATTTGATCGCATGCTTGCCGTTTAAGATTTAAAAATTAATCGCGTATATGAATTTACTTTATTTTTGATAAAAATGCATCACATTAACATCTTAAAAAATCTTCTTAATCATTTATTAACCAAAAATTCAAAAAAATATATTCACTCACAGGTCAGCTAGTTTTCATTAATTTCAAAAATATTCCAGTCAATACTCCTAAAGGACTCAAACCAATAATAGAAGAAAGAAATCTTATTCCTCTACATCAAATTGGCTTCAGAAAAAGTCATCCCTTTTTATTTCCTTCAACAATAGAACAAGTATATCGAATTACAAAATTAATTGAAAACGTACTTCAATATAAGAAAGCACAGGCGTTTGTCACAGTATGGCACAGAGACTTGTAATATAAATTACGAAGAGACTTACCAAAGCAGTTTTATGAAATACTAAAATTTTACAAATAAACAAAATATCAGCACGAGTATCACAAGGTAGCGTTCGGAGTGCAACTTTATGTTCTATAACTCTTTTCCGACCCGAATACACAATTGTTTATGTAGATTGGTGTACGAAAGAGAATTATGTCAAACATTGTTTTTTGTGTGTACAGGGTGGGCCATCTGTTTGTCTTTTTTTCAATTGGCAAAATCATTGATCGTTTTGAAGCAACTGGTTCAGTGGAAGGTCGTAGACCGTATCAACATGTTCATCCATTCATGCATGTTCAGTTCATGTTATTTTAACTTTTACGTTCATCCAGTTCGTATTCCTGATGCAGTGGCAGCTATTAGTGAAAGTGTTCGTATTGAACTAGGCACATCAACCAGGAATCTTAACACAAGAACTAAACATTTCACAAACACAAACCACATTACAACACATTTTGCATGTTGATCTTCCTTTGCATCCATACAAAATTCTACTAACTCAAAAATTGAAGCCACCAGACCATTTAAATGGTCGTCGTTTTGTTAATTGGATGCTTGAACGAAATGAAGGATTTTGATCAAAAATCATCTTTAGCGATGGGGCTCATATTCGAGCGGAGAATCCTCATGTTATTCACGAAGCAGAAGCTCATCCTAAAAGAGTCACTGTTTGGTATGGTTTATGGGCTGGTGGCATCATTGAAAACGAATAGGAAAATACCCTAACAGAGAATGGGGAACGTTATCGCAACATATTAACTGTTTTTTGTGGCCCAAATTGATAGAATTGCGTGTCAACGACCTTTGGTTTCAACAAGACCGAGCGACATGCCAGACAAGTCGCGCAATAATCCATTTATCGTCAACAATATTTGCTGATCGCATAATTTCAAGAAATTGTGAAGTTGTTGAATAGCGCACCAACAGTTTTGCAACTTTAAATTTAAATCGCGCGCCAACTGTTTGGCAAAAAAAAAATTGCGACGGTTAAGTATGGAAGAAATGGCATTAGCAAAAAAACGGAATCGAAATGTGGCTTGCTCAAGGAACTTGTAGACCTTCCAAGAGCAACTGGGCTGGTCAACTTCATATGACACCAAAAAAGAATGCAGCTTGGTGGTTCCGTGGTGATTTTAGGTCGCTAATAAACGCATTGATCAAGCTAGATCGTTACTCCATACCTTTTGTAATCGATTTTACTAATCAATTGCACTCATATGTACCAAGTTTTCAAAAATAGATTTGGTAAGAGCTTACCATCAGGTTCCTGTCGAGACAAGGGACATTGAAAAGACTACCATAATCACTCCTTTTGGATTATTTGAGTTTCCACGACGTTTTTCCATACTATATATTCATGATATTTTCATCGCTTTAAACAGTTTGGAACATCATTTGAAACATTTACGCATTGTGTTGCAAAGCTTAAGCAAAGCAGTTTTAGTGATTAAGCTACATAAATGTGAATTTGCAGTTGATGAGTTAGTTTTTTTAGGTTTCTCAATCTCAAAACAAGGTATGTGTCCAGACAAGCAAAAGTTGAAGTAATTTTAAATTATCCACAACCAAAGACAGCAGAGGAATTACTTAGATTTCTGGGTATGATCAACTACCACAGAATTTTTATTTCAGATGCAGCAAATGATCAAGCTCCTCTTTATGAATTTTGCAAAAGGGAACAAGAAAAATAAGAAAGACAAATCAGTTATTAATAGGACGGACGAAGCAATTCAAAACAAAATTGGCTAATTGTACGCAATTAGCCTTCCCTATCCCGAATGCCAAGTTAGCAATTTTTGTAGATGCATCTGACGCAGCCGTTGGGGCTGTTTTACAAAAACCAACTAAGGCAGCCTTTGTTTTTCTTTTCATGAAAACTACACGATGCAGAAACTCACTACAGCTCTTGCGATAAAGAGCTTTTAGCAGCATATGCAGCGATTAAGCACTTCAAAAGTATTATCGAAGGTACATAATTTGTTATACTATATATACCGATCACAAACCTCTAACTTTTTCTTTATACCAAAATTTAAATAAAGCCCCAGGCAACAACGTCATTTGGACTTTATTGCACAATTCGCTATTTCGCAAGTCCAAATTTAAAGTTCGAAAAATCTAAATTTTTGGAACATTTGCTCCAAAGCTATTTCGTAAGCAGGTTTTCAATGCCTATCACTATATATCTCATCCCAACGTTCAATCAATAGTGAGTCAAATCACTAAACAATTCATTTGGCCATATAATGTTGAACGAAATACGTAGTTGGGCAAAACGTTGCATAGAGTGTCAGAAATGTAAAGTGGCCAAACATGTAACTAGGGAGCTATAATTACCCCATAATCCAACATTTCTAATTAAACATCACATTGAACGATTTCATCACAATAACGTACAACATAGTAATACTCATAATAATGTTTCGGACAATGTTCAGCCTCCTACAAAATGTAGAATCATATTTTCGGTAGCTAATTCCATACGTAATATTATTTTCAGCCAAATTAATGACAGTAGTTCACCGAAGCTGTACCACAAATATGTTGTTTATTTCACATACGTAAACCGTTTTTTCTTGGCGATGGCGTAGTTTAATTTTAGTAGCCAGCCATCTTACAACAAAATATTTTTAGCGAATAATAGCCGTTGAGCTGATGTTCTCCATTTACAAATGTTTAATTCCGAGGAAACCGTTATTAATTTGCAATATTAAGATCCATATTTTTTAAGTATTTACTGAATTAAATGTACAAAAATTTCTTTTGTACATTATTTTATTTTGTAAGAATTAATTAAATTCTTTCCAACGTTTAGAATACGGTAAGTTTACAACGATTTATTTACTGAATTATGTTGTTGTCAAAATGGCGTTTATTTACTACATTGTGCCTTAAAATTGTATTTTATACGTTTTTGGTAGCCTTAAGACGATTATAATATTATAATCGAAACGTTGTAAAATTCCTAGCTTTATTTATTCTTTTTTTGTGGCTGTGCAGTTTACACAAACAATTCTATTCGCCAGCCGCTCGTAGGAATTTCATAAAAAAAACATTTATTTTGCAAAATTCGACTTTATCCATCAACATATTATAGTTTAAGGCAAATCTCTTTCCCTGTGACAATTTTTTCAGGAGATCCGGAGAATACGACGCAACGACTTGTTACACGGTGCATTGTCTTGGTGAAAGAGGAATTCATTTTTTTCATTGTTTTGAAAATAACAAAAGTAGCGTTACTAAAACAACTGTAACTTGTAAACTAGTGTTCGGATTCTCATAAAATTTTGATACCATATATCTTTTGAAGGTTGGTACTTTTTAAAAATAATATGAATTTTTCATTAGATGCACCATCTATGTGTCAGTCTCGGGACTTATTGAGTGACGTAATATTTAACTTAAATAAAATTGTTAATGTTTCATTTAGATTAACCTTTGATTATAGCAGTATTTATTTTGAGTTTGTCGTCACAGAGTTGTCCAGTCTGAAATTATACAAAAAAGAACTGATTAGAAAAGATATTATGCTGGTATTTACGCTTTGATATTTATTTAGTTAGCTAAAAATCAAGCTAAATTGTTATATGTACATCAGTACATATGTATATCTTAAAATAACAAAATCCGAAAAATTGCTTCTGGCCCCATTTTTACCATTTTTATACTATACAAACCTTAAGCCGAATCTATATTAATAGCCTTGTCTTGACACGATAATTAATTGGAGCATAATTTGAATTATCAGTGTAATATTACACAGTAAATATAAAATACGGACATAATTTGATCGTTTTTAGTACAATTTAGTACTATAATTAATTATCCAAAACACCCATAATTAATTGGAACATACTTTTACTTATCGGAAAATGCGGGTGCTTCGCAGCAATCTATATGTCAAAAAAGTGAATAAGTCTGTTTCTACACGCACACAGAAAAATAATAATTACGTGTTCGTACGCGATTTAAATTCAATTTACTAAATAATAATAAATTTCTGTACACCATAATGACGCCACCGTCTAAAAAACATTTCTGTGACGAAGAAACGTTCACATTAATAAACATTTGGGGCGAGCACAAATTTATGAAGATGTTCGAGAATTTTAAGAAACACAACTTAATATTTAGCAAAATTTCAGATGAAATGAAGCTTTATAATTATGAAAGGACTCCGGGAGAAATAAAAAATAAAATAAACAATTTGAAACAGGAATATAACAAAACCAAACCAAAATCTGGTGCATATTTTCTTTATTTTACTATGTTTTAAATTATTAACGTTTATGGAACATTTTAGGTGGAGAGGCTCCAAAGTGGAAGTTCTTTGAGAATGTTAACTTTATACTTGGATCCAAAGATAAATACAACAGCCATCTGGGTGAAGATAGTTTTATCGAAGGATGCAATAGCGATATAATGGAAACCACGTAAGCTGTTTCATTACATATACCCACTAATACACGATTAATACTAGTTGTCTTTTGTAGAGATTCTAATGCAAATTTTGATGACGAAAATGAACTTGGTGAAAATGTGTATGAGGAAGTGCAATATTTGGAGGATGAGACAGGGATCATTGAACTCCTATCAAATTGTTCCACTCAACCTATTGTATCGGAGTCAAATTCCTCACATACCGAAGATCCTACTGATAGCAATACAAAATTAAGCTCCACTTCCAAACAAACCAAGAAAAGAAAATCTGATAATGCCATCGAAAGCCTCATAGGCTTAAGTCTAAAAAATCAAAATATTTTGGAAAGGCTATTAAAAATAGAGGAAAGCCGAGAAAAAAGAGGCCGAACAGAATCAAAAAGTTGCAAATGCAATGATCCATTTCTTGGAGTTCAATTTAAAATAATTATTTTTCCTTGTATCATTATTAAATTTTAATTTTATATTATTGTTTTTTTTTATTAAATTTAATATTTATTTTTAAGACTGAATTGAAACATATGTAATAATATTGTGATAAAATGTGATGAATTAAAATTTGAATATTTAATAATTTTTTGATTTTATTTAAATGCGGCGTGTTTCCTCAAATAGCATACGAGCTATTGAATAGCGTTTTCTCAGGCCATCTGTGTTTCTCCTATCGGATATTACCCTTTGAGGAACCTCATCAAAATCTGCTGTGTTATTTTTTGATTTGCTTAGCCAACTGGCATAAAATTGGCACTTGTTGCGTTCACATAAATTATGGATTATGATGCACGCCTTTATGATTTTTTTGGAATGTTCCAGTGAAAAATCAATCCGTTTTGATAAAATACGCATTCTTCCTTTTAATCTGCCAAAACTATCTTCAACAGTCATCCGTGCTGAGCTTAGACGAAAGTTAAAATGTTGCTGAATGGGCGTTTTCTTTGCACCTGGATAAGGTTTAAGAAGACCTGAGAGCAGAGGGAATGCTCCATCTGCTATGATGTAATGCTTGGTAAGGTTGTTAGCCAAATATGTGGACAAGTTCGAGTTCCTAAATACTACAGCATCATGCACCCCGCCAGGTCTACCAACATTAATGTACCTAAAATAGAAAACGAAGCAATAGTAATTTAGAAAAATTCACATTATAATTTAATAAATATGTATGCAATGTAAGTACCTGAAGCAATAATCACTATCAACAAGGGCTAATACTACTACTGAATAGTAGTGTTTGTAATTAAAATAATCTTCTCCTGACTTTTCCGGTTTCTTAATTGGAATATGGGTGCCGTCCAATGCGCCGAACGTTCCGGGAAACTTGAAGGAATTTAGAAAATTCCTGCTTAAAGAATCCCTTTCGTCTTCTGTCCCGGGAAAACGAACCTCTTTCGCGTACAATTTCGCTATCAGTGAGTCGCAGAATTCCTTAACAATATGTCCAACGCTACTTTTACCAACCTTATAAAGATCGGCAACTGTGCCTAAGTCGCAATTGGTTTTCAAGATATGTAGAGCAATTATCACTCTTTTCTCGACACTCGTAGCTTCCCTCATATTTGTACTTGACCTATATAAATCTTCACGAACAACATTACATATGTATTCAAAAACTTTTCTGTTTACTCGATATTTTTTTTGAAATCGGTTGTCTGGTAAATGTCGTCCCACCATTTCCCAGTATCCATCTGGCTTTGGAGGGAGCAACTCTGGCATCACCCAGATTTTATTCAAGTTATGCCTGGATAACACCACTGATATTAATGCAGTATTTATTTTGTCTTGCAACTCCAAACATTGGTTTACCATGAGTCGAACCCTTTGACTTTGTCTTTGTTTGCGTTTTGTGTCCCTTAAACTCTTCATGTAAGAAATATAAAGCTGCAAAAATTCGCCTGAATTCAATCTCTATAAATAAATAACGTTCACTATTCTATAAAATTCGTATTATATAGGCCGTATAATGTGATTACTGATTATGATTACTTACCGAAGACATATTCCAATATTAAGTATCTGTATATTCAATAAAAACGCTTATCAGAAACTTTTATTTTTATTAATTAATAAACAATTAATTCATTTCATGTATGTAAATTTGGGCCAAATTTCCAAATCATTTGACATCAAATAAAAAACAAATTGGTTCGCGTATTCGACGAAGGGAGGGAGATCAGTAGTTTACATTCGCCGTCAAGACGGAAAATCCAATTTATGATCATAAAATTAATTTTTATGATCATAAATATTTTATCGTCAAGACAAGGCTTATCTATGTCAAAATAGTGCGACCAACTTTTACTCAATTCTGCTCTGCACTACATTTGCATAAAACCAAAAAAAAAAAATTGAAAAAGGGATGATTAACTTATACCAAGGGCGCGTATTCTTGAAATCGGTGGATATTTTCGTCTACGAATTATAATTTACATTAGAATTCTTTGTGTCCGTGACGCCAGCTGGAGCCATATCAGCCGGAACCAAACAACTATGGCACAAGTAGCACGATGGATTGCACATCATTGTGCACTATATGCTTTTTCAGGTGGAACATGATAAAGCCGGCCAGAACCATACAATAGCCAAACTAACACTGCCACTAGTAGCAGGACATATTGTGCATCATTGAGCACTATATAATTTGTCAGCCGGAACCTTATACATATATCCAGCAATATACGATTTTTCGGAAAAACCTTACAATTTCAGCCAAAACCATACCGTCTACAGCCAAACTAACTATGGCACAAGTAGCACGATGCAATGTGCATCATTGTGCACTAAATAATTTTGCAGCCGGAACCTCGTAAATCCATAAATATACAATTTTTCGTGAAAAAATCTTACAATTTCAGCCGGAACCATACCCTCTACAGCCAAACTACCTATGGCACAAATAGCACGATGCATATTGTGCAACATTAGGCACCACATAATTTTTCAGCCGGATCCTTATAAATCCAGCAATAAATGATTTTTCGGTGGAACCTTATAATTCCAGCCGGAAACGATGGTTTGGTTTTATACAATCAAGCTAACAATATCACAAGTAGCACAATGGATCGTGTATCATTCAGAACCATACTATAGCCAAAGTAACTATGGCACAAGTAGCACGATGCATTGTGCATCATTGTGCACTATATAATTTTTCAGCCGGAACCTCGTAAATCCAGAAATATGCAATTTTTCGTGAAAAAATCTTACAATTTCAGCCGGAACCATACCCTCTACAGCCAAACTAACTATGGCACAAATAGCACGATGTAATGTGCATCATTTGCACTATATAATTTTTCAGCCGGAACCTTATAAAGCTAGTCAGTACCATACTATAGACAAACCAACTATGGCACAAGTAACACGATGTATTGTGCAAAAATTTCAGGCGGAACCTTATAATTCCGCCCAGAACCAGATAAAACCAGTCAGTACTATATAACAGCCAATTCAACTATGGCACAAGTAGCACGATTCATTGTGCATCATTGAGCACTATATATTTTTTCAGCCGGAACCTTATAAATCCAGCAATATCCGATTTTTGGGGGAAAAAACTTTGCAATTTCAGCAGAAACCTACAGTCAAAATAACTACTATATCACAAGTAGCACGATGCATTGTGCATCATTCTATATATTTTTACAGCCGTATAACTAGCAAATTTGCCGGTATTTTTAAGAAATGTTTACAATTCCACGACAAACATTGGTAAATTATCTGCGGTGATTTACAACAATCGTAATAAATTACAAAATGAAATTTTTTGCCGAGAACGTTTTATTAAAGCGGAGAACTATAGCTCAAACGAACGGGTCACTTTCATTGATTGCAAATCATCAATTGGAGGATTTTTCGCAGATCTATGCATTTTCAACGATGATGTTACTTTCAGTGCCAATATTGAAAGAATTTGTAATAAATGTTCAACTAAACTCGAAAGAAAGTTGCCATTGCTTTCAACAGACATTAATGAATTGGATGTGAGAAATGTGAGCAACTAAATAAAGATAAATATTCGGTAACACGAATTGTAGTTGTGGAAACTTACATAATCTAAATAAAGTATATAATAGTGTAGTAACCTAGTAACGTTGGAAGTCGAGCCGTTAGAACGACTAAAAAAACAGCAAATTGTGGCTATAAGCCACATAACGAAATCGCTGAATTTAGGAAGTAAATTGTTCAATTTTCGTGGTGTAATTGAGTACGACAGTGTAAATGTAAATTTCACTGCACATGCACTTAGAAACGGCGGCATATGGAAAACTTACGACGATTTGCAAAAGGCCGAGACCAACACCAACACTTCACAAAAAATGCTTGCTTACATGTTGTTCTATGTACAAGAACCCAAATCAAACAAAGTTCTTTTCTAAACGATGAAATATAAAATATTATTAATAAATTATTAGAAAATAAAATGTTGTTTCCGGACTTTTTTAAATGTTATTTAAATTTTTTATTTAATTAACACTTTTAGCGGATCGGGAATTATAATGTGTCCAATTAATTCCACTTGAAATTTTAGCTAGTTCACAATGACCATCATCCATTCTTCAACCTTTGTGAAGATAGCCCAAATGTCTATCCCCGAAAATCGAAAAAGTTGCTTTTGGCAATCCTATACAAGTTTATGTATACTATTGCGACATTTAATTAACAATTATAGCAATAAATCTAACTTCGTGTATAAATATTTCCGAATAACAGCTAAATAATAAAAAAAATGTTATGAGTTTAATAAAAACAATAAAAAGTTCTGATAAAATGTGTAAATAAACAAAACAACTAAATTCTACTCTCCAAGAAATATACTGACAGCGAAAATCAAAAATTACTTTGAACCCTTCACAAAAAGGCAACATTTTTCTCTCAACCCAGAAAAATGTGTGTGTCGTGATAGTTTTAGCTATCATGACAGTAAATATTTTCGGGACTGAGAGTTAAAAACTTGATATACAAGTATAAAAATAAAAAATAAAAATTGTTTTGTAAATTTTGTTTACGAAATTGTATAAATAGAACTAGACGCATCATTTAAAACATGAACAACATTCTTAGATTCTAAATAGATTACAGTAAACAACAAAATTACTGTTAACTATTATAACATAGTATATAACTTCAGTATATGGGCTGCGTACCAATCCAACGGTAAATCGTTTACTACGGTAAAAATCGATTTTAGTACAGATTTTTCGATCAGTTTACCATAGAGTTTTTCAAAAATAATTGAATTTACCGAAAAATTTACTTAAAATTGACTTTTACCCTTGGATTGGTACGCAGCCATGATATATAAAAGTGCCGGGACTTATTTAATTAAAATTTCTATGATTTTTGATTTAAAAAAACTGACATATAGTCCATAGAAAACAGGAACTATCCATTGGCCCAACTAGTGGTGTACATCGTTTGATAGGTGAATGTTTAAGGAACTTGTATTAATTTTTTTAGAATTTTTCTATGTATAGGAGTTGGGATATAGTCCATAGAAGTCAGGAAATATTCGTTGGCCCAACTAGTGGTGAATTTCGTTTGATAGGTGAATGTTTAAGGAGCATGTACGATTATTTTTAGATTTTTTCTATGTATAGGAGTTGAGATATAGTCCACAGAAGTCAGGAAATATTCGTAGGCCCAACTAGCGGCGCACGTCGTTTGATAGGTGAATGTTTAAGGAGCGTGTATGATTTTTTTTAGATTTTTTCTATGTATAGGAGTTGAGCAATAGTCCACAGAAGTCAGGAAATATTCGTAGGACCATGTATAATTTTGTTTAGATTTTTTCTATGTATAGTCCGTCTTGAGAGGAAGCCCACTTTCAGGTAGGAACATTGGCAAAAATATGGCTCATTTAAAAAGACGGCACATTAATAGCAAAAACAACAAATTTAAAGGTTATATAATATACTGGTATAGATAAGTAGATGACGTAATACTATTATCTAACGGCAAGAAATAAATAACTTACAACCCATTATAAAAATTACCTTAGAAACGGAAAACAATAAACACATATGGACCTCACCAGTCACCATTGAAAATGACAACCAGTGCAGAGAAAAAATTTATATGCGTAGAATACAATAAAATGACTACAAAATAATAGAAAAGACTTTCAAAAAAAATTCGGAAACATGACACCCTACAAAAACAGTAATAAATTAGAACAGAAACACAAAATTTAAAACGCAGCAAAAAATAGACGCAGCAATATACACACCAACATGTGACGAATGCCCAAAATTTTACATCCGACAAACAGGTAGAAGTTTTCCAGAAAGGTACAAAGAACATATCAACGACATAACAAAAACAGAACCGAAATCAAGTTGGATTTAGTTGGACCAACAAATATTTCCTGACTTCTTTGGATTATATCTCAACTCCTATACATAGAAAAATTCTAAAAAAATTCATACACGCTCCTTAAACATTCACCTATCAAACGATGGGCGCCGCTAGTTGGGCCTACGAATTTTTCCTGACTTCTGTGGACTATAGCTCAACTCCTATACAAAGAAAAATTCTAAAAAAATCGTAAATGCTCTTTAATCATTCACAATGTTATGTTTACTCTCAGCTCCGAAAATTTCAACTGTCATGACATTTTTTAACTATCATGATAGCAAATATTTTCGGGGCTGAGCGTAAAAATGTCGTGATTTTTTGGGCTGAGAGTATAAAATGTCATGATAGCAATAATTAGTGTTGCCATCGCATTTTTCGGGGATGGAATTTGGGCTATCTTCACATACATCATTCTTCATACGGTTGCGGCTGGTCTTACTGGTTCTGGTTGGGTTGGCATTGTAATGCATACCGTTTTGATCGTTCCGAAAAAATCATATGTTGCACTATTTATGTAAACATTTTGTTTAGACTGGATTTTTATGGTTCTGGATGGCATTATAGTTTCTATTCAAAAGAGTTGTTTTCTATATGTAAACAGCTATATAAAATTATATAGTGCACAATGATGCACAATGTATCGTGCTACTTTAGCCATGGGTTATTTTGACTGTAAGTTTCTGCTGAAATTGTAAGGTTGCTCACGAAAAAACGTATATTGCTGGATTTATAAGGTTCTGGCAAACAAATATATAGTGCTCAATGATGCAGAATGCATCGTGCTACTTGTGCCATAGCTAGTTTGGCTGTTATATGGTACCGACTGACTTTGTAAGGTTCTGAAAAATTATATAATTCACAATGATGCACAATGCATCGTGCTACTTGTATCATAGTTTGGCTGTAGAGAATATGGTTCCGGATGAAAAATTATATAGTGCACAATGATGCACAATGCATCGTGCTACTTGTGCCATAGTTAGTTTGTCTATAGTATGGATCTTGCTGGCTTTATTAGATTCCGGCTGGAATTATAAGGTTCCGGCTGAAAAAGCATATAGTACACAATGATACACGATCCATTGTGCTACTTGTGATTTAGTTAGTTTTACAACCAAATCATCGTTTCCGGCTGGAATAATAAGGTTCCATCGAAAAATCATACATTGCTGGATTTATAAGGTTCCGGCTGAAAAATTATATAGTGCACAATGATGTACAATACATCGTGCTACTAGTGTCATAGTTAGTTTGTCTGTTGTATGGTTCTGGCCAGCTTTATCAGGTTCCGGCTGGAATTATAAGGTTCCGGCTGAAAAAGCATATAGTGCTCAATGATACACAATGCATCATTGAAAACTTGTAAGCAAATTTGAAAAAACGATTAAAGTAGGCGGCGAAAAATTCTAATAATATAAAGAATTCTAATGTAAATTATAATTCGTAGAAGAAAATATTAACCGATTTCAAGAATACGCGGCCAGACAGGGTACTCACACAATTTAGCGATACTGCAAATGAATTTTATTTCCTAGAGAACTTGATCGAGTTTTGCTAATCGGATTTGTTAATTCGCAGTCTGTCTGTACTTACAGTTTAATATTAGCTGTGTTTTTTGACGCTTGATCTGATCCGGTTCAGTTCATGTTTCACGAAACAACGTAAAGGCGCTTACTAGATTTTAAATCAAAATTTGTGATCTAAAAAAAAATGGGGATCACGTTTTCTATACAAAATTTAAATTGATCCTGATCCATGGGTGACATGAAACACAGCAATTGTAAACTTTTCAAATTAAGAAACAAAAATCATATTTGCGATTTATGACGTATATTCGACTGTGTTACACAGATTTTGGCCGTGATCAATTGGTATAAATTGTGTAATTCCGAGAATCCGTGTCCGAGAATTATAATTTGTTTGTTTGTTTTCAATCTATGCAATCTGTTCTGGGGCCGAAGCACTACCAACTCTGCCGCAATTCGCTTTTCATGTCCTACCTTACGCAGTAGCCAAATCGAAAATTTGCGGCTATAGGTCCGATTTGCATAGAACCATCTGCTCATTGAGCAGCTCGATGTCACCCTATCGTACTGACATGGTAGATGGGTCAGCTCATTAGTTCTGCACATCGACAGGGATCGTAGTTATGTTCATTTTCATCACCAACGTATCAGATGCTCAAAGATCCCTTAAGTATACTGCCCCTATTCATTCGAATCCGGTACCCCCGATCCAAACGCCAAAGTTTTAACCACTGTGCAACATTGACCAACCACTGTGTCGTTCGGTTGGTAAAATTATAGCAGCAGACCTTTCAGGATATCGCCGACATACTTCATGCTCAGCCCTAATTGCAAAGAGAGCAGCAGTATTACCGCTAACGACTGATAAATCCGATACTCTTTCAGTGTGGCTAAGTCGAATACCAGTTTTTGTTGTAGTCCGTAAGTTGTTTTCGTTATCACTGTGTTCTCTTTGAGATAATTAATTTCAGCCATTTGTCCACGTTGCGAATATATTGCCAACAACAGATCAAATTATATCGCAGGATCAAAGCCCATTACTTCTAGATTATCGAAGTATATTCCGGAGTTGTTTCATTCCTCGATTGTCGCCTTTGAATTAAGTTGCACAGAATGCGGTTTCTCCTGCTAATTTGCGGTTATGACTCTGAATTATACAACAAAATACTACTACTGCTATTCTTATATAAACTATGTAAGTAATCTGCCAAGAATTTTTTTCAAAATTGGTGTTCGTTCCTTCCCAATCAGTCAATACTGTTAAAAATTTTAGATCCTCAGTTAAGGGACAAAGTAGGCTAAGTAGGCATAATATAGGCATGCTTTTTTCTGGTTTAGTAACGTGGTAAATTATGAATTTGATTTCGCTTCCCATAGTGCAATAGTTTACTGGTTCTCACAAAATTGGTTCCATTGTCATTGTACATATGGGCGAAGTTGCCACGTCAGACACGCTATAATGAATCCCTTCGTTCTAAATTCGCAAGCTGCTTCGATGTGAATGACCTTGTTAAGGCGACCGACGATAAGATGACCGAGCAAATGGGTAAAGCTTTGGCGTTTGGATCGGGAGGTACCGGGTTCGAATCCCAATAGGGACAGAAGGTACAGTGAAATTTCATCAACAGATTATGATCTGTGATGAAATGTAACACATCTATGACCCCCCGTCGGTGTGCAAAACCCATGGGCCGTTAGGATTGGCTAACATGGAGCATGCAATGTGCAGATGGTATTAAATCGGTAATATAGCCGTATGTCCACGAGTTGACTGAGTAGACGTAAAGTAAGGACGTAAAAAGCATAACCGCGAAAGAGCAGGGTGACCCTTGAGCCCCAAAGCAGTAGTAATAAGTACTCTTTCGTGAACTCGAGGGCCCAGATACCTCTCTTTTTTCATATGATCTCGCGTTTAACAGGAACTCTGGATCGCTCCACCAGCTGTACAGATGAAGTAACTTTTTGGCGATCACCCATCTAGATTCTCAGTCCGCAGTTATATCTTCTGTTCTAATATGTTTCCACGAGTGTACGTCACCGATGGCTTGAATCTCCCTCATCATATGTGCTACAAATGCCAGTGTTACCGTGTGATCGGTCCATAAAGATGCTTGGCTGATGTTCATTTCTAATACTTTAGTTATTTGTTGTACTAATCGGCTTAAGAAAAGTGATCCGCATAGATCCAAACGAGAAATGGCCAGTTTGGGCTTTCTGGGGCCTGCCTCTGTTTTAATAACATTAATTTTGCTGCAAACTACCGCAGCATGGCTTTTCTTACTACAGTTACTATTTTCAAGGGGAAGCGGCTGATAGGACGTCACCCCAACTCAAGTGTTACCCCATAATATTTGAAATATTATTTTGCAATTGATGTTTAACAATGCCAGTCAACCCAAGGGGTCGAAGATTGATGACATTTCCGATAAGTATTGCCTTTTAATGAGGTTGTTGTTATTAGTGGTAGATGTACATGAAATATTAAGTGGCCTCCAGTGAGATCTTAGCGAATTGCTAATTTTTAAATCCTGGGTTAAGCTTGATGATTGCTGGACCACTTTCAATATTCAATTTTACTTCTATGAAGTAGTTCAAAGACTTGGGATTCTACTTGTTGAGCTTCCTCAATAGTGTCACCGACGGTTAGGACGTCGTCAACTTAAAAATTTCGTTTACCCATTACAGTATAACGGAATATCTGAGGTCTCAGATGCTTACAAACAGCCTTAGTAAATTTGGATTTGTGCTTTTTTCAGCTGCGTTGAAAAAAACGTTGAAGTGCCCGATAGTAGTAATCCGAAAGTGTATCCCAGCAAGCCTAATTGATTAGATGAGAGGAGGAAGCCCGTGCATATACAGTTATGAATTTGGAGAGCGATCATGATTACTGTTACCGGTTCCAGAACCATCACCAATGAGGCATGTTGGATCATCATCAGAATAGCAACATTCTGAGTGATTCTCAGTGAGTGAATCAAAAAGCAACAGTTTTTGTGCAATCACATACTGACCAAGCAAACGAAACCAATGTTTTATATGGGTGACATGATGAATATGATTCTGCTTCAGGTAAAGAGAATAGATGCTAAACTAGATAGCCTACATGCTAAATTGGAGGAGCAAGAAGATCAGTTTGCTGAGCTGGGTAAACAACAAAACGCGCAGAACGAGAAAATGGATCAACTTGTATGGGCTCAAGAACAGCAAATTCAACGCAACAAGAAAACTGGCAAGAAAACGGGAATGCAGAAAACCACAAAGTGTCGAAGAAACGAACAAGACCAGGGGCAACTGCTCAGTCCAAGAACAACAAGTCAGAAACTGCGAGAAGGAAGTGCACGGCATGAGAACTCGAATGGCGAATTGGCTTACCGGGGGAAGGAAAGATCGTCGGGGGAGGCCCAACTCTTGATTCCAGTACGTTAGATGAGGATGAGTCGGGCGTTGGAGCGATAACTAAAGAGAGAGAGCGATCCGTAAGGCAGCGACGTCAACAATATTAATATTATTTAATATTGCAATGGCGGATTGGTCATAATACTTCAATTAACAATCGAACTTGAACGCATCCAAATCACCCGCCATTATGGATACATATATGGCTTAGTCATTGCTGTTTTTATGTCACAAGTTTCAGTCATTTGCAAGCTGTCGTTCCGTGTGCATCAATTTTAAAAGATGGATGTCGATAAGCAACATTTACGTCATTGCATTCTATTCTGTTTTCAAATGAAAAAAATGCTGCTCAAGCTATGGAATTGATTAATTCGACTTTGAGTGAACAGTCTGTGAGTCATTGAACAGTAAAAAAGTAGTTTGCAAGATTTCGTGATGGTAATTTTAGTCTTGAGGATGATCCACATCGAGGTACAGTAAAACAATTTGAAGACGAAGAACTACTTAAAGTTGTATTGGATGCAAATCCGTGTCAAATTTAAAAGGAGCTTGTAGATCAGTTAGGAGTTAGTTACACTAAGCAATATCACTTCGATTGCATGCAATGGGAAAACACAGAAGGAATGGAAATGGGTTCCTCATAAACTGACCGAAGAAAACAAAAACCGAAGAGTTGATATCTGCATGAATTGGAGCGATAAGAGCGATTTCTACAGGCTGGAAAGTTTTACAGCATGTGGCGTATTCTCCAGGATCGACCTCTGATTACCACTTATTCAGATCGATGCCATCATATTTGAAGGACCAGCGGTTTACGAAAGTTGAATATGTGTAAAAATGACTATTTTGCTTCGAAACCACCAAGTTTCTATTGCGAAGGCATTCATCATCTACGTGATAAATGGCAAAAGACCATAGATAGTAATGGCGAATATTTCGATAACTAAAATCTTTGTAACAATTATATTTTCAATAAAGTTGAGTTTGACCAAAAACAGAGTTTCTACTTCCACGCCTAGATAGTTTCCCTTCCTGGTTATCACATAGCTGACTAAGATAGTACAACCTTAGACAAGCAAATTAGATTTTTCATTTGAACTAAAAAATGAAAACAAAACAAACTTCTGATAATTCCAATGTCATCGTTGTATCTGTGATTTTTCGATAAACTGTGTATACGTATACGCAAAAAACGAAATATTTTTGATTGTATGCGGCTATTTACAGAAAATGAAATCGCAGTTTAAATTTTTACGTTTACATAGGATGAAATATCTGTTTTAGGTTGTCTCAGGTACAACATAGTCAATAGTTACAACAAACATGGTTATACTAATTATACCCGGAATTTGTGTGAACGAGTGGATATTTAAAAAAAAAATTAAAAATCAAAAGAATTCGCAATGTCTTCAGTCTCAAATTTTCAAATTGACATCCAGTTCGTAAACTGAGTTTTAGGGGTTCTTCTGTTATTTACCTATTAATTTAACAATAAAATTAATTTTGTACATCGCGTAAGCAAACAACTTACTTAGTATCACCATTCACCAGAGAAGTGGTACAGTGGTTAAAGCTTCGGTACATAGACCAGGGAGTTCTATGTTCGAATCCCAACTTAAAATGAAATTATCTCAAAAGATTGTGATTTAATAAACACAAGTAGTGTACAGGCTGTCACGGGGCTTTCAATGCACTTATACACTCATGGAAATTACTATAAGAACAAAATTTGTTACTATCTCTTTCCTGAATTTACCGTAATCAAAATATTTTTGTATTTTTGTTTAACATGTTTCGACAAGTTTGCTAAAATTCGTGTAAAGATTTTTTTGTTTTTTGTGCTACATTTTAGTAGCTCATCAAACTCGATAAGAGCGATTGGAAATAATTATAAGAACAAAATTTATTTTATTGGGAAATAATTATAAGAACAAAATTTATTATATCGAAAGAATTATAATTAAAACTAAATTAAGGTAAATATATTAAATTAATTACTTTTAAATAAACTAAAAATATCTACATTCGGATGAATAAATTTAAATGTTAGACGCTGTTATGTTATAAAAAATATGTACGTGTTTTTTATGTAGATATGCCTAAGGGAAAAGCTTTAACGCGAATTGAACAAGGTAAAATACAAGTTTATCATGAGCAGGGCAAAACTTTTCGGGAAATAGCTCAACTTCTGAATAAAAGTGTTTGTGTTGTGAACAACTGTATAAGATTGGAGTCAAATTATGGAGAGAATAAACGATCAGGACGAACGCCCATCATCACTGTGCGGTGCAAAAGAGAAATTAAGCGACTTGTAGTCAACAAGACCCTTTCATCGAATGCCATAGTGCGTGAAATTTGTTTGCCGGTAACCAGTCGTCGTGTTCGTCAAATTCTTAATGCGGATTTAAACATAAAATACTCAAAACGGATGGCCCTTCCAAGACTTCTATTGCGGCATAAAACAGCAAGACTTGCATTTGCTGAAAAATACCAATTTTGGAATGAAGAATGGAAAAAAATCGTCTTTAGTGACAAAAAAAAGTTTAATTTAGACGGACCTGATGCCTGCCAGAGATATTGGGCCGATAAGCGATCAGAGACACAAACTCGTAAATCTCGAAATTTTGGTGGAGGGTCGCTGATGATTTGGGCCGCCTTCCGCTTTACGAGAAGGTCACCAATATGTATAATTTCCACAAAAATGACGTCCAATAAATACGTTGAATTGTTAGACGATGTTTTAATCACATCTGGAGACGATTACAGGCCTGAAGACTGGATTTTTCAACAGGACAATGCGTCCATCCACAGTGCCAAAACGGCAAAAAAAATTTTGCGTGAACGAAATATACCGATGTTGGATTGGCCAGCATGCAGTCCCGATCTCAATCCAATTGAGGACGTTTGGGGGCTGCTTGCACAACGGGTGTTTGCAAATGGGCGTCAGTTCGACACAGTTTTAGAATTAAAGAATGTAATTAAATTGGAATGGTCAAAAATAGACGAAACTATCTTAAAAAGGTACATTGATTCAATGCCGCGAAGATTGCAGCAGGTGATAATAAAAAATGGAGGGAACACTACGTATTAAAGGAAAAAAAACATTTTTCATTTTTAAACTAACTGTGTTCTTATATACGAGGGCGGATTCAAAATGAAGCTACCCAAGTAGGAAAATAAAATTTTTTTTGCCAAAAACCATTTATTTTTCAACATAGTCTCCATTTAATTCGACATACTTAGTAAGATGATATTCCAACTTTTTTATACCATCTGAATAATACGATTTCGAGAACCCCTCAAAATACGCGTTAGTTTTGATAATCACTTCTTCGTCTGAGATGAATCTTTGTCTTGCGAGCCATTTTTTCAATTTTGGAAACAGGAAAACGTAACTAGGAGCTAAATCTGGACTATAAGGTGGATGATCAACCAATTCGAAGTGTATTTCACGTAATTTTAGCATCGTATCTAATGCTGTGTGAACCGGTGCGTTGTCTTGAAAGAAAGAGCACGTTTTTCTTCTTTAAATGTAGTCGTTTTTCCTTGATTACATCAACCAATTGATCCAATAATGCACGATAATACTTTCCTGTGATTGTGGATAATTTTTTAAGATAATCGATGAGCAATATTCCGTGTGCATCCCAAAATATAGTGGCCATAACCTTGCCAGCCGATTTAACTGCCTTTGCCTTCTTCGGAGCACTTCCACCAGCTTCCACCCATTGTTTCGATTGATTTTTGGCTTCAGGTGTGTAGTGGTGGACCCACGTTTCATCAACAGTAATTAATCGACGCCAAAAATCAACAGGATTACGCTTTATTATGTCCAAACACCGCTGAGAAGTGGTCTGTCGAACTCATTTTTGTTCGACACTGAGCAAACGCGGCATCCATCTTGCCGATAGCTTTTTCATATGCAAATATTCATGCAAAATGTTGAACACACGTTCATATGATATGTTTACCATTTCAACAATCTCACGCAACTTGACTCGGCGATCATTCATAACGATATCGAGGATTTTCTTGATATTTTCTTCAGTAAGCACCTCTTTTGGCTTTCCTGTTGATGGTATTGTTGCAGTGCTTCTTCGGCCACGTTTAAATTCAGCAATCTAATATTTTACCATGTAATCTGACGGAGCAGACACCGTAATGTTTATCGAGCTTTTCTTTTGTCTCTTTCGCCGTTTTCCCTTTCAAATAATAGTGTTTAATCACTGCACGAAATTCGTTTTTTTCCATTTTTCAAGAAACACAAAAGTTGCTTACTTTAAACGACTACAACAAATAAACTAATCGATGAATTAGGGTGAAATTTTAACAGCTGACGTTTGACAGATCGCACTTTCTAAAAAACAAAAAAAAATTGTGTTTGTGCTGCCATCTAGCGCTAGGTAGCTTCATTTTCAATCCGCCCTCGTATATTTCCTTCGAACTATTTTTGTTTTTGCTTTAAATATGATACTGAAATCAAATGTTCCTATTATTTATTATTTTATGATTTATGAATATATTAAGTACTGAATCAAATTATTTTTATTGGTTTTATATTATAAACTTATATAATATGTACATTCATGGATTTCTTGTTCTTATAGTTATTTCCATGAGTGTAGCACTATAGCATACTGTAATTGTGTAAGTAGGTGAATGAGTGATTTGAATAAGTGATAATGTGATGGCTACGGACCAACACAATTGTATAGGGCAGGCCTTCGAGACAACCATCCTAACCTAACTTGAGCGTGCAAAACAACAGAGACGCTCTCTCTCTCTCTCAAGTTCAAATTTACAAACAAATCTTTGTCCATGTGTCTGTCTTCAATATTAGATTCCTTAAATCCAATGGATTTGTTCAATGCAGAATAGTCAAGTGTGAGCACATGAGGCGCCTTTATACATCTAATAAACAAAATGGAAATTGGTAAGAAAATGGAGAGCCTACCACTACCTATGAAGAACAGTATAGCTATTATTTATTACTCAACAATGAAGACTAAGAAAATTTGAGATTATTCGGAAATAAAACTATTAAATTTATATTATCCATTGTTTACATATCAATAACTAATAATGTCCACTATAAATTGACGGACTACCACTGACCAAAATGTCTCATGTCGAACCTGATTAGATTTCAGATAATTTTGTTTATTTAAGTGATTTACATTGTGATTTGTGTTTTGAAATTATAATTAGTAGATAGTAGCTAAATCAAATTGTATAACTTAAATAAAAGTGTACTGACTACTGATAATGTCTTATCGCATTGGCATATAAG
Organism: Nephrotoma appendiculata; assembly: GCA_947310385.1. Taxonomy (NCBI): domain Eukaryota; kingdom Metazoa; phylum Arthropoda; class Insecta; order Diptera; family Tipulidae; genus Nephrotoma; species Nephrotoma appendiculata. Next base: position 180,300,320 of record OX371225.1, read on the forward strand.
TATAATTTAAATTTTTTATGTAAATAATTATTTGAAACAATTCTTACCTTTCACTATCTCCGTACACAGCTTTATATAAGCCCCGAATTTGAAATTCATGTAAATTTGGCGTTGTAAATAAGAACGGCGTCGTTGTACCATTCAGTTGACCTGTAAGCATTTTATCCATATCACCCGTATCTAAATATAGTTTATCCGATGTTATTGTGATATTATTTTTTTTCGCTAGTGTGCCCGTAATGTGCACATCATCGATCCAAAAGTACGGTGTCTGCTGTGCTTCATGATACAATCGAGATGCCGTATCCGGTGAATAAATAATCGAGTAGCCAGCACAGTAATGCGGATAAAATGTATTTGGATACTCTTTACCGCTAACGCGCCATTTCGAACGATACGTCCTTTTTACACGTGATCCAATTACTTTAAGACAGTAAATGAATTTTTTACGTTCAATATCATTCTCAAGAAATTCGTACAGGATTGGCATATTTACAAATACATCGTCGTCCGTTTTTAAAATATATTTTGCACGTGGACAATTGTATGTAAACCATTTTAGGGCCGCTACATGTTTATAAGTCATATTCCGATAGGCATCAACGAAATTACCTTGAACGAGATCACCATAAATGTTATTTTCATTTTCTAGCCTGGTTTGTATATCGGTCGAATTGACACGCCCAATAAAAAATAGTAAACGTGCCCGCGAATCCATATGACCCCAAGTCTCACGTATTACATTGCGTTTGTTAAAATTTAACGGGGCTGTATGAATTAAAATTAATACAATTGGCTCTAAATTTAAATCTTGGCATGATTTTTGATTAATTAAATATGTAAAATTATCTAAATCAATTAGACGATAATAATCGTCTGACTTAGAAACTAGGCCATTATATGGCTGGCTACTGTTTACATGCTGATGGGTTTTGTGATGGTGATGATGACTGTCGAATGAATTTTGTTGCGTTGCATTTTGTTGCGATTGTTGTTGTGCGACGGCGACATTTAGCAGTGCTGCAGTAGATGACGATGATAATGTTGTGTCATTTAATATTGGGGACTCTTGCATTGCTAAACTCCATAATGATAGACATAGCGTCAGCCCAATGAGAACCCCAAACATAGGACGACGCTCCCACATATCCAATTAAATTATGTATGATGTATCGCCATTCTGAAAATAAAAAAATTAAATGATCGATGAGAGAAATAGGAATAATTATATTTAAAAAAATACTAATAGCTTTGCCATACTAAAACATGACATTAGAGTGGTTTTGTAGAAGATTAGTCTAGAACAGAACCGTTGTGGAATATTCAGCACGGTATATAAATAAGGGTGTGATGAACACAATGAGTTAGCTATGGAAAGTCTTAGTTAAGTCGCAGTACACGGTAGTTCAAAAAACGAAAATGATGAGTGAAAGAAACTATTAGTGGTGTTTAAAGTGAAATTACTGGTGTGAAACATAATTGTAAATGGTGTAAAGTGAATTCATCTAAATACACAAAAAATTGAATTTATGAAAATCTAATCCGATTTTATGTACTAAAGGTTGGTAAATATTAGAAGTGTCGTGCCAAGCGACATACTCGCTCTAAATCGATTTTATTTTATTTATAAAATAAAACTGTAGGGAAATTGCCGAATATGAAAATATACCTGCACAAAAAACATTTCAACGTCCCAACTTGGAAAAGAAAAACTAAATCAGAAAATAGCTGTTAATTTGGATAAGTATAAATACAAAACTAAATCCTAATCCATTTTGACCGAATACAATTATTATTTTTTTTTTAATTCTTGCAATCTGTTGTGGGACCGAAGCACTCCCAACTCTTTCGCGGTTTGTTTTTTCCGCCCTACCTTATGCAAATATGCGAAGCCGTACGGCTATAGGGTCCGATTTACGTTACCATCTGTGCATTACCTAGCTCCATGCCAACCTATAGTACTGGACATGGAAGATGGGTTGTATAGTTGTGTTACTTTTTTATCACAGCTCGTAATCTGTTGATGAAAATTTCCTTTTGTATCCTGCCCAGTTTGGCGAGTTTTGAGTATTCTGACAATATTTCCGGTATTTTCGGAAACAAACCGTTGATTTTTTAGCGATATTCACAATTTAGTGATAGGAACCGGATTTGACAGGGCAATTTCGTATCAAAATCCTCATCCTGTTTAACGTGTCGATCCAAAATGGGGAGCTTTCGGAAAACATTTAACATAATTTCGACCTCAACAACCACGAGCATCTATAAGTCTCCTCCATCTCCTCCTCTCACCCATATACGATTGAATTAATACGATTTGGAATGATTTAATTACGATTTGATACGATTTCGAATGATTTGAGACAATTTAGAACGGTTTTGAAGGATTTGAGCAATTTGGAACGATTCGATGCAATGTGATACGAATTGAAATGATGTTACAGGATTTGGAATGATTTGCGATTATTTGGAACAATTTGATACGATTTGGAACGATTGAATTACTATTTGATATTATTTGGAACGATTTGAGACGATTTGATTAGGATGTAGAACAATTTTATACGATTTGGATTGATTTGATAAGATTGCATAACGATATGTATCTAAATGATTGCGAGTTTGGATTGATACAACGATTTGGAATGATTTGAGGCAATTTGGAAAATTTGAGACTTTATAACAACATTTAATTTAGAACGTTTTGAATAATATTTCATACGATTCTGAACGATTTCAAACCATTTGAACGTTTTGGAATGATGTGAGGCGATTTGATTACGATATAAAAAATTCAAACCAATCAACGATCATATCAATCCAACCAATTTGATAAGATTTGGAACGGGTTGAAACGATTTGGAACAATGTGAGAAAATTTGGAGGAAGTTGATTAGGACCGATTTAATTACGATTTGAAACATTGTGTAAGGATTTAAAAGGGTTTGATTACGATTTGGATTGATTTGAGACGATTTGACACGATTTTAAACGATTGTATTACAATTTCAAATAATGTAACATAATTCGATTGCAATTTAAGACGATTTGGATTAATTTGATACGATTTGGTTAAGATCAAAGAATTGGAGCGATTTGAGACAATTTTAAACGATTTGAAACGATTAAGAACGATTTGATTCCGAATGATTTGAAACGATTTGAATTGAGTTAATACAATTTCATTACGATTTTGAACGATTCGATTCAATATCTATTTGGATTGATAAGATAAGATTTGGAACGATTTTAGACGGTTTGATATGATTTCGAACGCGTTGAGACTGTTTGGTATAATGTGATTACTATCAATGTATAATTTATAGAATAATATTCTCATCTGCCTTTGAGTATTGCGGTAGCAGTAATAATAGAAACGTCAAATAGTGGGAATAACTGTAGTGGCATCAAGTAACACCTTTCAAAGTTACGATAGATCGTAATCTATGTGATGAAAGGAGCACTATTATTAATCAAGAAACTGCAACGCCAATTAAATTAAAAACCTCTACGCAACACTTGACCAGAATGACAGAGGGAAAATATTTTATAAACGATATCTACCATCTGATCAATTTGAAATGAGAGGCAAATAACAGAAAGATTAAACCCTTGTTTCCATACAAGCATCCGGTTATCTGCCCAAGGGACCACCCAATCGCTAAATTATAGATTCACGAAGCACACCAGCAAACAATAAAGAACATATTTAAAATTAGCTCACTTCCGCGCCCGCATCCACTGACTTTCGATGAAATATTGGATACACCTATTGGATGTAATGGGTGTTTCATTTTGAGGTAATTTTTCAAAAATACAAAATAAATAAAAAAAATCAATTTTACCGAGTAATCTTTATTATCATAAAAAAGGACCATTCGCGGCTAATATGGTCCATTCTGAATTCCCATTTCGAGTGGTATTTGGCCAATTCTAATTCCTCAATCGTAACCGGCTTATCCACGTAGACTTTGGACTTTACGTAGCCCCAAAGAAAAATGTCTAAAGGTGTGATATCACATGATCTAGGTAGCCAATTCACTGGTCTGAAGCGTGAATAAACTGTTCATCGAATTATTCTCGCAATAAAGCCATGATTTCACGGGCTCTGTGGCAAGGAGTGCCGTCTTGTTGGAACCAAATGTCGTCGAGATCACGGGCTTCAATTTTAAGCAGCAATTACTCCTCTCGCCATTCACAGTTACGTGCAGGCCGGCCTCATTTTTGAAAAATATGAACCGAAGATTCCACCAGCCCATAAACCACACCAAACCGTTGTTTTGTCCGGTTATAATGGTAGCTTTTGAACCTCTTCGGGTTGCTCTTCAACCCAAATACGGCAATTTTGCTTATTAACGTAACCATTAAGCCAGAAATGAGTCTGATAGCTGAACAAAATTTTGGTCGAAAACAGTGGATCTTCTTCAAGCTTTTCAAGAGCCCAAAGACTGAAACGGTGATGATTTGGAAGATCCGTCGGCTTCAATTCTTGCATGAGTTGAATTTTGCATCCTTTTAAACCCAGATCCAAACGTAAAATACGCCAAGTTGTTGTATACGACAAGCCAAGCAGTTGAGAACGGCGCCGAATCGATTCATCACGGTCATCGCGTACACTCTCAGCTATCGCCGCTATATTTTCTTCACTACGTGCTGGATGTGGTCTATTTGGTTGCGTATTATCCAATAATGAAAATTGGGTGTTTCACATTTTTCGATGGTATAGCGAATTGTGTGTTCGGTTCGGTAGGCCGATTATGTGGACCATAAGTTGCTCTGAGCGCACGAAACACATTCGTCGTAGAACGCTGATTTTTGTAATACAGCTGAATAATTTATGGACGCTGTGCCGGGCTAAGTCTTTCCATGATGAAATGTCAAACAATACTGAACAAAAATACCATAATTGTTTGACACGACTCACACGTGATCTGTCATAAAATCCCTAGTGAAAAAGTACGCTAAAGGAAGCGCTCGCTAGGTTTAAATTTTAAACTTCTCACACCACCTCCTATTTATCTCTCAGAAGTTACCTTTTTAACTCCAGGAGACTTCATAATAAGTACACCATTTCGATCAATACCACGATTGGTAAAAAAAACTGGCTCTAGAAATACAGATTTCTAGAAAACGTGGCATAGGGGAACCCGAACCAAGTTTAACAAAGAAGAATACGGTAAGTGGCATAACCAAACTTGAAGACAAGTGAGTACCTACTCGCCAAAGCTTACAACACACCTTTTCATTAAAATGGCTAAGTGGATGTAAGGTTGAAGCACGTCAAGGCGCATAGACCAAAAAATTTACGTGACTCAGGAGTGGAGGGTGCTCTACAAAAAACAAAATCTTCAGTCTATAAAAACTACAACTAACGATTCCAACGTTTGACAATATTGATGCCCGGGCTGTACTTTTATCACATCTGAAATCACGAACTGTCACCCTGATGAAGTTACGGTAAAAAAAACTACAACTTATCAAGATAATGGGAAGACATTTTAGTTTTAAAACATCCTACGAGTGTGAGGGACCTTGGTCGCTACGATGGTGATATGTTGTCGTTTTATGCAATGCTTACATTGCAAGGCCAATCTATATTGATTATATTTTATAAAAAGTTATAATAGTTTATATGATAAATATCATCAATGTTTTGTGTGTTAAATATTTACAATTATTTCAAATGATTGGTTGTATCATAATATGATATTCTTAATCATTGCATGTAATGACAACAATGATGGTCACTTTTATGATCAGCCCAATCATATTTTTTTCCTGAGTGCAGGAATGGCAAAAAATTGGTGGAAACTGATTCGATTTCATATTTCCAAATTCCACCAAAACACAGTGCGCGCTTGGGCAATTACAAGGTCCCGTTCTGAAATTACTTGAAAATAATTGTGAATATTAATTAAATTTATCAATTTATTGAAACAAAATGGTCATTTAACAGGTTATTGATACAAATTCAAATTGTGCGTAATCTGAGTCTATGTCAGTGCAAAAACCTCTTATCTATACGGTGATGAAGTATTTCCTAAATCTTCCTAAATAAACAAAAACATTAATTTTGTTTAACTGTATTTGTAAAACTCTTTATAACGAATATTCATTATAAATGGGAGTTCCGTAAATATTATACTAACATACTGATTTATATATTTTCGTATTTGAGTAATATATTTATTTTATTTATTTTTATTTTATTTCATTACCAGCTTAATCATTATAAATAAAATACATTGTGTGTAAAACATTATTAAAACTAACAAGATTAAGAAGGTAAGATAAGAGGACCATTGGATCAAATAGATCACGTGACTGGTCCCCTGATATACAGGGTTATCCAATTCAAGGTTGATAAAGTAAACTTAAAAAAACCACACAAAATATTCGGAATGTATTGTAATTTTTATTTCATTTTACAGATTGATCCTTGCCATTTTTAGTTAAACAAGATATCATTCAAATGTCCTCCACGGGACTTCTTACAGGCCTTGATTCTTTTGAGGTAATTTTCAATGACTTTTCGGCACATTTCGGGCGGTATCTCGGCCATTACCTTACGAATATTAGTTTTCAATTCGTCAAGAGTTTGAGGATTGTTTGCGTAAACACGATCTTTCGCGTAGCCCCACAAAAAGAAATCCAAAGGCGTTAAATCACAGGATCTTGGAGGCCAATTGACATCAGCCAATCGCGAAATCAAACGTCCAGGAAATTTCTCTTGCAAAAGATCTCGATTTGCTCGTGTTACGTGACTGGTTGCTCCATCCTGCTGGAACCACATATCGTCAAGATCATAATCTTCGATTTTCGTAAAAAAACAATCGGTTAACATGCGGCCACAGCGCTCAGAATTGACGGTAACGGTTCGTCCATGGTTGTTCTCAAAAAAATACGGCCCAATCACACCACCAGACCACAATGCGCACCAAACAGTGACTTTTTCCGGGTGTAATGGCTTCTCTACAATCAATTGTGGATTTTCTGAGCCCCAAATTCTACAGTTTTGCTTATTAACGTATCCACCAAGCGAAAAATGAGCTTCATCACTGAAGAAAATATTGTTCGAAAAATCAGCATCGACGGCCTGTTTTTCCGCGTTTAATTTTAACGCGTTGGTCGATTGTTAAATGCTCCATATTCTTAAATGACAGAATGTCAACTAAATAAATGACAGCGTACTTGACGTTTATCTTTGACAGATGTCGGTATACAGATTTCTACTTTATCAACCTCGAATTGGATAACCCTGTAGCTTCATTGTCTATAATTTTACAGAAACCCTTTCATACTCACTTAAAATAACAGAGAAACTTCATATTTAACCAAGAAACTAACAGATGAACACCTTAGAAAAATCAAGAGGCCCCGAGTGTTTTAGTAAACAAAATTTGTGATGTGGTCAATTTGCGTATCGTATGGTTTTTCCGAGCATTTTTCCTTGAAGTAGAAACACCCCTGCCAAATACTAAGCGCTATTTTGAGTTGTTCTAGATCAAAACTAACAGATAAACACCGTTTCGTAGAAAAATATAGGGGCCCCGGGTGTTTTAGTAAACAATATTTGTGAAGAGGTCAATTTGCGTATCGTATGGTTTTTCCGAGCATTTTCCCTAGAAGTAGAAAAACCGATGCCATACTACTAAGCGTACTTTTGAGTTGTTCTGGATCAAAACTAACAGATAAACACCGTTCCATAGAAAAATCTAGGGGCCACGGGTGTTTTAATAAAAAAAATTTGTGAAGAGGTCAATTTGTGTATCGTATGGTTTTTTCGAATATGGTTATTAAGTCCAGGAGAGATCACCATAATCGTAGAGAACTTAATCTTAAGTCTAAATACGATATCTATATACCTAATGCAAAGATGCTCATCTTTTTTGTTGGATAGCATAATAAGTATTTATAAACTTTCATACTCTAATTTACCAATTTAAATCGAAAGAGTTTAACACGTGCCGTCAACCACCTTAAAGGATGTGTACTACAGCTGAAGTGAGTTAAATTGTACTATGCAAACAAATGTCCAAACAAATCATACGATACACAAATTAACATTGATGAAATTTATTTACTAAAACATCCAAGGCCCTAGCTTTTCAATGGAATGGTGTTTGTTTGTTAGTTTTGATCCAAAACAACATAAAAGTGCCTTCGTATTTGGTAGAGATTGTTCTAAAATTGGGAAAAATGCTCGGACAAAACCGTACGATCCAAATTGACCTCTGTACAAATTTTATTTAACACTACACCACGGGGACCGTATATTTTTCTATGGAATGGTAGTTTTAATCCAGAACAACTCAAAAGTGTGCTTAGTATTTGCATAAAGCAAAATATATATAAGAGGAACCATGTAGAGAAGACTAACCTCGGAAAAACCTGCCCATAAAATTTGCACTACTTGATATCTCTTATATATTTATTGCTCGATGGTATTTGGTAGCGGTTTTTCCAAAATTAGAAAAAATGCTCGGAAAACCATAAAACACTCTGGGTCCTTAGATTTTAATTAAAATGGTGTTTATCTGTTGATTTTGATCCAGAACACTTAAGAGTGCGCTTCGTAGTTGGTAGCGGTTTTTCCAAAATTATGGTAAATGCTCGGAAAAACCATACGTTACGCAAATTGACATTTTTATAAATTTTATCTACTAAAACACTCGGGGCTTCTAGATTTTTCAATGAAATCGTGTTTATACAACGCAAAAGTGCACTTCGTAGTTGGTACCGGTTTTTCTGAAATTATGAAAAATGCTCGGAAAAACCATTGCTCGGAAATACCAAATTGGCCTTTGTAGAAATTTTATTTACAAAATCACCCGGGGCCCCTAGATTTTTAAATGGATTAGTTTTTATTTGTTAATTTTGATCCAGAACGACTTGAAAGTGTGCTTAGTATTTGGTAGCGGTTTTTCTAAAAATATTGAAAACGCTCGGAAAAAGCATACGATATGCAAATTGACCTCTTTACAAATGTATTTTACTAAAACACCCGGGGTCTCTAGCTTTGTCTATGGAATGGTGTTGATCTGTGTTGGTCTAGAACAACTCAAAAGTGTGTGTAGTATTTGGTAGCGGCTTTTATAAAAATAGAGAAAATGCTTTCAAAAATCATAGAATACGCAAATTAATTAATTAATTAATAATATTTTTATACTAAGTAAGATTGGCTTTTGTTTCTCAAAGGATATAATTTAGCCTTTAAGGGATAACAAGTATACCAAGTTTAAGATGGTTATAGCAGTAATTTTAAATTATTTGTTGTCATTTAGGAATTCGTTCTCATTTTAAAGTAAACAGATTTGAGAAAATATTTTGATAGGTTTTTATAATTATAGCAACAGTTTTTCAAAATTTTTAAAATTCAAATTATACTCAATATTTTAGTGCTTTTTTGTTAAAGAATATTGTTTAAATTAACAACAGATAAAAGTTTAAACTATTTTGGTTTTCACTAAACAATAGGTAATTAGATAATTTTATTTCAATAAATCAATCCAAGACATAAACAAATTAATTGATTATTAAAACAAAGTTCAATGCGACAGTTATTAAGATAATCTAAAATTAGTTTAGGTTTTAAATTTTTTTGAATCCGATATATTTCAGAATGGTATTCCATTTTCAGAAATATAAAGAACCTTTTATTGTTATATTGCCAGTTCCGAATTATTTAAGCTGTCGGACTTTTGCTTTCCTTTAAACTCATATAAAGTAGTTACAATGATGACATCGTATAGCTATACGTCAAAATATTTTTTATTGATGGATTTAACAAAATTTTTCCAAAATTCAAATTTTTAAAACTAGCTTGGCTATAATAACTTTCTATAGAAGGGTAAATTTATGGATTTATCGTTTTGTCCGAAAAAGTATATCATACTCACGCACACCTACAAAGATTTTTAGGATTTAAGAAAAACTTCCGACGATTGTGCAAACACGTGAAGTTTTGCTTAAATAATCCTATTTCGATTTTTATGATAGTTTAGAAAAATGTTCCCGCGAATTTATCTATACAGTCGGTTACGAAAGAAATCAACTATGATAATGATTGAAATACTGGACAATTTATTAACCGACGACGATGAAATTTCTTTGGTTCCAAGTTCTAACGTAGCAGTGGCACCAAAAAAAGACAACAGGTAATTATTATATTACAGTATATTGACATTTAATTAATAAAAAATTTAATTTAATTAAAACATTACGACTTTTATCGATATGTGCATACGACAACATTTGATTGATAACGCACAGCATATTCAATCGATAAGATGGAATAAAATACGAGCGGCTGTTATTGTAAATATAGAAAATGGAAAAATCTTATCGAATAGTTTTCATCGCATCACTATATATTACTCGTATATCGATTTATTAATATGTGTTATTGTTCTAAACAAATTAAAGGTTTGGGTAAGTGCGGAAAATAAATTATAAAATTAATATTATTAATAGAATATACATATGTATGTATATAAAAAAATATTTGATGTGACCGAGTTTACGCCCATTTTAGATTAACTAATGCGGTGAAGTATGTTAAGCCCAAACAGATGAGTACTATATATGCATATGATTATCACAGTTGGTACAAAAGTTTCTCAAAAACTCCAATAATATATGCAGTATTTTATTTTTATTTTATTTTTTTTTATTATTAATTCTTTACAACAACAACGGCGGATTATCCAGTGAATTTAATGTTACTTTAAGGATAATCCAAGTTGTTATACATAATTTTACAAAGTTACAAAATTTACATAGATATATAAATATTAAAAAACCAAAGATAACTGAGATTTAGTTCCAAAATAATAGATTATTTGATTTAAAATAATTTTTAATATTTTTTTAAAATTGTAAGTAGGTTTCAGATTCTTTTATAAATTCAGGTACTTGATTATAAATAAATGGGCCCATAAACGTGATCGGTTTTCTTCCAAATTCAGTTCTAATATGATGCGAATCAATTCTGTTACAATTTCGAGTTGAATACACATGATGAGCGTAATTAAAGTTTATATTAGACATAAATGAAGATACATTTAGGTTTTTGTACATATAAAGGGTCAATTGAAACTTATATAAGACATTTATGGGCAATATCATAATATCATCTTTGCTATATAATAACCTAGTGGAAAATAGAATTGACAATCTGTATACTGCTTTTACACTTTTGTTTTGCATAACTTGCAATTTACTCAGCCTGGTTAAGGTAGCTGTTCCGTATACGATAAGGCCATAACTAAGTCGCGAACCTTCTCCTGAAGGAATAACTGCATGGACATCACGAGTTTCTATTACAGTTTTCAATTTATCGAACCTACTGGGAAGTTGAATTTTTTTCGAGTTATATTCAATGTCAGAACAAAACTCAAAACCATATCGGTCTTTAAAGATTTAACCCATTTGAATATTTCTGCTGCATTCGGAATGATACTGTCAAATTCATCAGTGAGACGCCATTCTCTTGATAGTATACTTCCTACTCCATCGCATGGTCCCTTTCCATGTAGCATGAAAATGCCATTCACAATCGACTCCAAAATCCTCTTTTAGTTAGCGCTCCATTCTGCATTATAAATGAATAATTTTCTGCAAAGTCACATGAAACAAGTGCTTCTGTAGGCTCCACAGTAAGCTTTTTATTTTTTACGAAGCAAGATTGTTGAAGTGAAATGAAGAATCATATTAGAGGCTGGCAAATCTGATTTTTCATTACTTCATTTCACTTCAACAATCTTGCTTCGTAAAAAATAATCTAAAAATTCTTCTAACGGTTTTGAGTATTTTTCTAAATTACATCTGTCAGTTGAAATCCACTGACTGAATGATAAATCAGCATCCTCGTAGTCCTTTTGCAGAAAAGCGTTTTCCAAATATTCTCGAAATAAACTTAATCCTGGACAATTCTTGCATTTTAGAAGATAACATGTCGGCTTAGGATCTGGACATAAAATAGATGAAATGCAAACTTGATATTTTGATGTATTTCCATTTGTAATAGTTTCTATTTTGGTTCCATTTTACATTTTGATGGATTGTACAAACACATATTGTATGCGTTCCACTGCTTCCTGGTTGCACACAGTTTTTAGGACGAAGCAAGTTTTGAAAAATCCGATTTTTTTGACTCGTCGTTCTGACGGAGAATCTTGTAGCCCTCGTAGCACTCTTTTAATGTACTCATCATTAGACGTTTCTGAACTTTAACTTTTTCAATAGTTAAGCAATCATTTTTTCTAGGAATTATCCGACTGACTTCACCATCGTTATAATAATCTATCACTAATTGCTTTAGTTCATCGCTTATTCGTTTCCCTGTTTTAGGTACAGGAAGACCAAGTGGGCTGTTCGTTTTCTGAATATATTTAGCTTTATGCACCAAGTATTGTGTTGTGTTGAACTCCTATTGAATTTGTTGTATGGTTAGTGACTTCGGTAGTATAGTCAGCAGCTGTATCTTATCAAAATTTTTCTCCAATTGTTTGAATTTACTTGTCAGTTGATCCATGAATTCGTCATATAAATTAGCCTTCATTGCATTGTCAAAACTCAAAATTAACTCAAAATTTGCATTTTTTGAGATGTGTCACTCTTCTAGCAAGCCGACGATATGTAGAATTTTTGATTTCACGAATATTTCACCATATATAAATTTAAATTTAACAAGTGATCATCAATATGACCAAACAAGAATATACTCGTCAACACACTATTTCGCAGTTAACGTACACCTTGATAGTAAAGACTAATGCCAATATGAAACAAAAAGCCGTTTGGCTAAACGCAAAGACCAAAACTAATTACAGGGTAAACGGAAATAAAATGTATGTTTATCTACCTGATAATTTTGAAAACAAGAGTAACTTATCATCATGGAAATTACTAGTAGCAGCCATATTAGTTCGGTCTCTGATTGAACCATTTGTATGAAGGTCCAGAGGCCGTATTTACCGATAATGATCCTCAGTTTGAGTCTATATTATTGCGAATGTTTTACAAAAGTATGGGATTAAACACGAATGGCTAACTATTCCCCCCAGGCAAATGCCGCTTAATATACTTAATCGCACAATCCAGCTGCAATAAGTTCTTATATCACTGACGATCATCAAAAATGTGATTATTTTCAATTGTTTGGTAATCACAAAATTACGCAAGGTTCTCAATATGAACTTTTAAGAAAAATACATTCCATTGATGATTATCCATATAAACATGATCAACCCTAAAGAAAGTGCCCGAACAATTTAGGAGCAAAATCACGAAACTTCTTTCCAGGCTAAAAGGTTTTCGTTCGTAATTTTATTCAAAGCTCCGCAGTGAAATAAATATCCGCGAAGTTCTCGAAAAAGTTTATAGCTGCGATAATTGAAAGGAAAATCGGTACTGTATGAGGTTGGTAAAAAGATAGGCGTATACCAAGAAAGCCGGTACTTTCCGAATTAAAAAAGACTGACTTAAAAATGGTATTTTTTCTGCCTTTAAACCATCGTTTCTATTTCATTTTTAAATTGACTTAAAAACTCTAATGAAAAGGAAATGAAAAAAGCTGACTTTATTAAACTTCATACGACTCTCAAAAAAAAATTGCACATGCATTTCTCGGGTGAAATTTCACACAAATATATATTATTTGAAATCCATATACATATCCATATATTACATATTTCAATATTTTATTTGTATTTCAACACTTAAAATTAAATAAATTAAATTTAAAATTAATTAAGTACATTCATAATAGAAACAAACAGCGACCTTATGTTCACCACAAATTGGTTTCTGACAGCTATGGCAAGTTGAATATGCTTTTCGATCCTTTTTTGTGCAAACGTGGCATCGAGATTCAGAAATTTTAATTTTTTTAATACTGGGCTCACTCGATGCAGATGTTGCTTCCATTACACGGGACGATTTTAAAACATGTTTCTATATTAGTGGATGCGGTAGCATGTGCGGCTCGCAAATTGCTGACAAGCTGCAATGAATAATTTCCTCTTGGTAACATGGGTATTCTTAGTATTTCTTGTTGGACAAGATCAGCCCCAAGTTGCTCCAAAAACAAACGCAGCTTAAACAATTTGTTCTTGTTCCACTCAGGGTTAACTTCTTTCCACAATACATAAGCATTAACGCCTGATACGTCAATCATATTTCCAAAAAAGGCAAAAGTCCAACGATTTGTTTTGCGCTTTACGGTATATGTTCCAACCATTTGGTCTAACGTATCGACACCAAATTTAGCGACAGTTGTGTTGTGGTGGAAAGTACTTAGCACGGTAACATTTTTGTATTTTTTTGGGACATACTGCACTAGTGATGTGTTTTCGTGGAAATAAAACGTACTGGACAATACTGGGTGTCGGCGAATTTCCTGTTTGGTAATTGCAGGCAGAAATGTTTTATTTGCGCGAACTATTCCAACAACATTATTTTTTCTTTTTAGTAGCGCCTTGGCTAAATTTAGAGTTGTAAAAAAATTATCGCATGTAATATTGCGACCCTTCAAATTTTGTACTAGATCTAGTACAACCCTTTGACCCTGGTTTCTTTCTGGACCTGCATTGGCTAGTTTTCCAGTATATACTTGCATATTCCAAGAAAATTTTGATTTGCTATCACACAAAGCTAAATTTTTATGCCGTATTTTGCAGGCTTAGACGGTATATACTGCATAAATGGGCAGCGACCACGAAAAGCAACCAGCTGTTCATCTACAGTTACGTTTTCGTATGGAACGTACAAAAGTGGTATATTGCTGACCCATTTGTCCCAAAGGTTACGAATTGGGGCTAGTTTGTCGCGGATACGGCATTTGTGCCGATCATTTTTGTCATCAAACCGAATGACCCGAGTAATCATTTTGAATTTATTTTTCGACATTGCACCTCGAAAAATAGGTCTTCCCATTTTATCGTCCCATAAATTATCAACAGATTCACCATGGGTTTTATAAACGCCAGCCTAAGTTAAAATACCTATATATGCCTGAATCGTGATATCATCAATATTGTTCCAATTTTCATCATAAATTCGTTGGCTCTCTAAATTGGTATTATCCACTATTATTTTTCTCATGGAATATGTCAAGTATATTTCGAAGGTGTTTTTTACATTTTCTATTTGTGACGCTGAGTATCGTGTTATACCAAGCCTTTCATGAATTATATTTTCCGCACAGGCTCTTTCAAATCTATTAGGCAATGTCGACCATGTGACGGTTTTATCCTTTGATAAAAAGGTAGTATTCAGGTTAGTTGATGCAGAGTCTGGACTATCATCCCCACTTTCATCGTTATCTTATCAGTACTCACTTCGTCATGTTCTTCGTTTAATTCGGGCTGATATTCTTCTTCTGAATCAGAAGCAAAATCTACTGCATTATCATCATCATACGAGACATTCGCCATTTTCTAAAACGTTACATTTTACAATATATTATTTATGATAGAATACTACTTAAAGTTCAAAATTGCACATTATAAATTGATTATTTTTCCTTTTAAATGTAATACCACATCGAATTATGTAAAATAATTACAAAAATAATCACTGGAAACCCTTCTACTATATTCGAATATATAGAAAATCTCTTGACTCGAACAACTCAAAACCACTACTGAAGGAAACTAATTCTACAAAAGTAACATCTAGCTAAGATACATACAAACTCTTTTTTTATGCGGGTTATTTTATGCGTTTTGAAGTTATCTATCTTTTTGTTCTACAGTTTCTTCTGTTGTTTATCTTGTTTTGCGAATTGTTTGAAGTTACGATCTGTACGAACGTATCTGCCGCATAAAAAAGAATTTGGTGTATTTTGTATTTTTTGCGCACGTGCAACTAAATTTACAATTTATAAGGTACACGTGCAAGTTGCAGATGTTGAAAACCGGCACGAACTACTAAATAAAAGTATTTGCCATTAGTACATGAGTCTCGCACGTGCAGTGTGCATCGGCGACTCTGAATACATGTAAGGGTAAAATTTCACCCGAAGGTCCCTCACGTAAGTTTTTGTATTCCAGCTATTGCTTACGTTTGTAAAATAATTCAGCATCGTTTTTTATTATGCTTAATAATACAAACGAATTCAAAAATTTAAACCATCCTGAGTTTCATTATAAAAAGTAAAATAACTTTAAAATCATTAATGGGTGAAATTTCACCCGAAGAGCGTAAAAAGATTAATACAGATCATAAGTCATTTTGAAAATAATTTAAGAAGTGTGTTTATAAATGGCGTAAAAAACCCATTGATTTATGTTTTATATTTTAATTAATGAAACGCATGGATTTCTATGTGTATGTATTAAAAACAAATGTAAATTTTATGGGTGTACTACGAAATCCCGGGTTTCAAACTCCCGGTTTCAAAATCCCGGTTTTTAAAATCACGGTTTTCAAAATACCGGTTTTTTAAATACCGGTTTTTTAAATCACGGTTTTATTTTTTGTTAGTTCTTAAGTCTTGATTTTGAAAAAAATATTTTTTATTAATTCGGCCGGCCGGACTAAAAATATTTTAACATAATTTAAAATAAGATATCTGGCCCAAAAATTTATTAGAAAAAACCAAGGCTGCAAAGTCAGAAGCACGAGTCGGCTTCGTGGAGTCGGTGCTATTTTATCGGAGTCGATGTTAATGCAACATTTTGAAATGCAATAATTGTAGGGGCTGACGGCTTTGATAACTCTCACAGGCGCGCGGGAGGTCGCTGCGCTCCCCCTTGCTTAGCCCTGAGAGGGGCTCTAACTTTGAACTTCGGGGGACGTAGGAGCTGGGGTCAGCAAACATGTCGCACTGCGTGCCCGCGCGTAGGAGCGGATTATATAGAATCTATTAATGACACCTCCTAAAAAGAAAAATAGTTGCACTATTTTGTTATGCAACATTTTGATTATGGCTACATGTTGAAGTAGCAAGATTAATAAAAAAGCAATATTTTGTTAATGCAATATTTTATATCGATCCGAGAAAAACTATTTCACTAAATATTCATTATTTCATTATAAAATAATCAAAATAATTATTTCGGAAAACAAAATTTTCAAAACAAGATTTTGTCCAAAAAAATTTTGGTACACTATATTTTATACGGTAAGAATTCAAAAGATAAGATTGCAAAACAAGATTTTGTCTTGCAGGCAAATACCCCGAATCCCGATCCTTTTTTTCAATTTAATAAGTCGATAAAATAGCTATTTCGATATTTTCGCGATGGCCATATTTCATAACTTTATCAAAAAATCATTTTAGAAATCTATTTCCATCGCACGTATAGAATTTCAACAAAATCGGTTTAGAAATGGCCTGCTTTGATCCAAAATCTGTTAAGAAATGGCCAAATTCCATAATACACATTTTCTAGAACTTTATCGCAAACTCATTTTTGGATTTTGTCAAAAAATCATTTGAATCCCATTTTCGCACTGTCAAATTATAAAATTCGAACCGGGATTTCTTAAAAATCGGGATTATTTTATAAAAAACCGGGATTTTAAAAACCGGGATTTCGTTACACACCCAAATTTCATGTTTATAATAAATATGAAATAAAATATGCCATTTTTAAGTCATTTTGAAAATGAATTAAGAAATATATTTGTAAAGTAACATAAAATATCCCGTTCTTGTGTCATTTTGAAATTAAATTTGTTTTTGTAAAATACCTTAAAACACCACCAAGTCAGAAAATTTGTTAAAAATGTGACTCTAAAATGGTCCCATTTTTTCATATAAAAACACCTTTTTAAAGTCCACCTTTTCAATTCGAGCCTTTCTTAGTTCAGAGGGCTCCAAGTACTATACCCGGCGTTGAGACAGTCTCAAGAGCGTGAGTCTGCCCTACGAATGTTACAATTGTTACATGAGTCAAATATTAAATTGGTAATTGTTTTAGTTATTAAATTAGTACTAGACTGCAAGAATTATTAATGTTAATATACCCCTAAAAATTATTTCATCATCATTATTTCATTGATGCCTATTTTGCTCATATACACTTTATTTGTAGAACTCATTTAAATTAAAACATTTCGGATACAATTTGTTGCTTTCTATTCAAGCCAATCAACAGTAAACAATTTTTTACTATTGTATGGTTTGATGAAAATTTTTACGAATAACAATCGTCAGGTTTGTGAGCCTCGATTATGGTGGTCAGGTGTATATTTGATGGTCATATTTATTACCAGTTCATTAGCATTATTAACTTTCAATTAATTTTCTTTTTATACTGGGTGATTTTTTTAAGCTGAAACTTTTAAATATCTCGGAAAATAATCACTCTACGAAAAAAATGTCCATTATCAAAATTTAATCATTCCGGAGGGGACATCCATTAGTACTAAAATTAGTACCCCTCCTCCCATTCTTGTAGGTGGGGCGGGGGTAACTTTTAAATTAAAATAGGAACCCCTATTTTTTATTGCAGATTCGGATTCTGCGGCTTAAAAATGATGTACGTAAGGTTTATTTAAAACATTAAAAAAAAATTATATAAACGAAAACGTGTTAATTGTTCTATGAAAACGTGTTAATTCTAATTCAAACGTAGTGCAGAATCGTATGCATATGTAAATTTAATATCGTTATTACAGCGCCATCTATCATGAATCGCGAAAAAGAAAAGAAATCCTACGTACTTTAAGCCACAGGATCCAAACCTGCAATAAAAAATAGGGGTTCCTATTTTAATTTCAAAGTAACCCCCGCCCCACCTACAAGAAGGGGTACTAATTTTACCACTAATGTATGTCCCCTCCGGAATTGATTGATTGATTGGACTGTAGAACCACGTTCTTGACGAGTGTTCCGGTTAACGCCGGGCCTATTCCTACAGCCTGTTTACACATAACAATAGGAGGGATAGGATAAGTTTTTTTTTTTTTTTTTTTTTGGGACAGAACGACCCGGTTTCAGACACCTAGCGATCGTACGACACAACACAATTCTAATCTACTTCTAATCTACGGAGGAGGGATAAAGGTTTAATAGGTTCAATGGATAACGATGATACTGGTCTTCAACAATTGCTTCTATAAATCCGCAACCTGATAAAAAAATATTATTATTTCACGAGCATCTGGAAATTTCCTGAAATATAATTCAACATTAATACTTTCCAGCTTCCTAAAACAAAATTGATTGATTAATTCACTCTACTCAGAGTCACCTAGGTAAATTCGATAGTTAGTAATACAAACACAACACTATTCTAAACTACATAATCATCAATTAATATTTTAAAGAAGTATTATTCCACAAACATCTTAAGACTCCTGAAATTTAATTCTTCATTAATGTTTTTCGGGTTCATAAATAATACAAACATTTATTGATTAATCCTCCTAAAACTCAACAACTTACAATAGAATTTCCAGAAATCATAGTTATTTGAATTATATTAATAATAAAACTAAACTGAAATCCAGTAGCATTTAAAAATTATACTGCAAACATGAGCTGTATAGTACTGAAATTGTCAGTCTAATATTTTGAAACTTACAAACCAATTTCTCAAAATTCCATCGTCAAACAGCGAAACACTTAACATTAAATTCGTAAGAAACACAAATCGAAATATCCAAAATTTCAAGATCAGTCTCGAAATAACGTAAAAATTTCAAAATTTAGTAAAATATTATAAATTCCATCTTATCGATAACTACACCAACGATAAGTCTTGTTTTACGCCGCAATGACGATTTCATTGAGTAATTTTAACTATATCCCGCAAATCTCTTTTTAATTAATGTGTCCAAGATAAAAAGGTAATTCAATTATTACAACAACAATGTTAGTTCCGAATAATGAAAATAAACAGAATTATTCATTAATTTACACGTATGCGCACTTTAAGTAAGAACTAACAAGCAATTTATACAAGATTTTAATACTCTTAACTTATTAAAGAATCAAATCAATTGCATACATTAAAGGGACAATTAAATATCTATAGTTAAAAAAATTTTCTCAGTACAATACATCCCTAAATTAAATATAATATATAACATAATTAAAATGGGGGTCCATCGTTTTTCCGAAAACCAATTTTACGACAGTTCATTTTTACGAAAAAAAATTTTTTGTGAACAAATTATTTTTACGACAAATCATTTTTCCGAAAACTTACCTTTTGGACATATTATTTTTCCGAAAAACAATAAATTTAATATAAAATAACAATTTATTTTGTTAGTTCATGTTTTAATTACTTTCACAAAATACAAGAAATGTATTACATTTATGTATATTACGTAAATTCAGGTACGTGTATTCCATAATATAATTGCTTAATATATCACATATGTGTAGATTCAGCATTTCAAATTTAAATTCAGTCTTTCCCTAATTTTCACAAATTTTGAAAGATGTTATGGAAAATGCTCTAAAACGAGCCCATCATTGCGAAGCTGAATACGGCGGTCATTTAATTGACATTATTTTCACCTTGTTAAAGTTAGCCGAAAGTTGCCAGCCGAAAGATAATGCAGATAGTGCCTTGACTATTTATTAAACTTTCTTTATACTCTTGCTTCTATAGATTTTTAAATTCCTATAAACTGAAATAATTTTCCCTTCACCCGAATGATATAACCCGATCCTAAATTCGTAAATTCTTAAGTTCATGGATGATTTTTGCTGTATCCAAGACACTATCTGTTACTACGTTTTCGGAAATTTTCCGACAAAATATTCTTTTCAAATTCGCGGCGAATTTGAAAAGAACATTTTGTCGGAAAATTTCCGAAAAGTCGGAAAAATCAGTGTCGAAAAAATAATTTGTCCGAAAAATGATCTTTCGGAAAAACGATCTTTCGGAAAAATGATTTTCGTAAAAATAATTTTCGTAAAAATGATTTTCGTAAATACATACTAGACCCAATTAAAATATAATACAATTATGTACAATAAAAACAATCCACCTGTTATAAATTTTAAATAACTTAACTATTTATTATTGATTATTGATGCCATCTATCGGAATTTATAAACTCAAAATAACAAATGTCCACTGATAGATGTCACTTTCTTAAGTTACCAAACCTTAAGTTGGCAATATATCTAATTTTCTTTGTTTTTTCTTACCTGGAATGTTCGCGGAATTAATCATACCCAAAAGCGCGATCAAATTGACTCAATTTTATATAAAAATAATATCGACATTTGTAGCATACAGGAGATCAATATGAGTTCAGGCAAGTGTTCCTCAGAAAATTATACATGGTACTTATCTAACATTAGTCACACTAAACAGCGCGGCGTAGGAATATTAGTTAGAAAGAAATCCTCCTTTCGTGCTAAACATATTAAACATTACTGTGGGTCAATAATTACTCTACTCGGACATTTACCCAATTTAGGAGAAATCCTCTTTATCTCTGCCTATGTTCCACCTCAAACCTCACAATATAATCGCCGACGCTCATCCAAAATATTCTCAACATTATCCTCAATAATTGACCGATGTCCAAAATCATGGGACTTGATTGTGTTAGGCGATTTTAATGCTCACCTTGGTGTCAACGATTGTTGTAATCCTGCTAACATTGGCACAAATCTATACCACAACAAATCCAATGAAAATGGTACTTCATTAGGTCTCCTCGCTAGTTCAGCCAATCTTTTTATTGAGACCACTTAGGGAAGACATAAGCCCATTTACACCTGGACAGATGGACATAGTCGCTCACCGGTTGATCATATCTTAACACGACAAAAACCACTTTTAATATTTGTCCATTCCATTAAGGTAGATATATTCTATCCTGACTTAAGCGACCATTGCCTTATGTGGATAAAATGCACTCCACGCAGAAAGGTCGCCTCATTAGCAATTAGTAAACAACAGCACATACCAACAGCCACAGTAACCACAGCATCATACAATTTTAAATTTGTAAACGTAGGACTATTACAGAATGATAATATTAAAACGGAGTTTCAAAAACAACTTGCTACAATATATGAGCATTCTATAAACGAGAGTGGAATCAATAATCATTGGAATACCATAATTGACAGTATTAAGATAACTGCCAAAAAGTTTTATATAGCAAAACTCCCTTGACCCCTAAGCGTCGTAGAGCACTTGCTGCTTTCCAAAGCGCAAGACATTATAAAAATAGTCACCCTCTCGACCCAAATGCTCATAGATCTTTTAAGAGCGCAAGGCAATCATTAATGCAAGCTTATAATGTACACCGATCATTCGAGTGTCAAGAATTTTTCAAAAACCTAACCGATTACAAACCATCCGATCGAATTCGTAAAACATACCAATATTTTAAACAACATAAAAAAGACAATAATACAACTGCAGGAACCTACATTCCAATATCTTCATGGCTTCGTGAACTAAAAAAATCCGAAGGAATCTGGCCTTCTTTAATCACACTAATGTATGTCCCCTCCGGAATGATTAAATTTTGATAATGGACATTTTTTTCGTAGTGTTTATTTTCCGAGATATTTGAATGTTTCAGCTTAAAAAAAAATCGCCCAGTATATGTACTCGTCAAAGCAAGTAAATTAATTGGATTGAAGATAAAGTAATGCAATTTGAAAAAATGATATCTTCTCAACCAAGTTTGATAGCTTTTCAATACCACAAATATGAGAAGATTTTGTTACTATACAGTTCGGATATTAAAATATAGAGGATGTATGTATGTAAGAAGCAAAAACCTATATAAAACAGTCGACGGTACAATTTATAGATGAAAATGAAATATGTTCAAGTTTTGAAATCTATTTTTCGACGTTTAGATATTGTATTGGTTATATTTCAGCCTATGATCATATTAGACCCAAATTTCCACTAAGAATCCTGAAGCTGATTACATAAATCACAAAACTAATCGATATCATACATCTTTACGGAAAAAAACCCAAAGCTTATCACTAGACTATTACGAGTATACCAAAGATAGGATAACAAAAAATTGCATATTATGCTTTGCTTATTATATTAGACAACACCCGGAGCTAAAAAGCTCCTTACTTTATTTGTGTTTTGTGAATTTAAGGGGTTCAATCTTCCATTTTCGGACCTTTCTATTTAACTTTTTATTAGGATCAAATATGTACAATATTTACAATGAAAACTAGTATTTACATAATAATATATAAATCCAAAACAGTTCGATTATCATCGAACAACAACAACAACACCACCACAAATGTGATAAGGATAACCGATTTATTAGAATTTGTTTGTTGAAGAAATTTTTATTATTTTTCTAGGTCAATATTTTTTTTTATACTAGGAGTATATCAGTAGCATTCGTCTATCGTTCCTATAATAGTCGATAAGTATTATAGTTCAAGAAGTGGAGAACATTTCATTCAAGCAGGTTTAGACCAGTTGGTTATGTATAAAGTATACGTGGTTGCATTAGTTTAGTTCATTCACATAAAGATGTCACTCGTTAAATAAAATGTAAGAACAAGCTTGCATTTCGAACAACAGATAAATGTTTTGTAAACTAATTGAAAGATTGGCACTATTCTGGTAATTCCCCGGGTTTAGGGAACTGGGGAGAGAATTTATATAAATAAATATATTTATTTATAAATATAATATATATTTATAAATATAAGTATATTTATAAATAATATATAAAATTAATTTTAGTCACCTGTGGCACTATTCTGGTAATTCCCCGGGAATAGATAATTGGGGAAAGAATTTATATATAATTTCTGTTGAAATATTTTTTTTCCGGCCTACTGAGGAGAAAAGTTTGATGTAAATATTTATAAATTGGGAATAATTTTTCCATATCTAAATTGGCAGGGAAAATTATTCCCAATTTAATTTTGTTTTCAAAAAAAAAAATTTAACATTTGCTCTTCACCTAATTATATGTAATTTTTTTCAAATATTTTTTTCCCGGCATAATTAGGTGAAGAGCAAGTGTTAAATTTTTTTTTTGAAAACAAAATTAAATTGGGAATAATTTTCCCTGCCAATTTAGATAAGGAAAAATTATTCCCAATTTATAAATATTTACATCAAACTTTGCTCCTCAGCAGGCCGGAAAAAAAATATTTCAACAGAAATTACATATAAATTCTTTCCCCAATTATCTATTCCCGGGGATTTTTTTTTTTTTTTTTTTAATTACCAGAATAGTGCCACAGGTGACTAAAATTAATTTTATATACTATTTATAAATATACTTATTTCATTTGCTTGTTATCTAATTTCGATATCTATGGTTCTTATCTAGGTCATAATTCAAAATTTCCGGTTGAGTAACTGTCATGTGTTAACTATGTATATTGCATTAAAACATAGTATGTACTTATATCAATTAAATGCAAATTTTGGGGAATAAATAAATAATGGAAACAGTTTTTTTGAATATTTTGCTTGAAAACAAAACTTTGCAGAATTTCATGCTGTTCAACACATTACAAAAACTGAAAAGCTCATACGGAAGCAGCCACTTACTGTACACTGATTCTCGCCAAATTTCAGTATCATCTCCCACATTATGGAAAAGACAATTGTACGAAAATTCCTGATGAAATAAAAATTTTTATCAAAAAACATTTCCGCTTACATTTTGATGGTTACATTTTAATGGTTTGCTCGTAAAAATATATTTCTAAAATTATGCACATATTTCCAAACAAAAATAAAATTAAAAAGCTATCCATATATGAACTGCTTTTTCCGGTAACAGATTTCCTTCAAAATTCACTACGATTTTTGAATTTCTTTATCGTTCTTCCGCTGCTACTTACCCAAAAATCACTAGAACTTCCAAAAATAAGAAAAAACTTCACCCCTTCACTCAAATTTAAAAATGTGTTTAGAAATTTTATAGATTTGTTTTTGTTATTATATATAAATAAATACAATGTGCGACAATTATATTTTAAATACCAAAAATAATCGACCAATAATTACTTTCCCAGGTCCAACAACCAATGGCTACGACTCATCTGAAGTTGGTATAAACTCTCTTAATAAGTTGATCTAAAATTAACTAAACGAATTCCAACTTCAACCCATTTAATATTTCAACAAACTCACCACATACCATACACAGTCGATAGCAAATTCCAAAATCAAAGGAACTGCTTGTTTAATCCAGTTTAAGTTTACATACGCAAACAATACGATTCCATAATCTCCATACTAAAGGGAATTATACTATGGAACATTTGAATTTCCACCCTTTAGATCCACGCCTAACCACAAAATGTTTGTGTAATATTTCAATTTTCATATCTAGTTTTGGAAAGCCTTAAAATTCAATATTTATAACCTTTATAATTTGTCCATATGTATTAAAGTTATTTTATATACTTTGGTTTCTATTTTGTTATATACTTTCTGTACATACCCGTACAATATTGTTAAATAAAAATTACATTTATTTTTGAGTCTGCTCATCAATCGGACGTATTTTATATATTGTGCCCCGTTAATAAATATTAACCAGATAATAATATCCGGTCCCGTATGTTATATAATTCTGAGATATAACAATTTGGCGACGAAGATGGATGAAGAATTAAAACAATTGTTGGAGCAAATTTTGCAACAGAAAACTCCGGAACAAAGTCTACCACTATTTCACAATTTTGAACAAAACCGGCACTCGTGGTCTTCATATTTAATGCAGTTAGAACAGTTTTTTATTGTTCATGGTGTCACAGATGAAAACAAAAAACGGGCAGTACTACTGTCTAACGTTGGAGAATACATTTTGGATATTTTAAATAAATTATTCAGCGATATGGTAAGTAGGACATATACAGATTTAACTAAAGGCCTTACTGAATATTTCCCATCAAAAACACATGTGCTTGCATCACGCTATGAGTTCCATAAGACTACTATGAAACCACATCAGACATACGCCGAGTGGGTTGCAGATTTGCGCGGTATCGCAAAGAGTTGTAAATTTGTATGCAGCAAAAGTACATGTGAAACCACGTATGTAGATGAGTTGATCCGTGACGTCGTTGTTATACTTACACCACATGAACATGTAAGGACTGCATGTCTCTAATCCATCCTTAACTGACGTTTTAGAAATCGCCCGTGTTTATGAGACAACAGTGAAAACATGTGCTACTTTAAAGGGTGAAGCTAAACCGTCTGATGTTTTTACAGTAAATTCAGAGCATGCAACGAAGAACTGGAACGACCAAAATTTGTCATATAACTACAATAAATCGTGTCATAAATGCGAATATAATCAGTCGTTCGAATTGTAAATTTTTAACTGCGACGTGTAATCAATGCAATAAAAAGAGGCATATAGCTACTGTATGTATGTCTCGTTCACGTGGTCGATCAAATACTTATAATCGGAGACGACGATATAGATCTAAGAGCCATAATTCTCGCACAAGCTCAAATTCGCCGAGGAGATATACACATTCAACAAATTCCGTCGATGAAGTTGAAAATGTGTCTTTCATATTTCCTATTGAGAGCACGAAAAATAAAATTTCAGTGGTTCTACAAGTAAATAATATACCAATACAATTTCAATTGGATACTGGTGCTACGTGCTCAATGATTGGCTCACAATCATACGCCGAATTAAATTATCCTATGTGCACACCAACAACCATAAATTTTAAATCATATGGAGGAACGCCAATTCCTGTCAAAGGAAAAATTAATGTTAAAGTCGCGTTTAAAGATTTTAGTGAAGAATTATCATTGGTTGTATGTGATTCAGCAAATTGCAGTAATATCCTTGGCATAGATTGGTTCAATGCTTTACATTTTTGTATTATACCAGAGCCATCTATGATTTTGAAGAGCCGCAATATTAAAAAGAGAGCTTTCAGTAGAGGGGAAGCTTTTATTGAATTACTATAAGAAACCGTGGTAATTGGAAAATTTTTGAACATGAATTTATGAATAAAAAATTAAACAAATCATCTAAATTTTAATTTTATATTTTTAATAAACTATTCAAAGAACACATATTTGAAAATCAGCCATCATAATGTAGTATTTATTTGGTAAATTTAAACTAAAGCGGAGCAAAAATTTATTAATTTTCTATAAAAATGAGCTTTCCGTTTAGTTGTGTAGGTTTATAAAGTAAGATAATAAAGGGTGGTGCCGCGGATTCCTCTTACATCCAATTTAAAATTTAGTTTTATAAAAATGTAACTTATTTGGTAAATTCTGGTCACATGCACCTCAGAATTTTTGAGATGAACGATGCACTTAATAGCAATCTAAACATTCTCCATTTATAACAAAATTAAAGAGAAAACGTGAGCTGAAACGAAATTTTATGAACCACCATGTAGAAACAATAATATTATTCATATAATAAAATTTTTACATCAAAATCTATTATTATTTTTGTATACAAAAAATCAACGTTGTCATGGTTTTCTTAATTAAATATTATTACAAAACAGAACAAAACGTAAAAAACTTCAATTTTATTCGATTGCAAAACTGAGCTTTCTGTAATTTGAAAATCCGTTTACAGATGTCTCTGTAATAAATTTACTTGAAATTACAGAAAAGTGTAAAATAATTAAATAACTATTTACGAAAATAAACCATTATTATTGTAAGTTAAGCGCAAAATCTTTAATATAATAATTTAACATATTTAATAAAACTCAAAACAATTATAATTTTTTAAAACGGTTGGCATAAATAAAGCTTTTCATCGCAAAATATTTATCATCATAGTTGCTGCGCGCTGAAAAACATTAATAGAAAAATGTCACATTTTTTCCAAATTTTTCCTTTTCTTATTTCAATTCGCTCGTATTCGGTTATTTTCAGTTCCAGGAGATTTCAATAATCTATTGAACCAGGCAGTATACATAATAAATTGTTAAATTTTAGTTAACAAACTTTAGGTTTTAATATTTAGCTTTAATTTATACTTAGCGACATCTATTGATTGGTTTATTAATTGCGAAAAGCTCTATAATAGAATGTTTTTATTTTATGAAGCTCCGGTTTGTTAATACTACAGGATGAAACAGTATAGCCTGCGAATTTAATAACGACAAAAACAGTTTTCGAAGTTTAATCATCAACAATGTTGTAATAGAATCCAGAACACAATAACCCCCATATTACATAGCTACTCAAAAAGTATTTTTTAACGAACGTTTGTTTTGGGAAAGAAATGCTGAAATTTTTGATGGAACACTCTATATTAATTTTTTACATACACATATAAACAAATTCTTATTTCTACAATAAAAAAAAAATTTTGTGGTAGACTAATTTGAATATTTTTGCATTAATTCGACATAATATGACTCAATTTTAAAATATGCTTTTCCTGAATATTGAACTAACCATTCAAATTAAAAATTGAAACGAAGCATTAATGTTTTTATATACAAAAAAGCTTCTAAAAAAATATTAAAATACACTGATTGGTATGAAAAAGATCAAAAAGCTTCCCCTCTATGGAAAGCTCATGGAAAAAAATGGCGGAATGTTACGGCTCTTATATTAAGGAGGCTCTGATTATACACAATGCAGAATATATTTTTGGAGTAGAAATTCAAGCGATGAATTGAGACAAAAAATCCACGAATATTGCAAAAAACATACTAAACTTTTTGATGCTACAGCCATAGGAAAGTGCAATTCACACAAAACCGATATTAAATTAAAAAGCGATGCACAACCAAAATATTTTAAACCACGTGTTTTACCTTTCGCCGTTCAACAATCCGTCAAAGATGAACTATCGCGATTGGTTAGTTTGAATATATTGAAACCCGTGCAAACTTCGTCATGGGGTACACCAATAGTACCAGTTGTTACGCCAAATGGAATTTGGCGCTGTATTGAGACCACTGTATTGAGACGAACAAAGCTAAACAAGAATCATCCAAATCGGTCGTGTCGTTCTCGAGTTTTTGCGAGACTAACGCACGGCAATTGATTTTTATATAGATAGATAGAGAAAATAAATAGATAAAATAATAGATTGGATCAAAAACAGAATACTAATTTGCACCCAGCCTCCGGTGGGATTCGAATCCAGTACCTCCTAGCCCAAGCACTGAAGCTTTAACCACTGCACCATGTGTCTCATAACATACAAACTTCATATGAAAAAGGCTTTTTATTAGATATTTCGGATTATCCGACTTTTCCAGTGGATCGATTTTTTCAAAATTTTCTTTCGTAAGAACCATCTCCTGGCAATTGCGAACACAACACAAAAAGATTGAGCCAATTCGGTTCAGCCGTTTTCAACTGATGACACACATTTTTTGCACCATTTTTATATACATATACAGATTTGTATATACAGGGTGGGCCAAAAGTCACCATGTTGTTTAAAAGAGAGATTCACAACTGAACAAAGAACCAGGATAATAGAATTGTATTATTTAAATCAGCGATCAATTTTTTTAACGCAAAGAGCACATCGTCGTCATTTTAATGTCAAAATTTCACCCTCTGAAGCAAAGATTCGTTGCTTAGTTGATCGTCACCACCAACATGGCACCGTAAGAGATTTGCGTCGAACCGGTAGAACACGTTTAATCCGCATTGCGGATAATATTGAACATGAAGAGCAAAGTGTTAACGAAACACCAGAAACATCTACCAGAAGGCGTTCTGCTCAGCTAGGAATGTCTCGTACGTCACTACGGCGCATTTTAATAAATGATTTACTGTTTTTTTTTTTTTTTTTTTTTTTGGATTTAATTAAACTTTATTTACAATAAAATAATATTACAATAAAATTATAATGTCAATTCCCCAATGGATTTACTGTCCTTTAAAGGTGAAATTAACATTATAATAAACATATTTCTCATACATGTGTCAGATACATATATGCATTTCCAAGTTATACAATTTACAAAATGTAATTATTTACCAATTCTCTATAATAGATCTTTAATTGTTTCTTGAATTGATGAATATTCATTACGGTTTTCAATGACTCAGGCAATCTGTTGTAAATTTGGGGACCGGAAAATCGGATTGATCTGCGTCCAAATTCGTTTGTAATAGATCCGCATGATATGTTATTAGCAAATCTGGTTCTATATTTATGATTACTATTACTAAATTCTAAATTAGATAAGGTAGAAGAGACATTTAATGTCCTGTACATATACAATGAAACTTGGTAATCATACAGCGCACCCAACGGCAAAATTCCTTTGGATTCAATTTCATATAAATACAATGATGATACTCAAAAAGGGAGCTTCAAGAAAGCTTTCACACTTTTGTTTTGCATGATTTGAAGAGGTTTTACCTGCTCCGACTTGCCGTTCCGTAAACAATAATTCCATAAAGAATTCTGGGATGAATAAATGCAAAGTACATCAGTCTCAATACATAACTAGGCACAAAGTACGAGAGTTTCCTTACCAATCCTACTAAAGGAGCCATTTTAGTACAAACGGATTTAATGTGTTCACTCCAAGACATGTGCGTATCAAAAGTCACTCCTAAGTACTTGAAATATTCAACTCTATCAACTACAACGTTATTTATATTAAGATATGGCAAATCAATTGGAGTTTTTTGTGGTGAATGAAAGATCATAAATTTTGTTTTATTTAAATTCAATGAGATTACATTCGATTTAAAGTATTCCAGTAAGATAATCATATCATGCTCCATGCTATTCTGTATTGTAGAAGGGACTTTAGTTTCATAAAATATTGCAGTATCGTCTGCAAAAATTAGAATTTTGCCAATCAAGGGCAAATTCGAGATGTCATTGATAAATATCAGGAACAGTAATGGTCCCAACACACTGCCTTGAGGAACCCCACATTTAACAGTTAAAATATTACTGCTAATTCCATTAATCATAACATATTGCTGGCGATTAGTTAAGTAACTATTAATCAATTTATAGGCTACACCACGAAATCCATAACCATATAGTTTATCGAGAAGCAGCTTGTGATCAATAGTATCAAAAGCTTTTTTTAGATCTAGAAAGAGGGCTGCAACATACTCCTTTCGTTCCAAAGCATTGTAAATCATGTTAGTCATTTCAACAAGAGCCACATCAGTGCCCGCACCTTCTCTAAACCCATACTGATATGCGTAGAAAAAGTTCGATTCATTTAAGAAACTCCTGAATCGCGAATTTATAACTTTTTCAATAATTTTATCAAACACAAATAGAGTACAAATAGGTCTATAGTTAGAAATTAGATTTTTCTCACCACTTTTGAAAACTGGGACAACTTTGGCAATTTTTAATTGATTAGGATATTCACCGGTTTGAAAAATTGTATTTATTAACTTCGCAATAATTTCAGTGAAGAAGGCTACATTACGCTTCAGAACCTGATTACGAATATTATCTGGTCCACTACCTTTACCATTATCCAGAGAACAAATAATATTACAAATCTCCGCAGGAGTAGTGGGCGATAGAAATATAGAGTCAGGATTCGAACGCAATGTGTTAAATTTATTAATATCTCTATCACTTCCAATTGCTTCTCCCAGCGAATTACCTATACGTACAAAGTAATCGTTAAATATATCAACTATATCAGATATGTTACTATATTTATTATCGTTAACGACAATAGTTTGAATATCGGAGTTATATAATTATTTCTATTTAAAAACTGGTTGATATTTTTCCATAAGTGTGTTTGGTTCACATTACTAAACATAATTTCATAAAACTGTTTCTTCGCATAATATTTCTCCGATGATATCTTTTTATTTAAATTACACAATTGTTCACGAATTACCATGTTATTGGAGTCTAATTTGTGTTTCTTTAATAATCTATTGCGTTTCCCAATGAGTTTCCACAAATTGTAAGTCATCCAGGGACAAGAGTTGCTCTTCAATTTAGCAACAACACTTTTAATTACTGTAAATTTTTCAACTAACTGATTATATTTCTCAATAATCAGTTTAAAAGTTGTATCAGGATCATTAGTATCAAAATGCGTGCTTTCGAGAAAATCAACAAAACATGAGTCAACTTTATCAAAGTTAATAATTCTTTTTTGCAGTTTTCTTCGGAAGAATTTCCCTTTGAAGTTAACCGACGTAAAGACAAAATTATGATCACTAATATTAGAGAAAATGGTGGAATTTTGAACTGTGCCAATATTAACAAAACTAGATACAACATGATCAAGAATATTGTTACTAATTGATCTTGTAGCAAACGTGTAGTAACAATCATTCCTGAGCTCATCAGAATATTTTTATAGTCATAAACTAAATTCGATTTTTTATTTACAGGTATATTTATGTCTCCAATAATAATAGTATCAGTTTTGCCCATATTAAAGCCATCCAAAAATTCTAAAAATAAGTTTACATCTGAATTTGGTGGTCTATAAACAGCTAATAATTTGGTCGATGTGTAATCAGTAAGCTCAATACATATAAAATGAAAGGGAAACTGATTATCATCGCACATAACAATATTAAAATTCAGATTTTTTTTAACAAATATAGCTAAACCACCACCTATGCGATCATCCCGACAAGAGAAAACACTCCGAAAATTATTTAGTTGGAATGTAATGGCGTTGTGACTATGAACCCAAGTTTCACCAAGTACCAAGATATCAATGTTTTCATTCAGATTTTCACTAAATAAAATAACATCATCAAACGTATTCATATTATTCATGCCGCGTACATTATATTGCAGAATGTTTAATTTTTTTGAAGTGGAATCAATTGTTGTTTTGCTCAATATGCGTAATCATCAATGTTCAAGAAACAACTATTTACACAATTTTTTCTATCGTCTTACTGAATTTGCTCATAAAAATCAATTTATAATTATAGATATAACACATACGTAAGGTTAAGCTATATTTGTGCAGAATGCATTCAATATTTGTTAGAATAAATACGTTTCGCCAATATAAGACTAATAGAAAATAAAATAGAGAGAGAATCAAAAAATTCACAAAAACAGCGTAACACTTACGTATTGTTAGGAGTATATTATAATGAATTACAAGAAAAATAGTCAACATTTCGGAGTTTAACTTAATCAATAATTTAAATGAAATTATAAAGTTCTGTATTTTAGGAAATTTGAAATGATCTGAACTATAAATAAATTTTAATTGCAGTAAAAGAGACAATAATATCGTACTACGGAAAATACCGTAATTTGTGTGACGAAAATATTAACAAAATAAACAAAAAATGTCATTTGACATATTCGGTTTAGTTTGTTTTTGTGTACAAAAAAAAAATATAAATTTATAAAATTTGATACAGGTAAGTAAGTTAAGTAACGATTACTAATATAATAATTAAATAAAATATCTTAAAGTTTTTTAGATAATGATAAACAATAAGAATAGGCGTACAGTACCTATTAATCCATAGAAGATGATGTGTTCCCTGAAGTACGAAATCCATTCTGCAGGCGATTGATATCGTTCATTGAATATATATGATGTACCTCTGAACTGCTTGACTTGCGAAGAAACATCTTTCCATTTTTACACCACAAGAACTGGAATTTGTGATGTAGTTGAAATTTTTTAGCTTCTTTGTGTAGTCGTGATTGAAATTTTGTGAAGTGCTGGATAATGTTGAAACCGTTAAGATCATTTGGTGTGGATTTTTTTTTATCATTATATTTAGTGATTATATGATTTTTTATATCTGTCGATTTGAGTTCAACAATAAATGAGTTTTTTAAAGTTGATCGGCTGTTTTTGTTGTGAAACATTTTTTTTATTGAAACAATAACCTCAGTTTTTATGTCAACGTCAACTTTAGTTAGAGTCTCGAGCACTAAGTTACAGGCTTCTTGACCAAGAGCATCAACATTCTGAATTGGAATAATAGGCAAGCCACAGATGACAATATTGTTTTTAAATTCCCCTTGATTATATTGGTCTAACTGAGCTTCCATCAGGTTTAATTTAGCCTCTTGTCGTAAATATTTGCATTCAAGCTCCATCAGCCTTTCATTTGCTTCTGTATTAGCCTTAGTAAGATCTTTTATGGTCGCGTTTAAACCATCTAAGCTTGTGCAAACAAACAACTGCGACTTCTTCAGATCATCCAATTTATTGAGCTTCTGCTGCATAGATCTCAAAATAGAGATAATGTCGTTTAAGTTTGCGTTCACCGGCAACTTTATCGGGTCAGTATCCTCATCACACACAATGATTGATTTGCGCACACTCGAATGACACTTATTGCACAGCCATGTTGAAGAACCATTGGAAAGACTCTTGTACTGCTCATCAGATATATTGCCACAGTTAATGTGATAAGCCTGATCACACTTAACACAATTAACACCAGCTTTCTGGCCTCTACCGACTGGTTTGTTACACAATGTACACGGTACAATGGGCATTATCACAGGATTGATGATTGCACAAAAAACAATTAAATTTAGGCGCCAAAATTATTGACACTACAGGAACCAAATAATAATTTTAATTTTATTCAAGCACCCCAAAATCGTAAACTAAACAAACTATATACAACAATAGTGCGTAGTGATGTGTATAGAATTTATTTAAACTTCCACAATATTATTTAAATTGGAAGTAATATGAAATTTCACTTTTTATTTGTCGCAAAATAATTAGCACAACTTGACACTACGGTAGTTTGACATCGAATGACTGTTATTCCCACATAAGGTGCAATTGGTGCAAGTGCAAGAATTAAAACCTAGAGTTCATCGACAGCATCTAAATTTTGCAGTTAAATTTCAACAGTTGGCCAGAAATGAAATCAACTTTATTGAAAATTTGATTATGAGTGATGAAGCCCATTCTCATTTAAATGGCTTTTTAATAAGCAGAACTGCAGGTTCTGGGGTTCTGAAAATCCAAGAGTCATTCATCAACGCCAATTAGGTGTACAGTATGGAAGTGCTGTAACCGTAAATGGAGAGCGGTATCGGTAAACTGAATTATGGTAAACTGTAAAAGCCTCCCCCCCCCCCCCCCACCTGAAAATGATAATTTTTTGAAAACGAGATGGACCAATCGAACATTTTTGAGATTTTTAAGCATTTTTGTTAAAAAAATGCTATATGGTTTCGGTTTGCCGTCTGTCCGTCTGTGTTCACGATAAATTGAGAACGGATGGAGATATCAACTTAATTTTTTCACTAAAAGTTGTTACGACTGTGTGGTCGCAACCACCAATTCTGTGTTTTTTTGTATTTCCTATTGCTCGGTGTCTTTACTGCAATATTTTTATATTCCCCTCGATCGTTGATCGTTGTCTTTGCTGCTATATTTTTTTATGTTCCACTCGGTTGGTGTCTTCGCTGCTGA
The DNA here is from genome assembly GCA_947310385.1 of Nephrotoma appendiculata. NCBI lineage: Eukaryota > Metazoa > Arthropoda > Insecta > Diptera > Tipulidae > Nephrotoma > Nephrotoma appendiculata. Next base: position 180,335,622 of record OX371225.1, read on the forward strand.
TTGTTTGGTGTGGTGCGCTGAACACACTGGCGACATTTGTAGTTTTGTTTCTCATCTTATGGTGGCGCGAGGGTGAGAAGAATGACGAGAGAGCGAGACCAATGCGTATCGAGCGTGTACAAGGTAAAATGTTTTAGAAAAATGTTTTTCTTATATACTTCTCTTTTATATCAATGCGAATTGATATAAATGAAAAACAGAGAAGAGAGATGTTTATTCTAGAACATTTTATTCGCGTCGCTGTGTGGCGCGAGAATTTTTTTCTTGGGTCATTCAAGTTTTGATTTTGATAGTCGAGTGTTGATTTTTTTTTATAATAAGTTTCGAGTTTTGATTCAGTTTTGATTCAGTTTTTGTATATAAAAAAAAGGAAATAATAATTATAAAAGTTAAGTTGGTTTTGTAATTTTGATTAATAAAAAAAATAGAATCGAGTTTGAATAATAAAATATTAAGATCCATGATTGTGATTATATAAGAATCGGTTTTGTGTTGAGGAAAACAATTGTATTTTCGGCGTCGGCCGTTTGATGTGTTTAAATAAAAAAAAAATATAATTTGACTTGTCAGCAACATACGACGAAAGTTTTATATATGTATATCCAAAATCAGAGTTATATTTCACCTATTATTTGATTATTGGGTAAAAGTGTGAATCTATATCGTGTAGTCGTATAGGGGATAACAATAAAATATCGTATTTGAGTAAACCGTACGTCCAGTTATTCAACGGGTGTGTTATTTCGGGTGCGGTACTAAGCAAACCGTACGTCCAGTTGAGAAACGGGTGCCACACTATTTTCTGGGGACTTCTTCGAGTAGCACCTGTGTCGGTCGGATACAGCGGCGGCGTTGGGTAGCGGCATCAGCGGAGAGGGGTACGGCATAACCAAGCCGCTACGTAAGGGTGACCAACCGTTGGTACGGTGCATACAACGGTAGTGTGTGTGTGGTAGTGGTGATAACGGGTGCCCAGTTGAGGCTATTCCGTTCGAAATTTTGGTATCGGGGAGAGGCCCCGCTACGACGGGTAGCCAACCGGCTATTCGCTGTTTTATTCGGTATCGGGGAAAGGCCCCGCAACGCCCGAATGCACAAGGTCGCAACGGTACGGGTGGCCAACCGGCACCTCGTGTCATTTGGTATCGGGAAAAGGCCCAGCAACGCCCCGGCCGCAACATTATATTATATTATTTTAATTAAGGTACCATTTTTTTATTTATATTTTTAATTTTTATTGATTTTATTTTTTTTATATTATAAATCTTTGGGTAATTTGTATTTATATAATAAATTATAGTAATTTATAAAAGAAAATTCTTTTTTAATATTATATTATATTATATTATATTAAATTTTATTTTGTAATCGAGCGCCGCACAGCGGTTGCGTGTCGCGCGCTCGGTACGCATTGCTCTCTCTCTCTCTCGTTCTCTCCTGGTGCGGGTGGAGGGGGAAGTTGTTTCTCTATTTTATTTTTTTAGTTGATTTTTGTAAAATGAATTACCAAATTCTCCGGTTAGGTATGATGAGGGGGGTTTCTCAGTCTGTGTCGGCATAGTGTTTGCGGTCCCTTGGTGCCCGCATCCAATTTCGTAACCGGGGCTTTGCCCTGTTTGACTTCGAATGGATGCGCGCACCAAGGCACCTCTTTCGTTATTATTATTTTTCTTTATCATTTTATTTTATTTATTGTGTTGTTCGTTCCTCAGGTTGCGGTTTTATTTTAGTTCAACTTTCTGTATGATCACGATGTAAGCCAGGAGCACATGCAAGCCTCAAACCCTACGACCTTAGCACTTCTCCCTGAGAACTTAGCCGGCAAAAATCACCGTGGAGGCCTCTGCATGCGCTTAGTGAAAATCTGCAGGATGGCAGTAGCCAGCCTGTAACAAAGTTCAAGCAATTCATGGAGTAGAGCCCTATTGATTTGGACATTTCTGTGTTTAGGGTGTTCGGAGATATGTAGAGTTTTGTTAACTCCCTCCTTAAAATTGATAGAATTTTTTTACTTTCTATACAATTTTAGTTTCATAGAGCATGTGAATCATCGTTTTGTTATGCAAATAAATCATACACACAAAAACAACCCGAACAACGCATTAAATCTGGTTAGTACATAAAACCAAATCCTAACGAATTATTACGCCCCATCTGGACCTAACCAACGTACAAGGGTGTTAACAATATAGTCGGTCAGGATTCCGAATTTTAATTTGAGGATATACTTGTGGTTGAGGGTTCAATATTTCGACTGGCGCTGGAAGTACCGCTGTTTTGTTGGAGGATCGTTTTGGAGTGTGGTATCGATAGATTGTCGTTTTAAGTGCCAGCTCATAAACCAAGCGCATAGTGTCACGTGGTTAAATTCGAGGTGTACAACGGTGCAGTACAACGGTCGACGAGTCATCCAGGACGGAGAAGGTCAACGCTTGATATTCTGGCACATTTCGTTAAGTATTAAATTCATTTTTTTATTTTTATTTAAATTTTTTTCTGACACCTTCCTTATATTTAAGATATAAAACTAATGTAATCAGAACCCAATCTAGGTACATATATTATATATAGCCACTGACCACACTGCCCGTGACACAATGGCACATTTAAGTCAAATTTTTGGAAAACGAATAGTTTCCAGAAATTAGGAAATTAATTGGCCAGCGCGTTTTCCAGATTTGTCACCACCCGCCTATTTTCCTTGGGGTTGTTTGAAAAAGCGAGTATATGTGAACAAGCCGAGACAATCCTTGAACTCAAGGCCAACATTGTTGAACAAATTCGAACGCTACAGCCACAAAGTTTGAAACATGTTATGGAAAATGCACTAAAACGAGCCCATCATTGCGTAGCTGAAAACGGCGTCATTTAAGTGACATTATTCTCCAGATTTTTTTTTTCAGTCCACCATACATAAGTGATAGAATATTTTTAACAACTCATGTGAATTACAAGCAGGCAAATCAAAAATTACAAACATCTGCTATAGTGTGTTGATAACAATAAAACTAAAACATTTCCCAGCAGTCTCCCTCGTTTACATATGAAATCATAAGGTGGTATACAAAGCCTTACAACAACTATAAACGCGATGGTGATAATTAACATTCTGTAAATATGTGACTAAAAATTATACGCTGTCGCCGTCAATTTATGTGGACAGAAATACATTTATGTTACGCCAATATAACATACACTATATACAACACACACACACACAATATATATTTTTAGTAGTAGGATGTAGGACAAAATTGAGCTTGGTTCATATGTATACCCCCTTATGTTGATAGTCAGATAGTTTGTAATATTTCTAGTTTGATATTTTAATGTCTGTGATGTTCATTCGCTACGATGCTTAAAGTAAAACACAGATTTAGGGTTGCCTTGAAGATGTGCGACAATTAATTAATGGATATTGTGTAATTTGAGACGCCTTCTATAAAGAAAAGCTGTCAGAACATTTATTTTCTGTTGGCAGTGTGGAAGGGGGAATTTGTTTCACTTCGGCATTCATCCAAAAATATACTAAAAATTTTAATATCTTAAATTTCCAAATATCCATTAAAACATGACTCATTTAGATATAGTTGACGAGATGAACATAATTGAATTGGACTGGAAAATATTTTGCCTCGATGATTGTTTAACAACTACCCTGTGTATTATTTATCACTATAGTAAATCAAATCAATTATCGTTTAACATTTATATTCTTATAGTCTTCGGTGACTACATCGTTCCTTATGAAACGTACCATCTCAAAAATAAATCTGATACTAGTTTTGTCCGCAATTCACGCATAATAAAAATAGTAAACCGTACATCTGGCGCTTATGTGACGTGGGTAGATTAAATTCTAAAATATTTATTGATATACATATTTTTGTATGATACTTGACTGTCATTTTGTAATACTATTTTCGCGTGCGATATCGTTGACTCAAATCGGATATTGTACAATTTTTTTCTGAACGTATAAATTTTTTTAAATAATAAACATTTCAATTACCCTTATGTGACCTTAAATTAAGCAAATTCCGATCATAAATAGTTGACAAAACTGACAATTATTTTATTATATTACCTTACACGCCTTTAGATGAAACAAATTTTATGTTCGTCCCAAATTTGTGTCGTTGTGTAGTTTTGTAACAGACGTCGTTTTAAGGCAGTTATATAAGAGTTTTGGTACGTAGATGATGAAGTGCTAAAAGATTTTATGGTCATCTCGTCCACAGAATCATCTGCTTGCTGAGGTGATCCCATCACGTACATCATACTCCTACAAAAACAGATAACGGGAAACGCATTGCAGCGCCGAAAAACCAGACATACGAGGGTATATCAAAAAGTCTTGCAATATCATATGAAAAAAAAGAGTGAGTGAGACAACAATATATTTTTCAAAACCATTTTTTGTCGCGATGAAACTTCTAGAAGAACATTTCGATGTAAATTTTACAGTTCGTTTGTTTTTGTCAATTTAGTAACACGTGTTTTGAATTTTTCTTAAAATGAATGAAATTGAATATCGCGCCGTTATTAAATTTTTCTGTAAAGATGGACAAAATGCAATTTATATATTCAACTATATATCAAAAGTTTACGGCGAATCTGCACCATCATATGCCACAGTAATAAGGTGGGTAAAATTATTCAAAAGTGGTCGGGAGTCATTAGAAGACGACAATCGCTCGGGTCGCCCAGCAGATGCTATTAGCCATGAAAACGTAATTTTGGCCGAATCTATTGTATTGGAGGACCGGCGTATTTCTGTTCCACGGTTAGCGTGGAGACTTTCTCTTTCATACGGTACCACATATACTATATTACATGACAACCTTCACATGTCGAAAGTAAGTGCGCGATGGGTTCCCCGTTTGTTGAATGCAGAACAAAAAAAAATGCGTGTTCAAATTTCAAAGGCGATTTTAGATATGTACAAAGAAGATCCAGAAAATTTCTTGGATAACATAATAACAGGCGATGAAACATGGCTTCATCACTGGGATCCGGAATCCAAACAAGAATCGTTGCAATGGATTAAACGTAGTGAACCACCACCAAAGAAATTTAAAACTCAACCGTCTGCTCTTAAGGTTTTGGCAACAATTTTTTGGGATGCTGAAGGAAATTTGATAATCGTTTATATGCCACCGAAAACCACAACCACAGGCATATATTTCGCTGAGGTTTTGCGAAAATTGAAAAAAGCGATCCGGGAAAAACGGACAAGGAAAGTTAGGAAAAAAATCTTGCTTCTTCACGACAATGCACCGGTGCACAAGGCTAATATTGCTCAAGCTGCATTAAAGGACTGCGGCTTCGTGGGAATTCCGCATCCACCGTACAGTCCAGACTTGGCACCCAGTGACTACTTCCTGTTTCCCAATTTGAAAAAAACACTAAGGGGCCGAAAATTTTCCAGTGATTATGAAGTGCAGTCTGTTGTAAATGAATATTTTATGGAGCAAAAGAAATCTTTTTTTTTAGAGGGTTTAGGCAAGTTAATTGATCGATGTGACAAATGTATAAACCTTAAAGGAGATTCTGTCGAAAAATAAAAATATTGCTGTCTCACTCACTCTTTTTTTTTCATATGATATTGCAAGACTTTTTGATTTGCCCTCGTACTTGACGTAAGATATGGAATTATAAAAACATCGTTTTTTAGTCTCTGGGAATAAAAGAAATCAAAATTTCTCCGCTTAGTAAAACAGTCACTGTAAAAATAATTTTCAGATGCTATCCGTAGTGCACCGAGCGGTAAAAAATTTTATAATCAATATCAAAAAATATTTGACTGAGAACTATACGAAAAAATTATTTACATCGACAAAACCATTTTCGCAAAGATGATGTTCAAAGAGTCCCGAAACAGCCAAATTTCTCAAAGAGATTGATTTTTAGGTAAATATGATATTTATATTTAAAAAAAATCCATTATGTCTCTCCATTGGAATAACCTAGAAAAGATAAGCATATGCCACCTTGATTTTTAAGATTGTGACCGCAATTTTTATTGCATAGTCGTTTAGTTGAAGTTATGACTTTTTCAAACAACAAAAAATAACAAATTTTGACCAGAAAATTTTGAGTTATGAGCTCTTGTAGTATTGATGATGAACAAATCGAAATTTGGTTGCAAACATTTTTCGCAGTCTATGTTTTGCTTTTTCGAAAACAAACATCCTAATATCTTAACTTAAGTTTTGGACGATGAATTTCGTGAAATTATTATTTTTTTTTTCTGAAAAAACCTTAGTTCTAACTTTACGATTTGACAACACAAGGGGTGGTCATAATCCTTAAAATCAAAATGTCCTTTGCAGGAAGGTTCAAGGTCAACCTGAAGCCAGACACTTATCGCCTTATACTATGATTTGAATAAATCCAGTAACCTTTTGAATTCAATATCTGCTGACATATGTGACCGTTCCAGAACACTCGGTTCACCCAGTGTATTTTATTTTTTACGTTATAACATTCCTAATTATATTAGGCATTCGTTTGGGTGCATTCTATAGTTTTAAGAGGTGCTATACATATTTTACATGAAAAATCATTCGATAGTTAAAGACGTTTATTGTATATTGAGTATTAATTTACCATTACGCCTAAATTTAGAATTTGCAAAAGAGAACGCCTTACAACCCCTAATTGGGAATCGCAGCCCGATAACAATAAATTGTCGAAAAATGTTTATGTGGAAGAGAGCATATCAAAAACCAATTACGATTTATTAGAAGAATATGATTTCCTAGGAATACAAAAGGGAACAGTTTTTATCGCTACATATTTTGTAACCTCGCAAATATTTTTATTCCTTTCATTTGTTAATCATCGGTTAACAAATGGCTGAGTTCCGTCCTAGGTGGTCAAATTTCAGATCTTCTTTCAAAAATCATTTTATACTCACATTTTCAATCAACACACTCATTCCCATCATAATCGGTTAAGAGATGGCACTTTTCCATCCATCAAACCCAATCACATCGAAATCGGTTAAGAAATGACAGAGATCCATGGAATTTAACGAAGTAGGGAATCGGATAAATTTCCTGTTAATTTGTCAGAAATCAAGTTGAAACAATGACGAATTGGGGTTAATGAATGCTCATTCCCAACATCAACAAATTTTTACAAAGGGCGACTAACTAAATGATACTCGCTTGGTTATAATAATTTTGCTAATCTTCGAATCATGAATATTGGTCCGAACAATTCTTACCTATTTTATCTTAAGAGGTTACATATTCAAAATAATTTTAAAAATATCGCAAAATGAAACATCTTCCTTTACTTCTTAATGCTTTTAATTGCAATCGCAGCAAACTCGTGAAAAACAGCTTTAGAACGAAATTTATTTGCATTCAGGTTCGCCTCGCTTATAAGAACAATACAGGCGTTAATTTTTATCAGTAATCAGTTAATGAAAAGTTCAATATTTTTCATCCGAAAATAGATTTCGGTATAAAGTTAGGTATCAAGCTCGCGCTAAGATAAATTTTAACGCGGTCTCCACAAGTCTCCACTAAATTACAAATAAATTAGTAAGCTAAAAAGTTCATGTAGAGATAAATTTTGACGTTTGTTTTATTTCTCCTACAAAAAAACAAAAATATAGTTCAATCGACTATTTAATAAGTATTTTTATAAACATTTATGATATGATATGATAGCCTCGTACAGGCCAACCATAGCGGCGATCCTAGGTATGTTACCATAATCCTGAAATATCAACAATCAAATAACAAATTATATCTGAATGCGAATAATATTTCAGCATCATGTGGGCCCAGGCCCTGCCTGCATCCTTAGCAGATAAGGTTATTTAGGGATAAGGATGTTAGTCACAGAAACGACTAGGGCGAACCGCAGCAAACTCATTTTCTAACTATTTAAATATATTAAAATGTTAGTCTCAATTAAATTCACACTCTAGTATAGATGTTGTTAATTTATTAATTTGGGTTAGTTGTGGTTGAGGTAAAGGATACTAATATTCATCATATGTATTCCGCATCAGTCATAAAAGACTGGTTAGGTTATTTAATTCACATCTACGGGTCATCTCATCATATGCTGTTTGTAACCTAATTTTTTCCTATCTTCCCACCCAATACCATATAACCGAGGGACTTCACGTTCGTAATGACTCGACAGCATTATCATACATATGATGACCTAAATATTCCGTTGATATTGTAAAAAATTGAATTTAAATTCGGTATTGTCATTCAACTACTTATATTTAAATTCATCCAACTAAAAGCAGAGTTGATTTATATCTAACATTCACACAACTACACTAAAACATAACCTGAATTCAACCAGAAAGATCGTCGAAAAACAACATTCCATAGCAAAAGATCTTTGGATCGTTAACATATTTAATGGTATTGAGTTTATCCTCAAAACGAAGGTAATTAAATAGACCCCTGATCAAGAATGTTGCAGTCACAATCTTCCCTGACCTTCAGGTATGTTCAAAAAATGTACTTAAAAAAATTAATAATAATAAAATAAATTGAATTATATTTGCCGACAACTTTATTGTTTAAAGTCAGGACCTTCGACAAAATTTCAATTTACAGAATTGTTTAAAGTAATGTAAAAGTAAAGTAAAGAACACATTTAATTTAGAAACACGAAACATTTTAGAAATATCACGAGTCTAGCACGCTTCGGATCAAAACAAGTTTAAAAGGCATCCACAAATGTGCATGTTGCGCCACAACACATACAAAAATCAAACTTTGACATAACTCCCCTGCACATGAACCGGTCATACACAATTGTGTATATGGGCCAGAAATGGGATAACACAACTATAAAACATACGCGCTCATACATATTGTAATTTCAATGATCATATTTGATCATCATTACGATAAAACAACACAACATCGATATTTTATTTTTATCCTTTTCTCTCATTTAATTTTAAACTAAAATCATTGCATACATAACCATATTGTTACGATTTTGCCTTGTCACTTAAGGTTCGAATCACTGGATTGTGAATATATACAACTGCTTCAAATTTGAACTCACACAATTTATTTACACAACACAATTTATTATACAACACAAAATTAACAATTAATTATTACAATTATAACACACTTTTTAATTATCACTTTAATAATCTTTCTATTTAACCTTCACTGTATCACATTTAAAATAAGACTCAGCATTCCACGTCAACGTACGCCTTTATATACCAAAATATGTGTTTCTTGAATAATCCTAAATGCGCATCAATAATCGAGCAAATATGCTAGTATAGAAATGACGCCTAAATGTTGAACCAAATCATAAATGCATTTGTAATGCAATTTGCATAACACTCAAGGACGGAATACCGGAAATAACGAGTGACTCATTTGTAACAACAGCGAACGAATTTAACACAGTTTGGAATTTTCCCAACTGCCTTGGCACTATTGATGGGAAGCACGTAGCCCTAAAAAGCCCAATTAATTCTGGAAGCCTTTTCTATTTGACATATGTCAAATAACTATTAAAAATTTTTAAAATGCTTGTTTTCAGCAATTTCACAGCATTGTGTTGATGGCTGTTGCAGATGCCAATTATAAATTTATATATTTAGATGTTGGAGCGCATGGGAGCGAAGGTGGTGCAGGTGTGTTTGGCGCATCGAAATTTGGACAAGCTGTTTTAGCGGACGAAATGCCTTTTCCAGAAAACTGCCATATAGAAAATAAAAAAATTCCTTTTTATTTTGTGGCAGACGACGCATTCCCGTTACATAAAAGAATAATAAAACCATATGTACCACGAAAAACACACCAATTGTCAGACGATGAAAGAATATTTAATTATCGACTTAGCAGAGCAAAGCGAGTAGTCGAAAATGCTTTTGGCATTTTGTGTGCTAAGTGGTTGTGTTTAAAAAGGACTATGTTTTGCGGACTTGACAGAGCACAAAAAATAATAACTGCTTGTTGCTACTTGCATAATTACTTAATAAAATTAAATAAGAATGGTTATATACCGGCAAACTTAGTGGATTCTTATGATGATGGAAAATTAATCCACGAAAGTTGGAGAAACAATTTAAATGACGAATCAATGTTTTCCAGTCATCTTTCTGTGAATGCAGGGAGACAAAATAATGCTGGCAAGGGAAATTAGAGATCACCTGAAAGAGTATGTTAATTCAGAAACGGGTGCATTAGAGTGGCAGCGCAGATCTGTCTTTATGAACTGAAAGCATTTTTTATTTCAATTTTTTAATAAATGATAATTGTTCATAGTTAGTTAATAAAAGAACAAAAATCGAATTTCTAATTTAAATCTTATTTATTGATATTTAAAAAATTTAAACGTTCAAATTTTTTAACTCTTCCATAATGTCCAATTGAAATTTTAAATTCAACTCCTCTACAGTATGGTCTGGCAATTTCTGTAACATGCCATCAATGTTATTGAGCATAATAGTTTTTTTTAATGTGATCAATTCGCTAATTGATTTAGATAATTTTTCCACAACTGGAGTAGATTTTGTATTCCGGGTCCCCATCTCTTTGCAAGCAATTATTTCTGATTAGATATCAATATTAAGTACATATATATCTGAACAAACTTACATAAGAATAGTTTGTAGCATTTTCTTCAAAGGCACTGTCTGGTGGTTGAGAGTCGTCTGCTGTTGTACTCGTAGAAAACGTACTAAAGAGCAAACAAGTGTTTTAGATAATTTTCCGTGGTGATAAATGTATGACACAATTTATATTACCGTCTTCTGCTTTCTGATGACGCAGGTGACATAAAAGACATGTATTTTGCGAACTCCCATTCGATATTATCTTCAAACCCCTGAGTACAACTATTATCATCAAAATCTGGAGCTGCACTTCCAGATTTTTGCTTATTTTTTGCCCTCGTTTTGTGGTAGCGTAAACTATCTTTTAGCGATTTCGATGCTGATTTGCACTCTTCAGCTATATCATAAAATAAATGTGTAAAGATATATGTTCAAACAAATATATTACAATAGGTATGTATTACCTGGCTTTTCCTTTTTACTGCTTATTGCGTTCCAAGCACTGGCGATCGCATAGTTATTTTTATGTAACTTATGCTCCAAATTCCAAATACATGGATTTCTTTCTACCAACAAACATAATGTTTGTTTTTCGTCATATTTTAATTCACTCGTTCTAGCTTTTTTATTCTTAATGTTAGCTAGTTTTCGCTTCCCTTTTAAACTTTCAAAATTTTCCGTATCCACTTCTTCGTCAATCAAGTATTCTTCTTCATATTCAAAATTTACAGAATTATTTAATTCATCCATTTAAAAAAAATAGTTTTCACGTCGGCTGTCAAAATTTATCTCAGTTTTATCGTTCTAGGCAGATAAATTGCTGCGAAAACGTTTGTAGAGTTTTCACTAGCGTACTCTATATGTGAATGAAATAACAACAAAATTTTCGCGTCAGCTGCGTACCGCATCTGCGAAATCGCGAGCTAAATATTTTTTTGTTATTTCGCTAGCTAAATTTTACGTTAAATTTGTATGTAAAATTTATCTTAGCGCGAGCTGGATACCGACCATAATAAGTGGACATATCAGTTGTATAAATAATAAATGACAAGTCAAATATATATATATATATATATTAGCAAGCATATATATATATATATATATGCTTGCTAATATATATATATATATATATATATATATATATATATATATATTAGCAAGCATATATATATATATATAAATATATATATATATATATATATATATATATATATATATATATATATATATTTATATATATATATATGCTTGCTAATATATATATATATATATATATATATATATATATATATATATATTTTTTTTTTATATGAACGCCAAAATCGTGCTCGATTAGTTTCTGTGTGTTAGCACTTGAAAATGGTCTAAGGACCGAAATATTGTGTAGGAGGTTTTTAATAAATATAGATTATGTAAACATCAATAATATGTTTTTGTAATTATATATACATAAATTCATCGGAGTTGATCGAGCACGATTTTGGCGTTCATATAAAAAAATATAACTACCGTATCGACGTTTTATAAAACATCTATATATATATATATATATATATATATATATATATATATATATATATATATATATATATATATATATATATATATATATATATATATATATATATATATATATATATATATATATATATATATATATATATATATATATATATATATATATATATATATATATATATATATATATATATATATATATATATATATATATATAAGTTAAGGTGAACTTGGAAAAGTTTACTTAAAAAAAATTATTTTTTCGGACTATGTCCGGTTTATTTTATTACCAACTTATATCTAACCAGTTTACATTTTAGATTTTATTTATATAGTGAAAATATTGCTGATATGTAAATTTACGTTATGAGAAATATGCTAGTGTACTTTGTACACGCGCATTTACATTTTTGATTATCTAGAATATTTTATATAAAAAGTAATTTGAGGTGTTGAAAAGTGTTGAAAGATGCACATTCCATGTTGATGCGATTGAAAGTAATTTGAGATGTTGAAAAGTGTTGAAAGATGCACATTCCACGTTGATGCGATTTCCCATGAAATGCATGTGGTGTAACTAGCTGACATGGCTGTATGATGTGCTTAACTTCTCCCCCTTTAAAAATCCTCGACCCGTGGATTAGAAGTTTAATTGGATTGGTTGTATTCCTGATGGTGTCGCTGCGTGATTTGTATTGCATTCTTTCGGAAGCCAGACAGTTTTCCTCCGTTTCCTATATCCCGCTCGTGCGATGCAGATAATAATTAGTATTGTAACTGTTATTATGATCCCAAGGTCTGTTGCGTTATTTGTTCGGTAATCAATGGCGAGCTTGTCTAGTAGCCCTATGTTTCTTTGATGTAGATTATGAAGATACTCCAAGTTAAGCTTCACCCCTCTCTGTGTAATATTCGTTTGCAGCATGGGTGGGAGAATTTGCGATGTTTTTATCTCCTTATTGGTGAAAGTCCATCCCTTTATTTCCAATGTTTCATTGTGGTACTGGATCAAGAAGTTTCCCTCTAACTGTTTGTCTGACCCATTCTGTGTTACTGTACCGTTGAAATTACTTAAAAATATGGTGTTCTCATTTACGGATTCAATTACTTCTTTTTCGTTAAATGAGAATTCACATCCTGCGTTGAGTCCTTTCATTAATTGGCTTATGCAGTGGTCTTCCTTTAGTTCTTGTATTTGGTTAAGTCCACATATGGTGACTTCTCTTCTACTCTTGCACCTATTAATTATTCCATATACTTTGTGTTGATTAATTAGAATTTCATTATATTCTAAATGAATCTGTTTATTGTTCTTAATGGTAGATCTTAACTTTACGTGATGAAATTCCTCTCCGGTTATTTTTGGTATGGAGATGACGTAAAGAATTATTGAGTTCTTCATTAGCATAGTTGGCTCAGCGTGTTCTATGGCTTCTATCTCATTATAGTATGGTAGGGTTTCTATTTCACTCACTAATCGACTGATTTCCTCTTTATCCAATAGATTTGAATTAATTATCCCCCCTTTGGCTAGTTGGGCTGCCCTTACTATTTCTTTCACTTCCTCCTTTAGCAATTGAAGGCGGTTGAACATCGTTTGTTGGAATAGCTTATCTATATTTCCATCTAGGTGTAGCAGGATTTCGTTGTGTTGTTTGAGAATTTGTTGAATCTTCTGGGTAATGGCTGTGTTAATTTTGTACTGCTCGTTGTTATTTTCTATTATCCTATTCTGACTGTTAAGTATGGTATCCCAGTCAGTTGCATCCGGTGAACCAGCAATCCACTTCCAAGCTGACCCAATCCAATTGATTGAACGCTTAGTTTTTTGTTTGTGGTTCTTGAGTTCTTCCAGTAGTTTGCTGATTTCGCTGATCTGGTACGCTAGCTGTGGTTTATAGATGCTAGCTGGACTGATGTCTTTTATTTCTGATTGTAATCTGGACAGGATATCCTCGTAGCAGCTAAGGTCAATTTGGTGGATTATCTTGAAGTTTCCACTGATTATGTTTCCATTCCCTTCTCTCACAGAAATTATCGGGGTGTCGTAATGGTAGATGTTTAAGGACTTTGCCATAGTCCAAAGGCACAAGCTGTAAAGAAATGAACCATATTTAGTATTGCTCTTGATATGGGTTCTTCCTTCGGAGTTGGTATTGTTCAGCTGCTTGATGATGACAGATTTCCTTCAGATGTTCGAAGGCTATTTAATGCAGCTCCAGGGATTCCGTTTTGATAATGTTGACTTGAAGATTTTCTTTAGCCAATTTATCAAAAAGCTTATCCTCTCTAATTTTTGTATATACAGCTTTATCCGACGTGTTCTTTATCCCAGCCCTTACACTGGTTTCGATGGTTTGTGTATCGTGAATTGAACCGAATAATGGTTTGAACTTGTTGATTATCGATCGCAGGTTCGCCTTACTTGCTTCGCTCAAATGTTGGTCTCGTATTTCGATGTTATTTACTTGCTTTGATGTTTTATTTTTTAGAGGAATGTCTATTCCTGGTGATATTGTGATCACATTCCTCTTTCGGTCGATTACGGCTTCTACTTTCCTCAGAGTATCGTCACCGATTATTCCATCAAATGTGGTTAATCCAGGCAAAACAAAGAAATCGGTTGCGATGTCATTACCGAATTTCTTAAAAATTGGTGCGGTGATTTTATGTTTGATTAATACATCACCCGCAGCTGATTTTATAAAGAATGGCTTTTTTAGAGGTTGTGCGTCTTTAGCTAGTTCCTTCCTAATAAAATTTTTATTAGCACCTGTGTCTATGAGGAACTTTAAGATTTTGTTGTTTTGGCAGACATACTCTAAGTAAGGTATGCTAGAGAGGCTTCTTCCGTAAAATTTAATTCGAATTCCTCCTCATCTTCTAGTTGTTCTTCTAATTCACCATTTTCTTCGACGTACTCTTCGTATAACTTCTCATCCTGTTGTTCGATGTGGAAAACTCTTTGTTGTTTTGGTGAGTTAACGTGTACATCCGAACTACGTTCACGTTTGAAGTTTGGCCGATTCATATAATTTACTCTGTTTGTTTGTAACGATTCGTCGACAGACATTGGTACTGGTGGTTTTGATTGTTGTGGCCTTGGTGGTATGTATTTTTCCCGTTGTTGTTGGGTTATGCCGTATCCCATGTTCCTTTGCTGGATGGACAGTCTGGGTAGTGGTCTTGGAGCCTCTTGGTGAAATTTGTTTTGTTCGAAAATCTGGTTTACCGGAATTGTGACCATGTTGTTCAGGTTTCTATTGTGTATCGGCATGTTCCGGAAGTTGAGGTTCTGGATCTCAAGACAGGATGCGTATGCCTCTGGTAGTGTTGCCGGTCTCTGAATGGTTAACATCCTGGATATTTCGGTCGATAATCCCCTCACGAAAACATCGAGTGCACGATTTCTGTACATTTCGGTTAGTACAGTCATTGTGTCTTTGTTGTAGTTTTCAGTTTTTATTTTGTTTATTATTAATGATAGTTGGTGATTAACATTTGCATAAAACTCGTCTATGCTTTTATTGCCCTGTATTAGTTTACCAAGTTGGTGTTCCAATGTGCGCTGATCCCTTTTGTCTGGTAAGTGTAATGATAGGCAGATCTTAATGTCTCTCCAATTTCCACCGAAAATATTGTACGAGATAAGTGCCGAGTCTGCCGCCCCTCTAATCTTCTGGCGAATGCTTTGAAGAATAGCTCGGTAAATGGGTTTATCTCTGACGATTTCGTAGTCTTCCAGTATCCCTTCTACACTGTTTACCCACGACACGTAGTGTAGTGGATTTCCGTCGAAGATTTGGAGTTCTTTTACACAATCTGGGAGTTTACTTATTTCCCTTAGATCGTTTTCGTTTTTTGGCCCATTTGTTGTTGTGTTATTACCGATGGGTTGCTCTTTGGCTTCCAGCCGTTCCAATCTTTTTTCTATTTTGTTTATAACCTCTATATGTGCATTTAGTGCACCAGTTAATTGAACGATGGATGCTTGAATTTGATCCATTGTAGCCATTGTTTTATAACTTTTTGAATTTATGTTTTGAATTATTATTCAGCAACTTTTAATTATTAAACTTATTATTAAAGAAATGTTTATTTTTGGTTGTTTATTATATTTTTGTATTATATTTAATTTATTATTCAGGAATTTTATTATTAATGAACTTTTATGATTTTGTATTATATTATTATTAAAAAATTTTATGATTACGATTTGTAATTATTTATTAGAAGTTTTTGTATTATATTTAATTTATTATTCAGGAATTTTATTATTAATGAACTTTTATGATTTTGTATTATATTATTATTAAAAAATTTTATGATTACGATTTGTAATTATTTATTAGAATTTAATATTATTATAAATTTTTAACTTACAATATTAAAATTGACATGAGGATCTCTCCTGTGGTAAATATTTGCCTAGGGATTAGCGTTTCCCTTGAGCTATGAGGATTTCTCCTATGGTTATGTGTACAGGGATTAGAGTTTCCCTGGAGATATAAGTTAGCTGGAGTGTCACCTTCCCCTTCTTTTTCGTATTATTGTTTCACTTTTGTATTATTAAGTTAATTTTTAGTGAGGGATTTCTCCTGGGTAATTGTGAGTCTGAGGATTAGAATTTCCTCAGAGGTCTTTAAAGTGCACACCGGGTGTTGTACACTTGAGTTAGAGTTAGCTTCTTGTGATCCGGATGACCCGTATTTTTCCTTTTTAGCTGCTAGCGTTTATATTTGCTGGCGGCCTACTGCGGTACGATTTTCACTCACGGTAGTGTTAAATAAATTAGCTATGTTCTCGTGGGTATAGCCGTATTTAATTATGTTCGTAGACGAATTTACTAAGTTCTCATGGGATTAGTTACTATTGTCTTTGTTATTATGTTCTCGTGGGTATAATAACTTTGAACTGTTACACTTTCACTTTCACTTTCACTTAACTCACTGTTTCGGCGCCAGTTAAGGTGAACTTGGAAAAGTTTACTTAAAAAAAATTATTTTTTCGGACTATGTCCGGTTTATTTTATTACCAACTTATATCTAACCAGTTTACATTTTAGATTTTATTTATATAGTGAAAATATTGCTGATATGTAAATTTACGTTATGAGAAATATGCTAGTGTACTTTGTACACGCGCATTTACATTTTTGATTATCTAGAATATTTTATATAAAAAGTAATTTGAGGTGTTGAAAAGTGTTGAAAGATGCACATTCCATGTTGATGCGATTGAAAGTAATTTGAGATGTTGAAAAGTGTTGAAAGATGCACATTCCACGTTGATGCGATTTCCCATGAAATGCATGTGGTGTAACTAGCTGACATGGCTGTATGATGTGCTTAACTTATATATATATATATATATATATATATATATATATATATATATATATATATATATATATATATATATATATATATATATTTATATATACACTCATGCGAATAATTTTCCGGAGAAGCTAAATTCTGGAAAGCAAACTGTAATTTAACAATGATTGCTTGCCTTTTTATAATTTTTTCTTATCAAACTACACTGATACACTAATGAATATATCATAACCTAAACATTTTATGTTAAATTACCGTAACTTTGCCGCTTATCGGTAGAAAAGTGAATAAACCTACCAAAATCAATGAGAAAAATTATCCGGACAAAATTATACTTCAAAGATTATTATTGACGCTACAGAATTATTTTACAATAAAATTATAGGTTTAATATGTTTGTAATATGGAAATTTGTATTAATTTCTCACTGTATTAATATTAAGTGTGTAATCCATTATTATCCAGCACAGCTTGTACTCTACGTGGCATAGATTCGACCAAATTTTGTAAAAATGTAGTGTCAATATTTTCCCATTCATGCTCAATTGCCGATTTTAATGATGTTTTGTTGGTTATTCGGTGGTTACTTCGTATTTTTTTGTCCAAGTGGTCCCACAAATGCTCAATAGAATTGAGGTCCGGGCTTTGTAGAAGGGTTTCCAGAACATGTGGCAATTATACAAAGTCCACGATTTAACAATATGTGCTTTGTGTTTTCGGTCATTGTCTTGATACAAGTAATATTCCGTTCCACAATGGTTAATTTCAGCCGATGATCGCAAATTTTCTTTTAAAATATTTAAATACATTCTACTGTCCATGGTACTTTCAATAAATTTAAGATTGCCTACCCCATAATATCCCATTGCTCCCCATATCATTATATTTCCATCCCCGTGTTTTGTCGTTAAATTAATATTTTTGTATTGCAATTGATTCGGTTTTCTCCATACTCTTTGCTGTTTACCATCGTTATGAAAGATGTTGAACTTGCTTTCGTCAACAAAAATCACTTTTTTCCAAAAATCAATTGGGTGATTTCGGTATTTTAAGGCGAAATCGCGCCTTTTTTATTACATTTGCTTCACTTAAACAAGGTTTACGTCGTGCAATGCATGAATTAAAGTCTAAGTTCTGCAACTTTTTGCGCACAGTTGAATCAGACACGGTTGTACCACTGAATGTTTTCAATTTTTTATTTATCTCGACGGCAGTTTGTTTGGGGTTTTCCTTTATTTCCCGCAACATAAATTTTTTCGTCCGAATTTGTAATTTTTCTTTTTGTCCCAGCACCTGATTTATGTTAAATTCTGTCTTCACTGTAATATCGACTGCATATATCAAAAACAGTAGAACGGCTTACGTTTAATAGCTCCCCTATATCACGGATTGTTTTTCCTTTTTCGCGATGGTATATAACCAAAGATCGGATATTAGTTGAAGTGTTTTATCAACTTTAACCATTTTAATAAAAATTATCAATAATGTCGACAATGTTTCAACTTTAATTAATTCAAACGAACTGACAATAATACAAAAGGCAACTACGATTTAAAAATATAAATTATAACTGTTAAATATTTGTATATTTGTTACTGCGTCATAAAATTATACCAAATTTTTTGCTGTCCGGATAATTTTTCTCGTTGATTTTGGTAGGTTTATTCACTTTTCTACCGATAAGCGGCAAAGTTACGGTAATTTAACATAAAATGTTTAGGTTATGATATATTCATTAGTGTATCAGTGTAGTTTGATAAGAAAAAATTATAAAAAGGGAAGCAATCATTGTTAAATTACAGTTTGTTTTCCAGAATTTAGCTTGTCCGGAAAATTATTCGCATGAGTGTATATATATATATATTATAATGTAATATCACGTGGTCAATTTATTGTTTAATATCATTAAACCGAAAAAAAGACATAAATGAGTCCGAACCCATATATTATTACCTGTCAGTCAATAAAACGAACAATTGACATTGACACCAGTTGTCTAAATCGCATACTATACAATTTCGTGTATTTAATTCATGACATACTACATTTTCAATTATTGTTTTTTTTTTTTCATTTTATAGTGATGGAGGGTGAGGGGATGAATGATGATAACGGAAAAACAGGTGGATTATTGGAAATTTTTCCCGATTAATTTTTTATGCCATATATAGGGGCTATCCATTAAACAAGAACAGATAAAAGCAAACTTATAATTAATTATTCAACATTGAAGATTTTCCACAGTTAACGATAAATGTATACGTATCGAATAAACCACATGTTGAACAATTATTGGTTAATTTTTTATTTTCTAAATTCAATTTAGTGAGTTTTCCGATAGGGTTTATTTGATAGATGAAAAAACGTGATATAAATACATTTTTTTTGGTGACTAATTTATATCAACAAACTTAGAAAAGAAATTTAATGTTAATTTTTATTTATTTTGGAAAATTATTGAGTGTCCATTGCATGACATAAATTCCCAATATAAATAAGTAGAGTAGGATTAGGTTTCACATTTAGTAACGAGAAAGGAATGAGAGTATATCTGATGTCAACAAATGTTTACTAATTGTTTTGCAAACGTCTCTAGAAAATTGTATTGGGTCAATGATATTCAAATACAAATGCGTACAAGTATTTTTAACCAAACTAGTCAATAATTTAGTTGAACTTGTAACTCAAAGATACTTTTTTTATTTAATTGATTGATTTAACTTTTCAATTATGCTTTTGTTTTTCTTTTTTCTTTTCGATAAAGTATTACCAGGCAGGCTGAGATCACAATACAAACAACGTAATTGAAAAATAAATAAACTTTGAATACTATCCAAAAACAGTGATATTACAAAATCCCACCCGAACTGTATGTGAACTAAAACATACTGTATATGTCCTTCCGACTATGCCTTAATGATTCTAAAGCAAGATGTATTTCTCCAAATTTCTGCCTCAGGTGGAACGATGATATGAAAATTATTAACATTAGCAAAATAGAGAGTGAGTGTTTTAATAGATGCCGAGCTTTGCCAAAATTGGATGGTGCACCGTCGAATTCAACAATGCCAACCCAACTTCAACGATATCCGTTAAATTTAATAGCTTTTCATTAATTTTGTTGACTTACAGGGTGCCTCGTAACTAACTGAAACTAATGGGACCATTAGATACAAAAGTGAAGGTGACTTTACGTTTCCACTTCGTATATGGTAGTTATAAGTGTTAAAAAAAAACACTCAAAAAAATTTTAGCAGTGAAATCTATAAAATTGTTTTGTAAAATGGCCTACTAAAACAAATCATACATTTGACAAAAGGAATATGGTGCCTTCAAAGCCTACAATTTACCAGATAATCAAACAAGAAAGAGGGACTGTGCCAAATAAGCCAAAGTGCGTTCAACGACGTATATAGGCAGAACGGGTTGGGCTTGATATCTCCAAAAACGAAATCCCCAAGCACATAATCCCCAAATCATAAGCCCCAAATTCCAAATTCGTAAGCACAAAATTCCCAAACACAAAATCCACAAAATTTCCCCAAATTTTGTTAAATAAGCTTGGGTTAAGATTCAAAATCGCCGCAATTTTTAATCTAACCCAAGCTTATTTAACAGTATTCGTAGGGGTTATAATATCAACACATTTGATTTTTTTCAAATTAGTTTGAATAACAATCATTCCATGTGAAAGTTCTTTTTGATTTCAAATAAGCCACATTTTTTTCCAATTACAACTTGTCTACGATGCCAAGCTTCTATAGAATTTTGTGAGTGCAGAAAATTTTCTTCAATATAGAATCTACGACGCAGCAAAATTTCGGTTTCGGGACCATTTTTTGGACTTCTCCCACAAATATAGTTTTGTTTAAACCATACGCTTAATTTGTTTAAATCTTTACATCCACAGTTAGTGAATAACTCATTATAATAACTATAGAAGACCTTCCTTCTGCATGCGCCCCCAAATAATATGTCCGAAATGGAACAAGCATCCTTTGTAATTTGCATCCGGAAAATATTGTTTGGCGTCAGTCGAAACGGTTTTCTCAAAATCACTGATAGTCCTACTGTGATTGAGATATATTTTCTTTCGAGCACCAATTGGAAAAGTTGATAAAAAAAATCATCGTACGCCTCCATTGTTTTTTTTTTGCTCATCAGGCAAAAAATCAATGGCACCAACTGCCCAGCAATAAGGCCTTGAATAGTAAATAAAGGGTTATCCAATTCAAGCTTGATAAAGTAAACTTAAAAAAAACACACAAAATATTCGGAATGTATTGTAATTTTTATTTCATTTTACAGATTGATCCTTGCCATTTTTAGTTAAACAAGATATCATTCAAATGTCCTCCACGGGACTTCTTACAGGCCTTGATTCTTTTGAGGTAATTTTCAATGACTTTTCGGCACATTTCGAGCGGTATCTCGGCCATTACCTTACGAATATTAATTTTCAATTCGTCAAGAGTTTGAGGATTGTTTGCGTAAACACGATCTTTCGCGTAGCCCCACAAAAATAAATCCAAAGGCGTTAAATCACAGGATCTTGGAGGCCAATTGACATCAGCCAATCGCGAAATCAAACGTCCAGGAAATTTCTCTTGCAAAAGATCTCGATTTGCTCGTGTTACGTGACTGGTTGCTCCATCCTGCTGGAACCACATATCGTCAAGATCATAATCTTCGATTTTCGTAAAAAAATAATCGGTTAACATGCGGCCATAGCGCTCAGAATTGACGGTAACGGTTCGTCCATGGTTGTTCTCAAAAAAATACGGCCCAATCACACCACCAGACCACAATGCGCACCAAACAGTGACTTTTTCCGGGTGTAATGGCTTCTCTACAATCAATTGTGGATTTTCTGAGCCCCAAATTCTACAGTTTTGCTTATTAACGTATCCACCAAGCGAAAAATGAGCTTCAACACTGAAGAAAATTTTGTTCGAAAAATGAGCATCAGCAGATTTAATAATTTTAACGCGTTGGTCGATTGTTAAATGCTCCATATTCTTAAATGGCAGAATGTCAACTACATAAATGACAGCGTACTTGACGTTTATCTTTGACAGATGTCGGTATACAGATTTCTACTTTATCAACCTCGAATTGGATAACCCTGTAGTTGTCGGAAAATGGTTGGAACAAAAGAAAATGTTCAATCCATTACCCAGCACTTGCAACTTCCAATGTTTTTAATGAGGCCGAAGTCTCCAATATAATATTTTTACTGTCGTTGAAAGGGTTCTATTTTAAGACAAAAACGTCGCCTTCTAAATATTTTAAAATTTCCAGAATATTTATGTCTGACAAACTTTGTGGCTCATTTATGGCCTCGTGGGATTTTCTTATTCATGAAATGTTCAGCTTTTGGGCTCGTTTTGAAGGAATATACACGACGCAATCTGGTTGGTAGTCAACGCAAATGGATTTGCGGATAATTTGTGATGGTATAAGCCCAGATGTGCTTCCTAATTCCTTGAGAATGTTATTACATTTTGATATAGGCAACGAATGCGCTATTGGGTCGTGGTTATGGCAACCCGGCGACTTTTAATGTGATGTCGGTCATCAATTATTGTTCTAGTCTAAGGTATACTGATCAGCGTAGGAAACAGGAATACTGTGCAAGATAAAAGAATTTTAAATATTATTTATTAATAATATTATTTATTATTATTTATTATATTATTTATTATTTATTATTATTATTATTTTATTTTTCTATTATTATTAACGGGAGCTTAAACTCTCCCAAAAACAAACTAAAAAAAAATCCATATCAATGACCCATATGCAAATGCTTGGGGATTTTGAACTTCGGGATTTTGTGTTTTTGAATTTTTAATTTGCGGATTTATCAAAAACTTGGGGATTTTGTGCTTGGGTATTTTATTAATGTATATTTTATGCCTTTCTCAAGCAGAACACTAGAAAATATTACTGATTTACGCGAAAGTGTACAAGATAATTCAACGATATCAATCACACACCGTACGCAAGAACTTGGACTTCGAAAATCAACACTAACTAATATTTTGAATAAAGACTTGGATTTATTACCGTATAAAATTTAGTCACACAAGAGCTACTACAAGAGATCATTTGCGGAACTACGTACGAATGCAAATAACATGCTGAAACTTGACATTGATAATTCGGATTTTTTGAAAAATTAATTATGAGTGACGAAGCTCTTTTCACTTAAGTAGACACATGAACAAAAAAAAACTAGTTCTGGGTAGCAAAGAATCCACAAAAAATTTATCCGTCGCCATGGTGTGCAATTTGTGCTGGAGGGTTCATTGGATCATATTTTTACGACAATCCGAATGGTTCAATTGTTACCGTCACTGACGAACGTTATCATGATATAGAACAATCGAATAACTGAAAACTTAGAGATATTCATAGATAAACAAACACATGCTTACACTTTAGGATAATTCAGATTTCGATTATTCTATTGGGCGGGGTCTGTTATAATGATTATTAGTAATTTTAACAGAATTAAGGATTTTTCACTATTTTGAAATGTTTTAATGCCGATTCTAGAGATGTTCACAGGATGTGGATTGGATGTGTTTTAAGATAGCCTAGACGAAGTTCTTACGGTGAAATGGACGGGGATCCGTTATGAAATGTCAAAAAATATAAATGTGAAATATATCGGGTTTGTGGCTTATTTTAGAATGGCAATTACATATGTATGTTTTATCTCCAATTGGCGTCTTAAAAATGATTAGCCTAGTTGTGGGAAGTGCCAACGACCTGCTAATAATTCCTTTATAAAAACTTCTTTGTTGTCTTTGGTGGCCATTACGCAACCAGTGCCACGACTCGTTTCTAAAAAGGCAATACCTGGTTTGTTCAGGTTAAAATTTAAACAGTTGTTCTAAATGGTGTAAATATTCGTTGCATACTTCCCCCCCTCCCTCTCCCGCTCTTGAATTTTTTTTATGTGGGTTCCTGGATGGTTTAGATTCACAATTGGGGTCGATAGGTAGCACTGCGATCGGGTCCTAGAAATTATTTTTTTGTTTTTTGACGAAATTTCATTTTCTTATTTTTGTTAGATTGTTCCACCACCCCCAATATTTATACATATATAATACTTCTTTATGTTTGTTTCTAATTGAACTTCTCCTAAATGGCTGAACCGATTTTAATGAAAGTTTGTGCGTGTGCTTGAGTGGGTTCCTGGACGGTTTAGATTCACAATTGGACCGGGTAGGTGATACTGCGATCGGATTCTAGAAAATTTTTATTTTGTTTTTTGACGAAATGTTTATTGTTTAGATTTTTCGGATATCAAAACATACCCCAAAATTTCACCACATCCCCACCCCTAATCTTTATATATAAATTTTCTGTATCTTTGTATGTAATTGAACTCCTCCTAAACGCCTGGACCGATTTTAATGAAATATTTTATGTGTATTTGAGTAGGTCCCAGGATGGTTTAAATTTACAATTGGAACCAGCACATGGAGCAGTGATCGGGTTCTAGGAATTTTTCTATTATTTTTTCACGAAATTTTTCTTTTCATTTTTTTAAAATTTTCTCATATTAGAACATATAACCCCAAAATGTTACCCTCTACTACCCCCAAATATTTTATAAAATGAAAAAAAATTATCAGTTCAAGAATAATTGACCGTTAAAACCTTCCAAGAAGCTCTTTAACATTGGCAATGAAAAAGTTCGATTGCATGGAAATACATAATGCATTAAATTGTCAGACAATTTTTGCAACA
The DNA here is from genome assembly GCA_947310385.1 of Nephrotoma appendiculata. Lineage (NCBI taxonomy): Eukaryota > Metazoa > Arthropoda > Insecta > Diptera > Tipulidae > Nephrotoma > Nephrotoma appendiculata. The sequence goes on from OX371225.1 coordinate 180,360,819, forward strand.
TGGTAGCCACGAAAGATGCTTTGATTGAAAGCATATTCCCAGGTTTGCACGCTAAAGATATTAATCATGCTTGGCTACGTGAGCGGCTATTTTGGCCGCAAAAAATTGTAACGTAAACCCGTTTCAAGTTTTGTATCTTTATTTGTCAAGAAATTTAATTACATTATGATCAATAATTCGTATTATACTACGTAAAGGTTCTTAGTTTAATTTAGCTCAACCCCATTCTAGCATATATCTAAGCTACTGTATAAATTGTACATTATTATTGATGAGTTTTATTTGATTGATAATATAAAATGTAATAGACTAAACAGTTGATTGTGACTGTATGGATTTTGTATGGATGATGGACCAACGAAAAAACGAAAAGATCGAGGAGTTGTGTAAAATATTTCAACCTATAAACATCTTTTTGGTAAAGGTTGAAAGAGGAAAAATAAAACGCGAATACCCATGGTGGTACGGTAAAACTGTGTTTTTGATAAAAATAATAATAAGTTAATATAATATATTATAATAATAATAAATAGTATAATAAATAATATATAATATATAATAATTCGACTAATTAATTATGAACAAAATATAAATTAATAATCGTGAATGACTATAAATCGAAACGAAAATACGTTGATTGATGTCGTGTGATTTGATTTTTTTTAAAAGACAATTTGTGTGCAAGTGCAGTTAAGGTAACACCGGTGTACAGTGCGTTAGATAACTGACACCAAACTAGTGTGTATGGACAGTTAAGTTACCAAAATTAGTTAAAAGTTTTCGCGAAACTTATTGAACTACAAAAAAAAATACAGTAAGTGATAAAAGTCGTGTTTAGAAACAAAAAAAAAACTTTGAACTAAACGATATCGTTCTGATTCCGACCAACGTCACACAAATAAATACAACAACAAAAAAAACTATCTAAAATTAAAAGTGAAATCCATAAATGTTCGAGTATAAATAAATATAACTTTACATAATTTAACATATAAATAAATAAAATAACAAATTAAAAGTTCCCGTCGTCAAACGTTAAAGTGTTCTCGTATATGGACACATACAGTATACCATCACAGTTGTGCCACACCCAGTTATAGTGGTAAAAACTTTCCTTCAAATTTGTATGCAGACACCTGTACGTGCATCGAGGATTAACGGCGACCAACATCACTATCTTACGAAACGGATCCGCAACGCTTCGAATCCATATATGTCAGGTTTTTTTTATTTTATTATTATACATTTCTTTTTAAAATTATATTCTTAATTATATATTTAATTGAATTCCATAATAATTAATATTTCAAATCAAATTATATATATTGATATAAAAATTTCTATAAGAATAATTTTTTTTTAGTAATTAAGTTTTTCAATGGCCATTTTTTTTTTATTCCTGTCTTAATTAAATATTTCATTTGGTTTAAGATTTGGTTGTTGAGCTAAATTCGAATAATTTGTTTTTGCATTGGTATGCTATGCATACATATTTTCTTACCAACAATCTTGCATGTTTAATAATAGTTTTTAATTGTTCTTATTTTTTTATTATTAATTGGTTTAAATAAAGAAAAATTATTGATGTTAAATAATTTGCTTTTTCAAGTTCAATTTTTTTTCTTCCTGTATTAATTTAAACGAAATGTCCGCCTAATTTTTTTTCACACCACTGGGGATGCTTTCAATAATCCATTTTTCAACAGCCATCGATCTTTAAATGTAACAACACAGCAGCAAACTCTAGCTCTATCTCGCCCCACATACCCCCCCCCCCCCAGCCACTGAAAGCTAGCCGGCTGAAACATGCTGCGTGGATTAGCGGAGGTAGAGTCTGCAACGGGTGTTAGCTTCATTTTATTTTCGAATGTGGATACCACCTGTTACAAAATATCGATAAGAACGCCATTAATTTTAACATTGCCTGGCAATGAAATGTCGTTCAAATCTACCAACACTGGTCTCGATCATGACGAAGCAATTAACCTGTTGAACCCTATTCTGTTGAATTCTTGAATTCACTGGATTTGCCGGGAATGCCACAATATAACTTGCGATTAAAAATTAATTAATCAAAATGAAAATCGTTTAAATTTGAATAATATGTTATTGGTAAGGTGTCACCTTATTGGTAAAGTGAACATATGGTTAGTCACCTGTAGGTCTATTATGAGCTCACGGCCAACTGAGTTCCGCACAGTCTTATCCACACAGCTAATAACAAATGAAAAAGCACAACTGTCAGACATTTACACACATACAACAACAGCAATAACTTTTTTGCAATCACATTTTTATACTTTCCACCAATCTTACGTAAAGTACCGCATCTTTCGCCAAATGTGCCAATGACAAGCACTAAATATCGATGACACGAGAATTGAACGGTGCAGGATAACGAGAAGTTCCACTCATTTTTTGATTTTGTTTTGGGCAACAACAAATCCCACAATGACGAAACGAAACTCAATGTCAATAATGTCACTTAGAGTATATAGTTAATCGAAAATTTGAATATCGAGAAAACGTTTGCTGAACCCGCTAATAGCAGGCAAACCAACGTTCGGGCAGGACAACGTTTGTCGGGTCCGCTAGTACACATATAAAATACTAATCACTGAGAGAGAAAAACCAGTAAAAATAAAAAAATATACATATAAAATCAAAAAAATATACATATATTTTTTAATCGAAAAGTCTCGTTTTTAAAATCAAAAGGTCTCGTTTTAAAAACATACCTACTGGGGTTCAAGATTGACTACTCCAAGGGGACGTCAATTAATGAATGTTATTCAAGAAAACCACTACGATGTTGCGTCGTGTGGCCATCCAACTTATTGGCCTACTGATCGTCGAAAAATTCCTGACGTCCTAGATTTTGCAGTCACAAGTAAAATAAACCGAGAAATAATCCAAGCTAAACCACTTTTAGAATTATCTTCTGACCACTCTCCGGTCTTACTACATTATTGGGCCGACCAAAAGCCATGTTCTTCAAATAATTATCTAACGAACACCTTCACTAACTGGTTGAAATTCAAGATGTACATCAGTTCACATATCGACCTAACGTCTAAACTGCAGACGACGAACGATATAAACATTGCTATGGAAAACTTTAATGATCTACTAGTCAACGCAGCTATTTCGGCCTCGCCTGAACCGAAGAGCAAACATACAAGACACACCATAACATACGCTGAAATAGAAAAAATGTTAACAGAGAAACGTCGCTTAAGGCGTATCTGGCAAATTAATCGATCACCAGATGCTAAACATAACTTTAATCAGGCAAAAAGAAAACTACAAAGTCTACTACAAAAAAACAAGATGGATTATATGCAAAATCATCTTAAAGAATTATCTCCCCATTCGGACACAAACTATTCATTATGGAAGGCCACTAAATATCTAAAACGGCCTCAGCAACCAAATCCGCCAATTCGTCTTTCAAACGGTGAATGGGCTAGAAGTGATGAAGAAAAAGCTAAAGCCTTTGCTGATCATCTTGAAAGTGTATTCACTCCAAACCTTGGATTATCGGTGGTTCAAACAGAAAATATAGCAATCAGAACTGTGAGGAAATTTAAGATAGAGAAACCACTGGTAAAGTTTATTATTGCACATCAAATTCAATTAAAGAAAGCCTCTGGGTATGATCAAATTACAGGTGAAATGCTTAAACAACTGCCTGAGTGTGCCTTTGGACGACTGGCTCAAATATTCAATTCCATTTACGAATCAGGATATATACCTGAGCGCTGGAAATTATCAACTATAAAAATGATCCCGAAGCCTGGCAAGGATCCTACCAAAGTCTCTTCATATAGACCAATAAGCCTACTACCAATCGTCTCGAAAAAACTATTATCGAAAATATTAAACCGGAACTACGAAATATCATCCCTAGTCATCAATTTGGTTTCAGAGCCGAGCATGGAACCATTGAGCAAGTTCACCGAGTAGCTACTGAAATAAGATCAGCATACGAAGATAAAAAATACTGCTCCGCCGTATTCTTGGATGTTGCCCAAGCATTCGATAAAGTTTGGCACGAGGGTCTGCTTCATAAAATAAAACTTAAATTGCCAGAAATTTACCAACTTATGAAGTCGTATTTGTCAAATCGCAGATATTATGTCAAATACAACCCCTCTAAATCGAACGAGAAAAACATTCTGGCTGGAGTACCTCAAGGTAGTGTGCTTGGCCCAACGTTATATTTAATTTTCACTTCAGATCTACCAACGTCTTCGCAAATTCTGACGTCTACTTTCGCAGATGATACGGCAATTGTATGTAGCCATAAAAATCCGAAAACGGCGTCCGAAATTCTGCAACAACATATTTATGATATCGAAATATGGCTAAAGAAATGGAAGATAAAGGTCAATGAAGAGAAATCGACCCACGTAACATTCACTTTAAATAAGCTTACTTGCCCGCCTGTCATAATGAACGGAATACCAATCCCTCAATCAAATGGAGCAAAATATCTAGGCGTCCATCTTGATCGACGGTTAACTTGGCGAAAACATATTGAAATGAAACGAGACCATGTCAAACTAAGAATTGATAAAATGCATTAGTTGATGGGGAAATATTCAACTATTGACCTAGAATACAAACTTCTTCTGTATAATACAATGATTAAACCAATTTGGTCGTATGGTTGTCAATTATGGCAATCAACCTCAAATTGGAATATCGACATTGTCCAACGAACACAGTCAAAAATTCTGAGAATGATTACAGGAGCACCCTGGTTCGTAAAAAAACAAAAATATACATAAGGACCTTAGCATCCTAACTGTCAAAGATGAATTGAAAAAGAGGCGGATCAGCTATGCAGGGAAACTGGTATCTCATCCGAATTTGCTGGCGCGAAACCTACAAGATATACCTACGTCTTCGCGATTAAAGAAGAAAACGATGGCTGTAATAGCATAAATTAATAAATTATTAAGTTTACTTATTGAACAAAAGTAAATTCTGCTCCCGCAGATTTACATAATTAACTTAGTTTTTAAGATTTGAAAACTTATTGTTATTTTCATGTTTTGAAAGATTCAATAAATAAAAATAATTGAAAAAAAAAAAAAAAAAAAAAAAAAAATCAAAAGGATAATCTTTTTATTTTTAAAATAATTTTTTTCGCCAAATTTGTTAATAAAAATAAAAAAAATTGTTTTTATTTTCAAAAATACTTTCCTTACTTATGTCAAGTAATTTTCTTAAATTTTAAGAGATTGTTTTTTAAGAATAAAAAACTATTGGTTAGTTTTAAAAGATTTATTTTAATTTTTAAATAATTATTTTTTAACAAATGTCACAATATTTTAAAATCAATGTTTGCGACTGTTCAAGCTAGCAAAACCAAAGGGTCATCTAATCATAAGAACATAACATATCTACCACGTAAATTAGAAAATTACCTCCTCCTCCCCAATTTTTAACCCCCAGGGCCATTGTGTAAAAATACAACCCTTAAAAAATATAATGAGAACCTCAAGTTCTTTCTTGGCAGCTTGATTTCATTTCGTACTGATAAAAAGTTGTTCTATTCAGTCAGTACTCATTAAGTTGCAACGACCAAGCTGGAAAAATTCAAACCTTCATACCTTTAGTATAACACAAGAACATATCGATTTGGCGAATTATATAAATAGCCGAAAAAACTTAAAAAAAAAAAATATAGACGAATTGAAAAATAATACAACGGGATTTCTGGCAAAACAATAAATATAAACATTTTCGTAAGTTGTCATTATTATCAAAAAAATTGTTTTTAAATGCTAAAACACTTCTTTTGAAATAAATTATTAAGTTTAAATAAATAAACTTTTTAAATTTAAAAAGTATTTTATAAATCATTTTACAAAATATGTTTTTAAAATAAAAAAGCTTTTTATTAGTTTGCAGAAATTTCATTTAATTTCAAAAAAATACTTTTGAAATTCAAAAAAAAATTATAACTTTGAGAAATTAAAAACTTCGTTTTTTAATTTTACAAACCAAAATTTTTCTCAGTGATGTAATATAAATTTAGCTACTTACAAATTTTTGTTAATTTAACTCATCATCACAGTATTCCCTGGAATCATTTGGTTGAGCGCAATTCCAAAATTTATTATTTTGTTTAATTTCAGGAAAGGAAATTTTTAATAATTTCAATTAACTTTTAACATTAGCTGGTTAATTTTGATTTCTTTCCATTTCATCATGCGTGATTTTCTCTCGTTCTTCTCTTTCTGTGGAATAAACAAAATAAAACGAGTTAGTGAATTTATTTAAAACACCATTCACTGATTTTTTAAACGAAAGCGTTAACCTGCTTTATTTTTAAACAAATTCCGCTTATCAGTCAAAACCCCAAATATTATATCAAAAACATTTTTAGGGCAGTAAAACAACATACAATTACATGTCACATATAAAAAAAAATTTATAAAATCACTGACCTTTACAAAAATCACACAACACAGGAAATTGTATTTTTGTTATGGCACACAACTACATAATATCAATGAACCGTGCTGTTTGATAAAATTGCCACGTCCCGAAATATACGTCTGAATTGTACAGTACAACCGAATTTTTTGTTTTATTTTATCATAGGTGGAAATTTTAATAACTAATGTCCGAGTATTACGTAAAACCTTCCCACACACAAGAATCCAAATTATCGCGTTTTGTGCCTATAGCATAAAGGCGGCGACGTAAGCGTTCTTGAAAAAAAAAAGGAAATTTTCCAATTCAATTATTTTCAATTAAAAATGGTAAGTAATTAAACAAAATTTATTGATTTTCCTCGGTAATAAATTGGGTAAAGGTAGGAGAATGATTTTAATAATTTTTGGAATGAAAAATTAAATAAAATGGAAAAAGTCATTTGCAGTTATAAATTTATATTTTTATAGAAACAAATTTTTCATTGTTCCGGTGCAACAAGTGATGGTAGTTTATATATGTATAATAGTATCGATAGTGGCCTTGTATTTATTAATATTCTTCTTGGCTGTCAAAACATATCAATTTAGATGGAAATTAAAAATAGAAAATCCAATATATGTACAGTCAAAACCTTCCCATTTCATTATTATTTTTTCTTATTTATTTTACTCGTGGAAAAGTGACTTAAGTTTGAGTTTCTTATGGTGGAATTTTCGGATTCATGTATGTTCAGTAATTGAGGTTGAAGTTAAGTTTAAAATTATAGTTTTAACTCGGTAGTTCACTCCAATAATTCTCTCAGTATTATTGCAAAATTTCAATTTTTGAGATGACGTGCATTGAAGAATTGTGCAGTTCATGCAATCGAGTCGTTGGATTTTACAGAGTAAAACTACGAAGTTACGATAAACCTTTTATGTGAAAGGTTCAACAAACCAACTTGAATTTGTGAGAACCCAACATCAACTGGCTATTTTATGCAAAGGCTTTAGATAAACCTCGTCCACTAATTTAACTTTTAGATGGTTTCAAGCGCACCTATTTACATAATCAACTAAAACTGATGAAACCAAAAATGAGAGGCAAAAAGTAAAAGCTCTTTTATAAATGAGCGTAAAACCAAAGCAATCTTAATAAATCAAGCATGCCTATGAAATAGCACTTTCAAATAAGGGATATAAAACATAATCAAAAAACTAACTTCTCATAGGTTTTGTATGGGAGGTAGCAATACGTTTGATAAATAAAACATGAATTAAAAATATTGAAAAATTGATTTTTTTTTACATAAATCGATTCAACTCATTCGAATGATGCAATCAGTAGGCTTCTCGTTTTCTTCAAATTAATAAAGAAAATATAAGGGATTTTCGCTGTACAACAACAACAATTAAAAATACGGGAAATTGATGACGTCATAATATCGTCATGTTAAACTAATTATTAGAGAGAAATAGTAAATTAAAATTTATAAGAAAATAAGAAAGACAACAATTTGTTTTAAAAAAGAGAAATCAAATAGAAACGACAATATTAACAACGAAATCAAAAACAATGAAGAGTGCAATCATCGTAATTCAATGGTGAAGATAAAGTAAACCGTATAATATACGAAATAAAATCCGAAGCTAAAATTCGAAAATAAAATAGTTACCAATTTGCCATGATGAAAAGAGAACAAGGCGGAATATTGCGCATGCTAATGTGATGTCACTTGTATCCACCAAACATGTGATTTCGGGTTTTTTTTTATTATTTTTTTAAATAAATGGATAATAAATGTATTTTTTTCTAAATAAAAAACTTATTTAAGTTTGATAATAAAAATATCAAAATTACGAATATTAGGGAATATTAATTGACCTTAAAAGGACAATAAATCCATTAGATGATTAATGTTTTCTCTCATTCACTTTAATATATGTATTAGATTATTAAAATTATATAAGATAGGATACAAAACCTTATGACATTTAGCATTTATATTTGTAAAGTTGTAATGTGGACTTATATCAAAAATAAAAGTTAAAACTAAAATAATTATTCTTTCATTCATTTCAATTGTTAATTGGTACGCTCACAGTAAATAAATTCGTTACAATCAAAACCACGACTAAATAGATATTTAGACTTAACAATTATTTCATAATAGCTACAGTTACAGACAGGTACATAATATTGTGTTAGTAAATATATTATATATTAACAATTCTATAGTTTTATGTTATATACTCAAATTATTCTATCCTTATTTTGCCGTCGGCCTGAAAAATATATCTCGACGGATTATTTCCTCAAATATTTCAATCATAAAATGAAACATAAAGGGTAAACCATAAAAAAGTGTTTAGTTAAACTGTAATTATCAAAATTAAAAAAAGTCGTTTAAAAAATACGCTTATTGCAGATTTATTTAAATAATTAATCGAAAAATCGACAAATTCAATGTAAATTTCCGTTTTGTTGGATACAAGTGACGTAATGCGCACAAAAAGACGAAAATGAAACATGGGAATATTTCACCTCTTTTTATGTTTGTTCATCATGCCAATTTGCTATTTGTTTAGTTTAATTTAAAAAAGTAGCCGTATGCAGTTTGTCATGAATGCATGTCATTTTGACACGATTTCAGATACGAATAAAAATCGTAAATATTTGAATCATAATATTATCCTTTATGGATTGATTAAAGTTTTTATAATGTGTAAGTGGATTATTAACTTTTATGGAACCATCATTAATTTTCAATTAGGCTTCCGTATCATTCTACTAGAAACAATTAAAGTATTAAAAAAGTATTTGTTACATACTTTTGTCTATGTGGAACGGTTGTTGAAAAAGTATGTATGTTCCATTTTCGGTTCTGAGTAGTTTTGTTCTTCTATTTCGATATGATCATGTATGTATCAATATCTTCTAGATTCCAAAACGTATTGAATTTTGTTCCCGGTCTTGGTGCCTATTGTAACAATTTGCTTTCATAATTTTGGATTTGTCATTTTCATTTAATGCAATGTTAGAGTTTGAACTTACTCGCATAGTCGCATGCAAAGATTATTTCTCTCCTAGAACGGACCGAAAACCGATATTACCCGATATTTTTAATGAATTTAATACCAAAATGGTAACGATTATAATTATAAATAGAACGTTAACCGTAACCGGAGCGCAATTTTCAAACGTTCAATTCATCCTTCTATTTCGTTTCGATTCCCTCTTTAAATTTCTGTTATAACACTTAAATCGCCTAACAATTATGTTTTAAAATATTTAAAATGAAAATGTAATAGCATTTCAAAATTGGCAGAGATTGATTATGAATTGGAATTAATCACTCCATCCGTAATCAAATTATAAATTACCATACGATAATACTATTATGTTATATGGATCACCTAAAGGGTCCGTCAAAGGTTCACTAGATTCCATTCTATCAAAATCGTCATAGAAAGTGTTATTGCAATCATTCAAATATGCAGGATGAAGTCTCGCTATATTTTTAGTTGTGGATCATTCTGCTGATATAAGTTTGCAAAGAAATCTAAATTGCATAACTTATAATTTGTAATTTTATTTCATAAACGCCATAATGAACCATGTGCACGTTGAATATGGAGTATAACCATAATGCGAATCGTTTAAATGATCCAATGACGTTTCAAGATTGTCGAAAGTATTTTAGATAAATATATTTTATCGTAAAGCAAAATTGTATATGGGGTTAGGGATTTATAATAAATTTCAACATAAGTAAACATGTAGTTAGACCATATTTTGACTCTCTCTCTCTCTAGCATTTACATCCCATGAAGGGATTTTGCCGCCCGCACTATGGTCCTCCATCCTTCTCGGTCCATCGCCCTCGTCCTCCAATTTCGACATCCTAATACGAGTAGGTCTTGTTCGACGTCGTCACGCCAGCGCAGTCGGGGTCTTCCTCTACGACGTACTCCGGCTGGTTGTTGATGGAACACTTTGTAAACCATTCGTTGTTGTGGAGATCTTGTAACGTGGCCGAGCCATCTCACTCGATTAGATTTGATGAAGCCGATAATATCGCTACCTCCGAGAAGTTGCTTTATTTCGTGGTTCATGCGAATCCGATATTCATTGTTCGCAACTTTAATAGGACCAAAAATTGAACGGATGACCTTCCTTTCGAAGGTAGATAATAATCTACAGTCGTTAGAGGTCATGGCCCAGCTCTCGCTTCCGAAAGTCAGCACAGGTCTTATCAGTGCTTTATAAAGTGCGAGCTTGCACGACTGCGATAGGTGTTTAGATCGCAATAATTTTGATTGCGCGTAGAAAACTCGTTGTCCGGCAGCGATTCGGGCTTTTATTTCTGCCTGCATGTCGTTTGATGATGTTATAAGTGCCCCGAGGTATTTAAAATTTTCGACGCTATCAAAATTATGGTCGCCAATTTCGAGATTTGCCATAGAGATGTTCCTGGGTGTTGTTAAAAATTTCGTTTTGGTACTGTTCACCTCCAAACCAAGTCTTCTTGCGCAGCGATTGAGCGGTATGAAACTGTCCTTGATGTCGCTAGGTCTTCGGCCAAGAAGCACGATATCATCTGCATATCCAAGAATTTGGCCTGATTTATTGAATATACAGCGCGAAGTTTCAATGTTGCTTTTCCTCACTACGTACTCAAGCGCCAAATTGAACAGCACAGGCGCGAGTGCATCTCCCTGTCGAACACCAGATGTTATTTGAAAGGAGTCTGACACAGATCCTTCAATTACAATTCTACATGCAGATCCAGACGTTGTTAATTTACACAGAGAAACAAGTTTCTCTGGAATACCTAGGCATATGAGCGCGGCCCAAAGGTTGTCGCGGTTTATACTGTCATATGCCTGCCGGAAGTCTATATATAATTGATGTATGGTTATTTTGTATCCATATTTTGACACATTTGATAAATACTTGACCAAATCAGATGTTTTTAGGATAACCTTTATACTTTTTACACTTGTTGCCGTAGGTACTTTTCTACACACACTTACACTTAATAAACATATTTTGTTAAACACCTGTTTTTCTATTTCGCATAAAATTTAGATTTTTGAATATTTTAATTAAAGAATTTGTTCAAAAAGTTTAAAAAAACATTCGATCGATTTCGACTTCAATCTTTATCTTGCACTTCAACTCTAAGGATACTATTTTTATCATCAACCACTCTCAATTAATTTTTATTTAAGCTCCAATGAAATTTTTTTAATGTAATTATTTTATTTATTATATCATTAATATAATTATTATTATTATATAAAGCTTTATAAGTTTAACTTTATCGAACACTTTTAGTATCACTCACCACTTAGTAAGAGATGCCATTTCTGGGAAGATCTTGATGACAGCTTCAAGAACCAATCTTTTGAACGATTGTTGCACTAAGCTTCAGCGCAAATCTGTTCTAAAAATATCGAAAGACTCCTTTGCAAACAGTCGCTTCAAAATTGCTCCCCCCAAATATTTAGTTTTAAAATGCAATGTCCCCACAGAAGCATAATATTAGCAAAATAATAATATAACAAATTTTATGTTCCACCTAGCCTTAATTTAGACATGGTTTAGTTATACCTACCGTGATTGAGTTATACCTATAAGTCTTTTGTTTGTTCGTTTATCGTTTTTTGCTTGGGACTCACTAAATTGAATTTAGAAAATAAAAAATTAACCAATAATTGTTCAACATGTGGTTTATTCGATACGTATACATTTATCGTTAACTGTGGAAAATCTTCAATGTTGTGATGTCGGTCATCAACAAAAAATTATTTTGGAAAATAACTAAGAAAATCTTTACTCTGCGTAATTTTCTTAAGAATAAAATATATTTAAATTGCATACAAGTATTATGTCTTTTCGGTGGCAGCTATGGTGTTCGAACGATGTTACAAAATCAAGTACATACTGTAAAAGAAAATTGTATAAGTTTTATTACGCGCTAACAAGGAAAGATTGTTTCACAATTTTTTAATCACGTATTTATACATATCTGTGATTCAAAAACATTCTCACTCGCATGCTTTCACAACCACATTGTAGTGGTGATTTGGTGACTGGCTGCAATGCCTTCTAAACTACTGGCCGCTTACACCAAATGATGACGACACGCTAAGTCGACGTTGTTGTTGCTTTCTCTAGTTGCTTTGTTAGTGTAAATATGTTAAAAGTATTATTGCGCAGTCTCGGTTTAGACTTAAATTGACGTCATGTGCGAAAAATGAGAGTTGTAAAAGGCCAGTAGTTTAGAAGGCATTGCTGGCTGCATGTCGTTCTTTATAAATAAATAAAAATAAAAAAATCCTGTACAAAAATAAGTTTTTTGTTTCCATGACAATCGTGTTTTTAGAAAGAGAATGGAAAGAGACCATATTGTGATTTGAAATGATGACGCCATACAACAACAACATTAATAAAAGCTCATTATTTATTTATTTTGCAAGCCAATTTTCACACAGTTTAAAGGGTTTTCTTGAATCCTTTTTTGAACTGATTAAAGTTTGAACTTTTCTGCATTTACCCGTACAAAAATATTATAAAAGTTTATGGTTTAAATATACTTAAAAAGAAAAAGAAACTTAGTCGTTTTCCATACATTCCTATAGGAAACTAACATTTATTATATCCCATATTTTAAGTTTAGTGAAAAAAAGCTCGGATTGGGAGGCTCTATTTATCGAGTCGGCTCTGGTAAAACTAAACGTCAAAAACTCCTATGCGATCAGTTTTTCTTGTGTAACGACCGCGTGTACACTAGTGGTAAGTTTAGTTCGATTAATTACAAATTAAAATTAAGTTAAAGCGCTATATACTAAAATGTTGACGTTTGTATGTTTATTTAACGATTTATGATATAAATTTTGCTGTTTTATTAACTTTATAGGCAATAAAAACGATAATACTAAAATACTTCATATACGTATATGAGGTTATGTACATTACAATAAAAAAAGATTATTTTTATACCATTTTATTGAATTTATGGTTATGTTTTGTTTAATTTCAGTTGAAATATTATCGAATAGTAATTTATAACGCAAGAATGTTTAGTCGAGGTCAAAAAATGGTAGAGATGTTGCGAAACAAAGCGACAAGACAGCCTATTATAATTCCGCACAATAACGAAACAGTTCCCGCAGATATAGAGAACAATATGGGCATAATTTTCACTTGCGAATTCGATCCTACAAATATAGATTCTGAAGCTAATATTATAATTATCGAAAACGACGCGGGTATGGAATTGAATAAGGTTATGAGACCATCTGAGGTTGACGTGGAGGACAGACATGTATCCCGATAAATGATCCCGATTACGACATAGCCACAGCTGAAGATTCTACTTGTAGTGAAGAGCAGTTTGATACGACGGATAATGCGAATGAAGTGGCTAATCCAGAAAATGCTGAAACTGATGAAACTGAACGTGCGCTAAGTGAGAAGAAAGTAACACAACGATGCAAAAAAGCCAAAATTGAATCTTGGAAGCGGAACAAGAATAAATACCTTCGCATGAAAGGAAAAGAATATTTAGGCTATCATACGATAGGAAATAAGTAAGCTGCACATCACGAAAATGCTTAAAAGCCAAAAACATGTTCTGTGATATCTTTACTTCAGAAATACGATCAGCGATCTTCAATAAGTTTTGGAAAAAATTTAATTGGGCTCAGAAGAAGGTATTTGTTGCATCAAATGTGGTTCGACGAAACTCATCTAGAACGAACGCTCAAATGCTGAGAGTTCCAGGCGTTTTAATACCTACGAGTATTTCATGCACAATGACACAGAACGTGTGCAAGTTTGCAGAAAAATGTTTTATTTATTTATTTTTAACCAACAGTATTAATTTACATCTGGTTTTTAAAATTAGGTTTATTAATACATATAAATCAAATTTGAAGAAAAAAAATTTTTAGAACTCTTTTAAATTTATCTCTGCGGACAAATTAAAATCGAACACGGTAGATACATTATTAAATATACGGCTAGAATTACAAACCGGGTCCGACATACCAAAATTATTCCCATGGAAGTGCAGATCAATCACTAAGCCTCGGTATCTGAGTGATCTCACTGGGGCACGTATTGAAAACAAGGATAGTAGATGTGAACAATCAATTCGGCGCATTATAACGTCACGCACAAACATTCTGCAAGAAATTTGTCTTCGGACGAACAATGGTTCAAAATTCAGTAACAAACAACGGCCTAGATACGGCGGAAGCACATACTTAGGAGCGTTTACCTCTCGAGGAAGTCGCCTTAAGGCAAACAACATAAATCGCTTCTGGATTGATTCTATACGGTTAGAGGAATTGTTTAATGATTCCAGACAATTGACGCATACTCCAAGTGCGATCGAACAAATGAAGCGAAGAGGACTTTTAGAGTATATGGATCATGAAAATCTTTGGAGAAATGGATTAAAAACCCTAACATTGAATTATCCTTATTAATACATCTGTCAATATGGTCCTTAAACGATAAATCTCATGAAAACAAAACCCCTAAATCTAGAAAAGAATCAACTCGCTCTATCAGAACGCCATTAAAGAATAAACTATATTGTGAGGTCCATAACGTCTTCTAGAAAAGTTCATAACTTTACATTTAGAAACGTTCAGGCAAAGCTTACTCAAGCTACACCAGTCGCAGAAAACGTTTAATTCCTGTTGTAGATTTAGCAGATCGCGATCATTTCTAATCTTACAAAAGATTTTTACATCATCAGCGTAAATCAGTAACTTACAATGTTTGAAGCACCGCTTCACATCATCTATGAATGCAATCAATAATAGAGGTCCAATGTGGCTACCTTGTGGGACGCCAGACAAAAATTAGTTATTTATGTCTCTAGATAAAATATTATTTAAAAAACTTTTTGAGTTCTGTTCGTCAAATATGAAAAGATCCACTTTAAAGGAAGAGCGTCACACTTGTTGATCTTTCCCAATTTCTTTATCAATAAAACATGATCAATTTTATCGAAAGCTTTGCTAAAATCAGTAAACACTACCTCAACACCATCACCACCTTCTAAAGCTCGATTTATATTATCCGCTCCTTTCAGTTCCTTCATTTTTCGTATCAGACAAAAAAAAACATTGTTACATGTTTTTTTCATAGGAGTATTTATATTATCCGTTCCGTTCAGTTCCTGGAAGTACGGAACGGATAATATAAATACTCCAATGAAAAAAACATGTAACAATGTTTTTTTTTTGTCTGATACGAAAAATGAAGGAACGGATAATATAAATCGAGTTTAATGCTCAAAATGCCCGTCAAAAAATTTGTAAACAAAGCAAGATTTGTCACAGTTGACCGTCCGGGGTAAAACCCATGCTGGTTTACTGAGATGGAATTTTTAAATAAGAAAAAGATGCGGTCCTTGACCATCGATTCAAATAATTTAGGAATAGCCGATAAGATAGAAATGCCGCGGTAATTTTCGATATCCGTTCTCCGTCCACTCTTGAAAATTGGTTTAATGAAACTGGATTTCCAAATTGAGCGGGTGAATTTTGTCCGGGTCACAACTTATATTCACATTTACATTCAACAGAGCATGCAGAACGTCATCTGTAGTAAACTGAAATAGATTGTTTAGATTATTACTAAAAACAAGTTCGTCATTCTCTCTCGAAGACGGGACATACACATTTTCAAAAAATGCTGCAAACATGTCAGTGAAGCCGAGTTCATTGTTGTATTCATTCCGTTCGTTCCGTTGATTGTGTTTTTTTGTAAACCAATAGAATTTGTCGCAAATGACGTTTTATTTCTTCGGTATTTTTTTCATCAAGTTGATCTATCTTCAACTTTTTTACCGAAGGAACATAGCAAGAAAGAGACGACATGATATATGTATATTAGTAACAACAAACAGACACTTTTACATATTTTTATTTTGTAGTCAAGTACGTTGTTCATTTTGTGTTTTGATGTTTTGTTCATGAATTTTCGAATTAAAAAAATTTTGTGAAATAAAATTGTTCTGTAATTTTTTCATCAACAATGAACCCAAAAAATAATACTGGAGAAAAAATACCGAACGAAAGGAACGGAACGAACACAACGAACTACAACAATGAATCCGCCTTGATACTTTGTGGATCACTTTGTGGAGCAGTCAAAGAATTGAAAGACATTTGCGAGGGTATATCTCTACAATTCCGTTTCGAATCAACATAACTCCAGAAACATTTAGAGTTGTTTCTAATATTCGATTCGATCTCGACACGAAAATGACACGAAATGACGTGCTTCAGCTGCATTTTTTTCAAGTTAATGCAAAAAAGAAAAGCTTCCCGGAAATGCTGTTTGTTTGGTACAAAACTCTACATTTTCATTCTTAGAAAAAAATATGTTTGCATTGCGATATTTGCAGGTATTACAACTGGTTATTGTTAACAACTGTCCACACTATGAATACGACACAACTCCTGACATGTAAATGTCAAAAACCCGGAAATTTAGTTGAGCACGTGATAGTTAGATACTGACTATGCTGCGTGGCGCCCTAGTCGACTCTGTGGTTAACTAATTCTTTCCATATACCTTTTATGTGGGGATAATTTTAATATTATAATACTCTTACTCTATGAATGTGTCATACATACCATAGGATCGCCTTTATGATTAGACGGTACGTTTCTTATCTTATATTTCTTATTTCTTGTTTGTACATTTCAATTGCACATGCAAACTTATTTTGAATGTAACATACGATCATCAAAATGAACACATATAAAATTTTCATGGCCCCGCACTGAATTTACTTGACCCTATGCAACGTCACTATTTAAAAAAATTATTTCCAGTGCAATAGAAATCATCTTAAATTTAATTCAAAATCAAAATTTATAAAAATCTGTACAAGAATTTTTTTGTCACTACACTGATTATATCGCATGATATCGCAATCACTAATCCACAAACATGCACAAACGATCAACAAAAAGTAAATATAAATTAAATGGAATAACTAAAAAAATACACCTCTGTCTCTAATAAGAGACACGACGAGACGACCTCACACCAATTTTGTTTTTTAATCTGTAAACATCATATCTAAGCCACAGGGGGAAATTATAGCGTCTCCACGTAAACAAGACATATTGATCTGAATGTAATGTCATGTTCGTTCGAAATATCAGGCAACAATAACTTCCCAGATTCAGCTGTCAGGGTAAAAAACTTACACTAGATGAGCTGTCAGTGTAACTTGGAATTTATAAAAAATGTACGCATACATATATACAAAAGTAAACGTCAAAACATAAATATTAAAACAAAGACACCGCGCCATTTTAATTATTATTTTATGTGTTTATATTTTCGTTCTGAATAAACGTACTGTGCCTAATTAAGTAATTGTGATTTTGTGTTTCCGATATACATTAAATTTTTTAAATAAACTGTTATGGCAAACAGTTTTTTGATATAATCGTGCGTACAGTTTTTGTTATCAATCATACGATAAAAAATGGATGCGTTTGATTTATTAAAGAATACTGGAATGGAGAATACAGTATAACTACATCGTCATCCTCATCATCATCTTCGTCAACATCTTCACCATCCTCTTCGGACTCCAGTGATTTTAGTGATTCCAGTGATTCACTGTTGGATTTAATGTGGTCAGGAGAAGAAGACATTTTTAATTTAATAATAAATCGGTCTCACAGGGAAAAGAAGCCGCGGGTTGATAATTTTGTAGACGGCGTCGTAATAAATTATTCCGAAAAATAATTAATTACTTAAACAAACTGACTGCTTACAAACTGATCTTTATGTGTCAACAATCAACACACTATATAAGCAGGCTGTGGAAGAAAGCGCATAACCGCAGCGACCCAATGTTTATCTTTTCTATGGTACTAAATAGAAACTGGGATATTTTATGAGACCTTTGATCAATTTTTGCATTTATTACTGTAGCATCACATTGCATTTGATCAATAGTTTGGATTTTATGTTTGACATTTCGCCGCAAATCATCAAATTTCCTGATTCAGAAGAAGAAAAGGCTCAGAAATCTTATATAAGAAAGCCCTCACATACGATTCGTTCAACCTGGTCCAACTTATGTTGACCGTCATGGACTTATTTCGACTACACTGTAAGGAATTTGTGATGCTACCAAGAAATTTATGGATGCTTCTGTTGGTATACCAAACAAAAATCATGATAATTGAGTATACAAATTACCGCTAATTTCAAAGGATCTTCCACAAATATGTGGAGAAAAGTATCACCTTTTAGGAGATGCAGCCTACTCATTGCGCGAATATTTAATACCACCTTTCAAAGATTATGGAAATTTACGGAGAAAAAGATAATTTAATCTATAATTCCATGGAAAAAAATTGCTGACAGCAACTTTTTTACTGATAAAACGCAAAACAAAAAAAAAATCTTAAAATTCCATAAGAGTGACAAAGAAAAGAAATGTGTTTTATTTCATTTTTATAGTAAAATTTTATGGTTTTACAAATTTGACATAACTTAAAAACTTCAT
This sequence comes from Nephrotoma appendiculata, assembly GCA_947310385.1. NCBI lineage: Eukaryota > Metazoa > Arthropoda > Insecta > Diptera > Tipulidae > Nephrotoma > Nephrotoma appendiculata. The sequence goes on from OX371225.1 coordinate 180,379,819, forward strand.
AAAAGTTTTAATTTGTACATTTTCGTACATTTCGATTTTTTTTTTATATACATATTTTAATATTTAAATTTTTATATATAGTATGTACCACAAAAAACCACTAACGTTAACAAATTTCAACACGAAAAAAAACAAATCAACATTTGACTATAAAAATGGCGATCGACTTATTTTGTATGAGTGTGAGAAAAATTTCTTCTTTACATACATTTTTTGTACATGTGTGAACAATGTTGCCGTAAAAAACACTTCAGTTTACATTTTTTATAGCAGCATTATGGCAGCACACTAACACCATCACAATTATTTTCTCAGTAAAATTGTGCTGACATCATTTTTTGTTTCGTACACAACCAGTAAAATCTATATATTTTCTCGCTTTTTTTTGCTGATACCAGATTTTTCCCATTGAATAAGGCCTTTATAATAATTTACGAATAAAATTGTGGAATGTATATTCATACAATAAACAATTTTTTTTCACTAACACTACAACAAACATCGGGTAATATCTTCCATGTTCGTTTACATAAATATCAGGTACCTGTTTTTGATAAAGTCGAACGAATATGACATAAGTAAGTGTATAAGTTTCGGGTGATGTTGTGTTATGATCAAAATTTTCATTTTTACTGTTATAGTAGAAATAGAAATTATTTTTAGAATTGGCAACAATTGTTTGTTTAAATATATTTAGCGAGGTTTTCGAGTACTGGAAATCAATTGCGATGAGTTTTGATTTTGAGAAAATTCGTTTAGAAGGTTGTCATTTTGAGCAACGTTGGGACTGGGCGCGAGGTTTGAATGCCAGAAAGCGAGTGCAATAAAGTCCCCTAGAGTTCTCCAGTGAACCCGACTGCAGTTGACCTGTAGAAGCCAGGATCCTATGTTTTATTTTTTCTTCAGCAAATGATTTTAATTCAAGAGATTCAGTAAACATCTGTTTAAAGTTTCTTCGATGAAATCCTGTCACTTTTTTTAAACTATTTTCGACTCGAACAATTTTGATAAAAATTAATGTATTGCTATACAGAGAAATGAAACATGAATAATTTGTGGAATACGTAATTTTAATAAGCCATATGATATGCTTTCATAACTTTATTTAAAATAGATTTTTTTAGTTTTATATTCACAGTTATGCCTCTGTCACAATCCGCTACAAATTAAGTTAAATATGGTTGTGTGAGTGTATTATTTAATCCATTAAAATTTCCTAATCCGCCATTTTATTGATTAAATTTTTTCCTGTTTCGTTACTGTTTATGATCTTTGCTAGCAGGTAGCAGGTTGAAATTGGGACAAGCCTACTTTCTGGATAGTTCGCGTAAGGCGCCCTTCGAAGGAGCGATGAATTAGAAAAATTGATGACTAAGACTGTGCGCCTGAGAGCGATTTATTCGACTAAATTGCCGACTAAACTAAATTAATGTGTAGTTATGCTATTACTCACCAGTTTCTATCATTTAGACTCCTGCTGAGGTTGCTTGACTATTTAGTTGTCATTTTCATTTCTTGTTTTTATTATTTTTTTTATCGAATACATATACGAGTAAAAATGTCTAAAAGGAAATATCTCATTCTTAAATTTCGATTGTAATTTATAATCACATTCATGAATAATGCGATTCCCATATCTATATTTGTTTTATTTTTTCTATTCCCTTGATTTTAAATAATAGCAAATCGGTGTTGTTGAAAACAATATGACATATGAAAAGTCATAATTTAGTTTAGTTTACAATTTAGTTTACAATCGGAGGCACAGCATATTTAAAAGATACTAGTGCCACCTTTGAATGAATGATATGAACCAGTCATTAATTTAGTCGAAAAAATCGCTCTCAGGCACACAGTCTAAGATTTTATTTTTCAAGATTTGGATTTCAATGGGAGAGCGAATGAAATTGAAGTGTCATAAGAATTTTTGGAGTACTAATTTTTTAAAAATGCATTACGAGAAAACTTTTATTTACTTTTTTTTATTTTTTGCGGCTCAAAAGTTTTTGTAAAGTTTTTTGCACTTGATTCGTAAATTTATATCATGACGCATCATGCCGCGCCCTTTTACTTCATAATGCGTTGCACCTTGAATCTTGTTGCTCCGTGATTCACCATGTTGCGACTTGTTGTACTATAAAAGGAATGTGGATCTGAAAAACATATTTAAAAAAAAAAACCTAAGCTATTTCTCAGTCGATTTGAGTAGAACCAGGTTTGTATGATGAAAGCGGCATTTGAAAACGGATTAATTCCTGTTTGGACGAGTATGTCGAATTTTAGATTATAATGTGAGTTTCAAATGTGAACCTTATTCCCCATCTGATACAAATTTATACATTAATACATGTGAAATGCTCCAAAACAAGGTGTTTGCTGGGAAAAATCGAGAGGTGAATATGTTGTGGCCAACACCCATCCGAATTTCTTTTACTATGAATGTATACATACACCCCCCGAAACATCTATAAGAACACTTAGTTTTTTGCAATATGCTAGTTTTTATTTTAAATATTAATTCAATATTACAAGTTTATATAACATAACAGTCAATAAAAAAATAATATAAATATAAAAAATAATAATATTAATTTCCTAGGAACTTCAATAGTCAATGATTTTAGGAAATGTCATATTTTCGGTACGAAATTTCTATAAGAACACTTCAAAATAAAATATAAAATTAATTGACATTTTAGAAAAAAGAATGATACAATAATTTTAATATGAAATATGATCTCCCTTCTTTATAATTACACGTTGCAATTGCCGTGGCATAGATTGCACCAATTTTTGCAGCACCTGAACATCGATTTGGCCCACTCCTCCTGAACACATTTTTTCAGCTCCCGAACGGTATCAAATTGACGATTATTTTTATAAATAGCATCAGACAACAATCCCCACACATTTTCAACTGGATTCAGGTCCGGGCTTATTGCCGGCCAATCCAATACGGGAATTTTGTGATCAGCAAAAAAGTGTTTTGTTACCTTTGCTGTGTGAACCGCAGCATTGTCTTGTTGAAATACATACTCCGGACCCGCAATATCCTCTCCATGAGTCACAAGAACATCTTTCAATAATTCGGTGTACATTTCTGCATTCATTCTACCCGAAATAAAGCAAATAGGTATGTATGTGAAACTGGCCCAAAAAGTAGCCCGAAAAAATGTATCTTTGCTTAATCTGTAATATTTTCGGGCTGGCCCGAAAAATTTAGAAAAACTGCATTACCATTAATTCCTATCCCGAAATTTTTTAAACTGGCCCGAAAACTAGCCCGAAAAAGTTGGGTCTTTGCTGAATCTGTAATATTTTCGGGCTAGCCCGAAAAACGTTGAAAAACTGCAATACCATTAATACCTATCCCGATTTTTTTTTACATCAGCGTACAACAGCAAGATTTTATTTTACAAGCCAATACTAGAAAATAGAATAAAATTTGATGAATAAATATATAAATATTAAGTACATATATAAAAAGAAAAATTTCCTGACAATTTCATAAAATTAAAATTTATACACTATAAGATTCTGAAAAAAATACCAACACATTTTTCTATGAAGCGGTTGCCACAGGAAATGCCTGAGACTTTGGCTACCATCGAGAATTAGTGTAGGCTATCTGGAATACAAATAATGCAGCCCCAAAACCGTACGAGGTGGAAACAAGGTTCGTGCCAGTCTCAGTATGTAACTATTTCCAACAAAAAACATACTAAGAAATTTTCTTCTGTAGCGCTTGTCACAGGGATTGGCTGCGACTTCGGCGGCCGTTAAGAATTAGTGTAGGCCATCTGGAATACAAATAATGTAGCCCTAGTTCTGTACGAGGTGGAAAGAAGGTTCGTGCCACTCTCAGTATGTAACGATTTTCAACAAAAAAATTACTAAGAAATTTTCTTCTGTGGCGCTTGTCACAGGGATTGTCTGCGACTTCGGCTACTGTTGAGAATAAGTGTAGGCCATCTGGCTTACAAATATAGGAGCCCTAGTTCTGTACAAGGTGGAAAGTAGGTTCGAACCAGTCTCAGTATGTAACGATTTCAAACAAAAAAAATACTAAGTAATTTTTTTGTTGAAAATCATTACATTCTGAGATTGGTACAAACCTTCTTTCCACCTCGTACAGAACTAGGGCTACATTATTTGAATTCCAGATGGCCTAAACTTATTCTCGACGGTAGCCGAAGTCGCAGGCAATCCCTGTGACAAGCGCCACAGAAGAAAATTTCTTAGTAATTTTTTTGTTGAAAATCGTTACATACTGAGACTGATACGAACCTTCTTTCCACCTCGTACAGAACTAGGGCTACATTATTTGGATTCCAGATGGCTTACGCTAATTCTTGACGGTAGCCGAAATTGCAGGCAATCCTTGTGGCCTCTGCTTCATAGGAAAATATTTTGGTATTTTTTTCAAAATCTTAATACTCGTATTTTGAATTTAATTTTTTTTTTCAAGTTGTAAGCGAATTTCCTCTTTATGTACATATTATATATTTATTCATTAAATTTTATATTATTTTTAAGTGTTGGCTTGTAAAATCAAATGTTGTTGTACTATGCTGATGTAAAAAAAATCGGGATAAGAAATAAAGGTAATGCAGTTTTTCTAAATTTTTCGGGCCAGCCCGAAAATATTACTGATTAAGCAAAGACACATTTTTTTCGGGCTATTTTTCGGGCCAGTTTCACATCGGTCAAATAGGTGTCCTACCGTTGAACGCAAATCCACCCCATACCATCAAACTTCCTCCACCGAAGTTTCTAGTCTTCCGGGCCAATGGTTTTTTTCGGGGATCATGCCAATATTTTTGATTATTATCTGGTCCATCAAGATTAAACTTTTTTTCGTCACTAAATATGACATTCTGCCATTCATCTTCCCAAAATTGGTACTTTTCTGCAAAAAGAAAACGAGCTTTTTTGTGTCGCTGCGTAAGATTCGTTTGATGCACCCTGTTGAGATGTTGCAGCTTTCCATCGTATTTTAAAATTTGTTGTACTCGTCGAGTAGAAAGTGGCAGTTGTAATTCGACTTTAATATCGTTAGCTGTACGGCCTATATTTGATGCGAGATGAATCATTCGCCTTTTGGTTCGATTGTTAATTTTGCTACGATTTGGATTTCTCTTTTTAGTGCCATACTTAGATTTTAAAGTGAGATAATTTTGCACCACAGTTGATCCTCTACCAATTTTATTAGCTATTTTGCGAACTGATAGTCCTTGATCATGATAGGCCAGAATTTGACCTTGCTCCAATGAGTTTAAAATTTTTCCTCTTGGCATGATTTTTCCACAAGAGCCACCACTGTAATCTTACTAAAAAAGGAACACTCCACTTTTTTTAGGTTAGTTAATACATACAAATTTTAGTATATTTACCTTAACAGTTATAAATCAATACTGTTCTTATAGAAATTTTGCACCACAAAACGAGAAATATCAAATTCGGGGAATCACTCGTATACAAAACAACACAAAAATAGAAATAAAAGATATATGTATGTAGTTGAATCAAACAGACAAACTAAAAAAAAATAAAAAAGCGACCTTCATTTCATTTCATATAATTTTACAACTGTTCTTATAGAAATTTCGGTGGGTGTAGATCTCGAAAACAAAACATCTGATTTGTACAGCGAAAAATTAAACTTACCGGACTTTTAGTAAACAGTGTCTTGTATAAACAAAAATCTACCTTTCAATCAATAACCAACTCTTCTTAAAAATTTAATCTTTCAATTTATTTGAATTTTTTATTTAACTATTCATCCTAGTACTATATAGAAGCGGGTAATGTACCATCATTCCGGTCGGTACATTTCCAGATATTTGAAAAAGATTGCATCTGATGGCCAAAACACAATCACAGACTCATCATTATTGTATATGGTGTGACTGTTGCATCGAGTAGGAAAATTTCTCGAAAGACTACTATGCGACCGGCTAGAAGAACAGATCGAACGATCTAGAGGTTTCGCAGCAATTAAAAATATATTTCACACAGCAGAATGGAAACAAATTATGAGTGCCCTTAATGTTAGGAACATGCCTTTCAGTACGGTAGAGGAAAAGGGGGGAAGGGAAAACAGTTACAGGTGGGGTCTATCGTGACTCTGTTCTCGATCGAACTTTTTGAAATATTATGTTCGACGATGTTCGAGCGTTAGGCGATCGCTGGAACGCGAACAGCAGTAGCGAGCGAGATATGATGGTACCCGTTAGTAAAGAGTTCTTCCCTCCGAAATAATAATATGTAACGATCGTTCCGGTGGGCATGGTTTGTATCCCTGTTCTTTGACGAAAAGGAGAGAAATAAAAGAGATGATGTGAGATTGGAGCTCGAACATTGAAAGCGAGTAGACGCATGTTTATTTTTATTTGTTGTAATCTGGAACAGTAGTTTTATTCAAAATAAAATAATTAAATAAATAATTATAAACTATTATAATAAAAACGATTTATTTATTTACGTGAAATAATATTATTAAACGACCATCGAACATAATCCGGCATCGCAGCACAACATTTTGGTGGCAGCGGAGGGATTCCAAAAAAAAAAAAAGTGAGGTTATGCCGAAAAAAAAATAATTTTTTTATCACATATGTCGATGAATCGTTTTTGATCAAAATAAATAAAAACAATCCGCAACGCGATCGTCTAGCGGTGGATTACGTTTGTTAAAGATCGATAAACAAACAATCGATTATATGTAATTTTCACGATTTATCCACGAAAAAAAAAATCGACAGCGAATTTCGCGTGTTATTTTATTACACCGATATTGTACATTTCATCGGGTATTCGGATATTTCTGACCAACGCAAATAACAGATTATTTACCGATCGATGACTGCATAAATTTTGAATCGAATTTATTATCGAGTGTACATTCATTATCCTGATTATCCAAGTCGGAATCAGCTACATTGTGTAATTTTACAACATAAAGGAACCGTCGTTTCCTGGGCCACGTTTAGAGCAATTCAGGGCAAAAAAGAAGATGTTAAATCATTTTCAACTAGAATCGATAAACTTCTTTTTGAATTAAACGAAGCGTGTTCTTCGGTCGATGAAGTAACTTCAATAGAGATGTGAAAAAAATAAATTCCGAAATGGAATTACAAGCGTTTCAGGAAGGCCTGAAATCCACTCTTAAGACTTTAGTAAAATCTAGTCAATGCAAAACTTTAAAGAACGCCATTGCAAAAGCTTTGGAAGAGGAAGTATTATTGTCCCAAGCTGAAGCAATGAGTAGACTCCAAATAGGTTCTTCAAAATCGGTCATTAGTTGTCAGTTATGTGGAAAACATGGTAATATAGCTTCGAAATGTTTCAGTTTACCTAGATTGACTCAACCCAGATTACAAAATTTTACATCATCAGGCTACAATCAATTTAATAATTCTTCGTCATCTGATTTTAACCGAACAAACGGTAACAGATTGAATTTAAACAATAACCCAAATTTCTTTCAAAATGAAAAACGTATATTTACATGCTCATACTGTAAGAATCGGGGACATACGTCGAAGTTCGTAAATCGAAGCAAATAAGTGGAAATTCTGAACCATCGGGAAATGGGCAGGGATTCGCGGAGCCAAACACTCCTCGGCGAATCCAAGATATAAGGAAAACGAGTGTTTAATAAGTTCATCTAATTGCCTTCCAATTAGTTTTGATTATTTCTCTAAATCTTTTCATATTAAAAATGACAAATCTCAAATAATTAACCCGGATAGGATTGTGACTATATCATTATAGAATAATGAATTCGATAAAAGATATATTCCATTGCGAGTGGATGTTTCAAATATTCAACAATATTTACTTTTTTTAATTGATAGTGGAGCCGACATATCAATTATAAATGTTGATTACGTAGACGGTGAGACACAATGCCATGAAAATCAAAAATGTAAAATCCGGGGTATATCATCAGAAGTAGTTTAAACTTTAGGAATGTGTCACGTAAATTTGCAGTTTCCAAAATCTGGAAGGATGCCTTATACAATGCAAGTGGTAGAAAACAATTTTCCAATTCCAGTTCACGGGCTGTTAGGGCGTGATTTTTTAACAAAATTTAAATGTAAACTAGATTTTGATAAAATTTTTATTGAATTATTTTTGAACGGGGAATTTGAAAGATTTGAATTAATCAATAAAAATTATATCACTGATGATAATGCTAATCAAAAATTAATTCCGGCTCGTACGGAAGTTATAACGGATATAAAATTATTTTTTCTGGAAAATACAGAACGAATTTGTGAATCACGAGAAATTTTACCGGGCGTGTATGTTCCAAATTCACTTTTAAAAATACAAAACAATTCTGCTATAGTTAGCATTTTGAACACAACCGAAAATAGCGTTACTGTAAGCAATAGTATTGATATTCAGACTAAACCGTATGACAGTTTGGATGTTTTCTTCCTTGAAAAACCGCAGTCTAATATATCAGATAGAGTATCGCGTTTAGAATCCAAATTAAAACTTGAACATTTCAATGACTATGAAAAGGGATCAATTTTAACCATTTGTAGGAATTTGCACGAATTATTCTTTTTAGAAGGAGATAAATTGTCAGTTACGCACGCAACTAGTCATCAAATTACGGTAGCAGAAAACACGAGACCTATTTATATAAAACCTTATCGTGTAGCTCATGGATGGTCATAAGAAAAAAAATGGACTAGATTTTTGTTCCGTCACGAGAAATATATGCAAGTGGAGACCAGCTATCGCTCTACAAAGAATGTAATCAATCGACAAATTACCCAAATGAAACAGGACGGAATTATAGAGGACTCAATGTCACCGTCGAACTTTCCGCTTTTATGAGTTCCTAAAAAATCAACCATCGAAGATAAAAAATGGAGAATTGTGGTTGATTACCGCCGTCTCAATAACGTTACTGTAGGAGACAATTATCCTTTTCCAAATATATCGGATGTATTGGATCAATTGGGACGAAGTAACTATTTTAGTACAATAGATTTAGTATATTGTTACCAACAAGTTCCACTGGAAGTTTGTGACCGTGAGAAAACAGCGTTCTTTACCGATTTTGGTCATTTTCAATTTACCCGCATGCAGGGCATTGGAGCCGGCCCCGGACAGGAGCCGGAGCTGCCCGGAGCTAGTATTTTCACTTGGAGCGGAGCTGGAGCTGGAGCCGAAATATTTGCTTAAATATTTGGCTCCAGATGGCTCAAGCAAAATTTTTTTTTTTTTTATAGTTTCGTATTAACAGGTCTACGAATAAAACACAATACAAAAAGGTATCGTTCGTTTTATTCCTTTCGAATAACTGTAAAACATTACTATATGTTTTACAGTTGTATGTATTTATAATATATAAATGTATTTATAATATATAAACCGGGGAAAACCCGTCGTTGTGTTTAATGTTGCAAAAATGCCACATTGATCACAAAAAGGGTAATTTCTCTTTTGATGATTTAAATGCGTGCTGATCTTTCTAGTTTACAGTACATGCATAAATAACCATCACCAAAAATTACCTCAACTAGTGAACACGTAAGAGCTTAAGTTGCACGCTCTGTATACTATTTCGATTAGTGCTACAATCACCAAAATTTCCAAAATTGTATAGGCCTCTCGTCACAAATAACAAATTTACAATTGACCTCTAAGATTTTAGAGCTCCCCTGAGTGATCCAAACGAAGTACAACTTAAGCTTTTAAGTTTTCGCTGGTTGAGCCTTTAACAGAATTACATTATAAAAATGAAAGAAGGAGATATCATAATTCTCTTTTTTCAACAATTTCTTTCTGATCCTGCGCATTACTCCAACAGTTCAAACTGCCAAATAAATAATGCATCTCACATTTAGTTTATTATGCAAACAAAACCAAACACAATCTTATTCTATAAGCCGTATTGTTACGACTTGCGACACACTTGTAATTTTTCACTTCTATTTAATTGTATTGTGCGTATACGAACATGAAATTGTATTCTCTATTTACTCAAAGTTGTGCATATGTATCGAAAACACATTTACGTAAAAAAAAAAATGTTTAACCCTTTGCAGCCGTATCTTGTATTTACCCCAAATTTAAAAATTATTAATTAATGCCTAACTACCTTATGGTATACTCAGCAGTCATGTATATCATGTTTCAAATGCAGTAGGCAGAATTGCTAGCATCCGCTACTCGCTCACCAGTCAATAAGAAATATAGTTTTTGAAATTTGCTTTGTTCTTTCATTCAAGGCAAGTATGGTTTGCGGCCCGGAAAGGGTTAAAGGAAAAAATAGAAAACAAAAACTAGTGGGTGTGTCTTGTTTGCTATTATATGGTTTTGTTATTATGTATTCTGTCGTATTCATATGTATATCCCCGGAAAGGCGCAAACAGAAAATCGAAGAATAACGTACTTTAATACAGTGTGAGAATAATCCATTTTATTTAAACGAAATCAAAATAACTTGTGTTTATAGAAGGTATAAACTAAAAAATATTAATAATATTAATATCACATTTTATAGAAGTGTTATTGTAAATGAAAGTGATTAATTAAAATAAGAAGAATTTGTTTTATAGAACATTTTGTTGAGAGAAGGTGAGTAAACTGCAAAATAATTTTAGTAAACATTTACTGCAAAACATTATTGTTCATACTTAAATGTCATTAAATATTTGAATTTAGTTTTGAGTTTAATTTAAAAAAAAAATGCGCTATAATTACTAGAAATAATTATAAATGGCCAAGTGGCCAATAAAACGTTATAATATAAATTGCATTTTGTAACGCTTTTTTTGTTGTTGTAAGCTGAGAACAGACGATGCGTTATGTATCTAAATGTACATGATGTGTACGGTTTTACACATCGTGTGTGCGGTTTTCTATACAGGCGAATGTATTAAATGTTCATTTGAACAATTCGATGTGCGAGAATATTTAGACACATAACGCATCTTCCATTCCCAATTTAACGTTGTAAATAAAATAATTTAAATATCCAATGCCCCATTGTCGTGGTGTGGTAATTCGTTATACTTAATATGAACATACATAAGTATTTAAAAATTATGGTATCCATTTATTTTTTCCATCAGAATGGCTTCAAGTTCAACGTCAAAAAATCCTGAACCCGAGAACACAATGGGTCTGGACAAGTATTTTTCAATCGATAAAAATACAAATGTGACTAAATGTAAGATTACAGAAAATATAAACGATAAAATGATTATATGTGGAATACAAATAAAAAATGCAAAAGTGTGCAACTTGAAACGGCATTTGGAAAGAAGACATCGAACAGAATGTAAAATTTTGGAATCCGAAACAAGCGTTTTGGCCAAACGAAAATCTTCTGATTTATATGATTCTCAAGCTAAAAAAGGCAAACAATCTATTTTAGATTCTTTCGGAGTCACTAGCAACATAATGACCATTCAAGCTTCAGCTAGTTCTTTTAAGATGGGAATTATTAAAATGGTAGTGAATGACGGAGTTTCGTTGAAAACGTTTGCAGGTGAGGGATTTCAATTAGTTACCGGTCAATTAGGTAAAAAATTTGGATTCAATACTGGCTATGAATCTGTACGCAAATTAATAACTGAATTCGCCGAAAAAAAGAAGGCTGAAATAAAGAAAACCTTATCAGAGAAATTTATTTATATGAAAATGGATGCCGCGACTCGACACCAAAAGAATTATTTGGGTTTAAACGTTCAATATTATGATGCTGGACAAATACAAGTTAAAACTTTGGCACTGATAGACACAGAAGGACAACACAGTTCAGCTTCGGTCAGAAATATGGTAGAGGATACTCTAAACAGATTTAGTATCACCAAAGATCAAATCTTAAGTGTAAGTGTGGATAACGCGGCCAATATGACTTACGCAATCACACTTTTAAACGAAAATGCCGATGTTGATAACTGTAGAGATGAACCTCCCCCAGATGAAGAGCAAGAATCAGAAGAGTATTTTCAGGACGCCAACCTGGAAGAAAACGTAATAGCTTGGGAAGAAAATCCAAACCTTGTTCTTCCGGAATGGTGTCAACAATTGTCCACCGACATTCAGCTAATGCGCTGTGTTATTCACACATTGCAGTTAGCTATTCGTGATGCTCTAAAAAAACATATATTGCTCAACTTTTGGCAAAAGTACGATATGTTGTGAAAAAATTAAGGAATTCACAAACTATAAGCCTAGCAAAAAAGCAATACAAAGTAATCCCAATTCTGGATAATGAAACGCGCTGGGGTTCCACATTTCGTATGGTTGAACGATTATTAATTTTACGTCCACTGTGTGAGCAATTCGCTGTTGTTGATCAGGTATATTTTCTACGCCCCGAAATATGGGATGAGTTAACTCGTCTTAAGGATCTTTTAAAACAGCCATATGATGTGACGGTTAAACTCCAAGGAATCAACATCACTCCAGGAGAATTTTTAAAGGAATGGCTCAAATTAAAAACTGACCTGGCGAAGAATCAAGGACCAATTGCGGAAGACATCATGAAATCAATGGACAAACGAGAGGGAAAGCTTTTCGATAATGATATATTTTTAGCTGCAGTTTATGTTGATGCAAATTGCAAGATATAGAATATTACTAGAAGAAAACCAGGTCTTAAGAGCAAAACAAGGGTTAAAAACAGTGGCGGAAAAAATATATAAAAGGGCTATTAAAACACCATAGAAAAAAATACAACTGATACTGAAACATCTACAACGATTCTGGCAATTTCATCAGAATCTAATTCTGAAGAAGAAGACGACTTTGAAAAGGAGCTCGATAAAAAAGAGAAAAGAAGAACATGTTTGACCAACAATAAAATTAGTTGCACATTCACAGATAAAGATGCTTTTAATAAAAATTTCACAGATGAGTGTAAAGCAATGGAAGAAAAAGGACGCTTAAAAATCAAATCCGTTTTCGAGGGAATTGAACACTTCCCTAAAAATATACAAGAGGCGTGCAGAATAGTCTCTTGTTTGCCAGTTTCGCAAGCAAGTGTAGAGAGGTTATTTTCTGCACTTAAGTTTATAGCAAGCGATTTGCGTTCTTCCCTTAAACCTGATATTTTGGAAAATATTTTATTTTTACGAATGAATCAAGATTTTGCTGATTAATAAAATAATAACTTAATTAGATATTTTCTTTTAAATGAAATAAAAAATATTTTACTATGAAATATGTACATTTATTTGGATTTGTTATATTCGGAGCCGCTCCGGAGCCGGAGCTGGAGCCGGAGCCAGCAATTTTAATGGAGCACCAGCTTGAAGCCGGAGCCAGTTTTTAAACATCGGCTCCAATGCCCTGCCCGCATGTCCATGGGTTTGAAAAACGCACCTAGTACGTTTCAACGTCTAATGAACAACGTTCTAGCCGGATCAACAACCATAAAATGCTTCGTTTATTTAGATGACGTGGTCATTTATGGAAAAACGCTTCAAGATCATAATAATAAGTTAAACGATGTTTTCAACCGATTGAAAAAATTTAATCTTAAAATAAATGCTGACAAATATCAATTTTTAAAACGTGAATCAAATTATTTAGGACATTCAATAATATCTGACGGGATAAAACCTTATCCATCAAAAATTGATGCTATAACCTACTACCCCACTCCACAAAACATTACCGATGTAAAATCGTTCCTCGGCTTAGCAGGATACTACCGGAAATTTTGTCCAAATTTCGCAGAGATATCTAAACCCTTAAATGATCTATTAAGCAAAAATGTTATTTTCTCTTGGACTCCATTTCACGAAGAATCGTTTTCAAAACTCAAAACTTTTCTTATGAAGCCTCCGGTGCTTCAGTATCCAGATTTTGAAAAGGAATTTTCCTTGACTTGTGATGCAAGCAATATAGCCATAAGTGCTGTTTTATCGCAAACAATAAATTCGGACGATCTTCCTATAGCTTTCGCTTCAAGAGCTTTAAACAACGCAGAATTAAATCACGCAACAATAGAAAAAGAATTGTTGGCGATTGTGTGGGGGGGCATATCATTTCAGACCTTATCTGTATGGAAAAAAAATTACAATTTACACAGACCATAAACCATTGTTATGGTTGAATTCATTAAAGAATCCATCATCACGACTTACGCGTTGGCGAATCAAATTACAGGAATTTGAATATGGAATTTGTCATAAACCTGAAAAGCTAAAATCCAATGCTGATGCACTTAGTCGCATTGTTTTAAAGGATCCAAGTTCGATAAATATTGTTATTCGAAGTAAATTTAACCGTGGAAGTCTAAATACTGATTTTAACATAAGTAAAGAACACAATCAAAAATCCGCGCATTCTTCTACTGATATGTTAACAGAAGAAATTTCAAAACACGTAACCGATACAGTTTTAGAGGACACGAATCAGATCGTACCTAATCCAAATCATTCGGAAAATATTATTCCTGATGATTTAGTTCATCTCCAAGATGAAAACGAGATAAATACTATTCTAAAAGTATTTCATGACACACCTTTAGGTGCTCACCAAGGTGTTCATCGTATGTTACATGATTTCAAGAATTATTAGATACGTAACAAATTATGCTTCTTGTCTGTTAAATAAATCGGGTATCAACCAAAAGTTGCCGATGAAAATCACTTTTACATCTACTCGTGCAATAGAAAAAATATTTTTAGGCATTGTAGGACCATTAACTTCAACTTACAACAACAACAAGTATATACTTACCCTTCAATGTGATTTATCCAAATTTTCAATGGCCATTCCAATTCCAAACCAGGAAACCGCAACTGTTGCGGATGCGTTTGTTAAAAATTTCGTGTGGGGGATCAGGGTTCAAATTTTATGAGCTCTTTATTTATAAAAATATGTCGTCTTTTAAAAATTAAAAAATAAATACTAGTGCTTATCACCCACAGAGCAATGGGGCACTAGAACGTGGTCACAAAACTTTGATAGAGTATTTACGCCATTATAATAATGTAGATCCATTGAATTGGGATAATTGGCTTCCGTATGCTTCATTTTCCTATAACTCCACTCCACACACTTCAACAGGATTTATGCCTTTTGAGTTATTGTTTGGTGGTAAGCCGAATACACTAAACTCTTCATCGAAAAATGTTGAGCTAGTACGTAACTACGAAGATTATCTGTGGCTCATGAATCATTACGGCAGAAAAAATCAATTTCAAAGATTTATTATGATAGAAAAACTAAAATAAAGGAATTCGACGAGAGAGACTCTGTACTACTAAAAAACGTGTATAGGTAAATTAGATTCCATCTGGTTGGGTCCTTTCAGAGTGACTAAAATTGTGTCGCTTCAAAATACCGAAATAATGATCGGGAAAAATATGAAAATAGTGCATAACAATAGATTAAAACTGTTCCGTGGTACCTCGATTTAGTGAGTGTGATAATCCGTGTGTATATATTGGTGTAATGACTGGGCGGTGTTGGCTGGAGGGCTAATGGGTCGGTGGGTAATATTGGGCAAAGGGTGAAAGATGGAGGTATTGTCCGGAGGTGTCATATCCGGGAAGTAAAGTAATATGGGAGTCTAAATGAATATTCAAAGACATTCCGGAATATCAGGCCCGGATTAAAATCTAACCGTCTTTTTTTGTTGGAAATGGAATTTTAAAATGTGAGCTATACAATGAGTTAAATTCATCGAGCTGGTGTCCGGCAACAGCTAAAAACTGCCCGGAAATGCTCTATTTTTTTGATCGCAAAAACATTATTGCAAAATAAAACATCAAACGTACATTTAGTCGAATTTAAAGCAATTAATGGTTTTTTAAATCATTTCCTGACATTCTTGCGTAAAGTAGTCTAATGCTAAGCACCGTTGGGCAGTTCTCTTTTTTGATATAGGAAATAAAAACTATACAAATCTTACAATTTTTGGTCATCCTTGCGCAAAATAGACCAAAGCTAAGCTAGTTTTAGGAGTTCCGTATTTTAGTATGAGAATAGAAAAATGGACGTAGGATTAGGACTATTAAATATTTATGCGGATGTGGAAAATCTAAGTGATGAGGAAAATCTAACTGAAGAGGAGAATGGCTCAGAATCGGAGCAAACTGCAGAATCAGACAACGAATAAGTTGAGCCCGAGAGTGAAATTGAGTACATACCTCATATTTTTCGGTAAATTTCGGTGCGAGAAAATGGTTATTTATTGTAATTTTTAGTCGGAGGAGTCAGCCGAAGATGGCTCGGGTATACAGCTGCAGGATTCAAGAAACTGCGTAATACAGAGAGGAGAGAAGGTAGGGGAAGAGGACGGGGAAGAGGCAGCAGTGGTAGTAATCGTAGACGACGAAAGAGTATTGTTGTGGGTAAAGATGGGCATAAGTGGTACACAGCTCCACGTGAAAGACTGTCAAATAGAGGCCACATAGTCACGAATCTTGCCACCCCACTTGGACCTGCAAAAGAGGTAAAATCTCCTTATGAAAGTTGGAGTTTATATTTTGACGGAGCCATGCTGTCGAAAATTGTCCGGCATACTAATGAAGAAATCGACCGTTATGCCGAGGATCAAGAAATAGACAGGCAGTTGGATAATACATATAAACATGTCGACGTAATTGAATTGAAGGCTTTCGTTGGTTTATTGTATTTTTCTGGTCTTCAAAAAACAAATATGACCAATATTCACGATCTATGGGATCTAAAAGTCAGCTGCATAAGATACCGTGCCGTCATGCCCCTAAAAAGATTTCAAGCCCTTCTACAATCCCTGAGATTTGATGATAAGAACACTCGAGCAATTCGTCGTGTTGAGGATAAATTCGCCCCCATAAGACAAATTTAGGACCCATTCATTGAAAAATGCAGGACTGTATACAGCCCCGGAAAGCACTGTACCATTGACGAACAAGTGTTATGTTTTCGTGGGCGCTGCCCTTTTAAGGTTTATAACGGTTAAAAAGAAGATAAATATGGTCTAAAATGTGCCAATTTGAATGACTCTCAAACATTCTATTTAGTCAACGCAATTTCATATGTCGGTAAAGTGGTTTTGGAGGACAAAACAGAAAAAGAACCATCCTATTATGTTAGAAAGTTGAGTGAGCCAATTTATGGAATTCCAGAAATATAACATGCGACAACTGGTTTTCCTCAACAGAGATTTTCGATACAATGTTCGAAAAGAACCTCACAATGGTTGGAACGGGGGGCGAAGTCCGAGATTCATACCTCCTCGCCGGTGCTCCCTGGGTAACGCTAAATGAATCAGGCGGTGTAGTGGAGACGAGCAGACTAAATCCTGTTTATAGTCATGGACACTACATGTCAGGGCGGGTTATTGGCGCCCTAAAACCAATACCAAACCAGCGTCTGTTCTCCATGTTAGGAGCGGCTGAAGCGGGCGTCTGTCTTGTATCAAGCGGCTCGCTATATAAATGTGTTCAAGGTAGGACTGGATGCCTTAAGATTTTCACCAGTACGTGACCCACACACGTAATAAGCGGGTTGAGCGGCAGGCCAACAACCTTCCCTCATAAAAACCATTTAAGTTATGAACCCTAAACAAAGGCCTCGGATTACCATATCGGATTCATTACAAACTCGACCTCGGAAATTGTACACGGACAACGCTTTACAATAAAGTGTTCCATCAACAACCAGCCGGTGTGCGTCGTAGAGGAAGACCCCGACTGCGCTGGCATGACGACGTCGAACAAGATCTACAGGCACTAGGATGTCGAAACTGGAGGTCGAGAGCGATGGACCGAGACGGCTGGAGGACCATAGTGCTGGCGGCAAAATCCCTTCATGGGATGTGAAGCTAGAGAGAGAGAGAGAGAATGGTTGGAACACTAAAAAAAATAAACCGCAAATACTTTTATCTTTCAAGACTGCTGGTGAGCCAGGAAGTTCAAAATCCGCTTTTGACCGAACGAAAACTCTGGTTTCCTATGCTCCTAAGAAGAATAAAGTGATCCTTGTTTTATCAACGTTCCATCGATTGCAAGAAATATGTGAGACTACAAATAAACCAGAGATAGTCAAATTTTACAACAAGACAAAACTAACAGATGGCCAGTGCGAGTTTTCATGGGGATGCTGGACCAATCGGGGATCAACGCCTCGATTATACACAATTTCAATGCTGCAAATCCATCATTCAACAGGAGAGATTTTTTGAAAAGTTTAGTCGAAGATCTCACAATTCCTCATATCCGGAGGAAGAATGAGTTGAAAAATTTGCCACACCAAACAGTATTTTGTATTCAAGAGATATTGGATGAAGGGACAATACGATGGAACATAGGTGGAACAGGAAGACAGGGAAGATGTGTTCATTGTCCCCGAGCCATCAACCGAAAATATGGAGTCAAATGCTCCAAGTGTCAGGCCTTCGTATGCCAAGACCATAGAACTGTTATCTGTCAGGCGTGTGGTGAGCAAGAATGAGAGATAAAAATCAAGATAAAAAATGTTTAATGATAAGTTTAATATTATTTTTCAATAATTGTAGTTTATCATTCCAAATAAAGACATTTTTTTACCAATTTGAACGAAATTCTTAATGATTATAACGACCTGTGCGGCAAAAATCGATTTTTCAAATTCTTGCTATTTGTGCACTTTAATTTGTCAAAATAAATACCTTTTTTAGAGAATTGGCCAAAACAACTATAATACCCTTAAAACATAGTATCTCCTCTTTAGAACCCCGCTGGGGGTAAAAATAAATACTCGATTCGCTCAAAAACTCACTGTCATCGTGATTTTAGTTTTTCACGTTTTTACCCTTCTTGGTCAATTTTCTAGGACCCTTCAAACGTTTAGCCAAGACTACTTAGTTCACGCGATTCTATATTAAAAGACGAAAAAAAACCCCCTTGGAATCCTCAAAGTCATACTGGGCCCGAGATACGGTCCCTTGAAAATTGGGATGTTTTTTCACCCCGCGTTACCAGATTAGGTCAAAAAAAATAGCGATGCCTTTCTAGGGTTAAAATATCCGACCCAACTGTCCTATCAGATCAAAAACTTTCATGTTGGTTATCCCCACTCCTTCTATTGGTGCTCAGGCCAATCACGCAGATGTTATTTTCTTAAAAAAGTAATACCAGTTTTCCATCGTCGATAGCATAATAGAATAATAGTATCATACTATTTTACTATCAAGCCAGGCTGGTTTTCCACCGCACGGTTTGAAATAAGCCTGTTCGAAATGCGCGTTTGATATAAATGATATTATTAATTTATTTGACCCATATTATATAATAATAATATATAACGATAATCAGCCAACAAATTGTTTCTCATTGCGGCGAGAAAATATTAAAAATGGTAATGGATAAGCAAGGAAAATTTAATTTATCTTTAAACTGTCAAATTTATAACGTTAAAAATAATATTTGCTACGTATTATATTTTGATAGCTAGTATACTGAAATATTTTAATAAACTATTATACTATCTACTTTGGTTTACCATCGTAATACTTTAGTATTATAATACTATTATACTTGTATACTATGTCGATGGAAACCCAGTATAAGACACCTACGGCGAACTATAACCAATCTCATCAATAGTCAAAAGCTTGCCGGAAGTTCAACCTGAATGGTTCGGTTAGATAAGCAACAGCAGGCCATATTATGGCCTTTATTATGGAACATATTTTAAAATTTATTTTACAATTCCAATACTATTCTACACACCCAGTTTCATCTTGATCGGTTAAGAATGGTTTAGTTCTCAGTAGGCTTTCAGAAGTTTTTTTCAAAAACTATTTTAGAATAGCATTTCAAATGGCTCAGTCCTACTTTACGATAAAAAATAATAGAAACTTTAATAAAAGAAACGAATGATTTTTTAAACGAATTTTATAGAATTTAGTACTATTGATATTCGATAGCTTCTCTTAAATTTCTATTAAAATCATTCATCAGAAATATGATACAAAATGCAAACCTCGGCTAACTACATTTTCACATATTTTCGGTGGATTGTCGATTTCGTTGAACTGTGATTTTCGGGAAAATGTTCTACAACAACACACCGAAATCCACAGTTCTCCGATAAAGACAATTCACCGAAAAATAAAATTAGCCGAACACAGGCCAGGTTACATGAATGAAAAATTTCGATTTTGTGATTGGAATTTAGTTGTTTCTTTAAAAGGCGGTGGTAGGTGAGGTGAACTGATATTTTAGATGAATTGTCGTTTTCGGACAACACAGCATTTTCGCTTTATGAAAAATAGGTTTTATAGTAACAAATTATTTATCAATTGCATATAACAATTAATTAACCGTATTAAAATAATATATTGCATGCTTAATTAGTTCGATAAACATTTATACAATATTATCACAAATGCTGTGATAATGATAAAGTTTCAAAGGTGTAATCAATCTATAGGTTGAATTTGCACTTCAATTATCGATAGCATTTTTAAGTGACTAGAAGTTATTTTTTACAAATACACGAGGTTATCAAATACGTAAAATCTTATTCACACATTTCACGACCAATGGTACCATTACCGTAATGACCATCTTCTCTTTGCGCAATTTTTATTTTATTTTACAAAAGTATGTTCGGTAAATATTTACGCAGCCAATTTTCGATCGATAATCAAGTGATGATTAGAACAAGTAATTTTACTCATGTAAATTATGTGTTATTATTAGAAATCGATACCGATAAGACGATAAATCAAGATTTATTTTCTTTTACATTTAAGATTTTTCCGACGATGCCTTGAAAATTAAAATTAAATTTTCGCACACAACCGTAATAAATATCATTGTGTCTAGACAATTGTCTTTTCCGCTTTTTAAGCGTGGTAATGTCGACATACAGCAAATACAATAATATACATGCGGTTGTGATAAGAAAATATATATGGAGATAATAATAAGGGAGAGGGGGGGGGGGGGGGGGGGGGGGTTTTTAATTATCATTATAAAAGTTAGCAATAGCATTTTAGTTCTAAAAATAAATTTTAAATATTACTTACAAGTAAATTACGTATAATCGTACGTGTCTGATTTATTTATATGTGGAGATGGAGAACAGCAAATTATTTACATAAAAATAATTCTAATAATAGCTTTTCAATATTTTATAGCTGGCTACTTATGAATAGTAAATATTGCCTAGAAATAATTTAGTGGCAGTGGCACTTTGATAGTTTATTTTCAGGCGGTTATAAAATATTGAGGTCGAAAAAAACGTCAATTGATCATGAAATAAACTTAGGACTTAAACACGGCCAATTTCACTTTGTATTGTAAATATTTTATAAGTGTCCGATTTTTTGAAGATTTTAACGGACTTGATAAGATCGCCCACAGAATTTTTATCTGGAAATCAAAAGACACCAAAAAGGGAAATTATTTTAATTAATAAACATAAGTATTTCAGTTAAAAGCTTTACAGTAAAACACTATACGTCATTGAAATAATCCTAGATCTTACTTTGCCTATTAAGTGGATTATGATACTAGAAAATGTTGGACGATGATATTAGGGTGATTCCAAAGAGATGGGATAGTTTAAGATTTCCAAATTATTTCACAATAAAATAGTTCACTAAGTAGGTTCGAGGTTGGATGTCGGGGCAAATCTGTAAATAGTAAAAGGTTCGCCCGATTATCCGGCATCCAATAACCGGAACACTCAGTTTTCTTTTTTTTTTTGTATTTCAATTTTATTTTTGTAGTTGTTGTAACAATTACCAAATAATTAACCTTAATAATTATAATTTTATTATACCTAATAATGAACAAATCGCTGACTGTTCTAAGTGAAAAGTTTTTTTATAAAGTGTAGTGCAGTAGTGTTGTAGTAAAAATATTGCTGATTGTTGAATTTTAAACTCTAACCAAACTGTGTACATGTGAAAATATAATCGTTGATGAATGGTTTTTTCCAGGCGGTTACTTATGTAACAACGTGATAGCCTACCGATGTGCGACTAGTAACCCAACCAAATTGATGAAAAAATTTCCAAATGATTTACGGAAAGGTATGAAATTAGTGATGGACGATGTGACTGGTTTGCGGTGGTTCTGTAGTAAATGTGAAAACGGATTGAATAACATCCTATCCAAAATCGATAAATCACTCAAAAAAATTGAGAAATCAGAGGAGAACATAATCGATTATGTTCTAAAAAGAATGAATCAATTAGAGAAGACATTAACACCAGTGGTTCATGCCTTGTCTCAATCTGCTGTCCAACCAGAAGAAAGTCGGGCCACAATATCCATGTCCGAAGCCTCAAGCCAGACCAAAACACCAAGTCTAGTGAACAATAACCATACGATATCATCACTAACATCACCGTCAGCCATCCAAAACCGACAAATTATAGATGATTTAAAGCCAACACGAAATAATAATCTACCTGGAGCATCACAATCGACTATACCTGTCCCTAATATTAAAACAATTGCCAATGACGTTGAATTAATGGATGAGTTCTCGATTCGAATGGCACAACCCAGAAATTGGCTTTTCGTTAGCCGAATACATAATTCAGTGCCGGTTTATATCATATGTGAAACATCATTCAACGATAAAATTTTAAGTTCGCAATTCTTCCCTAGTCAGTATGTGGTTTATAGATGTGATTGCTTACCACAAACAAGCATAAAAATGTCCGATGGCGGAGTACTCATAGCTATCGATACATCACTACCTAATGAATTGGTAGATTTAACGAATCCATCTTTCGAGCAACTATGTGTTAAAATTGTCGTCAATAATGATTCGCCTACATCATCGTATACCAAGTGCTGCGACACAATTATGGAAATTACCAATACTGCCGATCAATCAGGCTTAAAATTATGCCTGGGGGTTTTAACCTCTCAAATGTTAGTTGGATTTATGATGAAGGAGATTATGCCTGTAAATGAGAATTCGGTTAATGAGCACCTATTCGTCGACACCATATTTGACTCAAATTTGAGTCCAATCTGTGAATTAAAAAATGGACGAGACCGTGGACCTTATTTTCACTAATGAACCAGTTTTATTAAAAACAGAAGAATCACAATTCGTAAGTAATGATATTCACCATAAAGCAATAGAAATAATATTGGAAATATTGGAAACGAAAGTGAATAACAGATTCCAAAAATACCAATACCGGAACTCATATTACAACTTCAGAAAGGCCAATTCGATTAGCTTACAACAATAGTTTGAGCAAATAAATTGGAATGCCGAGTTTAACAGCGATGACATAGATGTAAACGTGGAAACATTTAACACACATCTATTTAAAGGAATCGATTTATTCGTTCCCGTATCTATGAGCAAACCGAACAAATATCCTCAATGGTTTGACGATCAACTTATCAGTCTTAAAAACAAAAAAGACAAGGCTTATAAAGAAAACCTCAAAGTGTGTTCCCAAGATAGTAAACAGAAATTTACTTCTTATAACCAAAATTTTAAATCTTATTTTGAACTAAGATACAGAAGCTATATTCGTAATCTAAAGGATAAAATAAAAGGCCATCCCAGACACTTTTGGAAATTTTTTAAAACCAAACACGAAATTGATGGTTACCCAGCCTGGATGAAATTTAATGATCAAAAGTTTTGTGATCCACAGGTCATAACCAATATGTTTGCTGAGTTTTTCCAATCTGTTTATAAAGTGGAAGACATTGATACTTATAAAGAATCAACCTGTATAGTGAATATAGTACATTCATATTTACTCCACACATCGAGCTAGAAGACATCCAGCGTGCATTGGTAGGATTCGGAGAGGGATGTGGTCCTGATGGTATTCCTGCTTCATTTTTTAAAAATTCTAAAAATTTGGCAATCCCTCTAAGCATTTTGTTCAATCAGTCATTAAAATTGGCAACTTTTCCACAAAAGTGGAAAATAACTAGAGTGACGCCTATTTTCAAAACTGGATCTAGAAATGATGTTTTTTGCTACAGAGGTATTACATCTATATCTGCTATACCTAAATTATTTGAACTTGTAATATGTAACTCATTCAAAGCAGTGCTTCTACGGTATTTATCACAATATCAACATGGTTTTATGCCTAAAAGATCAGTATCTACAAATCTCATAGAACTTACTACCTATTCTATTGAAATAGGAGATAAAACATCAAATAGAATACAAGCAACCTCTGGTGTACCACAAGGCTCTCACGTTGGCCCATGGATTTTCACAATCTTCATAAATGGTATTAACCGAAGTGATTAAGCATTCCAATATACTGATGTTCGCAGATAACCTCAAAATCTACAAAGTAATCGAATTAGTCGACGATACCAATAAAGCACAGGAAGATATTGACAACCTAGCGTTATGGTGCGAGTTTAATTCTATGAGTCTCAATATTGAAAACTGCAAATCTCTATCATTTCACCGAAGAACCAACCCTGTTACACAAGCCTACAAGATAAATGGTGTACTCCTTCAGGTAGTACTTGAGACTAAAGACCTAGGGGTTACTTTCGTTGAAAACATGAGCTTTACTAAGCACATTGAGTTGTGCATCGCTCGCGTGAACTCCATGCTAGGTTTTGTCAAACGTTGGATGGGTGATAATTTTGATGTTGAAACAATTAAGATCCTGTATTGTGTCACGTCGATACCAGCTGGAATATGCTGTAAATGTGTGGTGTCCGTTCTACGAAGCTCATATCCAGAGTATTGAGAAAATTCAAAAGAAGTTTATATGCTACTTGACCTGGAAAGACGGATGAATCTATGACCATGATCTATCATACCACGTAAACATACAGCGGCAACCACCATATTTAACCGGGTGCAAGTCATACAACTTGACGACTCTTGAAAATAGACGCGAATTGCTACAGAGTACATTTATTGGTAATCTTCTACTATAGGTCTAATCGACGCACCGGACGTGCTAAAGTCAATTAAAATAAAGGTTCCTGGTAGACAACTAAAAGATCGTGGCTTCCTCCACTTAGATAGACACAGAACCAACTATGGCGATAATGAACCAGTGAAGATGATGTGTAAAAATTTCAATAGAATTAACTATTTATTTGATTTTTGTTTAACAAAAGATAATTTTAAAAGTAGATTAAGCCAATTTTATGCCTCTCAGTGATTTTTTTACTTGTTACTTTACTTTTATATTTCAAATTTTCAAATCCAATGCGGATTTATTTTATTTTATATTTTATATTCTTAAATTAATATGTTTCAAGTCAAATTTGTAGACTTTTTTCAATATAAATAAATAAATAAATAGATAGGGCAAAATTAAGGTTACAAGCAGCATATGACGAGATGGCCCGTAGATGTGAATTAAATAGCCTAACCAGTCTTTTATGACTGATGCGGAATACATATGATGAATATTAGTAGCCTTTACCTCAACCACAACTAACCCAAATTAATAAACTAAAGAATATAATCTAGAGTGTGAATTTAATTGAGTCTAACATTTTAATATATGTATTTAAGTAGTTAGAAAATGACTTTGCTGCGGTTCACTCTAGCTGTTTCCGTGACTAACATCCTTTCCTAAATAACCTTATCTGTTAAGGATGCAGGCACGGCTTGGGCCCGCATGATGCTGACATATTATTCGCATTCAGATATAATTTGTTATTTGATTGTTGATATTTCAGGATTATGGTAACGTACCTATAGGATCGCCGTTATGGTTGGCCTGTACGCCTCTATCATATCCTATCATGATTTAGGCAGACATTCAATGAATTAGTTTATGTTTCAGATGTTCGGAGTAAATTTAGTGAGGAAGCCGAAAAATATTAAGGTAGCATTAGGCAGTATGTTGCTGATAGAAAGAATCAATTAATGACAAAAAATGAACTTAAGAAGCCGTATCTGTACTTCTAGTAGCTTACAACTGTATTGTTTTGATCACTAGGTGTCTGCAATTGGGTTGTTCCGTCCCAAAAAAAAACCTTTCCTAACCTTCCCTATTTTTATATCGGGTGAGTTTTTTAAGCTGAAACTTTCAAATATCTCGAAAAATAAGCCCTCTACGATAAAAATGACCATTATCAAAATTAAATCATTCTGGAGGGGAAATATATTAGTGCTAAAATTAGGACCCCCCGCTCCTGCTTGTAAGGGGGTGATGGCAACTTGGAAACTAAGATAGGAACCCCTATTTTTTATTGCAGATTCGGATTCTATGGCTAAAAGTACGTAGGATTTCCTTGAAACATTTTTTTTCGATTCATGATAGATGGCGCTGTAATAGGCGATATTAAATTTTTTTTCGATTTCTTCTACTGAGAACATTATGCATACGATTCTGCAATATGTTTGCAATAAAATTGACACGTTTTCAATGTAAATACTTCAAATTAGTTTTAAACAAATTGTATTTATTAAATTTAAAAAAAAACTACTTTTAGCGTAACCCACGAACAACGACGGCGATGATTTTGCATAGGAACATGCGACTAAATTTGTTTTCAAATGATATTTTTTATTTTAAAAATATCAATTCAGTTCAAAGATTATTTAGAAAACAATGAGACCTGTTTGCGTAAGGCTATTACAATTCAAAATGGAGCATTTAACTGTACAAGAAAAAATTGAAATGGTCCTGGTTTATGGAGAAGCTGGCCGTAGTTTTGATAATGCGGTCAATCTCTACGCTTCGCATTTTCCAGATAGGATTCGGTCGCGTGCTTCATTTTACTGGACTATCAAACAATTCACTGCTGATGGAAGTGTTCGACCGAAGAAAAGGACCCGTCGAGCACCAGTCACTGAGGAAAATAACGAAATTTCTGTATTGACTGCAGTAGCTTATAATCCTCATATCAGTACACGAGAAATAGCTAGCGAATCCGGATTATCCCAGACCAGTGTTTGCAAAATCTTGAACCGACATAAGTATCATGCGTTTCATATGAGTTTACACCAAGATCTTCATGGCGTTGATTTTGAAAATCGGGTAACATTTTGTCAGTGGGCAGTAGAACAGCAAAATCCCAAATTTTTCGCTATGTATTGTTCTCTGATGAGTCGTCTTTTACAAACCATGGAACGGTTAATCGACACAACATGCATTACTGAAGTGTAATGTAACGTAACCACACTGGCTTCGTCAAGTTGAACATCAGCGCCCTTGGACTGTCAACGTGTGGTGTGGAATAATTGGCAACCAACTCATCGACCCCCATATTATTGAACGCAACGTGAATGGTCAAATGTACCGAGACATTTTGGAAAATGAACAGCCAACATTATTTGAAAACTTCAGCTTAGAATTGCGACAGAACATGAGGTTTCAACATGATGGATGTCCAGCACACTATTCGTCGGTAGCACGTGAAGTACTTCATCATGATTTCAATGGTCGCTTGATTGGTAGAGCTGGTCCGGTAAATTGGCCTGCCAGATTACCAGATCTTACTTCGCCAGATTTCTTTTTGTGGGGCTATCTCAAAGACAAAGTATACCAACCAGTACCAACAATACGTGAGAATATGATTGAGCGAATAAGAAATGCTTGTGCCGAAATTCCAACATACACGCTTCTAAGCTGTGTACATTCATTTGAAATGCGGATTAATAAGTGCATTGAAGTCCAAGGCCATCATTTTGAGTACTTAATTTAATTAAAAGATAATGTGCACGTCGTTGTTCGTGGGTTACGCTAAAAGGAGTTTTTTTTTTTTATTTAATAAATACAATTTGTTTAAAACTAATTTCAAGTATTTACATTGAAAACGTGTTAATTTTAATGCAAACATATTGCAGAATCGTATGCATAATGTTCTCAGTAGGAGAAATCGAAAAAAAAATTAATATCGCCTATTACAGCGCCATCTATCATGAATAAAAAAAAATGTTTTAAGGAAGCCCTACGTACTTTTAGCCATAGAATCCGAATCTGCAATAACAAATAGGGGTTCCTATCTTAGTTTCCAAGTTGCCCCCACCCCCTTACAAACAGGGGCGCGGAGTCGTAATTTTAGCACTAATATATTTCCCCTCCAGAATGATTTAATTTTGATAATGGTCATTTTTATCGTAGAGGGCTTATTTTCCGAGATATTTGAAAGTTTCAGCTTAAAAACTCACCCGGTATATTAAAAGGCTGTAGGAATAGGCTCGGCGTCATTCGGGACACTTGTTCAGTAGAAAATAGAGTATAAAATTAGAGCATAGCTCAGATAATAAATGTCAGTGTTAACATTTCGTTTATATGAAACCATAATACAACATTTATTCATCCAAAGCTTCCCAAGGACAACAAATTCCTAAAATCGTGCCTATAATAATAAAAATATAATGTCATCACACCCATCACCAAGGGGTTAAAAAAATATAGATTTAGTATGAAATTAAATTACACATGTTGTGATAAACTGTTAACAAAAGCCAGACCTACATTTAATTATATAAATTTGTACTGAATAGAAAAAAAATTTAGATAAGGACAATTTAATCCGCCCGATAGTGTTTACGTAGCTGTGGAAAGCGGAGGGCCCAAATCATGCGTTTATACGTCAAAAAAATGTATGTCCATACATACTCGTATCGCCATGACTTCATCTAATATTGTGCTATCATAAATATTTTTCGAATAAAAACTCAATTATTGTATTTAATGTATATAACTAATGAATCCCGGACGAGTTGCCGCAATTGTTGTATGTAAATTATGTATAATTTATGTTCATTGCGCTGTATGAAAATATCATATAACATACATATAGAATAACTTCCTTTTCATTATCTGGACCAAGTATATTTTCTTTTCATTAGAGATACGCTGTGAAACCAGTTTAATACATTTTCATTAATCAAGAATATTATTCTGCAAGTCGCAGTGTCTGCAATATTAAGACGCAAAGCAAAACCAATACTATTACGAAACAGACACAAAAAATATGTACATTAAAAAATTTATCTTATTATTGTAATTGCCTTTATTCTTCAGAAGATATTTAAATGTTTACTTTAAAGTCATTAAAGCAAACAATGCAGTGTAATATATACAAAATTCGTACTGAGGCTGCAATTTCCAAAATTGATCCTTATGTCGCACACTGTAAATATATGAAACCATTTATACAGCACACATAATTTCAAGATTTTTTTCAGAATATTTTATTACATTCCTATGACGTCATATAACATTATAAAGATACAAATTCTCTTGCCTTATGTATGCACGCAATGTTCGTTCTGATAAAATAATTTTATGACATCCTCTACATACTGATGTTATACATATGAAAGGCTATACGACAATGATGTTTATAAATATCTAAGCGTCGGTAATAAAATTTAGACTATGAGAACGTGGGTGGGTTTGCTGTATTCTATTCACAGCAATCATATTTGTTTTAAATCTGACTGTACTGATTTTTGGTTGTTGGCGTTAAGTCTTAAATTTTTAATTGTATCGAACGTATGTAGAAATAATCGATGATGAACAGAAAACTTTTTTAACTTACCACTAATTAAAATTATTTTATTTACTATGTAGAACAACATTAAACTAACCAGCTGGTACAGCGATATTAATAAAACTATGTTTTTGTACCAATCAATTGCATACAGAGTTACACAACTAACGGATCATTCGAACGGCAAGAGTTGAAAATTTAGGGGCTGTAAGATTGTTCACCTACGGTGAATGCGGCAGCTTGCAAAGGAGAAATATTCTAAGGGAAAATACTTCTATGAGTTGTATCCTCCAATTAAGAAACCGAAACCTGCTCCCATTAAATGTGATATTTCAGAATTACCTGATGGATCTTTTTTACGATCAATGATACTTGAATCAGCCAAAGGTTACAATTAATAACATAACAAATACTGAGACATATTTAAAAATTATGTATGCACTTCTATTTCGTATAAAGACGTCAAATGAAATTTAGAAAATGTCCTATTTATTTCCAAATTTCGCCATGGCGAGCAGTACCTGTATTTTTGTTCTCCCTTCCACACAAACGCACTAAGCGAATAGGTATTATTTTATTATTTAGACCAGCATTTCCCAAAGTGAGTTCCGCGGGACACCGAGGTTCCGTGGCAATTTGCAGGGGTTCCACGAGCTAATATACCAGATAAAATCCATGCCGTAAGGTTCCATTCAAAACCAACAACAATATAAAGCCATGCTAATGCAACAAATACAGAAAAAATACACTATAGATAGTTGTATTAGCATATATGTATGTGTACATTGTATGTGCGCACATAGTTTAATAAGTAGTGGTGCGAAAGAAAAAAATTAACATGGGATTGTTAGTGTAATAAACACAATCTTCTGTAGTTTATCGTATATTGGTATCAAAGAAGTTAAATGTACAGAATGAGCCTAAGCAACTGTCAAGTGTCACAAATTCGGAGGGTAAAAGAGAAAGCATCTAAATCAACGGGATTACAACAACAACAAAAATCTATAAGCGCCCCACGCCACAACCAAAATTGTTTTCTTAATTTTGTCTGATTTATAACTTAAATTCAGGATAAATTTACCATAAATCACTAGCTTCTTAACATAATTTACATTTTATTTTATAAATATAAACACTTGGTAAACTTGCTGGTGGTAAGATATTCCTTCTTGAAATTTTTTAGGCGTATTTTCGCATTTTTTCACGATACATTTCATTTTGTACAAAAGTCTGTATTTTTTGTGATCACATAATACACCACTATATAAACAAATAACTATTTCATAAAGTTTGTATTATTTTGATGAATTATAATTGATAATTTTAAAAATTTATAATTTTTAATTTTAAAGCGCAAAATTAACACGTCACTTCATACAACAACACAAACTGGTTTGACGGGCACTTATAGCGAAATATGAGTAAACCATATGGATTTTTTATATAACCATCCTATTCTGGCTTGTGACAGATGAAATAGCAAATTTTATATGGGTAAAATATTGCCACCTATTCCTCAGTATTTTAACTTCCTTGATTGGTATCTGCGTTTCAGACTTTGTTCAGGGCTTTTAATTGTTGTTGGTTTTGTTCCATTTCGTACATACACACAATCGTATTTCAACACATGTTAACCAAATACATATCGTCAGCCCAGTATTAGTATGTTCCATACGCCATTTTTGGGTATTTTGTCCTGAGAATGCAGAATATGGTAATCGCATGCGCTCTTTCAGAATCTATTATCAGATTTTGTATAATCGTAACCGTTTCCGAGATATTCGGTGTTAAGTTTGTTCCATATCCACTTTTTTATTAATATATCATTTCAGTTTGTTCCATATCCAGATTTTTGGCGTATATGGAACAAAAATCGAATGTATTTTAATAATATTTTTTGTTACATTTAGTTTGGTTCAAAACCATAATCAATATACCTGGAACAATAATGTATTTAACTTTTACAAATTTAGATTGTTCCACTGCATTACTGAATGATTTTTAATAGCAAACAGCATATGGATATAGACAAGGGTGGGCATTAATAAATACATGTAATTCAATTACGTAGTTAAATTACTTATATTTTCAATTTGTAATTTATAATTAGTATTTTGATTTCTTTAAATTATTGACGTCGTATTTGATAATTTACCCTCTAAATAAATTTGCGAGGCCTCGCCAAATTGACTCAAAAGCGAGTCGCACGCGAATTAAGATTTTCATACGACACCAATACATGGAAAATTAGTATAGTATACACGAGCATATTTATTATAGGTAAGGTAGCCATTTTGTTTATTATCATTAAATTGACGCATTTAGTATGGAATAGTTGTGAAAAATTTGATTATTGATAAAAAAATATTAAAAAATAATAATAAGTGTACATATCTAATAAATATTAATAATAGTTAATAGTGTAGTATTAATTAATAGTGATAATATAGTATTAATAATATGTTATTATTATATATTAAAATGTTAGAAATAAATATATACGAATTTAATGAAATCAACGTTTTGAATTTTATTTTTTAGACATTATTTATGAAAGTATTGATTGAGAAATAAAAAGCTGCTCGCTAATGATTCACTTTAACGTCGCCTGCATTTCATTTTTGATTCGCCTGTAACTCGCTTTTAATTCACCCGCACGTCGTAAATGACTCTAATGTGAAGAGAATACGAACTACCAATACATTTACATGAGCTCGCTTTCATTTTAATTTCCATACGCCAGGTGAAACACTAACGACTCGCTTTTGACTCGCCAAGGCGAGTCGTTTGCAAGGTCTTTCATATAAGAATGATCTCGCTTGTGACTCGCTTGCGATTCACCATGTTTAGAGGGTAATTACAATATTTTTCTGTTATTGTATTTGGTATTTCCATTACATAAAATATTCCATAAAAAATTACAAACTATGTATGTACAATAAAGTTTTCTATTTTTTTTCGATGCGAATTCTGTGTATTTGGTTTATTTTGGCGTTTTTATTTAATGACATGTCTGAAATCACTTCCTTAGTAATTGTCATCTAAATCCACGCTAAATTAGAAAAGGATGTACATAATACATACATAATTTTTTATTATTTCCTAACGGGTTTTTGATTTTGATTGGTAAAATGGTGGATGTCAGACGTAGTGAAAAAGTTTGAATTTGAAAAATTTGTTGTGTAAATTGAATAAAATATATAAATCTGTTTATGTTTATTTAATTTGTGAAAAATAAAATCATGAGTGCTTCAAGAATACCACTAATATTAGATGGGACATTTTTTAAAATAATAGGGGATGGACTCGACATGAATATTGCTCTAAACAAAGCAATTGTTATTAAGGCTGAATGTCAATTATGTTGCAAAAGTAATAAGTGTACCATAATAAGTGGATATTTAACATCTACTTCAAATTTTACTACCCATATAAAGGT
The DNA here is from genome assembly GCA_947310385.1 of Nephrotoma appendiculata. Classification (NCBI taxonomy): domain Eukaryota; kingdom Metazoa; phylum Arthropoda; class Insecta; order Diptera; family Tipulidae; genus Nephrotoma; species Nephrotoma appendiculata. The sequence continues at coordinate 180,412,660 of OX371225.1, forward strand.
AATAAGTACATAATTTATGTATACTTACAAATTTACTTTTATTTTTGATTTGTTGTTCAATGTATGTTTAATAAATCTATTTAATTGGAGCGGGTCCACCCAGAAGAAGTAAAGGAGTATGATCGATACAAAAAACAAAATAAACCATCACGCTATCGATCCAGGTCCTCAGATAGTGCTAACACAACAACGTCATCGATACAATTAAAACTAAATTCATTTTTAGTACAAAATTCAAGTATAAATACTATTAGTAAACAAGAGAACTTTGATTACAGTGTAATGAATTATATTGTAAACAGCATGAAACCACTTGCTACTGTTGATGATCCAAATTTCGTAAAAATTATAAACGGTGGGTAGTTTTATAATTACTTTTTTATTGTGGTTAAATATTTACTAAATTTTTCATTTATTTGTAGACTTAGATAGCAATATAGAAATAATCTCTCGAAGGACGTTAGGCCGAAAGATTGATATGCAATTTATAAATATTAAAGTGAATCTAGCAAAGAAATTAAATTCTATTGGCTACGTATCTACTACAGCGGATATTTGGTCGACAAAGTATAGAAGTTTCATGGACGTAACAGTTCATTGGGTAATTATTCAATTAAGCTAAGCTAATGGTATACATAATACCAAATTGAACGGTTGTTTTAAAATTTAAATGTAGGTTGATCCAGACACACTAGAAAGAATTTCTGGAATTCTAGCTTGTAGGTGGTTTTCAGGAACGCACTCATACAATAAAATTGCCGAGCTACTCAACGAAATATTTGGAGAATTTGAACTCGATGCTAACCAAATAATCTCAACAGTAACGGACAACGGGTCTAATTTTGTAAAGGCATTTGCGGAATTCGGAATAGACGTTCAAATTACCAATTATTCAGTTAAATTTTGTTTACGATTATCGTATTTTCTAATAAAAATAACGATTTTTTGTAATCGTTCGCGGTTTACAAATGTACATACAAAAATAAATAAAATTAACCTCATAAAAACATTTTTGTACAATTTAGGTAATATTGATGATGTGGAACTTGAAATATCAGAACATCACGAAATTGAAACCAATCCCGATACAGATGGAGTATTGTGGAATGCAGTACTTCCGCATCATTTAAGATGTAGTAATCACACTTTAAATCTACTTGCGACGACCGATTTAATGAAAATAATTAGAAATAATAAATCAGTATCCAAAATTCATTATCCAGCATTAGCTAAATGTACAGCTTTATGGAATTTGTCGAGGAAACCTAAATCAGCCGAGATCATCAGAAGCATTTTTAAATCTCAACTGTTGTTTCCATGTATCACTCGTTGGAATTCATTATATCATGCTGTGAAGCAATTACTGCAATTCAAAGAACATTTAAATGTTGTAATGGAAAAATTATCTATTCAGCCGTTTAAACAGACTGATCTGGATTACTTGGAGGAGTATATAAAAGTAATGACGCCTATCGCTACTTCGTTAGATAGCCTTCAAAGACAAAACAGTCATTATTATGAGCATCTGATCCCAACAATCTTTACTTTGAGGGCACGGCTTCAAGTAATAAATGATCATCCAGCTTTAAAATATTATAAATTGATTATTCCTCAATTATTAAAATCTTTAGAAATAAGATTTTGTAAATTTTTTAATTTGTCAACAGAGGCTAATGCAGCAATAATAGCTATTTGTCTACACCCATTATTTAGGATGCGATGGCTACCTGAAAATACACCAGAAATAGAATATAAGAAGGTAGAAATACAGAATATATGCATTGAAGCATTAGAAAACATCAGAAAAGATCATATAGACTTAAAAATTGTTAATGAGATTCATGAAAGTATCAACAGTACAGATGACGAAGAAAGTTTATATATCCTTGGGTCGAATTTAATGCCGGATCAATCTAATCCTGAGTTAGAGATGGAATTTATTAGATTTATGGGAAGCAAAAATAAACAATTGTCGTGTTTAAATGAGTATCCGGCAGTTAAGAAAGCGTTCATCAAGTATAACACAAGTTTGTGTTCCTCTGCTCCGGTAGAAAGACTATTTTGTTTAGCAGGTTTTGTATTATCTCCATCACGGGTAGGTCATATTAGGTTAGATATAAGATAAATGTCAATTGCGGCTTATAGCATTTGATAGTATTGTTAGTGTTCATTCTTCAATCATTTCTGTTTAATTCGCGTGCGTGAGATTCACTATTAATAATTTAAAGTAAAAATTGAATGAATTTGTGTTGATTTCGATAACATAATGTCACTTACAAAACCTGAGATTGAGCTTTTAGAAACGCTTAAAAAACAACGAAGTGCATATAAAGGTCAGTTAACGTTATTCAAGAACAAATACAATGACGTAACCACAATGTCGATTGGCGCTTGTGAATCTGTACTGCATAGGGTACGTAATATTTATAATAAATATACTGAGATTCAGTCCAAAATTGTAGTTCTTGAAGTGTCTGCAATCACTGATAGAGAAGCGTTCGAAGATGATTATGGTGAATTTGAAAGTATTATTTTGAATGCCATTCACGAAAATAAAAAACCAGATCCTAACGTATCACTTCAAGGTAGCCCGAGAATAGATAATACACCGGTTGCGGCTGCCTCACCGCTAATAGAAATGAGAATGCCTGAAATTAAATTACCTTCGTTCAGTGGAAATGAGATCGATTGGCTTCGATTTCGTGACATTTTTGAGGAACTTGTTCATAATAGAAATATCGATAGTTCAATAAAATTTCAGTATCTTATTTCACACGTTTGTGGCGGTAAAGCTTATTCTTTGATCGAAGGAATACCGGTAATAGCTGCAAATTACAATATAGCATGGACAACTATTTATAATAAATACAATAATGAAAAGCTATACAACGAATGTATTTAAAGCAATTGTATGACATTGAACCAACGGTATCTAATTCATCTGAATCATTGCAAGAATTTATTGATCAAGCCGTTAGAAATTATAACTCGTTGAAGGCCCTTCAAGTTCCAGTGGAAAGTTGAAGTCTAATCTTAATCCATCATCTTTCAGAAAAGTTAGATAACGCTCCTAGAGCAGAAGTTATTAAAGGTTCCAATGATAAATCGGTTCTCAATTTTGATACTCTAATAAAAATTCTTCAAAGTCGTGTTCGAGTACTAAAAGCGTTAAAACCTTTGACCTCTTCCAGTGTGCAGCCAAAGTTACCGTCGAATCAATTCCGTAAACGTAGCACCCCTTCAACATTAATGTCTAGTATACAGTCTTGTAGTTACTGCCATGGTACTCATCCGATCGTAAATTGCCCAGACTTTTGTGACTCGAAACTAACACCTCAAATGAGATTCCAGTTCATCAAAAACAAACGAATATGTACTAACTGTTTATCAGCATCACATAATGTACGTAACTGTACCAATAATGGTTGTAATAAATGTTCATTAAGACATCATCCTTTATTACATTTTGTATTCGATCGTCAAATTCAACCTGTAATAAATTCCGAGAAATTAATTAGTTCTGCTAATGTGGGTAGAACTCAATCCGAAAGCATAACTAATACGGATCCACCCCAAGATAAAATTGATCAGCCTTCACAGTCTTCACCTGATCAACAGGTTATGCTAGGAACTTTAAATGATTCAACAATACCTAACGGAAACCTGATTCACAGTATCAATTCAGCAAACTCAACTTCATCGAATAATCAAATTATGTTGGGAACTGCAGTGGTGAAGGCAGTTGCTAGTAATAGATCACACATATTTGGTAGAGTGCTACTCGACAGTGGTTCACATCTAAACTTCATCACAGATAAAATGTGTCGTCTGTTGAAATTAAAAATGCACCCAACTTCAAAACAAGTATCTGGGATGGGAAACAAGATAACCTCGCTCAGTCACAAAGTGTATTTATCTTTAGAATCTCGATTTTCTGATTACAAGTTAAATATAAAGTGCTACGTAATACCAAAAATTTCAGGCAATTTACCTTTGTTACCTGTTAACTTTGAAACAAGTTTAGTACCATCCTATATAAAACTTGCGGATCCCCGGTTCAACATTTCGGATCGGATCGATATCTTAATTGGGGCTGAATTTTACCACGAGCTGTTCACAGGTAAATCATTTAAATTATCAGAGGAACTTCCATCATTTTATGATAGTGTATACGGTTATGTTATCAGCGGTAAACTAAATGCACATAAATCTTCAAGTACCTCAATTCCTTGTCAAACTTCACTTTGTTCTGTTGAATTACTTGAATCACAAGTGAAGAAATTTTGGGAATTGGAAAATATTGTGCTCAAGAACAACTATTCAGCCGAAGAGAAACTTTGTGAAGAGCACTTCGTGAAAAACCACGAAAGACAAAGCTCAGGGAGATATTCGGTTGCCATTCCACTTAATTCAAAAATAATAGAACTTGGTTGTTCAAATGAAAGTGCCCGTAGACAATTTTTCAAAACCGAAATTCGGTTATTAAGAAACCCAGTGATCCATGGACAGTACAAGAATTTCATGGATGAATTTATTCAGCTTAATCATATGGAATTAATTCCCGATCCAAACATTGTTGGGAGCCAATGTGGTAAAACTTACTATCTGCCACATCACTGCGTTACAAAAGATACAAGTACGACCACTAAATTGCGCGTAGTTTTTAACGCATCAAGTAAATCATCTTCTCAACTATCATTAAACGATTGCATGATGGTCGGTCCTGTGGTTCTATCAGATTTATTTTCAATCGTTCTTCGGTTCCGGAAATACAAAATTGCATTTTCAGCTGACATAGCGAAAATGTACCGCCAGATTATGATCCATAAGAACCAGCAAGACCTTCAGCGTGTTTGGTGGCGCAAATCTCAGTTTGAACCACTAAAATGTTATAAGCTTCGCACTGTAACGTACGGTACTGCAAGCGCCCCCTACTTAGCTACTAGAACGTTAAATCAGTTAGCTAATGACGAACCAGCATTTCCCAGAGCATCCAAAGTTTTGACAGAGGACTGCTATGTCGATGATGTGCTAACTGGTACTGATAATATTGAAGACGCACTAAAATTGAAACAAGATTTGATAAGTTTGTTAAAACGAGGGGGATTCGACCTTCGAAAATTTTCATCAAATGTGCCCGAACTTGCAGACGAAGATTCAATTAACCATTTGTCTTTAATATTGGGAATTTTATGGAATACAGAAACAGACAATTTCGAAATGTCGTTTGCAAAATTGGATTTGAACAAGAAGAGTGATACAAAAAGGAAAATTTTATCTGAGATTTGTCAATTATTCGATCCACTAGGCTTATGTGCACCATTAATTTTGACTGCCAAATTGTTTATGCAGAGACTTTGGACCGTACCTGAGCTTAAGTGGGATGATCAACTTCCAAGCAAAATCGTAAAGCCATGGATTGAGTTCAAAGAACAATTAGTGCAACTCAACCAAATTTCGATACCTCGTTGTACTATAAACTATCCATATACCTCATTAGAATTACATGGGTTTGGTGATGCTAGTGAAGCAGGTTTTGGGTGTGTATTTTATATTAGAAGTACAGGTCATAACGGAATACATAAAACTAGTTTGGTTTGTTCTAAAACCCGAGTGGCTCCATTGAAGAAATAAACCATTCCCAGGCTTGAACTCTGTGCGGCATTGTTATTAGCTCAAATGAGTCATAAATTGATAGATATACTTAAGATAACCTTTGATTTTATTTATTTGTGGTCAGATTCCGAAGTTACGTTGCTTCGAATAAGGTCGGAACCGCACAGATATGCCACTTTTGTTGCCAATAGAATTTCTCAAATCCAAGAATTAACCTGAGTGAGTAGTTGGCATTATACTCCAACTTCGCTAAATCCAGCGGATCACGCTTCTCGGGGATTATATCCAAAGGATTTCCTTAACTCGCATATCTGGTGGAATGGACCGAACTTTCTATGTAAGGATAAAGGGGAATGGCCTCAGAGTGAAAACAAAACATTAAGCTCAGAGCTTATTAATCTTGATCTTCGAAAAATTACTCAAGCGTGCATGGCCACTATGACATGTGACGTTGATTTAATAAACAAATTTTCTTCGTATAAGAAATTAATAAATGTCACTGCTTATCTTTTCCGTTTTTACAACAATTGTAAGATAAAACGTTCTGAATGTCGAAAAATTGGTGAACTTAGCGCAAATGAAATGGCAATGTCTTTTAAAGTCATTATAAGAATAGTACAATCACAAGAATTTGCGGACGATATTAAAACTCTTAAAACCAACAAAGTTGTGAGTAATAAAAGCTTCTTAAAATCATTGTCCCCGTTTCTGGATTCCGTTGAACTTCTTCGGGTTGGAGGCCGACTTAAAAATGCTGACATGATGCTAGATCAGAAATATCCAATTTTACTCACGTCGAAGCATTTTTTTTCGACTTTGCTAGTTCGCGATGCACATAACAGGCTTTTACATCCTGGCCCTCAAGCATTGCTCTACAGTTTAAGGTCAAATTATTGGATTATTTCTGGTAGAGGGCTATGTAAAAAAATATGTAGTGAATGTGTTCGATGTGTTCATATAAGACCGAAGTTAACTAAGCAAATTATGGGTGACCTTCCCAGAGATCGAGTTCAATCTAGCAGACCATTTTCTGTTGTCGGCGTTGATTTCTGCGGTCCATTTGTTACAAAACATTTTGTTAGATCGAAAACGCAAATTAAAATTTACATCTGCGTGTTCATTTGCTTCGCCGTCAAGGCGGTTCAGCTTGAGGTTGTCCAAGACTTGTCTACTCAAGCCTTCATAGCATGTTTTCGTCGGTTTATATCTCGCTGGGGCATGTGTTCAAAAGTTTACTCCGACAATGCTACAAATTTTGTAGGCGCACGATCCGAGCTAAAAGAGTTGAGGGAATTTTTCTTGTCCAAATCCTGTCAAACGGAACTATTAAAATTCTGTGCATGTCACAACATGGAATGGTTAACCATACCACCCCGTTCTCCACATTTTGGAGGGTTATGGGAAGCTGCGGTTAAAAGTGCAAAATATCATTTAAAACGAGCAGTTGGAACACAATGTTTAACGATAGACGAATTCAATACATTAGTGGTTCAGATAGAGGCTTGTTTAAATTCACGACCTCTAACACCTATGTCAAACAATCCTTTTGATATGGTGGCACTGTCTCCTGGTCATTTTTTGATTGGTACTCCAATTACTTCTTTCCCTGAACCCAACTTATTGGATCTATCCTCGAGCAGACTTTCAAGATATCAACTGTTACAACAGATATTACAACAATTCTGGAAGAGATGGCAAACTGAATATCTTTCGGAATTGCAAAATCGTTATAAGTGGAACAAGCCATCGATAAACGTAAAAGTTGGAGATGTAGTAATCTTACACGATGAGAATCTTCCTCCCATGTATTGGCCGTTAGGGATGGTAACTGAATTGCATTATGGTTCTGATGGGCGCGTTCGTGTTGTTACAGTAAAAACTGCACAATCCATATTTAAACGAGCGATAACTAAAATTAGTCGTGTGCCAGTCGAAACTTGAAAAATGAACAACACCATAATTTTAGGTAATAATAATTCTAGTTTTATAAGAATAATTAAATTTGTTTGTAATATCGTTTATAAGAATAAATATATTGTTAACTAAAATGTTTGTAATTCTAGTTTTAGATTTATTTAAATAAGTTAGCTAGCTTTTCTTTGAAATGTAGTATTTCAAGGTCGCGGGAATGTTTACGCGAGACATACATAGTTCACAGCCCATTAAATTTATCCATTAAAGTAATTCCTAAATGTTGATCATTCTGGTTACACAAGCACAACATTTGTGTGGTTGGTACCATTGGTGCTGGGTTTTTGTTTTTGATTTTCGGTGTTTTTGGCGTGAACATTGTATTTCAAGTTAGATTCAATTTTGATTTGGTGTGCGCAACACAACTTAAAAAAAATATCTAATTAAAAATATAATGTAATGTGTATATTGTAAATGAAACCATCTAATTATAAATGTAATGAGAAATTTATAAATATAGTGAAAAGTGTATAATATTCAACCAATATAATTCTACGGTACAAATATAATTATACCGTAAACAAATAAAAATTAAATCAAACTTATACAACTAAAATTTGTGTGTTTAAATTGCGCTACACAGACATCGCAACAAACATAAGGTTTGTCTAAAATAGAAATTTAAAATATTGGAAATTTTAGTTAATTACATATGAAATACCTAGATATAAGTTATGTTCATAATTGAATACACAAATGTTTGGCCCAATAATGAATTGTATGTGGTAATTTATTAAGATTTTGATTATTTTCTAACATTTTAGGGCAGTGAAGAAACAAAAAAATTCCAACACGAATCAAAACCAATATCGGGATCTAGTTGAGTTCCTGGAACAAAATATTGATTTGGCTAGAGGGATACTAAATTCACCAGATGCAAAAAAGCAAATGAAAGTGCTTTGGAGTGAAGCAATTAAAAAGTTCAACCTATTTGGGCCGCCATTATATGACGTGATGGGTTGGAAACGAGTAAGATGTTTACAGTTGTATTATATTAATACGAAATGTAAAAATATAGTTCAAATTTCAGGTCTAGAAAGATTGGAAGTATAAGATTCGTCAAAATTATTCTAAAAACAAGACTGAGCGGACTGCCACGGGTGGTGGACCGTGTAAATTATTTCATTTTAGCGAATTAGAGGAAAGGGTGATTGATATATTAGAACTATCAAAATGTGTAAACGGATCGGGCCACGAATATGGACCACCAGTCAATAGTTCAGAAACAAATAATGCGACAAACCAAGTTAAACAAGCTGAAATTATTTGCCAGTCTAATAGATGTTTCACCGTACAAGAAGATACCGAGCGGAATCTTGGCCAACACCTCGTTGATACGAACCTTCTGCAAGAAGTCGCAATGTTGCCGCAAGTTTCGTAATTGGCTGAATGGAATTACTATTCTGTGTATTAAATTCTCCCGATATTTCCTCCAACAAATATTTAAACGCTTCTTTTGAAACCCGAAATAATTGTCTGAAACTAATATAATTATGCATTTGCAATAAAAATGTAAAATATATGTATGTTAAATGTTATTTTACTAACGTTGTTTCTGAAAGATTAAGAGGAGAAGCATTAGCTCTAATATTTCTGCGATCAATTTTTTCTTCGCTGGAGTTTTCCAAAAAATAATTAGCGAGCGAATCCATAAATAATGTTTATTTATATAACTTTCCTAACCACAAACACTACGTACTTGACAGATAAATTATAAGTTCAGTGCAAGATAGCGTTGCGTTTTTCGTGGTATGATTTCACTAGGCGAAGCGAAAATAAAAAATCGAAAACCAACGAACGCTAGCGGAGTCGGTGGTAAGGCTCCAGGATTTTCAATCGATAATTTACGCTTATTTTAATTCGGTTCGGTGCAACAACTACATCATATTAATTCCATATTACAATTTTATGTGTGGATAACTGCAGCAGAGGTAAGTTCAGCTATATTAGAAAAATATAGTGTCTGAATTTGTGCTAATCCAGAATTGGCTCTATTCCATTGAACAATAAATACCATTGAATGAACGATTTTCTGGCATAAAGTGATCTAAAAAAACCAATGAACTAGACACTTCTGTTTGCATATTCCTATCAGGTATCTTCATTAACTTTCTAAAAATTTATTGGCTTCGTTTGTGTTAATCCAGAATTGGTCCAATTCCATCTTTTAGAGGTTTGTTTGGTTTTCCAGAATTTATGAATTGAATTTCTATGATAAGCAAATATTTCGTCAGTTGGGCTTAACTGATTTCTGTCCTGGTGCAGATAGCCAAACCAACCTTTGAAATTTAGCTGTTAAACATTTCAATTTCATTTCGTTTAGATATTGAAATTTACAGCTGTTGAAATAATTCAACTAATCCGTAACCACCTACCAGCGCGCCAGTGCCCTTTGTGGTCCGGTTTAAAACTACCCAATTTGGACATATCATTAAGCAGTCTAATCTAACATTAATGATGTGTTAAATTTTCTGAATTTCGTTACCTGAAAATAGAAAAAAATATTTCATTTAGTATTTTTATCATATGGTTGCAAATATTTCAAAATAATTAAACGTATTTTTAGCAGTTTGAGTTAGCAAAAATTATCATAAATCTATAAATAACACGAAATTCAGCCAATGAACTGACAGATTAATCTGTAATTATAAATTAAAACATGATACAGCAGCATAACACGTTTTTTAAACATTATTGCGATAGTAATTAAATGACCTCATGAAATGGAAGTGTTTTATTCACAAACACTCGTTATCGGTTCAATTTGGAATTCACAAATTTGCTTTTTGAACTAATGAACGAGTGCTCATTAACAGCAAAGCATCTAAACCGTCTAAATCAATTAGGGGTGAACTATTTGTGAACGTAATCTATAATTAATTTTTTTTTATAAACATATCTCTCATTCACATTAAACGTCATTTCCAATTAATATAATCTGTAATTATTCGAAACCACCTCGTTGACCTTTTATTAACCCTCGACACAATCATAATGAAACATTTAATTCTGTCTAATTGGATTGAATTTTTCTATGGTTTCCGGTTGTATTATATAAATTTATAAACACTCAATACATAAACTAACATAACTTTCATATGTAACTACATAAATACATACAATGATAATTATGCTGTATAGCCTATGTATATTCCCAAAATTCAACAAGTGATTTATTTATAAAAGGCATGTTCAAGTTCGGATTATAATTTGTGAGAACTACACGTATTTATAGTGCACACTTATTAAAGAGGAAATTGAAGCGTATACTAAGAGTCATTCTCAAATTCGTCTTTCATTTTTTATTGATTTTCAAAAACTTTCACTTAATTATATTCGGCAATTTTTTTACAATTTGTGCATGCACAACTATTGACGTTTGCTGTATGTGTCTGTTATAGTTTTATTGCTTATAAAGTAATTTCTATTTTAAAAATTTGGGTTAATAAAAAAAAATTTTACAACTACAACACAATTTATTACTGTAGTTTATAATAGAAGAGTTATTTATTACAATTTTATATGAATTATCATCGCATTAGAAATCAAAATTTGCCTTGAAGTATTTTATACTGTAGTGGTTTGTACTGCTTTCGGTAATTGATGTCGGTAATTTACCGATATAACCAACCACAAAGGTCGTGTCGTAATGAAGGTTAAGAATCAGCTTCTACCCACAATATTGTTTGTATTGAGTTTTTGTTATTTTTAAGGTCATTCATCGGTGGAAAGTGCTTATCGCCTCATAATGCACCATAATGTTTTTAGTTCGCTCTGTTTTATATTTTTATCACTAGGAAAATTTAAAGAAATTTTTTTTAATTTTGTTAAAAACTTAAGAACAGACACATGATCACGATAAGTACCGATGCCATTTAAACCATGATTACCATCAATTAAAAATTTCGATCAAATGGTTTTATTGTTACTGCAACTTTTGGGAATAGACCTTCAGAAGAAAGAAACCTACCGGCCGATACCGGTACAGAGGTTAGAACTTTGGCGTTTGGATCAGGAGGTACCGGGTTCGCATCCCGCTAGGGGAAAGGAAATTGAATAAAACTATTTTCCCCTGTCAGAGCGTAGAATTCATGAGCCGACCCATTTTCCATTTCAGTGGCATGGAACTATGCAATGCGCAGATGGTTCTACGGTAAATCGAACCTATAGCCATACGTTCTCAATTTGGCTACTATAAGGTGGGTCCCATTTGAAACGCGATATTTTAAAACACGATTTTTCAAAACGCGATATTTCAAAACGCGATATTTCAAAACGCGATATGGTACAAAACGCGATATGGTACAAAATGCGATATTTCAAAACGAGATATTTTAAAACGTGATATGGTCAAAACGCGATATGGTACAAAACGCGATATTGCAAAACGCAATATTTCAAAACGCGATATGGTACAAAACGCGATACGGTACAAAACGCGATATTTTAAAACGTGATATTTCAAAATGCGATACGGTACAAAACGCGATATGGTACAAAACGCGATATTTCAAAACGCAATATTTCAAAACGCGATGTTATTTTATTGAATTATTGAAGCACAAATGCTTTTATGATTATTTTAAATCAGATTGAGGGCTACCGCCCCAAATCCCAACTTTTATACAAATAAAAAAATTTACTGTTATTTCAATTATTTTATTTCAATTTTTTTTATAATCCACATAGGGGACATTTAATTTTATAGCAAGTTCTTTCCAAAAATCAAAAATAAATTGATTTTTTTATGTGGCAAAGAACACGATACGCGATTGATTTTTTTTTTGTTAATGAATCTGTCAAAAATTGACATACGATTTTCAAAATTTTATATTGACAGTTTATTGTCAACAAATTATCAACACAATTTTTTGTCAATACAATTATTTTAACAGAGTCAAAACGAAAAATAAAATTATTTCCTATGTCAAATGCTCACGGCCAACTAGTCGAAAAGTTATAATGTTTATGTTTATATTTGTGACGTAAACATATTTATGTGTTTGTAAACTTCAAAAAAAAATCTAATGAAATATTAAGATTTTTCAAAATTGATTGCGATCAAAAAAAAAAAATCAATTATTTTACTTGGAAAGAACGTGCCACGGTATTTCGATCAAAATTTTTTGATCTCAAATCAATTTTTTTGATTTATAAATCAATTTTTTTTGGAAAGAAATTGCTATTAGTTTAAAGGAATTTAAAAATCGATAGGAGTGGCAGTTTAGGATTGGGTTATATCAAGCGGGTCGGCTTCGGTCGCTTCGCAACGTACATTCTAGAAAAGAGGAAATTTAATTTCAGTTTATGGGAATTTAAAAACCGATATTAGAAGGAGTATAGGATCGGGTTATATCAGGTGAGCGCTTCACTCCCTAGTTAGAAAAAAAAACTTCAGTTTATTGGAATTTAAAAATCGATAAGAGCGAGTATAGGACCGGGTTATATCAGACGAATCGCTGCGCTCCCGTCACTTCGCAATGTGCATTCTGGAGAAGGGGAAATTTAATTTCAGTTTATAAGAATTTAAAAATCGATAAGAGCGAGAGTTTAGGATCGGGTTAAATCAGGCGGGTGTAGGGGAAATTTAATTTCAGTTTATAGGAATTTAAAAATCGATGGAAGCGGGAGTTTAGGATCGGGTTATATTAGGAGGGTGAAGGGGAAATTAAATTTCAGTTTATAAGAATTTAAAAATGGATATAGGAGCGGAAGTATAGGATCGAGTTACATCAGGCGGGTGGCTGCACTCCCGTCGCTTTGCAATGTACATTCTGGAGAAGGGGAAATTTAATTTCAGTTTATAAGAATTTAAAAATCGATAGGAGCGGGAGTTTAGGATCGGGTTAAATCAGGCGGGTGAAGGGGAAATTTAATTTCAGTTTTTTGGAATTTAAAAATCGATAGGATTGGGAGTTTATGATCGGGTTATATCAGGAGAAATGAAATTTCAGTTTAAAGAATTAAAAACCGATATTAGTGGGAGTATAGGATCGGGTTATATCAGATGAGGACTTCGCTCCCTAGTTAGAAAAAAAAAACTTCGGTTTATAGGAATTTCAAAATCGATAAGAGTGGGGGTATAGGATCGGGTTATATCAGGTGAGCACTTCGCTCCTTAGTGAGAAAGAAAAACTTCAGCAGTTCGGGAGTACAGCAACGGATTATACCAGGCGGGTCGCTGCGCTCCAGTCGCTTCGCTCCTTAGTTAGAACAAATTTCAGTATAAAGGAATTTAAAAATCGATAAAGCGGGAGTATAGGACCGGGTTATATCAGGCGAATCGCTACGCTCCCGTCGCTTCGTAATGTACATTCTGGAAAAAGGGAAATTTAATTTCAGTTTATAAGAATTTAAAAATCGATAGGAGGGGGAGTTTAGGATCGGGTTATATCAGGCGGGTGATGGGGAAATTAAATTTCAGTTTATAGGAATTTAAAAATTGATAGGAGTGGGAGTTTAGGATCGGGTTATATCAGGCGGGTCAAAAAACTTCAGTTTATACGAATTTAAAAATCGATAGAAACGGGAGTACAGCCCGTTGTTATATCAGGTGGGTCGCTGCGCTCCAGTCGCTCCGCTCCTTAGAAAAAATTTCAGTTTATAGGAATTTTAAAATCGATAAAAGCGGGAGTATAGGACCGGGTGATATCAGGCGGGTCGCTGCGCTCTTGTCGCTTCACAATGCACATTCTTCTGTACCATATCGCGTTTTGAACCATATCGCGTTTTGAAATATCGCGTTTTAAAATATCGCGTTTTGTACCATATCGCGTTTTGTATCATATCGCGTTTTGAAATATCGCGTTTTGAAATATCGTATTTTGTACCATATCGCGTTTTGTACCATATCTCGTTTTGTCATATCTCGTTTCGAAATATCGCGTTTTGAAATATCGCGTTTCGAGCGGATCCGCTATAAGGTACAACGTGTAAAGCAAACTGTGGAAGAGTTGGGAGTGCTTCGGCCCCAGAACAAAATGCAAAGATTAAAAACCAACAAACAAACAGACCTTAAGTTTTGGTAAACACGAGAATTTTTTTTATTTTTTAATCCCTGCAATCTGTTCTAGGGCCGAAGCAGTCCTAACTCTTTCGCGGTTTGTTTTTTTCCATCCAACCTTACGTAGTTATGCCAAATCAAAGACAAATTTCATTGTGAAAAATTTGTTTTTTGTCGAGCTCTGAAAGACATTTTCGGTAATGAACACACTCTCTGGTGTAAATTACTTAAAGTTGTGACAGGTTTGACACATTGTGTTTATGAAAGTGTGCACCGTGGTTTTAGACTCGGCCAGCGGACAAAAAGAGTCTTGTTGTATTTTTAACAGCGAACAAGAAACACGCTGAAATAGTTTTGCTCATTAGAAATAAAATTTGGTTTTGCACACGCCAGCATTAATTTTATTCGATTTGCTGCATATTAGGCTGAAGGTTGAAAGCTAACTGCAGGATTAAGATCAATTCAACAGGTTATGGGCCAAGCCCATTGCATCGAATAAATCGAATTAACAAATCAAAATGTTGATAGTGTGTACGAGTGTGTACGTGTTTAAAAAAGTTTGACGTTACAATATCGGCAAAGTGTTGTGAAATTGTTGAAAAGCGCCGAAAAAGGAAGAGTGTTTATTACCATTTCATCATCGTGTAAAAAGATGAATTTGGAAGACGATGATAAGCGTGGTTTTTATTCATTTTGATCTCGGTATAAATTTCAAAGTGAAACGATCGAGTGAACATAAAAAATTTGGAAGGCGGCGGAAATCGACAAACATATGGAAATTTCAGATGCACTAAATTCTAGGGGCCAGTGAATTGTTCGACGTAGTGGATGGCACCGAATAAAAACCAACGATTGTGGATGCAGATTATGTGCAAATTATAAGTTATGATTTAGCTGCTTCAATGTAGTCAAAGTCGAAGATCAAAAGTTCGTATGTAAACATCGAAGGCAAATATTATGTACTTGCAACGGCGGTACTAAAGATTCACAAATGAACCGATCCCTATGGCTTCTGAATACAAGAATTTTCATAAAGCGTGCGAATCAACGAGTGTGGACAACCAAACTATGACAGATGTAGGTGTGCGATTAATGGCATAAGAGCGTCGGTCGAAATCACATGGCCAGATAGAAAGAACAGAAGAGTTAATGACGATAGTAACAAGACAAAAGGCAATTGTTTTCATTGTGGAGAGAGTGGTCATTAGAAATGCGACTGTACACAGAAAAATAGAAAAATAATTCAAATAATAAGAAACATAAAAATGTTTGAGACGATGCATTTCTGTGTCATGATTCGACATCAAGTGGAGACAAAAATTCTTGAGTCTTGAACTTGGGAGGTAGTGACGTATATGGCCACATATGGCTTCGATGTGAATGATTCAAGAGACATCGTCACACAAAACGGTGGGAAATGATGGAAAGATCATGGCTCGAGAAAAAGGCGATATCCACATTATTACGTTCGACGGTGATTCATGAATCCGTAGACGCATGATGGGTGTCCCGTATGTACCGGAATTCATGTGAATTTATTTTCATCGCAAAAGGTTTTGGATCGCGGCTGTCGATTGCAATTGAAAAGCAAGCACTGCGAACTTGATCAATGACGCTTTCGCAAATGTGGTGATCAAGAAAATTTCATTTTTTTTACGAAGCAATGAATTCGATTTCGTGGATGAGAATGTTGCATGCGACGGAAATCATCATCGTGGAAGTTAAAAATTTCGTACAGAGAAGTGAAGGTAATATGGCAAAATTATTCATACTGATGTTTGTGGACCAATGCGGATTTTAAAGGAAAAACAGAAAAAACTGGATCTCCAGGCAGTCAACTGTAAGTTATCAGTTAATAGTTGCTGTAACTATATGCACCTCGGCAATTCTTGGTAGGCGCGTCCACGTCGCGGGAATGTTCACTACTTGCAGTGGCTAAGTTCTGCCAGGGACCTAGTTTTGGGAGGTATAACCTGACCAATTAAATCAATGAATACAACGGAAAAAGGAGAAAATACCCCAGGTGGTACACCAACAACCCAATTGGCTAATCCACCCTCTAATGAGGCGAGCTCAATGGATTCTGGGGTGAGCCCATCATAACTCTACCCATTCTTAAGGAGTTCAAAGTTGTCACGATCACCAACTAGACTAACTTACTCAGCAAACCAGCAGAAAAATGGAAACGATGAACTCTGCCGGAAACTAAGTAACTTAGAAACACATATAACTTTACTAAGAAGCGAAGTTGATATACTAAAAAAGGAAAATGAAGAATTAAAAAAGTCCAAAGAAATGGAAATGGAGATTTATGAAAACACTTTAACCAGTTATAACGAAGCAAGTACATACACAGCAGTTATAACACTGAGTTCCATACTGATGAGGAGGAACTCGGAAGAGAAACATATTGGGTACTGAACAGGCACAGAAAAAAAAGACCTATCAAAAAACGAAGAGCAGAATTCTCGCCTGAAGTTGGAGAACAATCTCAAGCTAATCGAACTGGTACTACTAATACTAATTCAGCACATCAGCAACAATAACAACAGCAAGCAAATCGACGACAAAAGGTTGCACCGAAAGAAAAGGTTCCTCCGCCAATTAATGTATTCGGCATAACAGAATTTGCTAGTATACAAACTATAATGAAATCAGTGACCACTAAGGAGTACAGAGTAGTGTCTCTAAACAATAACGTGTAGAAAATCAATACACCAGATTCCGGTACATATAGAGCTCTAGCCACAAAGCTCAACGAGGAAGGTAAAGAATGGTTCACATACGAAGATAAAAACAGCCGTGCAATTAAGTTTATGGCCAGAGGCCTTCGTCCAACGTGTAAGGAGGATATAATAGAAGAGCTAAAGGCAAAAGACCTGCAAATAGAAGATGCAGTTAATATCCTAAAATGAGGGAGAGGTGAGAACAATGAAGTAAAAAAAGAGGGCTCCAACTCTTTATGCTTTTAATAAAAAGAAGAAAGTTGGAAAAAATTTCAACATCAAAGCAACACTAAATATGAGGGTTAAAATAGAGCCCCTAAAATACGAGGCTAATACCTCAATGCAAAAAATGCCAAGGTTTTAACCACACCGCTCGAAGGTTACCAGAGAGAAAGTAAGCAAAAACCAAGAGGAGCCAACCGGTACAGTGCGGAAAACTTACTCGCAAATTGTACAACAATCATCTAATGCTATTACTAATGATCTTCTCGAAAGGATATGTAGAAGCATAGAAACCGTAAATTCTAGGTTAGCAAAGCAAGAACGTGGTCTATAAGCTTTATACAAGCGTCTAGAAAAGCAAGAAACCACTAACGAGGAAACAGCCCTCTTATATTAAAATGAGCAGAACATTAAGAATTGTCACCAGGAACGCGAACGGACTAGCGCAGCATGTTCCAGAGTTAGAAACTTTTCTAAATTTATAAAAAATAGATATATGCCTTATATCGGAAAGCCATTTGACAGAAACATCGTTTATTAAAATACGTGATTATGAATGTTATCATGCTGTTCACCCAGGAAGAAACGCGAGAGGAGGATCATCAGTAATAGTGAAAAAGAATGTCAAACACTATGAAGAACCTGGTATCGAAGAAGAAAGTATGCAAGTTAAAACCGTAAAAGTTGAAACTAATAATAATAATAAATGCTTTTCCTCTATCTACTGCCCTCCACACTATAATCTAAACAAAGAAGATTACAGCACACTCTTTAGATTACTATAGGATCAACTTTTATTATTGGTGGTGACTTTAATGCAACAAACGCCTATTGAGGATCAAGACTTACAATCAGTGAAGGAAGAGAGCTTTTCGATCGAGTAAACAACTGCGAGTTCCATTCTGCTGGTAGAAACAAAATACCAGATTTCATTGATTTATATGTAACGAAAGGAATTACCGAGGACTACATGTGCCTCGAAAATAGCGAGGGGAGATATTCTGACCATTCATCGGTTATCATGACACTCAGCACAATGATAATTAACGAGGATAATTTGCCTAGGCTAATAAATAATAAAACTGACCTATTCCACCTATTCCAAGAACTAATTGAAGAGCAAATAGGCCTTCAAGTGTCAATTAAAACAACGGTACAATTGGAAGACGAACTGCAGGTACTTAAAAGTACTACTTATTCAACAAGCAGCATGGGAAAGTTCTCCTACTAATCATACCGAATCCCGTAGGGGTCAATATTCTCTTGAAGTCAGGGAATTAGTTAGAGAGAAACGGAAGGCTTGAAAGACAAAACAAAAAAATCCTCAATTATCTGTGCAATAAACTGAAACAACTTATAAAAGAAATTAAGTACGAAACTATTAACAAGTACTCTCTTTGGAAAGTAACAAAGGGATTAAAAAGGATCAAGATGCATGTGCCGCCTATTAAAAATGAGGAAGGAATCTGGGCCAAAAGTGACCAGCAAAAAGCTACTTTATTTGCGGTTCACTTGGAAGAAACCTTTCAACCGTTACTCAGGCAAACCCAGATGAAAACATAACAACAATTAGCGAAATTGATGATCATAATATATGATCTGTAATATTACAGGAATTGAAAGATGAGATCAAGTACAATTTAAATACGAAAAATCTCCAGGTTATGATCTAATTACTCTCTCTCTCTCTCTGGCACTATATCCCATCAAGGGATTTGGCCACCTCGAATGAGGTTTAATAATCATAGTTTCATTTCGGATAATGAGTGATTAATTCATTCTTCCTAAACCAGCCGTGAAATTTTTTCCTTGTCACCACCGGGAATCCAACCCGCAACCTCCGGTCACTGGAGCAAGCATGCTGACCACTTTGCCACCGGGGCGGCGATCTAATTACTGCCCAAGTCGTAAAAGCCATTCCCGAGAAGGGATACGAAAATTGGTTAAAATTGTCAATGCTGCCTTAAAACTAAAATATGTCTCACGACAGTGGAAGGTTGGCGAAGTATTTATGATTCCTAAACCAGGCAAATCAGCAAACGACAAAAAGTCGTACAGGCCGATTTTACTACTTCCTGTCATTTCAAAATTATTTGAAAAATTACTGCTCAAGTAAAAAATGGAAGAACGAAATTTAATTCCACCACACCAATTTGGATGTCTAGTCAGTGTTAAGAATTCCTAAAAGTAAAAAGAAATTAATTAACAAATTGAAAATCGATTTATATTCTTATTTACCTTTTGTTGTTCTTGTCAAATATTTGTTATTATTATTATTCACGTCAGAACGAGGTCAATTGATGTAGTTACTAGTTAATGTGAAATTGCCTTAATATGTATGACAGGTTCACAATAATTTAATTCATAATAATGACAAGTTCTCAATATGTTTTTTTTGCTTAATTTTGTTGCTCAATTGTTTAGCTGCTATTTTATAAGATAATAATTCTTTCTATTGGGATTTGAGACTTGTCAGGTGAGGAACCTTTATTTTATAATAATAAAAATAATTATTGATAAAATCTTTGTTTTATACTTAAATAATAATATTTATATGTATAATAAACTAAACATATTTTGATACATATATAAAGGACTTTTTTCGCAAAATAAATGTTAAAGCTAATAAGTAATAAAACTAATTTGTATAATAATATAATTTTGTAATCTTTTATTTAAAACTTTATAATATCTTATAATATTTAATATTTGTGTGTTCGCGTATAAATTCAATTACGCATACGGTATTACGCCAGGCTCACGCCGCTCCAGTCAGGATATATAGTTGTTTGAATTAATAGGATAATTGCAGATAGAATTATTTTAAGCGAAATTCAAAAGACAATACATATTATCCAAATAATTTCAAATCGAGTTTTCCTAAAATTATTTCAGCTTTGTAGTCAAAATTTCAACGAATCTCTGGTAGTAAATGTCATGTTCGTGATTCTAGTGTATTTTTCAGACTATGATAGTAAACTCTCACGCGAAAATGAAGGTTTATGATTAAACAAGATTGTTTTTACCAAAATTCTGGTAAGTTTTATTTTTCGATCTAGAAATTAAGTGTGGTTGGTGTATTCGAGATTTACGTCCATTCGTGGAAAAAGAAATTCAGGTTTTGGCCACAACACGTCTCCAATTTAAGTACAGCTGCACCGTGATCTATTTTACCCGAATGTTTGGCATTGTAGATTGCGTAACCCATTGCATATAAATAACGTTACAGCAATGTTGTGCTCAATGAGAAATGCTTAATGTTTCATTTAATGATCCCAATTACTGTAAAACTGTTGTGCAGGTGCTTCGGGTTTAGTAAAGAAATCCAACTTAAGTATTTGTTACTTCTCTAATATTTGTGATTCTCTATAATTTGCCGTGTGGTTTTCATCACACTTACGGCACCTTTTCACGGAGGCAACATTTCTATTTTTATTGCACGGTTTAGAGTTGTATATCACCACCAATAACACAAACATAATTTAGGTTTTGACAATAGGCTTTGGATTCCCAGTTTCTACGTACCCTTTTTAATGAAAATTAACAGTACACTCGATGAAACAACTTAAATTTATTGAACATCAGCAATCGGAAATATAAATCGCAGGCGTGATAGAGTGAAATCTCTTGTACTAAAGGTCAATTAACAATATTTTTCATTAGTTTTCATTTTTGTGTTTGGTTTGAAGTTCGGTTGTCTGAGAAACCAGATTATTTATATTAGGTTTGCTTACTTGTTCTAAATACGGAACAAAAAAAAGGAAATAAGCAAAGAAGAACAAACAGTATTATCGCCTTATCGGAGACTAACAATCTTACACGCAATTTATGTGCTTTTAAATTTCCATATTATTTTTGATTATATATGAATAGTGGCGACATAGCTTGTTTGAGCTTTAACATCATTAAATCGAGAGGGACGATTTAATTTTAATTTACTTAAAATTACAAACTTAAGTTTTGACATTTAGTTTTAGGAAAAATTTCGCTAGATTTATTAAGTTTTTCGTGTATATTTTGCGATTATACTCACAAAGCAGTATACAATTTCGATGAAGTTTTTTATTTTAACAATGCCATGTTGCTATAGAACGAAATTATGGAACACTAATGATATTTACTTAGTTTGGTTTCTCCATAAAGAAATATTTTGTACTTTAATTACAAAACACATGCAATCGAAGAAACATAATACTCATATAGTCGTGTGTGTACTACAGCTGAACTGATAAAAGAAACTAGGTTATGATATAGTAGTGTACTCGTATAATCTATTGTCATTTGGGAAATCTTACATTCTTACAAAAGTAAATATTTTTGGTGCAAAACTGTCATTATTTATAACGCGCGCGATTAATTTAAAAATACAAAATAGTTTAAACTCGTGAGTGACTTCACATCTGTCAATAGTTGAATTTTTCACCTCAGGTTGGCTGGCTCTCTCTGGAATATTTAATTTGTCCGTGTATCGTCAAACAAATAGCTACAGACCCATGAAGCAATGAATATAAATTGACACTGACAAGCACGCGACAGAAACAATTTTCCTTACTTTTAAATACATCTGCACTGTCTTGTAGAAGCCTTCTTGAATCAGACCGATATCGGAATGATCCCTTTATCTCATACTTGCATAGCGAAACAGGCAATGTAATACACTAATATCAGGAAAAAAACAATAAAATGCTCCCATTGTTAGCCAAGCCATGCCACACTTTAATCGCGGTTGAGAATGCGTAGTAACTGAAATAAATTCAATGAACGAATGAATATTGATACTTATTTAGGTATTTGAAAAGATTTATATTGAATTTATTTCCTAGAGTCTACATGTCCCAAACCACAATTTTCGATTTTGCTTATCGGTTATTTCAAAATTGCTCGAATCTTTGGTAAATGAATTATGTATTAAGCATGATTATCTCAGTAAGCCAATGTGGAATTTTATCCCGGCCTCAGAACAGATTGCAAAGATTAAAAACAAAATAATAAACAACTCAAATGTGATCTTCTTCCTTTAAAATGAAGGTTGTCAAATTTGACGAATTGGACCCAAAAAGTTCCCGGGAACGCCTCTAGCACCGGGGTGAGGTTATTAAGCCGTTTAGAAGGTTGATTTCTAACTACATAATGTAAAATTAAACAATTCGATCGTCTCCTATGGCGCTCACCAAACTACAAAAATTTACAAAATAACTTTGAACTTATATTCAAAATATAATCACAATGCTCTAGCGAATTATTATAAAATATAACCCAAAATTGCATTTAGTATCGCACGCGTAATTTAATTTTGAATGGGGAATCAAATTGACCACTGATGGAATTGTAGGGCACTAACAGTGATTAGGATTTTCATTTTTTAATTTAGAGAGTTGAAAAGGTTTTGGGACCTGTAGGGCAAGAGGATCGGGTACTTGTAAT
This sequence comes from Nephrotoma appendiculata, assembly GCA_947310385.1. Classification (NCBI taxonomy): domain Eukaryota; kingdom Metazoa; phylum Arthropoda; class Insecta; order Diptera; family Tipulidae; genus Nephrotoma; species Nephrotoma appendiculata. Next base: position 180,435,622 of record OX371225.1, read on the forward strand.
AAGAAACCACCCAAAAATATACAACAAGATGTGGCTTTACAGATTTTTTTATTATTCCCATATACTCGTGTATTAAAAAGACTTGGTCAGGCTACAATTTGATTATACCAATTTAGTTCATAAATTCACCGTTTCGGCACAGGTGGCCAATTATTCGTTTACCTGATGTATATAATCGGGGCGCATATCATTGTATAGGTTTAGAAAAATGTCGCAATTTTAACTGAAACATCTTAGTACTCAAAACTAGTAAATAAGGCAAATTTCATTTCTTTTATTTGAATATAATCATGTGATCGTTTAAAAGGGTTTGAACCAAGCATCTTGGTTCGCACTTGGAGAAAATTTCGAAAATTTAACCGAAAAACCTTAGTACGAAAAACTACCGCTTTCGCACTGAAGACTTGCATTTTAATACATCCGATAGAATCATATGATATATTCTTTAAAAGGTGTATGACCAAGCAACAATTTTATTTCAAAATTTTACCGTTTTGCATTTGGCTTTATTGACATTTGTTTATATTGATGAAGAATTTTTACACCAATATATGATCATCATGATTGTCTGAATCGTTTTGCAAAAAATTCTTTCAGTGGAAATTCTCGATTTTCTTGCATTTTACATTTGTTTTTCGATTCGGGTGGGCCAGACCAAAGTTCTGCTTTCTTCGTAATCCTAACACTTTTATAATAATATTGTAGGTAAGTAAATAGATAAAAAAATAAAAATCCAAAATAATATTTAATAAAACCCGATCAAAGCACTCAACGCATTGGACAAAATCTACTCGGAGCTATTGTTTTTGTCATAGTGAAGCTGAAGCTCGGAGCTTTGGAATCTATTTAACATCTATTTTCTTAGAATGAACTATGGAGTGACTCCATAGTTCATTCTAAGAAAAAATCAAATAGGTTTTGGTCGACTTTTCAAATCCTTGGATTTGAGGAGGTTGTTACTTTTTTTTAAGTGCTAATTCACTGTGCTAGTTGAAAAATGCAACAAGCTGGGCACCCGGGGGGTAAACCTAATTCGACTATGCTGAATTCATTGGTGCTAGTCCCATTTCAAAGTTAGTCCCCATTTTTGAGATATCGCTTTCGACATATTTTGCCTCTGAGACAAATATTTGTCAAAATATACACTCATATTCACGTTGATAGCTCCTGAACCATTAAGATTTTCGTTATGCTTTCTTCATCAAAGTTGTTGCGCAAGCCAAGACCAACAACTTTGCTGAACATATCAAGGCCGAAAAACGACATCTACAATCACATTCTTGTGTTATTTTATTTTTTGAAACGCAAAAAAATAAAATAACACAAAAATGTGATTGTAGATGTCGTTTTTCGGTCTTGAAATGTTCAGCAAAGTTATTGGTCTTGGCTTGCGCAACAACTTTGCTGAAGAAAGCATAACGAAAATCTTAATGGTTCAGGAGCTATCAACGTGAATATGAGTGTATATTTTGACAAATATTTGTCTCGACGAAAAACATGTTTTTTATCATTTTTTGTCCATTTATTGAATTTAAATTGATCGAATAAACACCTCATCGACAAATATAGATACAATAGAAACTATTTAACAGAAAATTAGATTGATTCAGTTGATTTTATTGTGATTTTTCTCAATTTTTTCCTAAATAATTTACATTTTTCTTAACTTTTAATTTTAATTTTCTGATTTGTTCGTGTCGTCTTCGGGTCCTCTTGCAAATTCCAACAAATGTCGCCCAAGAGTGCATCTAGCTTTTTGCCGCTGTACCAATGTATGAGCCTTGCCGTCACTTGGTGGAAACGCTCGCCGTGCTCATCGGATTCGGCTGGTGATTGTTCGGCGAACTTTTCCACATGACAATGCAAAAAATGTATTTTCAGTGACATTCTAACGTTTATATTATGAAAAGCTCTCAGTATATTTTCAATATATCTGCGCCAATCATCGGCTCGGTTAATTCCGAGAACATTCTTAATAACTTCTTTTGCACATTTCTATGCCACAACCTCTCGTTCACTAAGAGCATTTTCAAATGCATCATCTTTCATCAGACGACGAATATCTGGTCCATTAAGTATTCCTGTAATAAAAAACAAGATGTGCGATGAAATTTCATTTGATCAAAACTTAGATTTGGGTAGATTTAAACACCAACCTTCTTTTATTTACATTCCACTTAACCGTGGAAAAATGCGACGCAATTCGACGAACGCATTTCCATCTGGATTCAGCGCTTTTATAAAATTTTTAACTACTGCTTGATATGAAGTGGTGGTAGCAATATTTTTTTAATTGGCACAAGTGGAGCCTCAACGATGCTGTCGTATCGCAATCTAATGTTCTCACGTAAAGCCCAGTTCCGTTCGTTGTATTGGTCGCCTTTAAAACGAGTATCCCATAAGCACATAAAACACATGTTTTTAGTGTAACCCAATTGCATGCCACTTAAATGAGCTATCACTTTTAAATCTGCACAAACTTTCCATTGATGGTCATTGTATTTAATCAAATCGATGATTTTTTTCATTGATACATAGGTTTCCTTTGTGTTTGTGCTGAGTGCAATTGGAATGGAATTCTTTGAGTTGGTAACGTGAAGGAGAACTGCCTTCAAGCTGCTTTTAGAGGAATCGATGAACAATCGCCAATCTTCAGGATTATATGCATTGTGCATTGTGGATACCAAACCTCGGATATCAGTGCAAAAAGCGAGTGAATTATTCTCTATTGATTTGAAAAAATTCGTAAAATGACGATGACGATTTATTGCTCCATATATCCGAACATTTGGAGCCAAAATGTTCACTTGTTTTAAATTCTTTGACAAAAGAATGGCTTGCCGCTGAGATAGTTTCAGGCGTCGTACCATAATATCCAAACGACTTTGCGAGATTTCAATGTGATTGCATGGCGCAGTGACATTTGATGGTTGATATATTGATGCAGATGTTTCTCCGGTTTCACCTGATTCAAATGTTGTTGGTAAATAATCCTCGGTTGGGTTTGATCTTTCCGGAACAGGCATTTCATCTGAATGCTGCAGCGGTAGATGTGTATTTCTCGTTGCAGTGTATGTCAAAGAACCACTTTTGTTTCTGTTTGTATCGAAAATATAATTCATGCTATATATATATTTCATTACTTGTGATGTGTTCTTTGTATCTTATCTGAGATGAGTGTCTTGTTTGGCCTAAGTATGCCGAGATATTTTGCGGTACGTACGTAGCTCCGAATGGTTTTGAACAGGGGTAAAGGGGAAATAGGTTCCTGTGGTATCACAACGGGGCACTCCTGGTCTAATTGTGCGGAAGTGCCACTACAAGCTCACCTTGGCCTAAGTAAAACACACATATTTGGAAAAATAACACAAAAATGTGAATGTAGATGTCGATTTTCGGTCTTGATATGTTCAGCAAAATTGTTGGTCTTGGCTTGCGCAACAACTTTGCTGAACATATCAAGCCCGAAAAACGACATCTAAAATCACATTTTTGTGTTATTTTATTTTTTTGCGTTTCAAAAAATAAAATAACACAAAAATGTGATTGTATATGTTGTTTTTCGGCCTTGATATGTTCAGCAAAGTTGTTGGTCTTGGCTTGCGCAACAACTTTGCTGAAGAAAGCATAACGAAAATCTTAATGGTTCAGGAGCTATCAACGTGAATATGAGTGTATATTTTGACAAATATTTGTCTCAGAGGCAAAATATGTCGAAAGCGATATTTCAAAAATGGGGACTAACTTTGAAATGGGACTAGCACCAATGAATACAGCATAGTCGAATTAGGTTTACCCCCCGGGTGCCCAGCTTGTCACGCAAAAAAAGTTTGAAATTCAAGCACAGTGAAGAAGAACTTTCAAAATATTTACCCGAGAGCAACCTTAGGCTGATTTAACTAAATTTTTATCAGAAATATGATGCTTTAAAAGAAAAAAGAAATACATCTTTTAATATTTTTGATATTCTTCACAAATCTCCAATAAATTTCCACCCAAATGGCAGTTTTGGTACAAATATCGCATTTTTTCCTGTTGCCCAATTCTGGTAATTTCCCGGGAATAGGGAACTGGGGAAAGATTTTACATATGATTTCAGATTAAATTATTTTTTTCTGTCCAGTTAGGTAAAAAGTTAGTGGTAATTTTTTTGAAAACAAAATAAAATTGAGAATAGTTTTCCCTGCTAGTTTCGCTATGGAAATATTATTCCCAATTTATAAAAATTTACATCAAACTTTTTTCCTCAGTAGGTCAAAAAAAAATTATTTAAATAGAAATTATATGTAAAATCTTTCTCCAGTCCCCTTTTCCCGGGAATTACCAGAATAGAGCCACTGATCAGTAAGACAGAGTACGGTATATTAATTACCATGTTCAAAATTAATATGCACCGAACCTGTACAAAACTCATAGATTCAGAGGCAACTCTGTCTGTAATCTGTACAAAACTTATAGATTAAAACTAAGCAGCAGATAAGACAATTAGCTTGATTTAGACCGATCTAGTTCTGCTGGAACTATTATTTTACATGTAACACTGTACTAATGGTACTAAGGAGAAACTAAAGACAATCATTACGGAAAATATGAGATCTCAGCATTTTAATGGTAACTGGTAAGAAATAGCCCAATAATTAAGCTAGTTTAAGAATAATTATCTTCTAGATAAGTATAAACCAGCATTACAAATACGAGGGGACTAACTAAAGTTCGCTTAGTTGACCAAAAAGAAAAAAAAATCCGTATTTATTCATAATCTTCGTCTTTTTTTATCTTCTGTACATAATCGCCATTGATTTCAATGCATTTCTTAAGAATATAGACTTCTCAAAACAGTCTTCAAAATCATGCTTTTTGAGCTTATCAAGTTCAGCATTAACCGTATAAACTATCTCCGCGTTACTGTTAAAGACCTTTCCCCTTCAGTTTTTTTTTTTTTGAAAATAACCAGAAATCACAAGGTGCTAGATCCCGGTAATATGGTTCTGGTCATATTTCTTCGATGCCAGAGATCGCAATAAAGTTACTCATTATTTTAGCAGTGTCAGCTGGCGCGTTGTCATGATGTAAAAGTAGCACCGCAAATCCTCTTTCTTCCGGTTTTCCAACAAATGAAACCAAACGAAAACTTTTGGTAAGCAGTCTTCGATATATCATTTTGCAGTTACCGTATGACTCTTTTCCAGGGGAGTAGCAGCTACAATTTTTTATCGAGTGAAGTAAACTGAAATCATTACTTTTGTTGCTTAGCTTTTATGGGTGGGTTTGCTCCTGTTGGGCTCCATACCATGGACTGCTGTTTGGCTTCCGGATCGTATTTATAGAACAAGATTCGTTACCAGTAACGACTTTAATAAAGTTGCTACACTGTCCATTTTCGAATTTATTTAGGAAGTTTTGCAAAATGCACTCGATCTTCTTTTTGGGTCTCATTTAAAATTCGTGGAACCCATCGAGCAGATTTCCTCGTGTATCCCATATGATTACTTAATATTCGCGATACAGCCCTCATATTCAAGGCCAATTCATCAGCAATAATTTCTTGTGTTAATCGTGGACCATTGTGGAGATTTTGGCGACCTTCGCGGAACTCGTCCTCTACAGAAAAATCCGAAAAATGTCTTGTCTGGAATCATCGGAACCACTTGATAATAGTCTGTAGAGACGGTGCAATCGTTCCATATGCAATTCGGCATTCAATGATTATTTGTAGTGGCTTTAGTTTACGCCGAAAACCGAAGAGAATAACATAGCGGATTTCCGTTTGCGTTGGTGGTGGAATTTCGTCTGATCCATCCTCAGCTATTTTGCATTTTCTCGTTCCCATTTTAACTGATCGTTCTGAAATTTTAAAGTCTCATAAAACAATTGCAAAGGATTTAGTATTTTTCATATCCCTATCACAGATGCAAACTATGCAGCAGCCATGAAGCGTTTAAATCATCGCTATGATCGCAAAAAAACAATAATTTACGCATTTATTCGGAAGTTCCGCAGCATACCAAAACTGTCAAGAGCATCAAATGTAAGATCAGCACATGATGAAGTACTGCGGGGTCTGAATGCATTAGGTGACAACGTTGATACGCGAGATTGGTGGTTAATATATCTGTTAACTGAAAGGATGGATGAAGAAACGAAGTCGTTATGGGCGCAGGAAACAGTCAACAAGGATAAATTCGAATTTGGTGATTTTCTGAAGTTTCTGGACGCACGAGGAGTAGCTCTTGATGCAGTTCAAGCACCAGTTAAAAAACAACGCTCTGGAAGTCAAAGAACGGCAAGAACACATTCTTTCCGATGCTTCAACTGTCTCAACGCTGGACATCGCGGTAATTTTTGCAACTCAAAGAGCAGATGTGCCATTTGCCACCGGAGACCCCATAAGACGTTACATATTGAGGAAAACCACCCCGCCGCTGATTCAAAACCTGACATCGTAACTTCAGCTTTGATTCGGCCGAGTATACAATTTCTGCAAACAGCCTCAAAAGTTGTGGCAGTTCTACCGACCGCTATGGTTTGAAGAGTCGACAATCATGGATTCGAGCGAGAATTCAGAGCATTACTCGATTCCGGATCACAAGCGTCGTTTATAACAACTAGCACCTCTCGAGGCATCGTCACAATTTGCATAAAGCCTAGACTACAAAATCAGTCTGAGGAAATGATTGTAAACGCTCTAGTAATTCCGAAAATAGCAGCTAAACTGCTTGAATTGACGAACCTTGACGACGTGAAGTGGTTATCTACTGTGCAGCTTGCAGATCCGAGGTGCTATCAGACCAGAAGCCTCGACATATTGCTGGGGGCAGATGTATTCTTTGACATCTTAGAAGACGGCCGGATCAAATCGCCCAATAGTAAACTGGTCGCACAAAACACAAAATTTAGGTAGATAATTGGGGGAAGTGCAGTCACCAAAGCCCACGAGATCAAAACGTACTGCACTCTCTTCGACGTAACCACAACATTGCGGGGATTCTGGGAGATAGAGGATGCAAAGGACAGCAAGCAAGAGGTATTGACCACAGAAGTAGAAGCCTGTATCAAAAACTACAATGAAAGTACAACGCGTTCCGAAGATGGATGCTTTATCACGCGATTGCCGTTTAAATCTGATATAACAAAGATTGCGACCAATTACCAGATAGCCGTTTCTTACCTAAATGCATTATACAGACGATTCAAACGCGATCCAGAACTTCATCGTCTATATAATGAGTTTCTGGATGATTACAGCAAGCTAGATCATATGAGAAAGGTTGATGGTCCGGTTGATCCCAACGCTTACTTTATGCCACATCATGGAGTTCTAAAACAGCAAAATATTACCTCGAAGCTAAGGGTAGTATTCAACACCTCATCTAAAACTGGTCAGACCCCGTCGCTCAACGATATGCTAATGATTCCAACTGTCCAATTTACTCTGTGCGCCTCTCTTCTACGTTTTCGCCTGTATGAATACGTCTTCTCCGCAGCCATCGAGAAGATGTACCGGCAGGTATCTGTGCACCTATAAACTCACGACCGTTACCTACGGAACATCATCTGCTTCCTTTGTCGCTACAAACACGTTTAATGAGTTGGCCTCCTATTTTTCGCGAGTATATCCAAAGGCCGCCAAAGCGATACAAGAAGATGTTTACGTAGATGATGTTCTCAAAGGCGCTAATACAATCGAAAAGTTGATTACGTTGAAAAGGGACATTTGTGCTATGTTGCAAAGTGGTATATTTCATTTAAGGAAATTTGTAAGCAATCATTCAGGAACTCATGATTCGTCACAGGACACAATGTTACAAAAATTGAGGCGCACTATACTAGATTAGGATGATAATCTACCAGAAGATATACTCAACGAGTGGCTCATGTTACGACGAAAAATTGAAAATTCAAACTCCATTCAGCTGAACAGATGGTGGGGCAGTACACTTGATGGAGATGAGGAACACGTATCATCCTTTAAACTGACTCCAAAATAGTGTTGGCTGGCTGTCCAGCTATCCAAGAAGATGGGCTACGTTTGTCGCCAATAGAGTAGGAAAAATCACAAGCATGTTCAAAAGAAGTTGTTGGCGTCACCTTCCTTCGCAATTCAATCCAGCGGATTGTGCGATTCGTGGAAAATATTTAAAGGAATTAAATAATCATCCGTTATGGTGGACTGGACCAAGCTTTTTAACCAAATCAGAACACTATTGGCCAGTACAGGCAAGCCTTGATGTATCCGAACACATTGAAGAGAAATCTTCAAAGGTTCCCAGCAACATAGTAACCCATGGAAAACAAAACACTACACTATCTCTTCGCAAAATGTTCGAGCTATAAGAAAATAACTGCGGTATTATTTTTTGGGTTCATTGTTGATGAAAAAATTGCAACACAATTTTGTTTCACATATCGCCGAAAAAAAAATTTTGACTTTTGTAGTTTGGCGTTTTGTTGTTTAGGAGTTTTTCATAAACAAAAATATTGAAAAATTCATAAACAAAACATCAAAACACAAAATGAACATTGTACTTGACTATATCTTGAAGATAGATCAACTTGATTAACAAAATACCGAAGAAATAAATCGTCATTGACGACAAATCCTATTGGTTTACAAAAAAAACACAACGAGCGGAATGAACACAACAATGAACTCGGCTTAAGTGTTGATGAAATTAATCAGACAGAAGCCATATTATGTAGAGAAATGCAGCGCATAGAGTTTTCGTACGAGTATAAAGAGTTATTGCATCACAAGCCGTTATTCAACAGAAGTCATCTACTTCAATATGCACCCTTCCTAGATGATGACTTGGGCATGAGAGTGAATGGTCGAATTAAGAATAGTTTGGCACCATACAGCACGAAGCACCCCATCATATTGTCCCCGAAATAAGTCAACGTATCGTATCTCAAATCCACATTGTTCATTGTCATCCTGGACCTACACTGTTAATAGTCATGATTCAAGAAAGGTATTGCATTATAGGAGCACGGAATTTGATACGCCAAACATTACAAAGATGCATTGGATGCATAATACAACGTCCACGTTTGGAAAGACAAATCAAGGGAGACTTGCCAATGGAACGTGTGAAACTATCTAACTACTAACTAAAAGGATCCAGTCCGCAGACCAAAGCATATTTGTGTGTTTTTGTCTGTATGGCAACTCGAGCCATTCACTTGGAACTATGCCTGCAACTAACCACCAACGCCTTTCTGGCGGCATTGAAACGCTTTGTTGGCACACGTGGATTGTGTCACACCATCTTCTATGACAATGGGAGGACCAATTTCGTTGGCCCTGCCAATTTTCTGAAGGAAATGCAAAATTTCTTTGAAATTAATCAAAATACAATCACCAATAATTTGATGGACAAATCGGCTGATGTCACAATTTTGGTGAATGCGAACACAAATATGTAATAGATTTATAGATACAGTGGCGAGAAAAACTGAGTACATAATTGAAACATTGTCTTTAACCTCTAGTTTTATTTTTATTGATAAACATAATTAATTTTTTTTATAATATGATTAAGTATACCTTAACTAACTACATTACAAAATAAATAATAAAAAATTCATGTTTAACTTTAAAAAATAATATAATAATCCTTTGAAGCATCATTTATTCAGTTTTGCACGTTTACCTTTCCGAAAATTATTGTTGCTTTTACTTAATAAAATCAATATTTTGACCAGAACCCTTTATTTTTTATGATTGCTTGTAGTCGCCTTGGAATACTTTCTACAAGATTTTGAATTATTTCATGGTCGATTTTTTCCCCATTCAGGGGATCTATTATGAAAAAAATGCGATTTCGCATTTTCATACGATATCGCATTTTGGTATTACTGGTATTATATAGAACAATATTTTCGCAAAAATGCGCCCGAAGTCGGATGCGAACGCCAGATTACAAAATGACACGGCGGATTTTTGCGAAACTATATTTGACAAATGCGAATGCTCATAAGCAGTCGAATATCGCATATTTATCGTTCATTCAAGTTAAATTTCTATTTTTTTAAATAATTAATTTTTAATAGAATTTTTTTAGCTAAATAATAAAAAGCTATTATAAAAGTGGTAATAGTAAAATTTTAAGTTTTATTATCTCATAATTTAATATTGTCACATATTTCAATGTGGTTTGGACGTGTTTCGTTAAACAATTCTTTTTGATATTGACGTTGTATCACCTTCTTCATCATCTTCACAGTTTATATTTAAATATAAGGCAACACAAACCATTTAATATTTTTATTTATTAATAGAATAAATAAATGTAAACACACTGCGAATCGTTATATAGGTTATAAGAATGACAGATGTTGTAATGATATTAAAAAAAATCCCAATAAAAATTTCCCTTTGGGAAATACGATATGCGATAATTGCATTTCATAATACAAACGCAACGGGCGGATCGCATCCGCAAAATCGCAAAAAATGCGAAATGCAAACGGTTTCATAATAGGGCCCCATTTTTGTACTCAGCCACACGTCTTTTAACAATGGCCCACAAGTTTTCTATGGGGTTAATATCCGGGCTTTGAGCAGGCCATTTTAATGTGGAAAATTGTTGCTCTCCTAACCATTTTGTTACTATTTTAGCGGTGTGTTTTGGGTCCCCATCCTGTTGGAAAATGATTTCATTAATAGGATATGCACATTCGTCTACAAATTTGGGCAAATTGGTTTGTAATATTCTTTCTTCATTATCCCTGTGATCTTAACCAATGGTCCTAAGTGCCTCCATGTGAAACACCCCCAAACCATTATGCTTCCTCCCCCATGCTTTATAGTTTCTTTAACTTGATACCTTTGGAGTTTTTTTTTGCATGGTCGGTGCCAATAATAAGCTTTCCCATCAGACTGAAATCTATTAATCTTAGTCTCATCGGACCAAATCACCCGTTTCCAGTCTTCCACACTCCAATCTTTGTGTTGCTGACAAAATGTTAATCTATTCTTTCTATTTTTTTCAGATATTGCCGGTTTCTTTTTTTTTATGCCAGATATTAGCCCAATCTTTCCCAATGCTCTTCGTGCGGTCCACTCACTCACATCTTTGTTCACGCTTCTTGCAGCCTCTTTGGGCATTCTAGCCTTTCCAGCTTTCATCAAACGAAACATTAGACGAGCATCAGTATTTGACAATATTCTTGGACGACCCCCCATGTTTTTGGGACGACCACATTTCTTCTCTTTTATACTAAACACACAGTTCTTTGAGACACTTTCACCATTTGAGCAATTTTTCTGGAAGAATAGCCTTGATGGATCAAGGAAACAATGCTGTGGAAACAACTAAAAACCACTTAAGTCAACTTACGTCTAAGTTGACTTAAGTGGTTTTTAGTTGTTTCCACAGAATGTTGTCTTCCAAATTCACACTAATTTTCCGCATTTTCAATTACTGGAGAAAAATTTTCTTTTTTTTATTGTAAGAAAACACAATTAATATTGCCTTTACATTTACTACTACTCAACAAATAACTAAAAACTATTATGCGTTTAGATCGCATAAAACGGTACTTTTGCGTTTCAATAAAAATAAAATTCGTTGTACGTGCAAAACTTAGTAAATGTTGATTAAAATGATTACTATGTTATTTTTTAACGCTGAACATGGATTTTTTATTATTTATTTTGTAATGTAGTTAGTTAAAGGGCCAACCATAAAAAAAATTATAAAATTAAAACAAATTAAAAATTTTGACGACACTAATTTTTAATGACATTCCAGCCATACTAGACGTAGCGAGTATGCCGTAAATATTGTAGAATATTGAATGACAACTATTTGTTATAGTGACAGCTGTTTATTGTTTGTTGTTTTTTTAGGTAGCACGATACAAATTTTAATTTTTTTTTTACATTTGAACGCAAAATTTCGCTCCAATAATTTTCATTAAGTGACAATTCATATTTAACGAAGCTTCGTTAAATTTTTTAATTTAAATTAATTTTTCCATGGGCGAAAGCACAGAAACGGCATTTAACGCAAACATAATATTTTTAAAGTTACGTTTATAATTTTTTTTAATTTTTGTATGGTTACCCCTTAAGGTATACTTAATCATAATATAAAAAAAAATAATTAATTATGTTTATCAATAAAAATAAAACTAGAGGTTAACGACAATGTTTCAATTATGTACTCAGTTTTGCTCGCCACTGTATATTTATTTTTAATATTACTTTTCGATATATTGGGGGCACAAATAAGTTTTGAGGTTTTTTCTATAACTTCGAAGCTGTAGTCAGAGAAATTAGTCAAATGTATGTTATTCAAAGTATTGTCCATCGTTAGCTACAACTTTTTCCCATCTTTTCCTAGGCGATGAGTCATCGACCTGAAGCAGTGGTAGTTGAAAATAGTAATGTCTGGTGAATACGGTATGTGCGGTAGGACATCCCATTGAAGCGGCTCCAACTATAATTTTTTCCACCAATAAATGTATTATTTAAGAACGAATCGGCAATGGCATAGTGCTACGAATTTGATGTGATTGATTTAAACTAATAGTAACATTTCAGGACTTTCAGCCCTTGACATTCTTTAAATTTAATTTAAATTTCGGTCGTTAGGAAGAATTTAAATGTTATTAATCTTTTCTTAGGTGGTTGATATTAATAATTAATTAAATTATAACGACCGCAATTTCGTACATTAGTACTGTATCGTAAGATCATTAGGTACAGGGTCGTCTCGTCGAAATAAACAGCACTTTTCTATGCTTTCATCTATATCGGAATCTTGGTCGTTTCTTTGTCTTGCAGTCTAATCATTCAATCAGTAACTCTGGAAAAACATTTACAAAATTGTAAAAATATGTTTTCAAACTCACTTTGTGATTAGCTTAAGTGTTTATTGTTAAATTATTATTGGAGAGGCCTCATTTTGAAGCAATGTTGTACACTACCTTCCCATAAGGGAGCAGAAAGATCATCCATCGGGATTCCATCCGAAACATCGAAACATATAAGAGATGCTAGTTAGAAGTTGATACGATCATTTAACAGGCCAATAACGCGCATCATGCGGAAGATTAAAACATTTCAATATAGACAGGGAAAGGAATAATTTTTATTTAGTTATATTTAAAGTGTTGCAATTTAAATATGTATATATATTCTATTTAGCTTCAATTTAATAGAGACATGCAATTTTATTAATCGTGCAAAAAATACAAAAAACTTTCGAGCGGAAATTTAATAATCTGTCGTGCTGACCACAAGTTCTAATTACATTACTATTATTAATACATGTTGGTTATGTTACAACGATCGCGTTTTATTATGTACAATCCCAATATTTACATAATATTGTTAATATGTACATGGTCAGTAAATATATATCCATGCATGGTATGCAGATTGTAATTGTGTAATAAAAATTTGTTTTTCAAGTTGCCCAAATTGAAAACTTTCAGAATGACACTCGTAACCACATGTGCAAAAAATTACATCCAAATTTACATTTAAATCTACTTACACAATTTTAATTAAAGTAAAATGGGTAACTAAACGCAAGTCATTCATTAATATACAAATAAGGCACACCTACTACATAAAATGCCTGTGGCATGTTTATAAAGAGAAGGCGAGTCATTTAATGTGGGGTAAGGGCATGTGTACAGTAAATTTGTTTGAAGTACATATGTGAATATGACCAATTTTGGTTTAGGTATGTACCGTAGCAAATTAGATTAACTTTCCAAACTTTGAGATTGATTGGGAATTTCAGTTATTATTTTAACAAAGTAAAATTGCTGTTTTCTGATTTTTTGGTAAATAATTGTTTAATTTTTCAATTTATCTTATGCTGTCATGCTACTCCTGAATCATCTGTTCAGCCGTTGTCCATGAAGCGCAAATTTACATTATTGCTAACATTCAAAATAGTAAATCTTATGAAGCAGCGCAACTAGTCCGTTTGTAGTTTTCTCAAAAAAATATTCAAATTTTCACTAGTTAGAAATCTATTACGGTTCTAAACTAGTTGCATTCCAGTTAGCCACATTCCAAAACTATTCCAAAAATCATTTTAAAACTCCAATTCTATAACTACACCAAAAATCACCATTTCATTACGATCGATTAAGAAATGGTTTATTACTGTTCTGATTGGCCATATTCCAGAACTTTTTCCAAGAAATATTTTATTATCCGATTTTCCATTTATCGAACAAATTGTTGCATAAACATATTTTAAGAAATCGTCTAGTATTGTTCTGCTTGGCCATACTGCAAAACTTTTCAAAAAAATATTTTAGAATCTGGCAACAAATATACTGGATCTGGCAACAATTCTAACTTATCTTGCAATTTTCCCATTGCATTACATTGCATTGATAAAACATTTTTTTGCCGAAAAAAGCCAAAACGGCTTTTGCATTCCAGAAAACTGAGGCCATAATCTTTCTTGTTTACTTTCTTCAGTGCGTTTCCACTGGCTTCTATCTTTGACTGTTCTTTTAATTGTGATGAATAATATTGAATCCATATTTCGTCCACAGTTATAAATCGACGGTCGAAATCAGTCCATAACAACCGTAAATATTTAGAGTCTAAGTACCCGGAATAACAAGTTTATCCACTGTACAAGAATATAAAAAATTTTTCACTCAATGAAAATATAAAAAATCACTCAATCGATTTCGATTTGTTACTACATAGTCATAAATGAAGGGGTCAACCTGTAAGTTATTAGTTGCGATTTTCATTTTCTGGTGATAAGTGGCATTTGGTACCTCATTAAAAATAAGAGTTTTCAAGAAAACATTTTGTTGTAGGGGGAGAAAATGGCCCCAAAAGACCTGGAAAAACGATTTTCCGCGAATATCTCCCAAAATGCGGCAGTTAGAGATTTTTTGTTCAGATAAACATTGAAGATCAGTTAATTCTTTATAAAAATGGTCCTGATGACTTTTTCCAAAAAATTGACCCAAGCGCACTTAGAACATTGAGTTTCTGTGTTGTATTCCGGAGAGCACAGTCCGTGCATTTACACATAAGAGGGCGGACAAATTGTTCAATAACTTTGTTAATTATGCATATTTTCTCATGATTCAAAGTTCCATATTGGAAGCCATATTGGAAAAACGGGTCAAAGTTTTTGCTCCCGCGCAATTTTGGTCTCACCAGGAATTTGTTCCTATTTTTTTTTTGTATTGCACTAATTTGTTCCAAATTTTCTTGATTATGGGTCCTCAGAAGGTCCTTTGTCATCTGTGAAATTTGTATAATCTAATTGTTTTCCATTTTCATTAAAACTTAGTTTGTTGAATCCTAATTTTTTGCTGTTTTTGGAGCGCGGGGAAATCTTGTAAACAACCACCAATTAAAAATTCATATATGATCGGATTGGTCTATATGACATATCATTTGAAAGCTGAGAACGTCTACTTTTCGGCTGTGCAATTATTCTGTTTTCACAAAATCGGCCATTTTCCAATAAATTTGGAAAACGCGTGCTCAAGGAAAAAGCGCACTTTTTCTTTTCGTGGCTTTTTTCTCCCGGCTTTTGATTTCTGACGTTTTGACACCTTGAAAAGGTGGAATTCTCACCTTTCCATCAATGTATATAAAGTAATTTCATTGATACGTGGGAAAAAACCAGAGTCCTAAACGTGTTGCTATAATTTCATTACTTTCATTTCTTCCGTCGTTCGTCGCGTGTGTGCTCTATTTATTATTGTTCCTACTTAGTCCAGTAAATGAAGGAGGAAACAAAGGCCAACCTGTAAGTTATTAGTTGCAGTTTTCATTTTCTGGTGATAAATGCCATTTGGTACCTACCGAGTTTTCAAGAAAACATTTTGTTGTAGGGGGAGAAAACGGCCCCAAAAGACCTGGAAAATCGGTTTTCGGCGAACATCTCCCAAAATTTAGCAGTTAGAGATTTTTTGTTCAGATAAGAATTGAAGATCAGTTACTTTTCTACAAAAATGGTTCTTATGATTTTTTTCGCAACATTAATATTTTTAATATTAAAAATTTCCAGGGTACCCTGGACGGGAAAGGAATTATTTGTTGAAATTTTCGGCAGAAATGTAAAACATTTAAGAGATAATTATTCCAGGGAAGTCACAGTGGTTTTCGATGGCTATGAATTCATTCGCGATAGTATAAAAGGGTCAGAACGTTTGGGACGTGCAAACAACATGTCATGCCCTGACATAAGGTTCGAGCCTAACATGGTTTTACCATTTCCAAAGGAAACGTTTTTGTCCAATAATAACAATAAAATTCGCTTTATTCAGTATTTGAAGGGTGTTCTGGGAGAGAATTGCATTTCCGTTATACAAGCAGTAGACGATGCAGACTCGTTGATCGTACATACGGCGTTGCAGAAATATGCTGTCAACGGCCCGCCAGATTTAGTAGTGGTAGAAGATATTGACATCCTTGTACTGATAACAGTCCTGACAATATTTTATTTCTCCATGCGATTTCGGAAAGCGATACAACTTCCGCTTTTTTCGGGAAAGGAAAAACGTCAATAGTCGACAAATTAGAGGGAAAGGTTACGAAGAACAGAGATACGGGACTGGAAGCGGTCATTGAAAGTTTTAAAACCATAATCTTTCAAACGAGACCGTATTTCAGGACGGGCAAACTGCTATTGCGTCGATGTACAGTGATGATGATACACAAATCCTGACAAAAATTAGATACGAGATCTTCAAGCGATTCACCAGAGACAGAAACAGAAAACAAACCGCGCTCAAACTAGCAACCTTGCCACTCACACCTGAAGCTGCAAGGCAACACCTTTATCGGGTATATGTGCAAGTCCAGTAGTGGCTCGGAAACGAACTATCACCAGAAAAATGGGGATGGAAACGTGTAGGGAGTATAATCATGCCGGTCCAAACCACTAAAGCGACTCACCACTAAAGGAACTCTTAAAGATGGCATTTTGTCAATGTAAGAAAGAATGTAAGGGAACATGTTCATGCAAGAAAGCAGGGTTACCACGCTCATCTATTTGTGGTTCATGTGAGTCCCATCAATGTTCGAATTATAAAGTCAGCCAAGATACGTTATCCGAAGAGGTAGAACTAGAGGAAACTAGAGAAAACCAGAAGTAGTTGTTGGCGAGGGCGACGTTGATGACCAAGAATTATTATTGGAGTCTAGTGATGGGGACTGGTGATTAACAGATTTATGTCATAATTTCAATGTATTTTTATATATTTTTATATAATAAATGAAATTTAAAGAAACTGTATAACTCGTTCTTCCAAAAACCTCAATCCGGATGGTTGCAAAAAAATTTGCAAAAATTTGCCGAGAATCTGCAAGAAATTGTTGTTGAGTATTATGGGTATTCTTCACTCTTTAGAGATTATAGTTTTCGTTAGGAAAACCTCATTGGACAATAGTGTGTCATATGGGCAAAACTGATTTTCGCTAGTTTTTCGCCATTTGGTGGGGTTCATCCTACTGTAATTAATCTTATGGTCTGCTTTCCTAATAGGTATAACTTGAGCCTTCATCTCCGAGAAAAGCAAAACGCTCAGGAACATAAAAATTCTTGAAAATTACATGGTTTTCGGCATTTTAGTGGATGGATTGTAGTCGCGCCATCTACAATTGGTTTCCACAGTCCAAAACATTGAAAATAATGTATTTGTAACACGCCCCATCTCAAATTTTGTAAAAAACTTGCATATTTCATGAGTCTCAAAATTTTGGATTTTTCAACCCGACTTTTTGCAAAAAATATTAATGTTGCGAAAAAAAATCATCAGGACCATTCTTGTAGAAAATTAACTGATCTTCAATTTTAATCTGAACAAAAAATCTCTAACTTCTAAATTTTGGGAGATATTCGCCGAAAACCGATTTTCCGGGTCTTTTGAGGCCATTTTCTCTCTCTACAACAAAATGTTTTCTTAAAAACTCGGTCTTATTTTTAATGAGGTACCAAATGCCGCTTATCACCAGAAAATGAAAATTGCAACTAATAACTTACAGGTTGGCCTTTTTTTCCTCCTTCATTTACTGGACTATACATTAGTCGAGTTGTGGTTGTACGAAATAATATCTGTGGCAATTTAAGAAAATCACTTACAGTAGCAACAAGAGCGTGTACGGCAAAAAACTAAGTAAAAATAAAACTACGATTTTTTTTTGTTTTTATTATGAAAGTTTTTTATATTTTTTAGGGCGCTATCAACTAATACATAGTAGTCATCATTACTGTTAATAATTGCCTAGCTCCTTTTGTCCATACTATCAACCAATTTTTCTGCATACTGTGGTGACAAATTTGTCCATATCTTCCGGCCAACTCAGGCTAGACCGTTGAAATTTTTTATGTGGTACATTTTCAGAGGGGCTATTATGAAATTTTTCGATTTCGATTTTTTTGGATATCGAGAAAATTTGCACTATTATGAAACTAAAAAAAACATTGAAGCGATTTTTTCCGAATGCACTATACGATGACCGAATTAGTAGACGAATTTTGTATTCGATCGTTCGAATTTTTCCAAAGATGTTAATCATTTGTTTGTGTGAAAAATGTATTTAAAATTATTTATAAAATTATAAGGTTAACTACAGGGTGTTTGGCGCGTGGACCGACAATTATTTTTGGCAGATAGGAGGTGGGTCATTTTCTAAATTCAAATTCATTTTTTTGCTTTCATCCCACAGAACTAATGTCCTTAGTGCCACGGTAACTGATGCATGATATTTTTAAGTTTTTTTCAATTACCCAAAATCTCGTCTTTTTGGTTATAACTGTTTTGTTTGTAGTCGTAAAGGCACAGCTTGTTGTATTCTACAATGTGATTTTATTCTTAATAAATCGTCGTTTCTAAATATAACGTTGTATTATATACATTGGCGTCACATCATCTTCAGAGTTTTCATCAATTGAATGGGCAGAAAACCGATACTGCCCATATTTAATTTTTAATGAATTGTTGAAATGTTTCACACAAATGAAAGAAACTATTTTTTATTTTAATTACCATTTTTATTTTATTTTAATCACACACTATAACGTAAAAACGAAATAACAAAATTCCTATCAAAACTCTTTTCTATTTTTCCCGACTTATCCAATTTTCTCAATATTGAAAAAATTCGACACCGAAAAATTTCATAATAGCCCCCAGCTTAATTTTCATGAGTGGCCAAAAATTTTGATCGGATTGGAATTGGGTGACTGACGTGGGCAATTCAATGTTTTGATACTCTTTTTGAGTTTAAATTTCGAACAGAGTATGCTGTGGTGTTTTGGATCGTTGTCCTCTTGCAAGATCTAATTAGAGTTCCCCGCTCTAAACTATTTAAGGACAGATGGTCTCGTGAATAAATTTAATTCATAAAAAATCCGTTTAGGTTCCGTGTGGAAACGATTAATTTACCAAAACCTTGCTTGGTGAAGTATCTCCATACATGGAGCTAGGGTGGGTGCTTCACAGTTGGGACAATCCTTTTTTTACTTAGTTGGCCAAACACGCCGTTTAACATTAAAACCCCTAAAGGATGATTTATCGGGAAACATAATATTCGTAAAATCATTGTTTTTATGTTCATTCGCCTACTGTAGTCGCTTTTCCATGTATTTTTGTGTTACCATTGGTTTGGCCAAAGTATTTCCATATGCGTAGCCATGTTCCATAATTCTATTTCTATTTTTGTTTTTTGTTGTTTTTGGTATAATAATATTTTTTTCGCCAAATTTTCTACAGCTGCATTCAGTGTAAACGAAGAATTTTCAGCAAATAACTGTATGATGGCCTCATCCTCCTTTTTTGTAGTGGTTTGGATTTTGCCTCTATCTGACAAATCGTCAACATTTTTATACATTGAATAATATGTAATCCTCTTATATATTTTGCTGCACTTGCAGCCGATATTTTTGGTCCTTTCGGATCTGAACTTAAAAACACCGCTTCAAATCGTTTTTTATAAATCGCACTCATTTCTTTCGTGTTTGTTATCCGCTAAACAGTTGCAGTTAAACTAATGTTTGTTTTAGAGCGCCCAAGAGGAATCAATAGAAAACCGATGTAACCCCGCCCATATTTCTTCCTATAGTTTTAAGTACAGTTATGCCGTACACGCTCTTGTTGAACGAACTGTAAGTCGAGATAAGTGCTCATGTTGAACTATACTCTAATCGATAGTATTTCCCATTTTTTCTTTCCCTTCAATTTTTACATCAAAATCCGACTATTTTTAACCGAGGTATAAGCAAAAACATAACCACTTATGTTTGTTATAGGTGTTTGGTATTTATTGACAACCACTTAAATGATTCTTTTTGATATTGTAGCATGAAATAAATGATATTTAAAACAATATTTTTATTTGTAAAAACAGAAATAAATTTAGAATAAACACTTATCTTATCTTATGCGAATTAAAAACTATAGAAATTTTCGGTGAACCCGGAGCATGTAACAAGTGCTTGGAGGTGTCAATAAACGCAGTATAAAAACTCTGATACCATGGATCCAAAAATAGTTTAGTTATGTCCCATAATTTTGTCATAAAATAATTTAAAATTTAAATTTGGTCCCCTGGAAAGTAACTAAAAAATAGATAAGTGGGTTTGTAGAATTGCCACAGATATAATATGCGCCAAAAGACACTAACCGAAAAAGTTTTTGTTTTATAAAAGTAACCAACAGGTTTTGATCCACAAATGAAATATCAAAATTACCGAAAAGCAGATATTAATATATCTTCATCTTTATTTAAATAGAAATCAACCATCAATCTAAGCGGTCAGTAATCTAATATCGAGTATTTCCCCCACGAGCTTCGATCACATCTAGCATTGTTTTTGGCATACTGTGCACCAGGTTTACAATGTATTCCAGAGATATCATTTCTCATTCTTCCTGCAGAGCTGATTGAAGACGGTCTAAGATTTCTGGAACGAGTTCCCCTTGCCTTAAACGATGCCTTAGCATATCCCACGCGTGCTCAATGGGATTAAGGTCAGGGATCAATCCCATCTCATCCAAATAATTATTGACAACGTTTGAAACGTGGGGTCTGGCGTTGTCATGCATTAATAATTCAAGAGTCTGGAATTTTTTGACGAGCAGTATAAATCTAAAAAATGTTGGCGTATATTTTGTAGAACTTTACTATTACATGTTAAAATTATAATTTTATATCCATAGAGCTTCAATCTCCATAATTCGACATGCCATAAAACTCATGTACCTGCAAGAGTATTCACTTTATTGCAATTATTTCATACAATATTTTGTAACGATATATCAAGGCATTGCCCTTTGTAATCCGGTTAAAAACAAACCAATTTGAGGTGTAGTGCCAATTTGAGCAGTCAATGTTATATCAAAGATGTACAGATTACAGTCGTGCACTCTCTGTCCGAAAATTAAAACATCAGGTGGCTTATCCAACATTATTGATGAGTTTTAATCTTCTGATTTGCTTTACCTGTAAATAAAAAGAAAAATAACAATTAGCATTTCTACAACTTTGTGAAAAATTAAAATTTTCGTTCTATTCAAAGCAACAAAATAGTATAAATCGTTTATAGTAAAACAATGGTAGTTTCGTGAATTAAATGTTAGATAATGCTACTGGCAAGGCGTGAATTTTTTATTTTTTTTTATAATGCCCATACTTCCTTCTATTCTAAAAATGTTACTAAAATTTTGTTTATTAGCAATAGACAATATTGTCACTCTATGGAAAGACGACATCGATATTATCTTTATTTTTGGGATTGGGGTATGTTTATTTAACGTTTTACAATTTGGGATAACCAAACGTTTTTATTTTTTATTTTCGACAAAACAAAGCAAGTGAACGAAGAAATGATTAATTGAAATAAAATATTTTTATTACAAACGCGCCACATAAATTAATGCCAGACAAATCATATACGTTTCATGCCTGAAATGTCACATATGGTTAGTTTATGACTTCTCATATAAGATGACAATTTAGTACGCGACTCTAGTGTAATCGTATACGACGTCCAATCATAAAAATGTAAAGTTTCTGCACTGATTGCCGAACTATTTGTGCATAAGTAACGTTTTCATTTACTCGCTCTCTATGTATGTTAAAATTAGTAGTTGGCGATTTAGGCTCCGTGGTATTTTTATAGATAGTACATTTCTTGGTGTATCTGGTTTGCGTAGTTTATCTCTCACTTTTTGTAGTTCTACTGATAATTCACATCTTCTGTAGTTAGCTGGATGCTGGCCATTACAGTTGATACAATTCGGTGTTATATTTCGGGGAACTATGCAGTCGTTCCCTGCGTGTTTTCCTGCACATTTAACACATCTTGCTTCACGATGGCAGTACTTTTGTGTATGATTATAATCTTGGCAGTTTTTGCATTGAGGTATTAGTCGAGTGACCTTTCTCGGTGTTTCTACTTTAACTCTGAGGTTGAGGATAGCCTTAATATTATAAATATTTTCCATTTTTTCTTGGTTGTCGAAAGTTAGCATGAATAGTGGGAGACCTCTTCTCATGATTTCAACATTTCCCTCCCTGTTTTCTCGTCTCTCTTTTCTGATGATGTTGACTGCATCGATTAGTTTCAGGCCTTTGTTTTGCAGATCCTCAATAATTTCATCTTTTGAACAAGTTGGATGAAGACCTCTTGCCATTACTTTGATTGGCTAGAGCTTTATAATCTTCAGGCTCTATTGTGTTTATTTTCCAAATATTACTACTGAGCGATATTACCTTGTAGTCATGGTTAACAATGATTGCAGAATTAGGCGCATATTACATGCTACTTATAGTTATGGACTAATTTCCTGCAACTCGAAAATATATGATGATTAGATGACCCTTTATGATTAAATAGCAACACAAATCGCCTGCGTACCAAAGTCGTAAATGGAAAATGCACACACATCAAAATACTTCCCCATTGTTTTCAACTCATAATACATAAACATTAGAAAAGTCAAACTGTGATATCCTGTAAAATATGTTTTCCCTTTAGTATAAAATTAATAAACCTTAAAATGAGTCAGCCCCACCTTCAGCACGCAAACAACCAATTCGTCATCGTAAAATACAAATAACACTTACACAATACACAAACGGTTTTTTGTGTCTTGATGTTCAATTTATTGGGTATACGTTATAAAATATGTTTTTGTTCGGAATTCTAGTCTAAGCTATGCGTGATCAACAGTTTAAAAAGGGTTCAAATATGTATGTGCATATACATATTATGAGTAGAATAGTGTCCGACTTGTAAAACACCATGGTCGTTTCGCTGTTGAAAGTTTGTGGGTTTGGCTGCTTATAAGCAAATAAATTTACCCTGGCCGACGGACAGATGATGTTCATAATCATAACAAACATGTTTAATTCGTATCTTATGT
The DNA here is from genome assembly GCA_947310385.1 of Nephrotoma appendiculata. Lineage (NCBI taxonomy): Eukaryota > Metazoa > Arthropoda > Insecta > Diptera > Tipulidae > Nephrotoma > Nephrotoma appendiculata. Next base: position 180,459,004 of record OX371225.1, read on the forward strand.
TTATGTAACAAACAGAACTCAATATTACAATTAATGGTCCAACGCCCTAATAAATAAGTTGAAGAAGAAAAATGTAATTTAATCGAATCTCAAAAATCGATGACTAAAAAGTTAGACGCATTATCTACAGGATGGTGTATATATGGTTGGTAGTCATGCTGGCTGCACGAACAAAATCACCATCATCAACTGTACAAGAAGACTGAACCACCGAGCACGCAAAGCAAAGAACGAATAACCATGATAATGAAAGTAGTATAATGCATGCAAAACACGTGTAATGAACTATAAAGGCAAAATAATTTGTAAGGACAAGGATTAACTAAAAATTGTTGTTCAACCGCAGGCAGCAGATGCACGACAATTTGACAGTTGTAGGTAAAATGTGGGTAGACCGTCATTTTTAAACGTATTGGACTAGAAAACGAATTCAGGTTCAGAAGTAAGAGCAAATACCATAATATATTGGTAAAGAGAAGGACATGGACTGTAGTATTTCATCTTCATTTGAGAAAATGGGCCTATCAAATCATTCGTGAGATAAACAGTTGTGGCACTGCAATTTTTGCTAGACTACGATATTATTGGATTTATTAAATACAACTCTTTGTTTTATTTTATTTTAGAAAATTAATTAGGAATCATAAGTAAAAAATGTTTTATTTTAAAAAATGTTTCCACTTACTCATATTAAAATCACAAAACGTACACAATTCATTATATGACTTAGGTATCAGATTCAAGCGTTCGTCGTTTCCTGAATTAATCGGAATTCAGTTTTCAAAAAGAAGTGAAATCTTAAACTCCTTACCAGGACATATAGCATAAGGACCATTAATAAGAATGAACTTTGGATATTGCCATTTAGAAGATCGGAAATGAAAATAGCACGAGCATGCTAACGACGAATTGCAGGTGGCTCAACTTTATTATTTTGCGTCTATCGTAAGCAGACCGATTTCTAACGTTCTCCCAGCGTGCCTTACGATGGTTGGAAAACGGTGAGATTGTTGGGCTGCACCCACATTCGTAAAACATTTTTTCTTTTTTGTGATTTGTAATTTTTATGTCACCGACCAAACGGTACAATGGTTAAAGTTTTCCCGATCCAAACGGGAGGTACCGGGTTCGAATCCCATCCCGATCAGATATGTTTACTATCGGTGATGAAAATAACATTGACGAAGCGAGGTTGAATTATTTTACAACATGTTACTTGCCAACAAGGATGTTGAATTTATAAATTGAGAGTTATTCGTCTTCAATTAGTAGTGCACACAATGTTGTCAAGGTGTAGCAAAATTTTAGACGGTGGTGAAATTTTATATGGGAAACATAAATAGTTTTACCGATTTTGTTGCGCTCTCTGCATGAGCTTGAATCAGGGCAGGGATGACAAATAACCTAAATTCAAAGATCTGTAGTTGAGGAACCAGCACCGAGCTACCTGATGGCCAAACTATATCTGGCAAATGAAATGGTCCAATAATCAGACTTGGTCATAAAACTAATGAGAAAATTCTCGATCAAGATTCCCGAATAAGATAAAGTTGAGAACATTATACCCTCCATTCCCGTCCTGCATACGGTACATCGACGGATCAAAAACAAATACGGTACTCAATGGGATTATAATGCCGTCAAAGCAGTACTCAAGTTGAACCAGTGTTGCGAAACGTTACCTTTAACGGAACCAAATACCGGTATACCGGACTTTTTTCAGGTAACGTTAAAAATACCCATATCCAGATTTTTAGACCGTGTTTACCTGTATTTTTACCCGGATTCGCTCGAAACGCGATATTTCAAAACGCGATATTTCGAAACGAGATATGACAAAACGAGATATGGTACAAAACGCGATATTTCAAAATGCGATATGGTACAAAACGCGATATGGTACAAAACGAGATATTTCAAAACGCGATATTTCAAAATGCGATATGGTACAAAACGCGATATGGTACAAAACGCGATATTTCAAAACGCGATATTTTAGCTACTCGTTTTTTGACGATATAGGGACCATTCCAATATTCAGATATAGTCTTGGACCCTCAGTTGGTTATACCCGTTATTCATAGAATTTTAGAAATATGTATTTGAACACAAATAATAAATTTATTACAGCGGAAAGAATCCCGCGCCGAACAGGAGGCAGTCCAAGGGTAGATATCATCGCCTGCTATCGTGCCAGGGTATTGATGTAAACCATACTTGAATATGACAGTTAACTTGGGGGGGGGGGGGGGGTGATATCAAGTTAAAAGGAACGGATCTCTTTAGCAATTCGGCATTATTCATGAAACCATTTCTAATCTTTCGACTAATAACACTGTGCTAGTTGAAAAATGTGACAAGCTGGGCACCCGGGGGGTAAACCTAATTCGACTATGCTGAATTCATTGGTGCTAGTCCCATTTCAAAGTTAGTCCCCATTTTTGAGATATAGCTTTCGACATATTTTGCCTCTGAGACAAATATTTGTCAAAATATACACTCATATTCACGTTGACAGCTCCTGAACCATTAAGATTTTCGTTATGCTTTCTTCAGCAAAGTTGTTGCGCAAGCCAAGACCAACAACTTTGCTGAACATATCAAGGCCGAAAAACGACATCTACAATCACATTTTGGTGTTATTTTATTTTTTGAAACGCAAAAAAATTAAATAACACAAAAATGTGATTGTAGATGTCGTTTTTCGGTCTTGATATTGTTACGATTTTGCCTTGTCAATCAAGGTTCGAATCACTGGATTGTGAATAAATACACTGCTTCAAATTTGAACTCACAAAATTTATTTACACAACACAATTTATTATACAACACAAAATTCACAATTAATTATTATAATTATAACACACTTTTTAATTATCACTTTAATAATCGCTTTAATAATCACTTTAATAATCTTTCTATTTAACCTTCACTGTATCACGTTTAAAATAATACTCAGCATTCCACGTTAACGCGCGCCTTTATATACCAAAATATTTGTTTCTAGAATAATCCTAAATGCGCAGCAAATATGTTAGTATAGAAATGACGCCTAAATGTTGTTTATAAATTATAAATGTAATTGAACAATTAATGAAATTAACTTATTCTATTCTATTCTAGGTGTCACCGTAACAATATGTTCAGCAAAGTTGTTGGTCTTGACTTGCGCAACAACTTTGCTGAAGAAAGCATAACGAAAATCTTAATGGTTCAGGAGCTATCAACGTGAATATGAGTGTATATTTTGACAAATATTTGTCTCGACGAAAAACATGTTTTTTATCATTTTTTGTCCATTTATTGAATTTAAATTGATCGAATAAACACCTCATCGACAAATATAGATACAATAGAAACTATTTAACAAAAAATTAGATTGATTCAGTTGATTTTATTGTGATTTTTCTCAATTTTTTCCTAAATAATTTACATTTTTCTTAACTTTTAATTTTAATTTTCTGATTTGTTCGTGTCGTCTTCGGGTTCTTCTTCCTCTTGCAAATTCCAACAAATGTCACCCATCTACCTTTTTGCCGCTGTACCAATGTTCGAGCCTTGCCGTCACTTGGTGAAAACGCTCGCCGTGCTCATCGGATTCGGCTGGTGATTGTTCGGCGAACTTTTCCACATGACAATGCAAAAAATGTATTTTCAGTGACATTCTAACGTTTATATTATGAAAAGCTGTCAGCATATTTTCAATATATCTGCGCCAATCATCGGCTCGGTTAATTCCGAGAACATTCTTAATAACTTCTTTTACACATTTCCATGCCACAACCTCTCGTTCACTAAGAGCATTTTCAAATGCATCATCTTTCATCAGACAACGAATATCTGGTCCATTAAGTATTCTTGTAATAAAAAATAAGATGTGAGATGAAATTTCATTTGATCGAAACTTAGATTCGGGTAGATTTAAACACCAACCTTCTTTTATTTTCATTCCACTCAACCGTGGAAAAATGCGACGCAATTCGACGAACGCATTTCCATCTGGATTCAGCGCTTTTATAAAATTTTTAACTACTCCAAGCTTGATATGAAGTGGTGGTAGCAATATTTTTTTAATTGGCACAAGTGGAGCCTCAACGATGCTGTCGTATCGCAATCTAATGTTCTCACGTAAAGCCCAGTTCCGTTCGTTGTATTGGTCGCCTTTAAAACGAGTATCCCATAAGCACATAAATCACATGTTTTTAGTGTAACCCAATTGCATGCCACTTAAAAGAGCTATCACTTTTAAATCTGCACAAACTTTCCATTGATGGTCATTGTATTTAATCAAATCGATGATTTTTTTCATTGATGCATAGGTTTCCTTTGTGTTTGTGCTGAGTGCAATTGGAATGGAATTCTTTGAGTTGGTAACATGAAGGAGAACTGCCTTCAAGCTGCTTTTAGAGGAATCGATGAACAATCGCCAATCTTCAGGATTATATGCATTGTGCATTGTGGATACCAAACCTCGGATATCAGTGCAAAAAGCGAGTGAATTATTCTCAATTGATTTGAAAAAATTCGTAAAATGACGATGACGATTTATTGCTCCATATATCAGAACATTTGGAGCCAAAATGTTCACTTGTTTTAAATCCTTTGACAAAATAATGGCTTGCCGCTGAGATAGTTTCAGGCGTCGTACCATAATATCCAAACGACTTTGCGAGATTTCAATGTGATTGCATGGCGCAGTGACATTTGATGGTTGATATATTGATGCAGATGTTTCTCCGGTTTCACCTGATTCAAATGTTGTTGGTAAATAAGCCTCGGTTGGGTTTGATCTTTCCGGAACAGGCATTTCATCTGAATGCGGCAGCGGTAGATGTGTATTTCTCGTTGCAGTGTATGTCAAAGAACCACTTTTGTTTCTGTTTGTACCGAGAATATAATTCATGCACCCATAACATTGAACTGCATCATGTCCTTGTGGATCGATCCATATCATCGGTACACCAAATGGCATTGCGGCTCCAGTGTTTTGCCATCTATGCAGATGGAAAATGCATGTTGTACAAACAAAAGACGGCGTCCACTTTACACCACTAATAACAGTTTGTGAAAAGTATAGTCGATATAAATCAGCGGTTTCATCACTTATTTTGCGGCTATTGCTCATAATTGTAAATTTTCCACACACATAACAAAAGCACTTGAGTTTATAACACCTATCCATATTATTTATTTCACCAGATTCACAATACGATTTTCACTTTATTTTTTGTATTCTTTTGTCACTTTATATATTAAGATGAATAACTTTTTATTTTTAATTTTATATTACAGTTTTTAGTTCTTACTGCTTGTGCCAATTTTTTAACTTTTTTAGAAATATCAATTTCGAGAATAATCTCTTCTTCGGTTTATTTTCTGCTACTGTTACATAATCTATTTTGAAGCTCTTTATACACTGTAGCTAGGCGCTGCTGTTTGGTACCTGCTTTGTTTTTAAGTTATGGAGGTCGTAAATTTTATTGGGGTTTTGTGTTGATTTTGTCGCGAAGTAAATTGTGGGTGTTTTTGTTTTTGTATATTTTCAGGGTGTGAATTTTGGCCGTAATTCGTATACGTGCAGAATACAAATGTCTCATGACTCATGAGTCAAATTGGGACACCTGTCTAATTTCAATTCTTTTTTGATTCTGTGCAAAATGGTTACATTTTTATTGAATTTAGTGTATGGTTTTCAGTTTTTATGTGTTGTTTGAAACTTGATTTTATGTACTTGTGATGTGTTCTTTGTATCTTATCTGAGATGAGTGTCTTGTTTGGCCTAAGTATGCCGAATTCCAGTTGTATTTAGCCTTACCTGTGCACTTATGTTTCTCGAAACGGCAAGGTGGAGCCGGAGTCTTCTGTGAGAAGCTTTTGCCAAAACTGACAAGACCCTGCCTTTTTGGGGAACATGCGAGAAGGCTGGGTCTACAGACGAATGATTTTGTAGAAGTTGCATGGACGAAAAGGAAGAAGAGACTTTAGATAACTTCCTATGCTCGTGTCCGGCACTATCATACAGAAGGCATAAGTATTTGGGCGTGTCCAGTGTGACCAGCCTTTCAGATCTCGCTGAATGTGGAGTGCGAGATATTTTGCGGTACGTACGTAGCTCCGAATGGTTTTGAACAAAGGTAAAGGGGAAATAGGTTCCTGTGGTATCACAACGGGGCACTCCTGGTCTAATTGTGCGGAAGTGCCACTCCAAGCTCACCTTGGCCTAAGTAAAACACACATATATGGAAAAATAACACAAAAATGTGAATGTAGATGTCGTTTTTCGGTCTTGATATGTTCAGCAAAGTTGTTGGTCTTGGCTTGCGCAACAACTTTGCTGAAGAAAGCTTAACGAAAATCTTAATGGTTCAGGAGCTATCAACGTGAATATGAGTGTATATTTTGACAAATATTTGTCTCAGAGGCAAAATATGTCGAAAGCGATATTTCAAAAATGGGGACTAACTTTGAAATGGGACTAGCACCAATGAATTCAGCATAGTCGAATTAGGTTTACCCCCCGGGTGCCCAGCTTGTCACGCAAAAAAAGTTTGAAATTCAAGCACAGTGAATTGGAAGATTGAGAAGACGGGAAAAATAAAGAGGACTGTGAAGATATACCACTATAGTGATCAATAAGAACTCGCTATATTCTATTGCAATTCAAATATAAGCGGAGTTATTAACGTCGACAGTCGGGCAATATATCATAGAGACTATATGGATGGGTGAAGCCAACAAGGATTCAGAAGCCAAATTTGGGGAAGTGTAACCCTAGCCACTTAAGGGGTGGTACCGTTAGTGGATGGTGCTCATACGTCTAATGAAAATAATAATGCCCAGGCTTCTGACGAACAACACTTGTTGGATTCAAAGAGAGAGAACCAGAAAATAAGCCTGGTATAGCGGAAGTAAGTGGCACTATCGGAATGAAGCTGCAACATGCTGTAAATAATAAATATTCACCTGCATTACGCCAAAGCTTGCAGCAAAATCTATGGACTGAGAGTGATAGATCATATGTTCTTCGGAAAAGAAATATAAACCTATTTCTATTTCCACAGCCAAGAGGTAGGAGACTATAAAACTAGGCTGGTATCAGTGTATATGAAGTGAATTATAGAAGCGAAAGTAAAACCGGTGCTTTAATAGAATGTGAAGCAAACGTATACCACATAGTTAAAAAGTCAAATTAATTGGCTGTCTGATCTTTATTTGTTACAATTATCTGCTTATTTAGACGTATTGATTGTATTTGTAATTTATTTTTCAGTACATTTCTCGCGATTCAATAACCTTTTCAGTTTTTATGGATAATTGTGATTTTGCGGATTTTTTAATTGTACATCAAAATGTTCGAAGTCTTCGAAGGAATTTTGACGTACTGGTTGCCAATATTAATGCATATAACACAAGGCCCTCGTTTATATTTTTAAGTGAAATTTGGATTCACACTAATGAATTGTCTTCATATAATTTAAATGGTTATACGTTGTTCGGTGCGTGCAATGATTCGTATAGAGCAGGTGGTGTTGCCGTCTTTTTTGACTCAAATTTAGATTGCTCAGTTAGTGCCCATAACTTACCATCAGCCGATATCATAAAGGTTGAGTGGAGATTTTCTTCTGATTTATATGTCTTTTTATGCATCTATCGACTTCAATCTACAGCTGTGAGTGTCTATGTTCGGGAAGTGGCCGAGGTTTTGGGCAGTATTAGGTCAAAAAATCTGTTTGTTTTTGGAGACATTAACATTGATATTCTTGGGTTTCCAAGCAACAGCATTGATTATCTAAACCTTATGTCATGTTTTGGGCTTGAGTCATTGATTTGTACTCCCACGCGGGTTACTGCTTCTTCTTCAACGTGTATTGACCACTTTTTTGCTAGACTTAGGTCTAATGATCTTTCAGGTATAAGAACATCGGCTGTGGACTTAAAAATTTCTGACCACCACTTGATTGAGATACGGTTTAAGGCTTCTCAGATACTGTTACCAAGGTCTAATTTGAACCAAAATTCCACGAGAAGTAGAAAGAAACTCAATCTGTTGTTGTTATATGAAAGGTTGAATCATATGGACTGGGGGTTCATTTTTAACATCGACAATCCATCTCTAGCTCTTGAGGTATTTTTGGATAATATTTTTATTATCTTGGAACGCTGCTACACTTATTGCTCGTCTAAAATTAAACGCCTGCAGCCTTGGATCTCCTTTGACCTTGCGCAACGTATTAATAAAAGGAATAAACTGCGGTCCAAGTTAAATAAGCGTCCTGATAATGCAGTACTTCGTGATAGCTATAACAGAATGTGCACCTTAATTAATGTAGATATCAAAAATGAAAAGGAAACCTATTATTCTAAGCGTTTTTCTGCTAACCGCGGTGATATAAAAAAAAACTGGATTTTAGTGAACGAGATTCTGACTCGTAAACCTAAAACTTCACTAGTCAAATCTATTTTAGCACAGAACGGAGAACTTCTTACGAGTGATCTAGAAATTGCTAATGAGTTTAATTGTTATTTTTCTAGTGTTGCTAAAGATTTAGGTGCTAAATTTGACTCTGTCAACACGTCATCTAGTTTCAATTTGCCTTTTGATTTCGGTCCGACAACGTTTTTTATGACCCCAGTATCTAGTTATGAAGTTTTTTCAATCATTTGTGCTTTAGAACCTAAATACTCAATTGATAATGTTGGCCTGAGTAATTATATATTAAAAGTCATTGCTGGGCATATTAGTCCCGTTCTTGCACACATTTTTAACCTTTCCTTTGAGTTGGGAGTTGTACCCGATCGACTGAAAACAGCAACTATAATTCCCCTTTTCAAGAATGGTAATCGCCTTGATAAAGGTAATTATAGACCTATTGCCTTGCAGCCAGTAATCCTAAAAGTTCTTGAAAAGGTAGTTAAAAATAGGGTTTCCAATTTTTTAGATAAAACGGGTGTGCTGAGTATCCATCAACATGGTTTTCGTCATGGTATGAGTACTGAATCGGCCTTGTTAGATTTTCTAAATACAATCAACACTGGTTTAAATAAAGGTAATAGCTGCGGTGCTTTATTTATTGATACAGCTAAAGCCTTTGATATGGTTGATCACAAGCTTCTGCTATCTATTATGTATGATATAGGGTTTAGAGGAGTGGCAAATAAGTGGTTAGCATCGTATTTAGATGGTAGATCGGTGAGAGTTAAGATAAATGATAATTTAAGCGATCCGAAATTTATTGACGTTGGTGTTCCCCAGGGTTCAGTATTAGGCCCTCTGCTGTTTCTCATTTATACAAACTCCGTATTTAAATTGAATCTTCATGGTTATTCAACCGGGTTTGCTGATGACATTGCTCTGGCTTACTGTGGGAATTCTCCCAGCAACGTTATTTCGATGATCAATTCTGATTTAAAAGTTTTACTCTCATGGTTCGACAAACATCGCCTGATCTTAAGCCGGAAAACTAAATTCATGTTGTTTAAATTGTCTGGTAGCTTTAATACGTCTATTTTGCCGCGGGTGACTAATCACAGCAGGTATGATTGTGCGTTTAGTGGTTGCCACTCTGAGTGCTTTGATATCGAACAAGTTGACTCGTTTAAATATCTTGGTGTTCACTTGGATACTTGCCTTAATTGGAAAACGCATGTTAATTCAGTCCACCAGTATCTGTCATCAACTGCTAGAATTTTCTACCTTCTTCGTGATTATTGTCCTCCGTCGGTTCTAAAAATAGCTTACCGTGCGCTAGTTATGGCTAAATTGGAATATGGATTGTCGTGCTGGGGTGGTTGTTATGCTGCAACTTCGTATCCTTTATATGTTCTACAGAAAATGATTTTGAGAATATATCTAAAGAAACCAAGAACTGAACCATCATGGAATTTATTCTTTACGACGAATATTTTGCCGTTGAAACATTTGTATGTTTATAAGGTATTGAGAGTTTTTTTTAATCGAAGTGGTCAACAAATAATGAGAAGCGATTTTCGTTACAATTTTCGCGGTAACCATCAATTTCTTTGTAACATCCCAAGATTCTTCAATGACCACTTCCGACGCTCTATTCTGGTCGCTGCACCAACCTTTTTTAATGCGCTACCAATTTACATTAGGAAGGACATTCATTTGAAGTCCTTTTTACCTAGAGTTAAACAATGGTTATTTGAAACTGTTGATATCTCCTATTTATTCAGGGTTATTACATAAAACTTGATGTATTTAGTCACATATTATGAAGTTGAAATTTAGTAGTAAAAGTAGTAGTAATGGTAATGGTAGTAATAGTATTAGTATCTTAGTCATTTTATTGTAAGCTTTTATCACATTTTATTCTCATTTTAATCATTTAATTTTGTAAATATTAGGATTATGTTGTATTTTTATGTATTACGCGAATTTGCTTCTGCCGTTTTTTCGGCACAAAATTCGTTATATTTTTTTGAATAAATAAACAATAATAAATAAAAAAAAAAAAAAAAAATAGTCTGAGGAAACAGAGATATCAAAGAAAGAAGTGAGTCATTTTTTGATTACTTCTTGATTAAATACTAAACTTTTAGCAATATTGTGTACGAACTCACATTTATTATGAAAATCAGGCGGGAAGTAGACGTTACACCACTACCACTACACTATCTTTCCTAAGGATAAGGATGCGGATGAATTTCCGTGATCTGAGAAAGGAGGGACCAACCAGAAAGTATGCAGTTAGATCTTCTGTATTCTTTCTGGTGGGCCCCTCGTTCCACAGATCACATTATTGAGCTTATCCCTGAACTTTATTACTGATTTAGCACTAGGGAAGGTGAAGATTGGAACTCCTAAAGGAGATCCTTAAAAATGATAGACAAGTGAAGAAGACACAGTAGGAAGTCCTGGAGGTGATTCTCTCTACTACTTACCAAGAAAGATTTTCTCTACTAATCCAATCAATTCCAGTTATTTAATGGACGGATTATGGACACTTTCAAGTTGGGAACCCTTGGAGCTACTTAAGAAAACTGGGGCATGGTAATGAACGGATTACTGTTAGAAATGGAGAGGGTGCGTGGAATCGTTAGGCAATTACTAAAATTAGATTAAGAAGGTAATAAATACTGCCCTTTCAGAAGTCACGAAATGGACCAATATATGATTTCTGGGCCATATCTTGAGTAGTAAGTAGAGTGGAAAGCCGAAATTTTTAGAAAGAGTAAAAGCGACCACTAAAACAATTTACTAGAAGCAGTTCATCTCTCTAAGTGCTGCAGTGTGCCAAGCTAAGGTACTAGCGTTTGAGGAGCTATATGAACTTGGTTCATAACATAGTATTCTCATTTGATATTATAATTTATATAGATAGTCCGGCGGCAATCAAATCATTTAATCAGTTATTGACTCCATGATGCGTTGTTAAGCTACTCGTTTTTTGACGATATAGGGACCATTCCAATATTCAAATATAGTCTGAACCCTCATCACTTGAATATAGAGAGCAAGGGTGGGCAGGCAAACTCGGTAAGCATACATAGAGCGAACCATAGAAATGCGATCTGTATAGACAAGAGTTTGGAGCCTATTATACGAGGGCAAATCAAAAAGTCTTGCAATATCATATGAAAAAAAAGAGTAAGGAGACAGCAATATTTTTATTTTTCGACATAATCTCCTTTAAGGTTTATACATTTGTCACATCGATCAATTAACTTGCCTAAACCCTCTAAAAAAAAAGATTTCTTTTGCTCCATAAAATATTCATTTGCAACAGACTGTACTTCATAGTCACTGGAAAATTTCCGGCCCCTTAGTGTTTTATTCACATTGGGAAACAGAAAGTAGTCACTGGGTGCCAAGTCTGGACTGTACGGTGGATGCGGAATTTCCACGAAGCCGCAGTCCTTTAATGCAATATTAGAGCAATATTAGCCTTGTGCACTGGTGCATTGTCGTGAAGAAGCAAGATTTTTTTCCTAACTTTCCTTGGCCGTTTTTCCCGGATCACTTTTTTCAATTTTTGCAAAACCTCTGCGTAATATGTGCCTGTGATTGTGGATTTCAGTGGCATATAATCGATTATCAAAATTCCTTCAGCATCCCAAAAAATTGTTGCTAAATCTTACCAGCAGACGGTTGAGTTTTGAATTTCTTTGGTGGTGGTTCACATTGCATCGATTAATCCATTGCATCGATTCTTGTTTGGATTCCGGATCCCAGTGATGAAGCCATGTTTCATCGACTGTTATTATGTTATCCAAGAAATTTTCTGGATCTTCTTTGTACATATCTAAAATCGCCTTTGAAGTTTGAACACGCATTTTTTTTTTGTTCTGCATTCAACAAACGGGGAACCCATCGCGCACTTACTTTCGACATGTGAAGGTGGTCATGTAATATAGTATATGTGGTACCGTATGAAAGAGAGTCTCCATGCTAACCGCGGAACAGAAATACGCCGGTCCTCCAATACAATAGATTCGGCCAAAATTACGTTTTCATGGCTAATAGCATCTGCTGGCCGACCCGAGCGATTGTCGTCTTCTAATGACTCCCGACCACTTTTGAATAATTTTACCCACCTTGTTACTGTGGCATATGATGGTGCAGATTCGCCGTAAACTTTTGATATATAGTTGAATATATAAATTGCATTTCGTCCATCTTTACAGAAAAATTTATTAACGACGCGATATTCAATTTCATTCATTTTAAGAAAAATTCAAAACACGTGTTACTAAATTGACAAAAACAAACGAACTGTAAAATTTACATCGACATGTTCTTCTAGAAGTTTCATCGCGACAAAAAATGGTTTTGAAAAATATATTGTTGTCTCACTCACTCTTTTTGTTCATATGATATTGCAAGACTTTTTGATATACCCTCGTAGTACTTAAACTAACACTTCGAAAAGGGTCGGAAGCCTTTGTAAATGAAAAAAGACGAACACCTTTACATGTAACGCTCAACGACAATTAAGAACGGTCAAATAGGTATGCTCATACGTAGGGAATGCAAATTTACCGATTTTTTAATTTACCGGTAAACGGTAAATTTTGTGTAAGGTCGGTAATTTATCGAAAATTTACCGGTAAATTGAATTTAAATAATATTTTGGTACTATGCCTTAGCTATTAAACCAGTGAAAATTAATAAACCAGTGCTTGAAACAAATTAATGTACGTTATAAAATAAAATAATAAATAAATTCATATCACAAAATAATTGCTTATATACGCTGTGTTTGGTGCGTGGGCCGACAACATTTTTTGGCAGATTGGCAGGGGGAGGGGCGGTCATTTGGAAGCTTTCATCCCATAGAATTGATGTTCTAAGTAGCCTGGTAAATGAAATATAATATTTTAAGTTTGTTTTAAATAACACAAAATCTCGCCTTTAAATGGTCACTTTTGTGTTTGTAGTCGAAGAGGCACGAAATAGCTTTTATTGTATTCTGCAATATGATTTTATTTTAAATAAATCATTATGTATACAATTGGTTTAAGAAATACTTTTTACGCTATTTGCCGTAGGCACTTGGCGAAACACACTTATACTTAATAAACACATTTTTATTAATCACTTGTTTTTTGTTTCGCAAAATTATTATGAATGTTTTCAAAAAGTTAAAAAATCACTCGAAAAACAAGTGATTAATAAATATGTGTTTATTAAGTATGGTTTAAGAAAAATGACTTATGGGCAAATCCTAAAAAATATGTAGAAGTATGAAAAATGTCACCATCTAAATTCATTTAAAAAAAACTAATGGTTATTTTTAAATTAGTTTTTTTTTTTTAAATCTCTATGCCCTTTCCAATGTATACTAACATGTCATAGAAATCACTCATTTCTCTTGTGGTAAAATACGAAATATCAAGGTTAAGAAAATACCTTTTAAGATATTAATAAATTTGAAATCAAGCTTCATTTATTAGGTTTATTTCAAAATGACCTCCTCATTCCGTATATGCATGCACGGCATGTTTTTTTAATCTCCACGGTTGTTGTTTGAAGTTGCATTTCATTTTTTTTTTTAAATGCGGCGCTTATTCTTTCAATTGAAAATTCTCTTGTGGGTACCTTTATTGCGGACACAAATTCCTTAGCACGTCCCCAGAGATCCAAGGGTGTGAGGTCTCGGGACCGCGTGGGCCAATAAATAGGAAAACCCCTACCAATCAGCACATCTTACAAAACTGGTAAAACAGCTCATTTTGAACAAATTCGAGAAAAATATTGTCGGAAAGGCGTTCTGTCGTATAATATGGACCGATAAGATTTCGACCAATAAGACCACCCCAAACAATAACGCCGAATTTCGTTTGGAAAGAATCCTGCCTTTTCTTGTGTGGATTTTGGCCTTTACTACCCCAAAGAAGCAGATTATGTAAATTCACAATTCCCTCACGATTAAAGTTAGACTCATTTGTCCACAAAATCCATAAATCTACAAAACTTCAGCCGTCTAGCATTATCATCCTTTTTGTGACCTAAAAAATTAACAATTTAACAAAGACAAAGTGAAATACACGGGCACTTCCGGTAGCAGATAGTGACATATTGACTGAACAGCACAAGGCATTAACACCCGGTTACTTATTTTTTAAAATCTATCAATAACTTAAAAAACATTTTCTTAAGCCTGACACAAATAACTCTGGCAAAATATTATCTCGTATTTTGACCACAAAATGGAGGTTTTCTATCACATGTCAGGGCATAAACTAGAGAATTTTTAAAGCGAAATTAATTTCAAAATAACCATAAGTTTTTTTTAATTATTTAGATTGTGGCGTTTTTCATAATACTATACACATTTTTTTGGATTTAGAAGCCCATAAGTCATTTTCCTAAAACCAATTGTATTAAATAATGATTTATTTAGAATAAAATCATTACATTGTAGAATACAATAAAAGTTATTTCGTGCCTCTACGACTACAAACACAAAAGTAACCATTTAAAGGCGAGATTTTGGGTTATTTAACCGTTTGAGTCCCAGGGGGTATTGAAAAAGCACTGTCGAAGAATCCCAAACAACGCAATCGCGCTTTCTCTAAATGAAAGAGGAAGATAAAATGAATGAGATGAAAAGGCAATCTATTGAGACAAACCTATTTTGTAAAATGTAATATTTACATTAAAAGGAGCTGTGTGATGTACTTGCTTCAGTAATCTGAGCGCGCGCTTTCGACAATCGGTAACGCACCGCCAGTTGTCGAAAATGTTCGAAATGTGTTGAGTTTTCTCGACATAAAATCTGAACAGCGCGATCTGCCTTGTATTTTATAAATCCTTTGTTTGATTAAATTTAAAATATGCTCTCCATTTTTTTCAATGAAATGCGCCTTGTTATGTACTAGCACTGAATTGCGCCCTATTAATTATAAATATATTTTTACCGAAAAAATCGGTAAATTTGTAAAAATTTACCGATAAATCGTAAATATATTTTATACGGTAAATACGGTAAATCGGTAAACGGTAATGCACTCCCTACTCATACGAGTCTTCCTTTTTGGGAACATCTAAAACGGCTGGGGCAATCATAATGAATTCATAATCATGAAGGGATACCTGTCGGATCTCAAAACATCTTAAAAGCAACGTGTGCGATACGGTCCTGCAGTTTTGAATAGAGTAATGTGGTGACCACCTGCTGATCACACCATACGATTGGTGCCGGGTCGGCTCGCCAGATGAAGGGTTCGTCTTGATCAGCATAAACACGAACGGAAAAATTTCTTTAAACTGAATTAATTTTATCATTACAACTTTATTTGGATTATTCATTATTCAATTATAATCAAAAGGTTCGACGCCCCTCAGAACTCAAAAATATAATAATAATGATATTTTAATTGTAGTTTTGGTACTTTAATTGCTTAAACAAATACTAAAAGGCGAATTCGTTAAATAAATGTATTCACACTCTATATACGAGTACATATATAGTGAGGTATTGTTGATCAAGTATATAATAAAAAAAAATTTAGTTATTTATCCTCTGTAAGGCCTTCCAGGGATCGATGACTGTAACTGAAATAGAAGAAAATCCAAAAATGGACGATCGCGTGCTTCTTTCTCTTCATCTTTAAATTTATCCAAACTTTCACCGAACTTAGGCTATTAAATTACGAAAAAAATATGCTAGGAACAAAACAAAAAAAAAAATTGAATTTAGAACTTAATGCAAGAAAAACTTTTAACAAAAAAAAATTTTTTTTTTTTTTACAAAAACCGATATTTGAAACTAAAACATAATTTAGTGTAGATTCTAAATAAACCTATATATAACCCTCTACACGTCTGGATTGCGAAACAGGTTCTATTAAGACAATCCTCTAATCATTGCGATCGCAATGGCGTTGGTCAGTCTAACCTCCGAACGGAATATTTGCCTGGCGATATTTATTTACGGGCCAGTCTCACGAATAGTGGTACTCGACCTTCATTGACACAACCAAAAAAAAATATGTTAATTAAAATTACGCCCAAAGAACACTTAATTAGATAAATGGCTTATAGCATCTAGACGGCATCTAGGTTAAAAGAGTAAACAATCAATTTTCTATTAGATTCACTTCTTTCGAATTAAACTAAATAGCGGCGTCAATTGGGCACTAAACTGCTTGCCCCTTCGATATTATCGCGCACGTAACTACTTATGCGGTTTTGCTTATGTGACAACAACCTCTCTCTCTCTCTCTCTGGCACTATACATCCCATAAAGGGATTTGGCCGCCTCAAATGAGGTTTCATAATCATACTTTCATTTCGGATAATGAGTGATTAATTCATTGATCCTAAACCAGCCGTGAAATTTTTTCCTTGTCACCACCGGGAATCAAACCCGGGACCTCCGGGCGCTGGAGCAAGCATGCTGACCACTTTGCCACCGGGGCGGCAGTGACAACAACCACTCGAACAAAAAAAAAATTAATTTTTTTTTTTGTGTTTCACTTAAATTCACTCTGTACTCTATGTTGTCGGCACGATTCCACATATAGTCGAGGCAATGAAGCACTAAAACGGCCAAAAGTTCGAAATTTTTTAGAGCAAGACGGATCGGAATGCGGTTTTTTGCATTCGCTTCCAAAAATTATTTGTAAAAATCGCCCATTTTTTTAACAAACCGGAAATTGCATTGCTGTAGCCAAAAATGCATTTCTTGAGACGGCTTTTGGAAGATTAGAGAACTTTGTAAATAAGAGTCAGAACTAGCCCCACTCGGGTTCCCGGGTGTTCCCGGGAGGTCGCTGATCACGATTATGATGTTCAAATTGACCCACAGCCGACCTGGAGCTCAGGAACGCCGATGAACGTCATATCCGTGGGAGTCTCCCGAAAATCACGCGGGGAAGGAGAGAAACTCGGCGCCCGGGGGTTTTTTGGGTCGCTGAATCCAAATATGGCATCAGCGAAAACCCCCGGACACCTGGTGCGCTCGAACCTGGACGCGGACGTCATCCTCGAGAATTTTCCTGACAATATCGGCAAATAAAATCAGAAAATTATTGTGGGGGCGTTTTTTGGGGCGCTTAATTCAAATTTAACGTTAACGATCCACCGAACTCCTAGTGCACCGGAACCTGGGCCTGAACGTCGTCTCCGAGGGTTTTCCTCACACGATCGCAAAATACTAACCGAAAATCGTCTCATAATTTCACACATTCATTGATGTGTAACTCTCGCCTGTGGTCCTATTCTGGTAATTCCCGGGGATTGGAAATTTTAAATTTTATAGCAGTTTTATTCCCTTTTCCCCAAAAGTGTATTCTGGCGTTAGGTAAAAACAAATTTTGGGGAAAAAATTATTTCCCATTATAGCAGTTTTGACGTTTATTATTCCATACCTATTTTAGAAAACAATTAACTGGTAATAGAATTCAACGGAAATTTATTGTATTTTGTACTTATAGCAATATTATGACTCAATTTATACTGAAAACTGGTAATATTTATTGGAAATATTAATATCCAATTTTTTACTTTAATAAACCAAATTACTTTTTTTAGGAAAATTCCATAAAAATATCAACGAAAACCAATTAAACGTAGTAAACTGTTTTTAGACTTTTGTTTTCTTGTTTTATTGCGATCGCTTGTCGACCGCGAATAATTAAATTATTTTTCTGTAAATTTACTCCCCAATCGCCAGAATTAACTTTTGGAAAACGGGGAATTGGGAAAAATGTCTAGCGAATAACTGCTACAAAAATAAATTATTTCCTATTAGTGTTTTATCAGATAATGACGACAACACCAGTCAATCCGTAAGTTAAATTTTTAGATCATTATAATAAAATTCAATCATCTGTATGTAGTAGATTGAGGGGTGCGACAGCACCCAGACGCAAGTATTAAATACGTAGTACTGCTTGCTTGTGGAGTACCAAGCAGCAGAGGCGCACGGGCTCTCCCGTAGCTGGCACTGGGATCTGTCCGGGCACATACCTTAGTACTATTGGCGTTATCAAAAATAATATTTAAAAGGGCAGAAAATAGATGTGATGAAAACCAAGAATGCGGAAAATGTTTAATCGATTATTCTTTTATGTCACCCCAAGACATTGAAGAGCTCCAAACAGATGATAATTACTGAATAATTACAGCAGAGTTTGAAAAAGAAGTTCAAAGAATAGAAGGACTCAATCCGACATGCAAACTATGGGTTCAATATTGTCGAATGGTATTCATAGTTAAAGATTTCATTCACGCGGAGAAGAGCGAAGATTGGCAACTACATTTAGATACTATTGAACGCATGTTACCTTTTTTCTATACTACTGGGAATTTTCCATATGCAAAATCTGCTCAAGTTTATTTAGAAGACATGAAAACCCTCAAAGAGCATATGGTTGAGTCTGAGTACAAAAAATTTACCACGGACGGGTATTGAACAATTCGCAGGAGCGACAAATTTTTTAGTGGGATCTTTACGGACCAAACTATTGAGCAAACACTTATGAGGTTATTGAAGTTTGAAGGAGGCTTATTTCGTAGAGGTGTAACTGAAAGTGTTGCGTATCAATGGATCAAAACTTTCTTGGTCACCAAAGTTCTTATCGAGGGCATAGAGGACTTCACGAATTGGGCATTTGCTAAAAATTACCAACATAAGGATTCAACAGATTCCAGGCTCAAGGCAGATTTGAAATCTTTGAAATTGATTGAGAACTTCTTTCAGCAATACGATCCATTCCCTGAATCCATAGAATTCCTCATAAACATAGCTAATGGAAGGAGTCCGGAAAGCAATTGCCACAATGATTTTGAAGAAGGTCTCAAGGTTATGCAAGATATTTCGGGATCAAATTTCAAGGATCTAAAATTGTCGCGATCAAGAGTCGTTAAAACTATCGCCTCTTGCAACTCTAAAATAAAAGTCGGCAATAAAGTGATAGAAATTGACCCCGACTTCCTGTTTCATAGAATATGGGCATTAAAAACAGGTGAGGAAGAAATGATAGACTACCTCAAGTGGGGGTTGTCTGAAGAATACAAAGTCCGATTTGTATTCATTGTTCACGAAAACTCCCACGAATATTAATGATCCTGAGAGGACATTTTTGGTTCTGGATGGAGGATTACTGATTCACAAAGTCAAATGGACAATCGGACAAACATTCTCGGCAATTATGGACAATTACATAAAGTATATTTTGAACCATTACGGCAAACGCGCGATAGTTATTTTTAATGGTTACCAAACCCTCAGTACTAAGGAATGTGAAAGAACCCGTCGCGCTAATCGGGAAAGTTCAGCAGACGTCCGTTTTAGCGAGAATATGGCGTTACAAATACAACAGGATAAATTCTTATAAAATAAAAACAATAAAAATAAGATTATTGGAATGCTCCGTGCCAAACTGACCACAGTTGGGATAGTTTCAGACCAATGTACAGCGGATGCTGATCGTACGATTGTAACGACAGCTCTTAAAGAATCTAGGGACCCTACCAAAAAGGTAGTCATATTAGCCGAAAATACAGACGTTGCCGAACTATTGTCGGCCCGGTTGACAGAGAAATATTTTTACGGAAACCTGCAAGGCCCAATAAACCCGAAGAAGTATATTCTTCGCGTAGCTTGTCTGATATACCAGTAGTTGAGGATAATATTTTAACGGTAATAACGGGGTGCGATACCGTTTCAGCAACATACTACCAGGAAAAAACAAAATTTTTCAAGACCTTCCAGAAATTACCAGACCTTCAAGCTCATGCTACGAAGTTCAAAGAAGCTGGTTTGTCAAGCGAAGAAATTTTTGAGAACGGGGCGCAGCTAATCCTGGCAATGTACAGTGCTCTACTGGTATTAAGGAAGCGGAATGTTCCTGATGAGGACAAGCTAAAATGGGACCAGTTACTAGTACAGTACAGGTCTAGTATGTATATAAAAACCGCTGTAAAGGGACGAGTAAATTTAGGGAAAATTCTCCCCACAGTAGACGCCATTCAACAACATCTAAAGAGGGTCTATTTTCAAGTGCAACATTGGCTGCACTGACCAGCTGACCATGGACCCAACAGAATGGGGGGTGGGGAAAGGAAGGCGACACACTGGCCCCTGTGGAAATGACCCAAAAACCTACGCTCAAGAATATTATGGAACTAATATTCTATGGTTGCGCAGGAGATTGTAATCTGAAGACCTGTAGTTGCAGGAAGCACGGCCTCCCTTGCAATCTTGCCTGTAAAATTTGTGAAGGCTCAACTTGCACCAATACTGCAAGATATTCAGTTGAAAACGTTATTGCGGCAGAGAGAGAGGCCTTAGATGAGGAAGATGTTCTATTTATGAACACATCAGTCGATGACGAAGAAAATGAGCAGACTAGCGATGTGTCACTTGATTAAGAATTTGATATATAGTTACGTATCTAACCTACATAAATATTGATTTTTTATTCATTCGATTTCTTCCCTCCTCACATAATTTAAATAGAATCAACAATTCCATCCACATATTGCAGTATTGAAGTCCGTCTCTAAAACATCATGTTTGGTTGACATTCATGGGAATGACATCGATGTCACGATAAAGGTGCCAATGCACCAGGTGTTCGGAGGATCGTTTTCGACGGAAAATTCGGATTCAGTGCCCCCAAAAAACGCCCCCCAGATGATTTACGGGTTGTTTTTGCCGATATTGTCAGGAAAATTCTTGGGAATGATGACCGCGTCCAGGTTCCAGCGCACCAGTTGTCCGGGGGGTTTTTGCCGATGCCATATTTGGATTCAGCGACCCAAAAAACCCTCGGGCGCCAAGATTCTCTCCTTCCCCTCGCGATTTTCGGGAGAGTCCCACGGAGATGACGTTCATCAGCGTTTCTGAGCTCCAGGTCGGCTGTGGGTCAATTTGAACATCATAATCGTGATCAGCAACCTCGAAAACCCCCGGGAACCCGAGTGAGGCTAGTTCTGACTCTTATTTACAAAGTTCTCTAATCTTTTAAAAGCCGTCTCAAAAAATGCATTTTTGGCTGCAGCAATGCAATTTCCGGTTTGTTCAACAAAAAAAAATAGGGGCGATTTTTACAAATAATTTTTGGAAGCGAATGCAAAAAACCGCATTCCGATCCGTCTTGCTCTCAAAAATTTCGAATTTTTTTGCTTCTTTGACTCGACTAATAAATTATTAGTCTCATTATCCGTAATCAATATAACAACGAATTTAGCTAAGTAAGAGGAGGAAAAGGAGAGCGTTATGCGATTTCTCTCTTGCTAACAATCTTGCCGTGTGATAGGAAATTCTGTTTACTATAACAACTTGCTTACCAGGATTATCCAACGCTATAACACCTAGACGTTGTTCGACGTCACTCTACAGTAAGACCCCCGTGATTTCACAAAGGACACAGGACCAAAAATGCGAAACCAACCATTATCATGTAGCCAGCTCAATTAGTCAGTAATTTCGCATTAGGTTTTCCTATTCTAGACTGTAATAGTTTTGCAGTTTTCGTTTGTTTTACGAGAACAGAGAATAAGACTATTCTTCAATCCCAGAATACCGTTTAACCCAAGTTTAACCCACTTAGTCAATTTTAATTATTTTCCATTCAATATTATTGGGACAAATGATATATTTGGTCAATCAAATATAGATTACATCATAATCAATTGCGGGGCCCTCGTCATTTTCTTATCAATCATAATCAATAAATAATAATCAAAGATAATTACAAAAAAAAATTAATTTAATTTGCTTTGTGTAAATTGATAAACAAAATACACTTACATACTTACATTGTGTGAATTATGAAGTGATGTGGGAAAAATCAAATATTTGATTGCGTAGTAATTATCTACTACCGTTGTAAGTACTTAGTGATAAGAACTAGAATATTTTTTGTAATTGCCGCTTCGTTATCAACTAACAATTTGACATAAAATTACTGCCTGATATTCATATACTAATTTGAAACAACTATGTTGATAATGTTTTTCCGGTGAGGTTATCAACAGGTCCAATGTGATGGATATGGTCATGAATCGTAAAGATTACGTTAGTGTACTAAATGACGAAATTTCTTTCCAATTTATGGCTGTTAATCGATTTTCAATTCCCGCTAGATTAATATAGGATTACTTTACAAAAGCATTGTAACTTTGCGTCATTGATGTGTGCACAAAAGAAAAATTTTATTTTTTTATTTGAAATTATTTTAGATAAGAGCAAGGCTGTACAAACAATATTCGATTTCTATTTTGTCTTGACGACTTTATTATTAGTATTTTTATAATAGAGTTGTTGTTGTTGCTTTGGTTACTATTATTACTACTACTACTACTATTTTTACGAATAGTATTATGCTAGTTTTATTTATGCAAATTAAATTGTATTGATTAGATAATTAGAAAAGACGATGTGGTGTATCCATGTGCAAGTTACATGAAAATAAAGATTGGAATGGATAAACGGAGTGAATTTAAAGTTAGAACATAGGGTGTCACAAAATTTTAAATGGTTGTATATTCATTACTCCTTGACGTAAGTATACAAAAATGTTCCTCATTTATTAATTTGTATAGAGCAGCAGTGAAATATTTTTGCTGTGTATGCGTTTATATTTAAATCTGTCTGCCAGATGGTAGATATGATGATATGAATATTTTTTTATATTATTCAGGGTTATTTCTGGGGTCGCTAACTTTGTAAATTTACATATGAAGTTAGTGGTTAATATACGAGTACATATGTATATGCAATCGAAAAAATTAGAACATTAAATTTATTGTGCTCGGGATACGTAATACAGGGTGTCCACATGAAAGGGTTACTACTTTTTTAGCCTATAAATTTTTTTTTTAAATAAACGAAAATAGATTTACTGTTTACGAGATCGTTAATTTAATGTTTGGAATTTGTATGAAAAACAATGTCTGTCAAATGCCCGCCTCTATTCGCCTTACACATGCGGGTTCCTTTTAAATTGTTCAATATTATCTGGTTTATTTGTATAAATCTTAATTTTAAGATAACCCCATTAAAATAAGTCGGAAGCAGATAAATCGGGTGACAGTGGAGACTAATCCATATAAATTTTGAAAGTAACTGTTGTGGAAACATTTTTTGTAACAATTCCATGGTTTCTCTAGCACCATGGCACGGTCCTGTTGGAACCACATGTTCACCAAGCCATTTGCATGCAATTCTAACCTAAAAAAGTTCCTTATCATATTACAATAACGTTCACCAGTCACTGTAACAGCTGAACCATTCGGATTTTCGTAAAAATGTGGTCCAATACTCCAATTTGCACACAATATCACGTTCCAGGGGTGTAATGGTGATTGATGAACTATTTGTAGATTCTCTACTGCCCAGAACCAGCTGTTTTGATTGTTTACACCTCCATTTAAGTGAAAATGATCTTCGTCACTCATAATTAACTTTTCAAAAAAAATCCGCATACTACGGGAATAAATTCAAGGCTTTATGCAAAATATTGGTTAGTCTTGATCTTCAAATTCCAAGTTCTTGCGCACGGTGACTGATTTATGTCGTTGGATTATCTGCTATCTACTATACGTTATTGCACACACTGTGGCTTATTTGCCGCAATACTTTTCTTCAAATTCTTTGATAATCCGGTAAATCGTAAGCTTTGAAGGCATCATATTCCTTCCGAAACTTTCACGTAATGTTCGGCACGTGTGTACTGCATGACTATCAAGTATGAATTGGCGATATTAATATTCGCCTAAATGGCGGCTAAATAATTGTAAACCTTTCGGATGGACACCTTACCTTGTACAAGACTTTATTTTTGAGTGGTTTTTCGTTTCAAGTTTAAAGGTCTTATATGTAATTTCAGGCCCAGAGTTAAATGTTGCTTGTTCCAGTTAATATCAAATATTTCTGTTGTATCGAGGAAAAAATGTACGCCGACCAAAATTTTTATCCTGGTATCTAAACGAATGTGATGGAATTACAGCCAATTATTCATCAATACTTAAAGATAGTCTTTAATGTTGAGTGGGGGCGGTAGATATTTTTCTGTTATTCGGAAACTTTATGTAAACAAACAGTTACAATTTTAATTTAATCAAAACATTTAATCATGCTCGCTCCCCAAACTCACCTTTATACACTTGAGTCTCAAGTTATTGGAACAAGGTCAATCGTACTACTTTGCACAATCGTTGGTTACGCTTGAAATCCCAGTTTACAATTTCGAAATTCAAAAACCCGGATCTATACGGACGAATTTTGGGTCGAAAAATCGTTTGTAAGTCAAACTCTCCTTTTTTTAAAAATTCCTCAACTCTCAAAATATTATTTTCCTCTTAAAATTAGAATGAGATTCTATTAAAAAATTTGTGAATGTTTTTAGAATTTGCTCCTGTGGGACAGTATGATATGACTAGTATTTTTACGTTAGACAATGTTTAGGAATTTGGCCTTTTGTCAAACTTTTGAATCTAACGGTAATGTTGTTGATTGTTTAGAATTTCAGCATATTGAGTGGAACAGGCTAAATATGAGCAAATTTAGTGTTTATGGCAAGATTGGGAATTTGACCTAAATCTTGGATTAATGTTAGGAAATTTTAGTCAATTTTAGGTTTTGTGTGAGGGGGATACTATTGGGTATACAAACAAGTCTCTGCTGTTTTTATCAAAAATTAGGCATTTATTGTGAAAGGACGGTAGGTTGTGTTTTATTGAAAATATTGTCCATAGCTAGTTACTACCATCTTTCTGGCAGCATAGGAATACCACATCGGAAGAATGCTTTATCTTTTGAGGATATCCAAGAATTATTTTGTCGGGTCTGGAGTAGTATTGGGCGATCCCCAGGAATGGTTTCGTTCGGATTTATCAATAAACGGATAAATCGGATTCACAAAATAAACTTCAACTTTTAGTTGACACCGGTGCTGAGGTTTCAGTGGTACCACCATCAAATTTCCAGTTAGCCAAACCATCGACCTTCAAAGTACTTATGAGTGATTCTGAAATTTATAATCGCAAATATAGACCGATGCATAGGGTCGACTTTTTATTACATTTTGGTTTAGTAGTCACTGTAAAGCACAAAGGCCCATTGATTCAAATGCCAATTTGATTACAATGGGAAAACCAATACAAATTCAGTCATATGGTATAACAATTAAAGCAGATTTGTACGCCCTCAGCAATACAGAGTAACAGACCTATTACAGGAGTTCAGCTCATGTACCAAGTTTCGAAAAAACCAATTTAGTTCGGGCTTCTCGCCAAGTTCCAGCCCAGATTGGTTTGTTTGAGTTTCCCCGAATGACGTTCGGGTTACGAAGCGCGACTCAAACATTCCAATGGTAAGGTTAACTCACTCATTGTTTCGGGATTTCGCGTTTGTCGCATCATAAATTATGGACACATTAAACAGGTTCGCATCGTTCTTCATCGGTGAAAGGTGAAATATCATTTCTTGGTTTTCAAATGTCCACACAAGGCATGTCGTCGGACAAACAGAGAATTGAAATCATTCAAAATTTGCCACGGCCAGCAACCATTGGTGGACTTCTTCGATTTTTGGTAATGATAAATTATTATCGGATTTCCTACTAAATGCACCACATGATCAATAACATTGTATGAATTTTTAAAAGGTTACAAAAATAAAAACAAGTCATTAGCTGGCAACCTCTGTTTTTCCACTCGCGGAAAATACAAGACGCTGAAACCCATTAAGGTACGTACGATAGGGAATTATTAGCGGCTTATTCGGCTATTAGGCATTCCAAATATTTCATTGAAGGAAAAGAATTTATTTTATTCTCAGATCATAAGCAAAACGTGTACAAGGCTTCGCCAAAATAACGCCAACATGTAGATTTATTGCACAATTTACGTCACATATCAGACACATTCGGGAAGCTTTAACATTGTAGCTGATACGCTTTTTTTTCATACGTATCGAACAAGCCGACATCGGGAGCACAATTGACAAACGCATCATTTAGAACTTACAACGCTAGCCGAATCAAACTCATTTTTTTTCACGTGTCCTAGTATTTCGAACCGACAAATGTATTTTATGCGATGCTTTAACTGGCACTCAGCGCCCGTTCATACTAAAATCACTTCGTTAGCAAATTTTCGAATCATATCATAACATTTCCTATCCCGGCATAAAAACTACCGCAAAAGCATTTGGAAAAAAAATTATTTGGCTATCAATGAAACAAGAAACACGTTCTTGTAAAACTGGTACTTACGAAGCGACCAGCAAACGGTTTGACGAACCACACATCGATATTATAGGGTCTTTACCGCTGCTAGAAACTACCTCACATTCGAGTAACATTTTTATCGAGCATAAATGAACAACTTACGTCGAGAACGGAGGCGATTGATCATCAAACTATACATACTATAAATATATACTGTACAATGTACATACAATACAATGGGCAGGCTGTTTTTGACGAAAAATATTTTGGACGTCCAATTTTGGGCCACTTTTTCGAGCAATGCTGGCCGTATATCACGAACAACACAAACAATGCTGGCCTCCAAGGCGTCAATTGTTGCTGGTTTATCAGCATAAACCAGTGACTAGACGTAGCCCCACAGGAAATAATCCAGAAGTGTCAAATCGCACGACCTTAGAGGCCAATTGACAGACCATTTGTTGAAATCAACTTATCGCCAAATTTTGATTTTAATAAGTTGATAGTTGCGGTCGCCGTATGGCACGTAGCGCCATCCTGTTCAAACCACACCTCGTTCGGATCAATGTCACTGTGCATAGCTTGCTCAGATGGACGGTTATGTGCGCCACAAAAATCACGAAGTCGTCTATAAGTTGCGCGAATTGACGACTGGATTTTCAAAGTAAATTTTAATAATTTCGTAGCGTTGTTCAAGCGTGGGTTTATTCATGATGATTTGCCAGAGTATACTTAGATCTGCCAGAGTATATTTTTCATAAAAATTTAATTTTTTGTTTTATTTTTTCAATTTCAAGTTTTACCTGGCCTAAAAAATACCCTTTAATAAATAGCAATGGTCCCAGTTTACTTCCTTGTGGTACTCCATCATCTACAAGATCGGAGCATACAACATTTATTTTTAAATACTGCTTTCTATTACTTAAATAAGTATCCAACCGACTTAACAATTTGCCCCTCACACCAATTTGTTTATTTTTCCTAGCAACCTTGCCCTATCTACAGTTTCAAATGCCTTTTAAAATCAAGGAAAACTGCTACTGTCGATTTTTGATCCTCCCTCTCTTTCTCTCTCTCTCTTCCAATCCTTTACGGCCATCTAAACCGCTGTCTTTGTAGAGTGCTGCTCTCTCAGCGATGTAGCAAATTATCCAAAATTATTGTCTCCAATACCTTGTCCAAGATTGGCAAAATATTTATAGGACGATAATCCGACATCCGACAACTATTCATAACTTTAGCATAACTACTGCATATTCCAAAGACAAATTTACTATGCGGCTCACATATCCTCTGAAAACCCCCCACAAATCGTTAAAACAATTTACAGCTTAATGCCACCTCACATCCGGCCAATTTTAACGTTTTAATTATTTTATCTAGGTAGCCCTCCTGCACCATGCCCATATGCTCAATTACTCCTCCATCATATACTATATCCACTTTGTCTTATTCCTCCGGTATATCCCTTATAATATCCTCTACACTATCTACAAAATACTTGTTTAATCTGTTCGCAATATCCATCTTTTCGTACACCATTTCTCCATCAAAATCCACCCCATTTATATCACTCCTTCCCTTAGATCCAGTTACCCTTTTTAATGTTTTCCACATCTTTTCCGGGTTACCTTTGCACTGATCAATGTTTCTCTCATAGTACAATCTCCTCTCACTCCTAATCACAGCAACAAATCTGTTTCTTTTCCTTTGGTACTCCACCCACCCTTCCTTAACTGTCTCAGTCCCCAAATGTCTCTCTCTCTCTCCTTCATCACTCTAAATTTTATATACGAATTATCTCTTGCCTTCCTAACCTCATTCACTTTGTTAGTAAACCATGGACAACTTTTAGCTGTGTCCACTATCCTTAACTCGCCTGTTCCCCTTTTCACTGCTTCTTCCACCCATAAATTTAATTTCCCACACTCCTCCTCAATGGCCCCAGTGACTTCTCGTACACCATCCTCTGTTTTTATAAGTTCCTCTTCTACAACATTTAGATCTATACTTCCTTTGATCACCTTTTTCCCATTTACATCCTCCCCCTTGATCATTATAAGCGCATGGTCTGTAATTTTTAGGGTATCCACAACAATACAATTCACGTCCTTATTTGAAAATATTAAATCAATTGTCGTTCTTGATGCATCCGTTACTCTGGTATGTTCCTTCACGAACTGTTTAAGCACAAAAGAAAGGACCTGATCAATACCCTATTCCTCATCTGCAGGATTTTGCTTATCAATTAGATGGGCGCACGATATTCACTACAATGGATCTTAGAGCATACCATCAGATTCCCATCGAAGCTCGTGACATTCCAAAGACAGCAATGACCACCCCATTTGGACTCTTCAAGTTCATGAGAATGACATTCGGTTTACGCAACGCTGCCCAATCCTTCCAGTGGTTTATGCATTCCGTCCTCCGTGGGTTGAGTTTCTGCTTTATATACATAGACGACCTAATGATAGCATCGCATACTCGTGAGGAACATCTAAACCATGTAAAAATTGTGTTCCAGAGATTGAGGGACGTGGGACTTATTATCAAAGTCGATAAAAGTGCCTTTGCAAAGAGCGAAATTAATTTCCTGGGGCATACCATTACGGCACAGGGGGTTAAACCTACAAAAGTCGACGCCATTATGAATTATGAACAACCGACGACTATTAAGCAGCTTAAATGTTATTTGGGTATGCTTAATTTTTATAGGCGATTCCTCTCGCACGCAGCGGGTAACCATGCTATGCTAAACGACTACCTTAAGGGGAGTAAGAAAAACGACAAACGAGCAGATAATTGGACAGTAGCGAAGCTACCCTCCTGGTACATCCTATTCCGGACGCCAAACTCGCGATTATGGTCGACGCATCGGATTTAGCACTGGGTGCCGTTGTTCAGCAGAGAATCTCACGTATTTGGCAGCCACTTGGTTTTTATTCAGTATTGCTTAATGAGACACAACAACGATATAGCGCCTATGATCATGATCTGTTGGCGGCCTATTCAGCCATTAACCATTTTCGGCACTCACTCAAAGGAAGACCATTTACACTCTTCACGGATCATAAGCCACTAATATTTAATCAGCCAAAGCTTTTCCAAGGCAGTTCAGACACTTGGATTTTATAGGACAATTTACGACCGATATACAGAATGTTTCCGGAATAGAGAACGTGGTAGCTGACACACTTTCACGTATAGAAGAAATCACGATACCGGCGACAATTGATTTCGAAAAGATCGCGGAAGCACAACACGACGACGCTGAATTAAAAGAGCTAATGGAAAGCGAAAGACAGTTGAAATTCCAAGCAATGCCATTACCTAGCTCCAATAAGAATATTATCTGTGAGACCTCAACGGGAATAAACCGGCCATACATACCGGAACCGTTTCGAGGAACAGCCTTTGAGGATTGCAGTAAATAAAGGCGCACGTAGATTGGCACAAAATTGTTTAGAGTGGCAGTAATCGAATATGACAAGGCACACCAAGAGCGCTTTAGGAAATTTTCCGCTGGTATCCCAGAGATTCAATCAGATTCATATTGATATTGTCGGACCTCTTTCGTCTTCTGACGGACATCGCTATTATCTCACCAAAAAAACTGTGGCGTTCACCTTACTAACTGGGTGGATTGCTCGTTTCGGCGTCCCGGAATCAATTGACACGGACCAGAGTTCACAGTTTGAATCTGAACTGTTCGCAAAGCTCTCGAAACTACTAAGATTCGAAAGACAAAGAAAAACTAGTTATAACCCCAAAGCAAATGGTTTCATCGAAAGACGACACAGGACGCTTAAAGCCGCTATTATGAGCCATAATAGATTGGATTGGACTCGCTCCCTTCCTGCAATATTATTGGGACTTCGAACGGTTTTTCGCGAGGATTTCGGTACAACTTCGGCAGATCTCGTCTATGGTACTACAATACGTATTCCGATGCTACTGGTTGAGGATACAACAGCTCTCAGGCTACAATCAGATTTCGTTTCTTCACTTCGGGATCATTTCAAAGAATTACGACCACATCCACCCACTCCGCATATTTCTGAGCAGAATGGATTCGTCTTTAAGACACTAAACACGTGTTCTCATGTATTGTTGCGAACTGATGCGGTTCGTAAGTCGCTCCAGCCACTTTACGAAGGTCCGTACTCGGTTATTGAGCGATCCGAGAAGAATTTTGTTACCGGCATAAAGGGAAAACCAAGTAAAGTGTCAATAGACCGACTTAAGACATCAATCTAGTACAACGCACGATATGGATAGCCCAAATAATACCAATACTACATCACCTGGACGTTCGCTTGCAGGAAGTGAAGCGAAGATAGTCAAACTACGCAAAAAAACATTTACGAGGGTAACCTACAATCCTAACGATACATACACCCATAGTTCAAGCGAAACCCAGTCTGGTTTGACGCGACCACCGGCTCGGTTGTTGGATTCGCTCACCTGGACAGGTTTTCTGGTGGGGGAGTACTGTGGACGTAGGGCGTGCACCACGCAAAACATTTAAAATGGGTCGTGGGGCCGTACATCGGGTAACACCGAACGACCATGTTCGTAGTTTTTATTTTATATTAATGACGAAAGTACTAGTAGTTCGTTTCCGTTTTCCTTAGGGCACGCATGTCCGCAACAAAAATAAAATTAAAAAAAAGGAAATGTGCTCACATTAAACGAGGTAGTGTACAGAATAGAAAAGAGTAAAGTTCGTTCAGTTTCATGGCATTAAAATTATAAGTGAATTTAAAAAAATAAATATTATAAGTAGTAAAAAATAAATCAAAAGGTTTATGCGCATTCAATAATTGTCAGAATACACATATACATATATGGAGAGGGCACATCTACCCAATAATTACTGGTAACGTTCCATAATTAGCGGCAACCATAAAGCCCCCCATAAGTTACTAACTTCAGATTGTGAATGCGGGTAAAATCTCACAGTCGTGGAGCAGGCTTAAAGTAGTAAGTACCTAATTAGCATTTTCACAACTAAAAATTAAGCCGGTATCGAGACGAAAACTATTTCCAAGCATATTTTAACGGCGTTCACAGGTACCGTCTCTGGGAGCTTGTTTTACAGAACAAATCGTTCTTATCGATGTTTAATATCCAATGTAAAGAGCTCATAGGTAAATGTGAGGCATTTAAATGAGTCAGCTGGTAGTTATAAATGTAGCTAAAAAAAGAAAGTTCGTTTCTAACACGAAACTAAAAAATTATTTATGTGTGGTAATGTTTCGATAAGCTGGCCATCGAATACGACCACTTTATATCATTTACTATTATGCATTTTGATTATGAAAAGTCATCTGTCATTTTAATGCAATCGATGATAAGATTCGCAATTTTTTTTCATGGTTATTCGATTTTCCTAATCTCACTCGCGTTCATATTATATTACTAGAAAAACTAAAAATAGTTTTATTAGATAATTACCTCATCTCAAAACGTTATCCGTAAAAGTATCCTTAAAACACATAATTTGACACGATTCACATAAATAAATAAACTTAGCACAAAATTTTCTTTTGGTTTTTCCCAATTTAGAAATTTATATAACACCACGAAATTATAATAATAGCTAATATTATTTGAATGTTATAAATAAAAAAATTAATTAAAAAGAATTTTATAAGAACACACACACGATTTTTTTACTTTTCACGATAAAAATAAAACAAAAGCAAAAATAAAAAGTTGTTGACACTTGAGATACAAAAAAAATTCGAACACAAGAGGAAAAAAAACTTAACCAATAAAAACCAAATTAATGAAACTACTCATTTAATAATCACAATATACGGATATTTTATTTATATATTAATTTTATAAATATTAAAATGAAAACGTAAATTTAAAACCAGTCTATTTTTTTAAACAAAAAATTAAATTTTCTAAACAAATGGACGAACACACACAAAATACGGCGACGAGAGCACACCGAAAACAAATGTAAAACGCCTAACAGCAATTTTCAACTATGGTGAGTATCTAAAGTTTTGGTGAAATTGAAATAAAAAAAAACAAAACAAACGACGATCTGAGACAGTATATATATAATATTGATTGCACTAAGGAGTGAATGAGACAAATGCATGAAGCAATAGAAAAATGGGTTAAATATGTAATCTGTTATACAAAATTATAGGCGATATAAAACACAAATAGATGTCTCTCTTATCGGTTTAAAGCAAGAGCGCGCAAACATATAAATTTAAGCGGAAAGCCGTGAACTACATATATTACCAAATTTTAAAAATAACAAATATTAAATAGTTATATATGTATTATTAAATATGTATGGAAGTACATTGTGAAAATACATCAAAGATTGAAATATAACTAACCTTTCAATTTCGATGTTAATGTAACTCTAGTATCTAGATATAAAGGATAAGACACAAAAAGCGCGGCGCGTCAAATTCCAAAAGTTCCATACAACTCGACGCGCATATCCATTCACCCCAAGAGCAGCGCGGCGTCTTTTTTGTTTTGGATAATTTTGAGAATTTTAGATTGTTGTTTTATTAGTCTTTAATATTGGTAAATAATATGAGTATATGGGGGTTTATATCGTTGGGTCCAGCTATTTTATTATCCTACTGGATCGGTTAGACTGGAATATGATAACCTACAATATTCAACTCGAGTACTGTATTGCTCGAGTGCCAATCAGATTGATTTATATTTAGCGCGTATATATCGCTGGTACATTCGATGAACACTATATTAATATATACGATTCGAATATTTATTTAATTATTATTTTTATTTTATTTTAATAAGACAATTACATATTTTAACTTCTAACTTGTCGCGCTGTTCGTGTGTATCCCCTTTTTTACCGTCGCTCTACTTTATCATCGCTATCATGGGATGAACACCGAGATGAGATGAATCCTGGGGTGAACACCGCTAATTTGCCCAATCAACAAATGCGTTGATGTCGTGGTGTCGCCACAAGTGCATACGTGAATGACGAATCAGAAATGTATGGACCACAATTGAAGTATGATTATTTTTAGGTTATGTTCAGCGGCGATGGGCGAATTTTTTTTGGCCGCTTGGTGTGGGACATAATTTTGCGGCGGCGGATGCAACTTCATTCGATAAAATTTCTTAAAATTACAATATTTCTATTAAAAATCCAAAGTTTGTAATGTTTTTTTATAAATATTTGATATATAATTGTTTATACTATCGTTTCTATACAATACATAAATAAATTAATGCATTTGTAAATTTGCCGCTCGCCGTTGACGCTTGGTGTGTCTAGTCCTTAAAACCTATAAACAAAATATTCTAACGGTTTTAATGTTACTTAAAAAAATGAAACATTTATTAAAAAATAACAAATTTTTTAATGCTGGAAGACATTAGTCCATCATCAGTTCCTTAAAACAGAAACAGAGAGGGGTGGTTAATCCGCAGGAGAAAATACTATTGGAACAAGGCCACCACCGGAATGATTGGTTCAACGCAACGATCAGTGCGTTCAAATCGTCGAAAATAAACGAAAGCTGCGTGAAAAATGGTTAGCTCGTCACACGCGGAGCACTCACACATCAGCTTATGTGAAACATCAGCTTCCAAGCGGAACTGAAGAAAATGTTTAGCCAATGCCAGAAATCTTACTAAGGACGTTCATTCAAGACCAATAGCCATAAAAACACTAGAGTTGAGAATAAACGTCTTGACGGAGTCCCCGTAGAATTAATAAAACAATTAAATCTATATGAATTTATCGTTGCGTTCTGGGACCAGGAAGAGCATCCCAAGGAATAGAAGACCTCACTAATTTATGTCCGCTGTTAAACAGCATCTGCTTGCCAACGTTGTACTAAATGATCAACCATTCACCAGTGTTTCACTTTGAGAACGATTTTTGAAAAAAAAGTTGGAAGTATAAAACATACCCATTTACTAGCTCTATAAAGAATTTCAACAGGTATATGACAGCATCAACCGCAAACACCTTTGGGTCGCACTCATATGTCTCGGAATTCCATAGTTAAACTTGTTTCTACTCTCTGTAAGCTAACAACATCAGGATCGCTGTGTAGAATTGTAGTGGAACGGACATGTGTCTGATCCTTTCCAGATAACATCGGGTGTGCGACAGCGAGATTCGCTCGCACCTGTGTTGTTTAATCTGGCGTTCGAGCACACGGTAACAGAACTAGCCTCTCGAACAGACTACCATAACTATGACAATGTGGAAGACTTCAAATATCGCGGGTCAGTTATAACATCAACAAATGATATCCAAGAAGATATTAAGTCCCACAAAGCATGCGGACATCGAGTATTTCACGCGCAGTTTGTAAACTGGTAATTTACCAAGCTAAGGTCCAGTTAAGGTAACGAATATCGAATTAGAATGAATTTCGAAATCAAACGTTTCCTTAGAATTTGCGGCATTATCGGATTAGATAACTGGGCCACGTTGAACGATCCCCATCACAACGAACGATAAAAAAGTGTCCCATCAACAACCTAGTTGGAGGGTCACCGTGCAAGCGGCGAAGTCTGGAATGTGAAATCTAGAGAGAGAGAGAGAAAAACACAAATACACATATCACTCTCAATTTGGACTCAGTTTCTTTTTTTTTGCTTCGGCATATTCGTCGGGTGTTACGTTGCCTTTAATATACTGCGTATAGAAAATCTGTCGATTATGTACTATGCCTCGATCAATATTGCTTAAGCCCAGAATTCGATGCTTAATCTGGCACCAATAAGCATACATTTCACTTTTTCAACAGTTGTCCTATTCATTCTTTCGGCGATTCCATTTTGTTCCATATTCACGGAACTGCGTGGTTTAGTGACTATCTCAGCTTTTCGCAAAATGTTGGCATAAACCTTGTTAATGTATTCGCTTCCGCTTTGATTCTGCACCGAATTTTTGGAACAAACATGGAACAATTTGTGAGAAGTCAATAAATGTAAGAAATTAACGATTTTCTCTTATCTAGTCTATCTGCATAGGGCCACACAAATTTGAATGAACAAGTTTCAGAATTTCTTTGGTATGTATTTCAGATTTTTAAAATGGTTCACGTGGTGCTTAATTCTTATGCACGTTAAACAGTTGCTTTCAAAATGATTAAGTTTGACCTCAGGTGCAATACTACTTAATATTGTGTTGTAATATTTACTATCTGGATTTTGCCTTTTACTATCACATTAAACTCAACACATCCAACTGAAGTTTCTTTGCATTTTGAGTTTCTGTAACCACAACATCACTATTCACTGCGTCAGTGAATCCAGGTGCCTATCGTGGCCGCTAATTACCAGCATTTGCTGAAAATGTTGTGTATAACAAACTTCGTGCATTCGGCCTTCCATTTCTAACACTTTTAGTTTTGGTTGGGCAATTGCAATATGCCCATAGTTGCTACAACAGCGTCAACCAAGAGATTTATTCTGCTTAGAAAATATCGTTTGACATACTAGGTTTACAATAGCTAGAACTAGAAGTAGAATATTCCTTCCAGCTCTAAATAGGTTTGAACTGCGAATTTGCACGTCTCGTAATTCTCTTGACCTTCCAATTTCTCGATTGATAGTGAATTATTAATCGGCATCTTGCCATAAATCTTACACCAGAATGCGCAGATATTGTACGAATATATAATTGAAAACTCGCCGGTTTATATTCTTATTTGAGGAATACAAATATATTTTAGTTAAACTTTATATTATTATTAAAAATATACGGCCACTTCAGCTGCAACCTCGGCACTAAATGCTATACATATATCGCTTTTTTATATTTTACACCTAGGGCACCATTCAAACGAGGTATTTTTTTGACATGAACGACAAAACACTATGCCAAAGTTTGAAAAGTTGTGCGAGTGTTGACCACTAGAGATTTGAAATTCCGGATAGACAAGTGACTCAAAAACCGCGAGCGTAACAAAATCACAGATAATAGCTGATTACAGATTAGGATCCCGAATAATCGACTTTCGACATAATTAAATAGCAAACCTTGTTTGGTTTTATTCATTTTATTTAATTTGCTTCGTTGAAATAAAAGAAATTTTCGTTTTTAAATGGTTTTTTGTAGTTGTCAAATTAACTCGGTAAAGCAATTGGAACAGCTTGACCGACGTATTCAAGAAGGTGCCAAATAAGTCAATAAGTTTGAAATAAGTCGGTGTTTGGAAAACACCATAAATCCTGTTAATATTCAATTTAACTCGAATTAAAATACAAGTCTTGTTTAAAAACTTCAATGAATATTCTTAAAATTATTTTTAGTCTAATTTCAGGTACGTATTTTACGATATCCGCCATCTAAATAGCAGAGCAGGGGCCCATTATGAAATTTTCGACTTCGGATCCGCCGCAGATTTTCGTATTACGATATTATTTTTGCCTTCATAAAATCCGAAATCGTAAAATTCGCGTAGCTATTATGAAACTAAAACAGAAAACGAAATTGGATTTTCCGAAAATCGAATGTCATAATCCGTCTGCTATTTAGTTGACGAATTGAGTACCATTACTACTACTTTTTCTACTAAATTTAAACTTCATAATATGTGACTAAATACAACAAGTTTTATGTAATAACCCTGAATAAAAAGGAGATATCAACAGTTTCAAATAGGCATTGTTTAACTTTAGGTAAAAAGGACTTCAAATGAATGTCCTTCCTAATGTAAATTGGTAACGCATTAAAAAAGGTTGGTGCAGCGACCAGAATAGAGCGACGGAAGTGGTCATTGAAGAATCTTGGGATGTTACAAAGAAATTGATGTACCGCGAAAATTGTAACAAAAATCGCTTCTCATTTTTTGTTGACCACTTCGATTAAAAGAAAATCTCACAATACCTTATAAACATGCAAATGTTTCAACGGCAAGATATTCGTCGTAAAGCATAAATTCCAAGATGGTTCAGTTCTTGGTTTCGTTAGATATATTCTCAAAATCATTTTCTGTAGAACATATAAAGGATACAAAGTAGCAGCATAACAACCACCCCAGCACGACCATCCATATTCCAATTTAGCCATAACTATTGCATGGTAAGCTATTTTTAGAACCGACGGAGGACAATAGTCACGAAGAAGGTAGAAAATTCTAGCAGTTGATGACAGATACTGGTTGTCTAAATTAACATGCGTTTTCCAATTAAGGCAAGTGTCCAAGAGCTGTGATTAGTCACCCGCGGCAAAACAGACATATTAAAGCTACCAGACAATTTAAACAACATGAATTTAGTTTTCCGGCTTAAGATCAGGCGATGCTTGTCGAACCATGAAAGTAAAACTTTTAGATCAGAATTGATCATCGAAATAACGTTACTGGGAGAATTCCCACAGTAAGCCAGAGCTATGTCATCAGCAACCCCGGTAGAAAAACCATGAAGATTCAATTTAAATACGGAGTTTGTCTAAATGAGAAACTGCAGAGAGCCTAATACTGAACCCTGGGGAACACCAACGTCTATAAATTTCGGATCGTTTAACTTATCATTTATCTTAACTCTCATCGATCTACCATCTAAATACGATGCTAACCACTTATTTGCCACTCCCCTAAACCCTATGTCATACATAATAGATAGCAGAAGCTTGTGATCAACCATATCAAAGGCTTTAGCTGTATCAATAAAAAAAGCACCGCAACTATTACGTTTATGTTGATGGATACTCAGCACACCCGTTTGATCTAAAAAACTGGAAACCCTATTTTTAACTACCTTTTCAAGAACTCTTAGGATTACTGGCTGCAAAGCAATAGATCTATAATTACCTTTATCAAGGCAATTACCATTCTTGAAAGAGGGAATTATAGTTGCTGTTTTCAGTCGATCGGGTACAACTTCCAACTCAAAGGAAAGGTTAAAAATGTGTGCAAGAACGGGACTAATATGCCCAGCAATGGTTTTTAATATATAATTACTCAGGCCAACATTATCAATTGAGTATTTAAGTTCTAAAGCACAAATAATTGAAAAAACTTCATAACTAGACACTGGGGTCATAAAAAACGTAGTCGGACCGAAATCAAAAGGCAAATCGAAACTAGATGACGTGTTGCTACAATCAAATTTAGCACCTAAATCTTTAGCAACACTAGAAAAATAACAATTAAACTCATTGGCAATTTCAAGATCACTCGTAAGAAGTTCTCCGTTCTGTGCTAAAATAGATTTGTCTAGTGACGTTTTAGGTTTACGAGTCAGAATCTCGTTCATTAAAATCCAGTTTTTTTTATATCACCGCGGTTAACGGAAAAACGATTAGAATAATAGGTTTCTTTTTCTTTTTTGATATCTACATTAATTATGGCGCACATTCTGTTATAGCTATCACAAGGTACTGCATTATCAGAACGCTTATTTAACTTGGACCGCAGTTTATTCCTTTTATTAATACGTTGCGCAAGGTCAAAAGATCCAAGGCTGCAAGCGTTTGATTTTAGACGAGCAATATGTATAGCAGCGTTCCAAGATAGTTAAAATATTATCCAAAAATAACTCAAGAGCTAGCAATAGATTGTCGATGTTATAAATGAACCCCCAGTCCATATGATCCAACCCTTCATATAACGACAACAGATTGACACCCCAATTATCGAAGTCGTCTCACGTCATTTTAGACGACTATAGTCACTTCACTTCATTTTTGCTATTATCGAAGTCGTCTGCTACGACTCTAGTCACATGAATTCGACAACAGTCACCTAATTTTTTCAAGTGACAAGAATATTTTATGCGACGTTCATTAATGAAACACATTTACGATTTTTTTTTTGTAATACAATTTATATTCATTTTGCAAATATTTTACTGCTTTAGTAAATATATAAGATAAATTTATCATTTAATAATCGAAGGGTTTTGTTGAAAATTTGGGTGGCTTAAAGCATCCATTCGCAATTTTGAATTACGATGAAAATTACAAATTTTTACGTGAAAGATATTTTGTCTTCACAATAAATTATGGTACGGTTCCTGGAAATTAATTTAATCATTAAATAATTAGATTTTACTTACGATAATAATTAGATTTTACGTTTCTTTCTACTTCTCGCGGAATTTTGGTTCAAATTAGACCCTGGTAACAGTATCTGAGAAGCCTTAAACCGTATCTCAATCAAGTGGTGGTCAGAAATTTTTAAGTCCACAGCCGACGTTATACCTGAAAGATCATTAGACCTAAGTCTAGCAAAAAAGTGGTCAATGCACGTTGAAGAAGAAGCAGTAATCCACGTGGAAGTACCAATCAATGACTCAAGCCCAAAACAGGACATAAGGTTTAGATAATCAATGCTGTTGCTTGGAAATCCAAGAATATCAATGTTAATGTCTCCAAAAACAAACAGGTTTTTTGACCTAATACTGCCCAAAACCTCGGCCACTTCCCGAACAAAGACATTAACAGTTGTAGATTGAACATACATATAAAACTTTCTCATTTAATAGTTTGAGTAATAATTATAATTTTTGGTGACTTTATTAGGACTACAACCGGCGAACAATTTGAATTGCTTGTACATTTTATGGAGTGAAATGAGGGGTTCACGAAAAATTTCATGAATGCGATCATCCGATTCTTTATCGCTTGAAAACGTCTATATGTTATCTATTTTGCATTTAACCAACCCCAATTACACGTTCATATTTATAAATAAATAATATTTATATTTTTTAATTATTTTATCTTTATATTTACTATAAATTTATTTCATCTGTCAAAATAAATAAAACAACATAATATGAATTAGTAACGTCATTTGACAAATTCGACCAACTACTTAGTTTCGTAATAGGTAAATTCGCGGTGGATTTCACGATATTCGGATTTTTCGGTATAGAAAAAGTTTCATAATAGCTCTCCTCCCTTGTTTGACGAACTAACAAATTTATAACAGAAATTTCCGTGGTAAACTTTTCGATAATCTATTTTCGACCCGCTTCAATTTCCTTATTACGAATTCCTCTTTCGAAACCACTTTGAACGGCACTCATTTAACGTCATATAATCGTCGTACAATTCATCTCAGACATATCACATAAGACTCGTCTATGACTTGTCACAGACGATTCATCTTATGTATGTCATAAACGATGCATCTCAAACGTGCAACAAACGAAAAATTCGTCCCATTTGCTGATAAATTTATATATAAGTATCATGATTCACTGTCGTTGATGGGTCTCATACGAAACGACACATTTCACAACAGGATGAGCTAAAACAGGATGTCACAAAACAGGATATCACAAAACAGTACATGGTACACTAAAGTACATGGTACGGAAGAGTACATCGCAAAACAGTACATATTAAAAGAGAACACCACAAAATAGTTAATAGTCAATTTTACGGTTTTAGTAACTAGTTGTGTGGGTACGGAAAAGTACCATGTCAAAAATTTATTTTTGTATGTTTTTGAATCAACATACACATTTGTGAATTCCTTTCAAACTTATTTCCGCCCGAAAAAACACTAACTATACACACAATTGTGTTGGTTGTACTTCAAATCAAGCGTTATTTTTTATCAAAAACGCCATTACATACTATGGTTTTTTACTCACACATTTGTGTGGTTTGGATTTAAATAGAGCCATTTTTTGGTTAAAAAAGGGATATATTTATTTATATATTTACTTAAATTTTTGATCTATTTTGCAACGATCAAGTATTAGCGATTTAAATAAAAATAATGTTATATATTGTTAGGTGAAGGGATATTTTATTATAACTTAAAGCAGTTATAATTCTATATAGTATACTGTCTAATTACTCTAGGTGAAAGCAAATATCCACTTGATAATATCCTAATTACTAAACGTATTCAATAAAAAATATTTAACAAATCAAGCTGAAAAAATCCTCCAGCTTAACGTTAAGTAAAATGTACTTTAGTGTACCATGTACTGTTTTGTGATGTACTGTTTTCATCGGTCCTGTTTCGTACCACGTACTTTAGTGTAGCATGTACTGTTTTGTGTTGTACTGTTTTAAATGGTCCTGTTCCGTACCATGTACTGTTTTGTGATGTCCTGTTTTATTACATCCTGTTTTGAAATGTGCCATAGTGAGCGGCTTCGGTCGTTGATGAGTCATTAGTGTTACATCAATAACTTTCCTGCTGGGATGTTACCTATTCAGTTTAGGTCAGATATAGTCCGTGGATAAATACGACGATGTAAACTACTTCAATTTGATTTTTCTGTATA
Source organism: Nephrotoma appendiculata (assembly GCA_947310385.1). NCBI lineage: Eukaryota > Metazoa > Arthropoda > Insecta > Diptera > Tipulidae > Nephrotoma > Nephrotoma appendiculata. Next base: position 180,500,893 of record OX371225.1, read on the forward strand.
TCAGAAACTAAAAATGTAATTTAAGCAATATAATTGTTTGCTAAAATAATTAGAACTTTTAAATGATTTAGGAAGAAAACACACATTTCTTTCGTTTTCAGATTTTTATTTCCAACCAATTTCAACAGAAAAAAACAACCTAAAACATTTCTTTTTTTGTTCATATTTTTCACTTCATATTTTTTATTTTTTTTGTCCGTTTTTTCATCATTTTTATCATGTTTGTTGTTTTTTCATTATTCGTTTTTTTCTTATTTTTTTGTGTTTTTTGTTTGTTTTAAATAATTATAATAGTTTTTTATTCATTTTTTTGTTTTTAAATAATTATTTTTTGTTTAATTTTTATTTTTAATTAATTAATATTTGTTTTTTTATTTATTTATTTATAATTTTAAATTTATTTATTTATTTACCAGTAATTTTATAAGTCTTAAAACCTAAAAAAAATAATTAATTTTTATAATTTCAGTTTTTTTCTTGTTTAAATTATAATAATAATTATTTTATATTGTATTTATTTCATTTTTAATTATTCAATAATTTTATCATTTTGTTTTAAATTTATTTTTTAATAGTTTCTGTACAACACATTGGTATTTTAATTATTTTATTATTATTATTATTATATATATATATATATATATATATATATATATATATATATATATATATATATATATATATATATATATATATATATATATATATGTATATATATATATATATATATATATATATATATATAAATATATATATAAATATATATATATATATATACACATATATATTTATTTCAGACACTGAAGATCCTTATTTATTTATTTTTAATTATAATAATAATATTAATAATAATAATAATCGTATTTTGGTATATAATAAATTTTTTTAGTTTCGAAGCACTTTCCCTTTTTATAATTTAGTTGTTTTATTTTGACATTTATATAATTAATAAATATAAATATATTTTGTGTTTATTTATATTTTTTGTGTTTATTTATATTTTTGTTTAGCTTATCATTATTAATTTTTTTAGTGTTTTGTTTGTTCAATATCTAATAACATATTTATTGTATAAATAACAAAAAAGTAACAAAAAAAATCTTGGTAGTCAAAAATTCCAAAACCTGTATATTGTGTGTCTTTCTTAAACATTATTAATTAAATTATTATTTTGTTTACATATAAAAAAAACAACTCAAAATAGGTCTTCAGTACTTAATATTTTTTTTTATCATTTATTATTAATTTTTAATCAGGTATGAAAATTTATTACAATACGATATTTCTTTTAAAATAAATTTCTTATATAATGTATTGCGATTGCTATTTTATTGTAATTATTTTTTAAATGAAATAAAATTAATTTTAAATTTTGTGCGTTCAAAATACAAGTAAAATCGAATATTTATATATAATATGACATAATATAATAATATATAAAACGCTGACACCTAAAATAAATAAAAAATAAATAAAAAACTAACTTTTATTTCATTTAAAAAATAAAATCGTAAATGAATATAACAGAATAAAATTATAATCATACGTGAGCTATTTCATATAAAAAAATAATAAATAATCACAGGATAAAATAATTATAATAATAATAACGATAATTATAAAGCAAAGCAATATTTAATAAATTTTTATTATTTTTAATTATGTACTTATTAAATATTTATTTATTTTTATTTTGTCAAAAATATTTTGTTTTGTTTACATTTAGTAATATTAATATTTATTTTCAAATCACACGCAAATATGTTTTTTATAATAACATTTATTAAATAGGCCAAAGGATTTAAAATAAAATTAAAATTAAAAAAAAAACAAAAAAAATAATTATAAATTAAATTAACAAAAATATTTTATAATGTCGTTGTGAATTTCAAAAACTAATAAAATTAAACAAATTATTATATTTCTTTTAACTTTATTTACACACGAGCACACACAAATTAAAAATTATTTTTATTTATATTTTTAATTAATATTTTCAATCAGTCTCATTTAAAAAATAGAAAAATAATTTTTTTTATTTATATTTTATAAATTTTTTATTATTACAATATTTTTATTTACAATTTATTATTTTGTTGTGAATTATTTAGTTTTGGTTTTAGAAAAAAAATAACGTAAAAAAAAATTGAGCATTTTTTGAAAATAAAATAATTGTTTTTTTTTCAAATCCGTACACCATTATTTTGTCTGGTAATGTTATCGAGTCGAGTTCTTTTTGCGACACACAATCGTGGTACGACGGAGACAATGTATGTCATCATAATGTATTTTTTTTTTGTTTGTTTATCACAGAAATCAAATTTTACTTTTTCAGTCAAAATAAAAAAATATAAATTAAAGCAAAAACAAATCGTATTTGGAGTGAATTCGGGATTAATTTTTTGTTGTAATTTATTAAATATATATTTTTAATATACAAAGTTTTCATATTATATATTCTCTAAATGAACTATTAATCAATATTGAATTCTAGTTGGATCCTTAACCCAGTAAGCCCGATTGAAGAAATATAGTTAAGGGATTGGTGCAGTGCCATTCGAGTGCGTATGTTCACTGTTTTGGGATTTGTTTCTAATCGCAGGTAGATATAGGAAGTCCCGTCACACCTTTATACACTGGAAATGACACTAATAGTGAAAAGCTTGGCCATACATGTAATAAGACCGGCAAACTCTAATTATATATAAATAACTATTTTTTATTATTATCATTATTATTATTATAATTATATTTTTAAATGCTATATTGTTTTTAAAATAATTTTAATAATAATATACACTATTTATATATATATTTTTTTGTTTCGAAAGAGAATAGTTTTTTTTACTGGAAACTATAGAAGACAAATCGTCGTAGCCATAAAATAAAACGAAATAAACTAAAAAAATTGTTCGCAGGTTGAACTTAGGCACTTGCTGCAATATAATAATTATATATTTAAATATGTATATATTTTTTAATTTAATTTAAATTTTTTGTTTATTAATTATTAGCTGAAATTTCTAATTTATAATAATTTTATACCTTTATATATGTTACATATATTATATATATATATATATATATATATATATATATATATATATATATATATATATATATATATATATATATATATATATATATTATATATATAATATATATATAAATATATTAATTTTTAAAATAGCTAACCTACTACATTTTCTCTTGTTTTGTATTTAAAACTCCTTTTCTTTTTGTTTTGTCTCTCGTATCGTAAAATAAAAATATAAATAAATTATAATATTAGTTAGTATATGAAATAGCTCACACAAGATCAACAATCAAATAAAAATAATAATAGCTTTTTATGTTTTAATAAAGCAGCATTAATAAATTATATAAAAAAAGGAAATTCAGAATGATTTTTTTAATATTCTATTTATTAAATGTATATTTTATTATACAAACAGGCCATTTTATTATAATTAATATTACTTTTTAAATATATTATGTATATCTATAAAAAATTTCTGTATTATTTAGCACCAAAATAAAAAAAAATCTATTGTTTTGTGTCAAACGAACGAACGAACAAAAAAAAAAACAAATAAATAAATAAAATCATTCTGAAAATACTAAATTAAATGTCTATACATAATAATAATATAATAATATTGTTAATATTTATTCTTTTTTTTAAATAATCAAACAAAAACATAATAATATAACATTGTTTAGCATTAAATATATATAATATATAACATGATATTTTTTTCGATTTTAATTTTTTATACATTTAATTTTTTTGATATATATAATAATTATATATTTACGTGATTATATGTATAATATACCAGAAAATTGTCAATCTAATAATAATATTTTTATGTATGCATTAAAACATTGACAATCTACCAATAAAAATGTTTTCTTAATTTCAAAAAAAAAAAAAAAAAAAAAAATTATTATTATTATTAATATTATTATTATAATTATTTTATTATATTCCAATTTAATTTTTATTTAAAAAAAATATACAACTATGTTGTAATTATTAAAATAAATAATTATTTTTAATTAATTAATAAGATTATATATATATGTATATATATAGCGCAACATTTGCCTGCTTGTTGCAGAAAAAAAAAACAAAAAATAATAATAATTATAAAAAAATCGCGAAATTCATTTATTTTGTTAAATTATATATATATGTAGGTAATTAATATATTAATTATTTATTTATTAAAATAAAAAAACATTTTTTATTTATATATATATTTTTTGTTTGTTTTGTTTTAAATTTTAGCATTATGAAGTACAAAAATTATTTATCTGTTTTGTTTATGATGTGTGTGAAGAGGAGGATAACAGTGAGAGCGTGGCACTCAATTTTATTATCTTTTATTGATAGATTAGTGGTGTAGTATGCATAGTGGAGCCCTTCTCTCCGCTTTCATAGTAAAACATTAGTAGTAGTTGTAGTCGTCAGTAGTATTGTAGAAATAATTACCTGTATAATTATAATGGAGCATCACTTGGATGTTCGCGATTCTTTTGGATTTTGTTGGTGATGCTGATTTCGATTTGATCGATTTTTGCCACTTGATTCACCACCACCACCTCCCCCTCCTCCGCCGCCCTCACGACGTGCAGAATTATTATTATTATTATTTGTATTATTATTATTATTTGTATTAGCACCACCACTGTTTCTGTGTTCACGTTCCTTACGAGAATTACCGTGCCGTGTATTATCACGAACGTTATCTGAAAATATATATATAAAACGTTTTATTTTGTATTTTTGGCATTTTCCAGGGTCAATAAAACTTTTAAAAGAATAAGGAGACAATTATGAGATATTTTGGTAATTTTAAACTAACATTTTTATAAGATTTAATTTTCTTGCCTTTGTGTCAACTTCGATTAAGCGTTTGTAAAGTATAAGTTACTATGGAGGAAAGTATGTTAAGTTTGAAGAAGCTACGTAGTTCAGTATTTGTTTGAGAGGCGTCATAGTGAACGCTCTGAGTGAAATTGTAAACATGGAAAAATTGGCCATCGTTGTTTGCAAGCGATATTTTCATTTGAAATGTCTCAGTTTAACCAATATCAAAGCCGAGATAGATTCTACTCGGGGGGAGTACAGTGGTGCCCTGTAACACGAGTTTGTTACTTTGTAAAGTAGCAACATATGGTAAAAATAAATGTAATAAATGATATGATACTAAGGACCAGACCCGGGGGCTATTATGAAATTTTTTTCGATTTCGTAAAATTCGAAATCGTAAATTCGATCCGCCGTGAATATTCCTATTATGAAACCTTTTTGATCGTAAAATTTAAAACCATGAAGTTTGATGTTTTTGTGGTTTTAGCTAAAATATCAACCATCAACAGATTTTTCAGATGGGCATTCAATGGGAATTTAATTCTTTTGTAATTTCACTCCACAAATGTTAGGTAGTCCCTTTATATTGAGGCTCATTTAAAAAATGTTTGACTATGCCAACATTTTTTCCATAAAAAAGCTTAAAAGTCAAATTGACGACCATTGACCTACAAAAACCACAATAATAAAGTTACAAATAAATTGTAATAAATTAAACTAGTCAATTTTTATAAAATAATTGACTAACTTACGTTTTAAAAAGTAATTAAAGTAATTAAAAAACTTTAACTGTATTAAGCCTATAATATATTTATATTAAAAAAAGCCTAATAGCCACAATTTATAGTAATTAAAGTATTTTATTTTAATAAAAAAATAATAAGTATACACTATTGTTTTCGTAAATACGATATATTCGTCGATTCCTATTGAGCAGTCGAATTTTGACATTTGATTTTCGTAAAATACGATTTCGATTTTTTATTTTTTTTGGTTCATAATAGAGCGCATTTACGATTTTCGAATTTTACGAAAGCAAAAAATTTCATAATACGAATTTTCGCGGCGGATCGAATTTTACGAAATCGAAAATATTTCATAATAGTATATGGTCCAAAAAGACCATACCCGAAATAACTCGGGCGATCACATGTTATACGTTCCATTATGTATTTGCTCGAAATAACTTGTGAAAATAATCGTATAACAATATTATTATATTAAATCAACTAAGAATAATATATTGTATTCTCTACAACCTACGTCCATGCTTCCTGGTTTACCAGAAATTTAATTAGATAGAATTAACTTATTGATTATTTAAATTTTTCTAACTATCTTATACATTATATTTTTTTCTCATATGTATCTATATGTATTTTACTAATATGTAACTTTTTTACATTTGAATAAATTAAAAAACAACATATGTATTTATAAAAATAAAGTTTATTTTTTAAACAGATTTTTTTTGTGCATAATATGTATGTCAAAATATTAGTTCTTATTATTAAAAAAATTGATTTTTTTTGATGCATTTATTTGAAAAAAAAGAATCACAATCAACAACAAAATATCACTCTTTCCACACTACAAAAATCTAGATAAAGAAATATTCAGAGACTCACACATATTATATTGAATACTCACAATCACAAAGCAATAATACAAAGAAAAACAAAATATGCGAACACCATCACGACGACAAACGTGAAAAATACAATAAGAATAAAACAACAAGTTATAAACCGAAACATAAAAATATGTACCGGAATGCTGAAAACTACGCCTATCCCAACACTTTACGCAGAATCTGCCACACTGACCTAGACAACAAAATAACCACACTAAAATTCATAGCCATTTCATAGTCAAGAATAAGACAAGAATTTTTATTTTTTTCCCATTAAAATGATATAATGGGAAAAATACAACCAAACATAAAAATATACGAAGAAATCAACAGCCGTACGAAAAATAATTTGATGTATTTTCGTGATTGATGTGTCATGTTCAATTATATAGAAATCCTCAATAAATATAAAGGCTCCCAAGAAATATATACCGATGGTTCACTAAACAGCAGCCAAGGAAGCGTAAGAATATATTTCAGAAATTCAGGAGCATATAAAATCAAATTAAAAAACAAAGCCACCATTAAAACAATACAAACCATATCTATCAAAACTACCATAGAAAAAGCAATAATGATGGGATTAACCATAATAATAATAATATTCACTGATTCCAGGAGCCGTTGTATGTAAGTATATCACTTAAAAAGTTAATGATCAAAAATTTAAATACCACGAGAAGGAAATGATACACAGTTAGAGAAAAGAATATTGCAACCATAATTCCATAGATCCCTGGCCAAACAGGTATACTAGGTAGCGAACAAGCAGACACAATAACCGTGTTTTTTTATTAGCGCCCGATAAATGTGTCCGGAGCATCCAATTTTATATATCAAAACTTATATTTAGCGCACTATTTTTGCATATAATTAACTTATTTAACTATAAACTAAGATTTTTCATTCTACTTGTTAGTTAAAAATCGATAAAAAAATATTTTGCTCTATCCCTGAAACCATTAGAAACTTAATCGTACAATACAAATTTAAAACGCAGCAAGACGAATTCTTGTTTATAACATCATGCCAACATAAATGCTAACTAGTATATTTCAGGTGATAAAAATGTTTGTTTTATGTATACATTTATTTTTCATTTTTATGGTATAGCGACGCCAGTGAATATAGCTGCAATTTCAGTAGAAATTTCCTATTCGGCGACGAATAGTACTCGAATAATAAAACACGGCTAATAATAGACAACCCAATGGCCCATGCCACAAGTAAAAAAAAATCGGCATTTTTCTTCGTTTCTTTCCCCGTTTACCTATGATACAAGTTTTAATTGCGACTTAACAAATTTTCTGTTCTACCACACAACTCAAACATAAATGAAATAAAAAATATTTCAAGGACATTTTTGACTCATTTTAGTTAAAATTTTATTTAAGAGAGAGCAGAACAAAACATTGGTAGAAAAAAAATGCCAAAATACAAAAAATGCTCGTGTGGCATGGGACAATAACAATAGAGGACGTATATCAAATAATAGAGGATAAAATAAGCCAAGAATGAATATTGGAATACCATACCAGGACGACAACAGTGGGGAAATACAACAAACAAATAAGTTTGTGCTATAATGGTTGAAATCCTTTTTTTAGCCTTACTGTTAACAATTGAATTAAATTGGTTTAATGAACAACACAAAATTTCCTTAGAGTGATAATATTTATTTATTTTTAGGAATATCGATTTCGAAAATTAAATTTCTTCTTTAGTTCCTTCTTTTACAACTAATACATTTTGCTTAAAATTATACTGCTTATATACTAATCTTAAGTCTAATATGTTAATCTCCTCCTATTGTAGTTATTATTGTCTATAATTAAGTCATAAATCCTGTTGGTTTTGATATTCAATTTTTCGTTTAATATAATGCTGTCTTTTTTTTTGTAAATTTCAAATTCTTCAAGGCTGTTGATTATGTGTAATTTTTTGGCTTTATGTAATATTATTAGGTTGTGGTCAAAGAGCGATGACACACGAGATTTCTGGTTTGTTGGTTACTTTTCAAGGCTAACTAGTCGTAATAGATAATGGATATGTATGTATAACAAAATTGAAAAAAAAAATCATTTTTGATTTTTTATTCCTCTTCGCATCGTAGCAATATACTTAAAAATGGCCTAGAAATATTTTTTATTTCATTTATGTTTGCGTTCATTTCTTCTAGAAACTTTCTAGTGTATAGTCGTGGTGTTATCATAATAATTTTTATTGGGGTTCATATTTAAGTATATAAACAGTAAAATTAACATAAAAAACAGAGTGTGTCGCAGTGCTAGATAATGCCGACAATCATTGTCGACATGATATTCTAGAAAATAATACTAAATCCAAAAATGATTTAATGGTCTTCGAGAATAATATAAATCATAAAAGAAAATCTAATAGTGTCATTGATATTATTAATGCAAAAATGACGAAAAGTAAAGATAATAATAATAATGATATTATCAATAAAAACAATTATAATAAAAATAAAAAATCCAACGACGTAAAATCTGATAAAACAAACGACGCGCCAAAAAAACCAAAAATGAACAAAAATATTTACATCAATTCGGATCAAGGTCCATTTTATGTTTTGATTAAAACTAAATCCCCTAAAAAATTGCTTTCCATCATTATTTCAAAATTATATACTGATAATTTTGTTAAAGTAATTGATATAATATAAATTAATAAAAATCTGGTAAGAGTGGAGTTTGATTACTTCGATAAAGCGAATAAATGCGTAAGAAAGGACGATCCGATCTATAAAATATTAAATGATAAAAGATATTTACCATTTATTCCTATTACTTTCACCTATGTTGTTGGCACCATTAAGGACTTATTGATTGACTTTAATATTAAAGAAATCCAAGATACTATTAAAAGTGATTATAAAATTACCAATTTAGAAATAATAAAATTTTGGGATAATAATAGTAAAGTGCTAAAAGACTAATATACTTAAAATCGAATTTAGAGCAAGTGATCTCCCCAAAGATGTGTATTTTTATGGCATAAAGATCAAAGTTGGTATTTTTATCCCGAAACTAAGATTCTGCACCAAATGCTTGAAATACGGTCATATTAAGAAGTTCTGCAAATCTGAGTTCATCAAATGTATGAAATGTACATCGAACATCACAGGCAAAGATTAACACGAATGCAAGGATATCCCTGTCTGCATTTTCTGTGAGGATAAACCTCATTTTACAAACTCAAGGAGATTCGAGAAAAAAGAAACAAACCAAAATAAAAATTCACTCCATAAAAAATATTCTATTCCCGAAAAACCAAAATTTCAATATCAAGTATAATAGCTATCCTGAACTAAATAATAATAAGTCACCTAACTTCTGGATCAACAGAGCAAATAACAAAATTTAATTATTAAAGAACAAAAACTAAAAATTGACCTTTTCGAATCGGCTATTAGTAAAATAATGAAAATTAGCAATAAAATTTACAACGAACCGGATATTTTAATATTCGTCATTAAAACTGCGATCCAAGCCATAAACTTAAATTCAGATGATTTGCCTAAAATTTCTACACTACAAATTAATATAAGAAGTCTAAAAAGCAATTTTAACTTGTTGGACCTATTCATAAATGATAATAATAATATAGACATTGCAATATTAAATGAAACTTGGCTGAATGACAATCACAATATACAATTCAAAAATTACAATTTAATTTAAAAAAACAGAGATGATGGTTACGGTGGGTAATACTTCTTAATTAATAAAAAAATTGCTGTTAATAAATTTGATATCCTTTTTAACTTACTTCATATTTCTTTTACATTTAGTAATAAATTTTTCAACCTAATAAACTTCTGTAATCCTCCAAATAATAATAATTATGATATAACCGATTTTAAAAACATTTTACAAAATTATAATAATTTTTCTAACACCATTATATCCGGAGATATTAATTCTCATCATTACATGTGGGCTCCTTCATCTAAGGAAAATACGAAAGGAAACATTTTTGCTGACTTAATTAACAATAGTAGTTTTCACGTTCTCAACAATGGAGAGCCAACAAGAATAAATTTTAATAATTATTCTAAATCTGCCGTAGATATCACCCTATGTTCCAATGATATTTTCAATAATTTAACCTGGTCTGTCATAGATAATTTAATTGGTTCTTTCCATTTTAATCAACTTTGAAGCGGATGGTTTTTTAAAAGTGAATTGTGTAAATTGGAAAAAAGTTATTGTAAATAGAAATAAAATTTTAAACATTAATAACGATAATAATATTGAAGCTACTTTAAATAACATTATTCTTGAAAATACTAAACAAGTTAATATGTATCAATAAAAAAAATCACCCAAAACCTTGGTGGAATCCCTATCTAAGTAAACTATGGAAAATCAAATTTGAAAAACAAAAAATCTATAATAAATCCAAAAATCTTTTCACTACCAAAGAACTTCTAAAATCCATCGCAATTTTAAAAAGAGAAATCATTAAAGCCAAAAAAAAATCATAGAAAAAGTTAATTGACAGTTTCAACCTTAACATTAATAGTAAATATCTATGGCGTAAAATAAATCAAATAAGAAATAAAAGATCTTCTTATGTTAATTTGTTATATTAATAAATTTAATAAAGATGTATTAATGCAAGTTTTCAAAAATAAATCAAATACTGCTCCTGGAAGTAATAAATTATCTATCAAAATATTAAAAGAAATTATCAATAATAATGCTAAAATTATGTTGAACCATTTAATTAATTATTTAAATAATATTTATAAGAATAATATATACCCTTCTAATTGGAATACAACAAAAGTCATTGCTATTAAAAAACCTAACTACAAAAACGATTTCGATACGGATAGTTTTAGACCGATATGTCTGCAAAACTCACTTCCAAAAATTTTTAATAAAGTAATATTAAAGGACTTAATTCAACATTTGGATAAAAACGAGATTCTTCCTCATAATTCATATGGATTTCGCAAAGGATATAGCATTATGGACTACTTCGTAAATCTATTCTCTGAAATAGGGGAAGGAAAAAAGAGAAACAAAAACATGATTTTGATAGTAACAGATATTAAAAAAGCTTTTGATAATGTTAATAAAAACATACTTATAAACAATTTAATTAATATTAATACACCAAATAATATAATTAACTGGATATACCAATCTTTAACTAAGACTGTGTGCCTGAGAGCGATTTTTTCGACTAAATTGCCGACTAAACTAAATTACTTATGCTATTACCCACCAGTTTTTATCATTTAGACTCCTGCTGAGGTTGCTTGACTATTTAGTTGTCATTTTCATTTCTTGTTTTTATTTTTTTTTATTGTATACAGACGAGTAAAAAATGTCTAAAAGGAAATACTCTCATTCTTAAATTTCGATCGTAATTTATAATCACATTCATGAATAATTCGATTCCCATATCCATATTTGTTTTATTTCTTCTATTTCCTTGATTTTAAATAATAACAAACCGATGATGTTGAAAACAATATGACATATGAAAAGTCATAATTTAGTTTAGTTTATAATTTAGTTTACAATCGGGGAGGCACAGCATACTTAAAAGATACTAATGCCACCTTTGAATGAATGATATGAATCAGTAATTAATTTAGTTTAGTCGACAATTTAGTCGAAAAAATCGCTCTCAGGCACATAGTCTAATAGAACAAATACATTTAATAATGGAACCAATACAATAACTCAGAATACAAATAAAGGAATCCATCAACGAACATGTTTCAAGTCCAATTTTATTTAATATTTATACATCTAATTTACATAATCTGCAAAACGAAAATATCTCTATATACCAATTTGCTGATGACTTAGCCATTCTGGTTAAAAATAATTGTGAAATTTTAACATTCAAAACCTGTAATTTGCTCTTAAAAAAATTAACACATGAACTAACTAATATTAATTTAAATATTAATCTTATAAAAACTAATTACATGAGATTTTTTAAAAATAAAAAAACCAAAACATGAAATTAAATTAAATAACGCCATTTTAAACGAAATTAAAAATATTAAGTTACTGGGTATTTCTTTTAATAATAAATTATCTTTGTTAAAACATTATAAAGAAATGGATAAAGAAATAGTCAGCTCTTATAACTTATTAAAATTATTTACCTATAAAAAAGGTGGTGCTCACCCTCAAATTATGTTAAATTTATATAAATCTTTAATAAAATCTAAAACAAATTTTATTGATATAATAACTCCCTTAAATATTAAAAATTCGTTAAATATTAAACAAAAACTATCAACAAAAACTTAAGAATGGTTCGTGGTTTTATAAAAACTACTCCTATTTCTACACTACTTGCTGAAACTAATTCCTTACCAGCTGATTTGGATAATAAAAAAAACTCATTAAAATTTATTGTCAAAAATATCTACAAAAATAATAACATATATGAGAAAATTAAACATAATAAAAGCTTATCTAAAGCGTTTTATATTCTAAATATAACTTTTTGCATAATATAACTCAAACTAACAAAAAATATAATAAGCATGATAATTTACTGATTAACAACTATTTTTTTGATAATCCTAAGATTATGAACAATTTTCAAATAACATCCAATTTTATCCAAATCTCTAATAAATATAAAGAATTCTTTCACATTTTCACGGATGGTTCACTAATCTCAGATACTGGTGGGATTGGTATATTTTTTCAAGCACCTCTTCACTTCAGTTAAAAAATTGAGCTACTGAATTAACTGGAGATATTTTGCTCGTGTAGTTAATTCTGATAGGTTGTTTTTGTTGTATTTTGACATTTACATTAATTTAGCGTTCATTTCATTTGCGTTTTTTTTTCAAAGTGTTTGTGTTATTTTCTAATTAAAATTAAACAAATTTTAATAAAATAGAATTAAATTACTACCTACTGTATGATTAAAATTATAAAATTAATTTAAGTAATATTCTGCCGTGCTAAAAAAGAAAGTCGTATTTGCTTTTTTGTTATTTTGAGTAATTTCAATTTTTAGTAATACTAAACTCTTATTTTATAAACGTAATTTTATGGCATTTAAATAATGATATGGAACTTTTCAGTTAAGCAGATAAATAGGTATTCGTTCGCTGAATCCAAATATGTCTCTAACTAATTTTTCGATTTTTGGCGTTTGTGACTTTCTTTACGACGGCAGTATTATAGTTATTAAAAATGACGTTAGAAGACGATCTTATAGAATATGTCGGTTTCAACAACGACCAGGATTTTTTACAAGTCGCACTATAATCAACAAAAGCCATATTTAAAATGATTTATTTTGACATTTATCTGAAGTGAAGAGATGCGAATCGAACACCCAATTCACTTCAGTAGCTGGATTAAGGGAATAGTAACTCAATTGCAATTCCGTTAATTCACGCCAATCGAAAGCACTTTAATTTGTAAAAATATCATCAGCGTTTATATTTACAAGGATATTTATTTTATTTAAAATTACGTCTTTAGCCATTTCTCTTAAATGAGCCATTATTTTTATAATTTTTCAAAAACACAACAAACCATATTTTTTTTTTAATTTTATTCAAAATTTTGTCTAAATACTTTAGAAAATACATAAACATTTAAAATTGAAAACTAGTTATTTTGATATTTATGAGATATCAAACGAACATTTTCTCTTCAGTAACTGAATTAAATGAAGAGCAACTCAATTTCTTAAGTGAAGAGTTCTTGCCTTTCAGTTGAATCGAAAGTCCCTTGTTTCAAATCATGTTTTTGTTCCATTTTCAGATATCCCGATTTTTTAAGCCCGTACGCAAAATTTCGTTCTACTAACTTTTAATAAGTGATAAATAATACTTAACGAAGCTTTGTTAAATGTTTTAATTTAAATTAATTGGTCTATGGTCGAAAATACAGAAATGACATTTATCGTAATCTTGTTTTATTCTTTTTTAATTTTTGTATGGTTACCACTTTATTAACCCTCGTCAGGCGGCATAGGTACAATTGTACCTTTTCTGTTTTTAAATACTAATAAGTCTTCTTGTAGAAGCCGGAGAGAGTTAAGGCTTTGTGAGATCTCTACATTTTAATAATATGGAAATTCCAAATATTATCTATTTACAAAAATTATGTCTACAGTGACGATTTTCATATAAAATATATGAAAGTACAATTGTACGTCTGCCACCTTTTAGCATTGTAAAATTATACCGCCGGACGAGGGTTAACATCAATCAATCTTGTGTTTAAAACGTCAAAAAGAATGTCTGTTTCACTCTAATTTTAAATTTGATCTAAAAAAAAATAACTTAAACCAAGTTTATTGTACAATCCAATTCTTTGTTATTTAACCTAAGTGTTGCCATTGTGTGAATTTATATAATATAGCTGTCATACAAAATTGAAATGCAAAACAATACACTCTCAAACATGCGCATGATTGAAGAGAAAAACTTATACATGTTTAATATTTAATAAATTTTTACAGGATTGTACAAGTGTAGGATCAGACCACACACTCTCTCTCTCTTTCTATCTCAAAATGATTGGTTACCATGCTAGGAACTTTAGCTTAAAATGTGTAATATCCCAAGTATAACAAAATTCGACTTTTTCGTCATTTTTCGAAGTAAAAACTTATATTTAGTTTCGACTTTGACATAGTTTTGCTTTCGACTTAGAATAAGATCCTGTATGAAAAGTGTCGCGATTATTCGAAACTGGACGAAATTCAATAAATAGAATTGTATACATGTATGTGTGAACTGAAGGCAAAAAACAATATGGCGGGAAGGATCTTGTGCAACGACATATGTACAAGGCTATAATTGAAAATACATATGAAAAGATGGCGTCCAAATGTAAACCAAAACAAAAAATTTAGGTTTAGAACAATGAATATATTATTGTATAAAAAATATATACATATATACACATCTAAATTATATTATAATTAATTTTTTAATTATTTTTTATTATTAAACAATGATTTGATATTATTCCTTGATTGTAATATTAAAAGTTTAAATATTTTTCATACAGCTCATATCAAGTTTATTATTTCGCATTTGTTTTCCACTTAATAATTTAAAACTGAACTAGAAATTAATTAATTTATACAAAAAAAATTTGAACAGATATAGATATAAAAATATATTTTGGTGTAATTTTATTTAAATTAACGCACATCTTTAAATTTTTTTAAGAAAATCACTTTTATAAAATTACCAAACTCATGTCGTGAACATGTAAAATAAATACGATACGCAGCTTTATTTTGTTTCGTCTTGTTATACTTGGGACAGTATACATTACGCACCAATACTAAAATATTGATTCTTCGACTTTTTTCTAATATTTCGAAGGCAAATACGATAGCTCAATTTTGAGTTTCGTCTTGTTATACTTGGGATACTATACTCTAAACTTAGTTTAAGCGTAATAATAATAGTTTAACGTATTTATGAATTTGGTACAGTCAAGGAGTGTGTATTTTTGAGTAACGAAACAGAGGGAAAATTTTCATCAAAAAATGCGTGGGTTATGCAATTTAAATGGGTTATACAACACACTTACACAACAAATTTTTATTTTATTTGGATCGAATATTGCCATACTCGCGACTATGTTAGAAAACGATCAAAATTACGTTAAATAATGATATGTAACTGTGTTGTATAACCCATTTAAAATGCATAACCCATGAATTTTTTAATGAAAATTTTTCTTTTGTTTCGTTACTCTTTATAAAAATAAATACTCTTTGGTACAGGTCAACATGCAGAATGGAGTGTTAATCTTACGCATTTATTTTTTATAAACATTTTCATATTATCGAAATTAATTCTACTAATATACTTTATTTAAACCCAATAATTAGTATTATAGAACACAGTTAATACTCAGACGCACTTCGATATAACCGGAAATGTAAACAAGCAAAATTGTCGTGCACAAATACGATGAATTCAAGATTGCGCCGACGACGATACCTCTACGAAATGTATGTTTTCTACAAGATGGAGTCAGTTTATATTTAACAAGACTACATAATATGGAGGCCCTGCGTGAAAAATTTGGTGAAAAAATAGTATCGCGAAACACCGACAATATTGTTGGATCCCAAGGTCGACTAACCTCACCGTTCCAGTTTTTTTTACGAAGATGTACAAAACTAAGCTACGCAATAAAAACAAGTTAAAAGAATCTATAAGGGCCCGTTATTGAAGCAATCGCGGGGCAACATTAACAGCGGTAATGTACGTTTTGGTCAAATGCAGGGTTTGCAGTAACGATGGACCAAACAAATTATTTTTAAAAACTAATTTCTATATTAAAAATTTAATAATATTCTTCAAAATAAAAACAAGAAATAAAAAAAAACTTAAAAATAACGGGAATATTCATAGCAATGTTCGTGGCCAAACCTGTATAATAGTTGACAACGTGATGAAAGGGACATTTCAGCCAATTATCAGGACTCCAGTTTTATGTTTCGACGGCTCGGGGTAGACGAAAAATTAAAAACCAAAAAACTGACGATATTTCCATTTAAGTGAATAATTTTACTTTGACAGGCAATTTGCACTTGTGAACGAAACAAACAACCATACAAACGGGCTGAAAACGTTATTAGCAGGAACTATGGGATAGGAAATCCTTTATACATTTTCCCGCACCAGAAAATGTGAATGATCCATCATATTATTTTAGGATAAGTAGTACAGTAAGTAGGTAAGCACTGTAGGGACAATCATATTCAGGCTGAAATTATTGCATTGCTTTAGATTGATAATGAAATTAAAATTGTTAGCAACTCCTTTAATCTGTATATACTAAATCCTGAGATAACCCTTTTAGAAAGTACCAAGCTTTTTAATCGACACAACTAAATAAAATAAACAACTCCTACCTAGTTATTTGTGAATCCAAATCTATCTCCGAAAGTTACAAGTTCCATTTGCAACAGAATGGCTCTTGCTAAAGAAAACGCTAATAATTTACCAACTCAAATACAATTTATTTTATGGATTTTATAAATTTTTCTATTATTAAATTAAATTTAAATCTGAGTGAATGTTAAAAACAGAAATGATTATAAAAAAATCACTAGTTGGGAAAATAAAAAACTAAATATTATTTCGGGCGTGAGGAAGAGTCCATTGTATTGAGTATATCAAAAATAAATTCATATCCACTCAGGGGCGGTATGTTGTACCATCACTTCGAATCGAAATTCGAAAAAAGTCGAACGGTGGTATGTTGTATCATTTTTGAATCGCGATAAATGATAAAGTTTCATCATTTAAAACCAAAGTAATAATAAATGTAGCTATTACATTCTAGAAAAAGTATTGCAAGATTAAAAAACGATAAAAGTCGAAAATGATACAACTTTCACTTTTTCGATTCGATTTTTTTCGATTCGAAGTGATGGTACAACATACCGCCCCTTGTTTTTGTTATCTTTTGAATGAAATGGAATGAACATTATGATTTTTATATACTTGTTGGTCGATAAATAATGAGTAATACAGTTAAAAACAAGCGACTGAAAACTTTGTTAGTTTAAACCGTTCTTTATTTACTCTTTTCGTCGGGAATAGAAAAAGAAATACGCCCAATGACGTTGGTCGTTTCATTGCGTTGTATTGTTCCATAGTAAAATACCAGGACATTTTTAATAGTTATTATGGATCATCCACCCCGTGTTTGAAAAATAAATTTTAAACACTACATCCAAACTTTTTTATTGGAATATATTTTTACCTAATTTATTTATTATATTACAATAAAATAATATTTACGGTTTTTAAAATGTGTTTCTTATATCGGAAATCGAAATTCCTGGAGAAACTTCATTCATTTATAATGTGGCAAGCATTTTTATTTTATAAATATTTTTTCTCGAAGACGTAAATAAAAATTTTCTTTGAATTGTCGTCTAATCGTATAAAAAACTCGGAATAATTGAAAGTGATATATGTATAAGCAAACCATCCAAATTAAGCTGAGACTCATTTAAATTTTCTTGAAAGTTATTTGAATTTTTACCATATAATCAAAGTGTTCTGATAAATTTCGTAAACAAATCTCAAAATTATTTGTACATACCTCCTCTTTCCCGCGAATCATTGTATTGTGATGAAACCCTAGCATTTGGCGGTGATTCTACTCTTCTATTATCTTTATCTATTGGCTGTTGTGTTTTGCTATACTCCCTTTCACCGCCCGCGTGCGAACTAGATTCACTGTTTTGTTTGTCTTTAAGTAAACGCTCTTTATGATGCTGTGCCACTTGGGCATAGCTTAATCGTACATTATTTGTTTCTATATTAGCGCCGGGCGCCACAACTATCGGTTGCATACCAGCTGGGGTCGCATTTAATGTCTGATTTGGTGATGTTGATCGTAACATACCACTACTATGGTTATTATTATTATTACTAGAGTTATTACTACTACTATTATGATTATTATTTATTGACGAAGACGATTGCGATGATACCACTACCGTTGGCGATGTTGACGACATAACTATTTTATTGTTGCTTGATGATTTTGTTACAACTGTATTTATTTGAGTTTTCGACTGTGTCTGAGTTTTATTAGTAAAATTTGTCGTTGGTGTAGCCACAGTTATATTTAATGAGGGGGAGGATGAAGATGGTACGGGCGATGGCGCTGGTAAATTTATTCCATCAACTGATGTCATTATAGCTGCTTGTGTTGATATCGGACAAGCTGTTGCATTTTGCGGTGGAGGGACTAATGATATTTGATTACCAGTAACATTTTTACATGAATCAGAACCATTTAGTAAGGACTCATCAGTCTTTGTTGATTTATCAGCAGTTGAATAGTTTATCACAGGAGGGTTCAATTTATTATTTGTGTCAGGCGAAAAGGGTGGTGTCAAAGCTACAGTACTATTATGTAATATAGCATCATTTGATGGAGTTATTGATGGTACATCATTTGTCGATGATATATTTAGTGATTGTATTGATGCGGTAATACTTTGACTACTAAGCTCATGTTGACTGACAATTGGAAGTGGTGGTGACGATGAATTTGATCGTGTATTTAATTCCTTGTCAGATGATTTAGATTTTGTTCGTGCCGTACCTTTAACCACATCGGCTAAACGATTTTCGCCACCCCAAACAGCTTGTGGAGTTGGTAAAATATTTGATTGGTTTACTAATTCAGGCTGGGTATCTAGTGCAATTTGACTTGATTTTAAATTTATATTAATTTGAGTTGATTGTCCTCCAAGTATAATAGGTGCCACAGGACTTTGATCTAAACCGGGTAACGGTGGAAATGCGGATGCCTCTAAATCAAATTGTGCTGTGGTACGACTATTATTTGTGTGCGTTGTGGTACCACTGCTACTACTACCAGACGTACTACTATTGCCACCGCTTAAGCCACCACTACCCGTCGCCGAATTGCTTCCATTGGTTTCTCTTAACGAAGATGATATATTTGGACTAGCTGACACTTTAGTTTGATGATTGGTTTGGGCTGGATTTGCACTCGAATTAACATTCGGCGAACGTAAAATTTGATTACTTTCATCGTCTTTTCGTCGTCGTCTGTATCGGGGCCATTGCTCTTTACTAGATCCACCACCACCTCCACCACCGGACGAACGATGTGATGTTTGTATGGTATTATCGTCACTATCAGTGATAATTTTCGAGCTAATTTGATTGTTACTATTATCAAGAACATTACTAATATCTTGTTGATGGTGATGATGGTGGTGGTGATGATGTTGCGGCGGTGGCTGTTGAACACCATGATAATGTGATTGACTATGTTGTGGCACATGAGATGTTGATTGCGTTATATTTCTTTCTTCTTTGGAAGTTGTGTATTTACTACCGTGAATATCATTGGATTTAAGGTTACTATTATTACTTATATTTCCTCCGCTATTATTTGCATTATTATTATTATTACTATTATTATTGTTAACGCCACCGCCGCCGTATGCAATTATGGTTTGTTGGATTTTTGTAATAGGATTTGTGGAAGAATGTTGATGAAAAATTGCATGTTGTGACTGTTGCTGTGAATAATGATGAGCCGATTGTTGTATTTGATTTTGTTGCTGTTGCTGCTGTTGTGTTAATGAATGATGTTGATGATGAGTTGGATTTAAATTTGTATTAATCGGTCGATGACTTGAACTATGACTCTGCTGCTGATGGGAACTTTGATTTTGGTCATTTGAGGATGTGGTTCTGTGTTCGTTGGTATTTTGTGTACGCTTTCTCATATTACTACGGTGATTATTATACCGTGATGTTGTTGGTTTGGCAGCAAAAGAAACTTGAGGTGATAATCCGTTAGCAGCAAATACACTACCTAATTCATAATAATTTTGACTTGGTTGCGGTGGCGCAGCTGGCCATGGCGGCATTATACCAGGATAGTATTGTTGCTGCTGGAATGGCTATACGTATTTATATACTATTAATTTACTATAATTTTAAATTATTGGTAAATACTCACAAACATTGGAACTTGTCCACTATAAGGAACCGCTCCTTGTGGAAGGGGAGCACCATTTGCGTATACAAAACGTTGTTGCGTTGTAAATGCTGCAGCAGTTGGATCAAATACTGCAGGCGGTGGTGTTGTTCGATATCCATTTTTCATTGGTATTTGTACTGGTGCTATAGGTAGAGCTCTGTTCATTGGTTTTGCCTTTATTCGTGCCATGATCGGTTTACCCTAAAAGGAATTTTTAAAATTTATTTCTTCAAAGCAACAAAATTAAAATCATTTTAAAATCTTACCTGAAACTCTTTAATTTCTTCTCTTAAATACCTATAAGCCCGTTGTGCATCATCATCCGACTCAAATGTAATATACCAGGAATTATTATGAGCAAATTCACATGATATAAAACGTGGACAATTTTCACCGCTGAACAAATTCTATTTATAAAAAATTAATTTAATTATCGTACCGTAAATAATTAAAATCATTATGTATGTGACAGAACCTACCTTTACTTCTTCTATAGGAGTATTATCAGGAATTTCCCGTAATATTACAATACATCGTTTATGATTTGGCCTCACTTTTAAACCTTCTTCGTCAACTTGCACATTAGGCGATTCTCGTAAAACTTCTGTGATTAATTTTAGATCTTTTGTCAATTTTTTCACTTGGTTAAAATTTGCAACAGTCCATATTGGTACATATTGATCATTATCCATTTGTGTCAATAAATATGTATCATTGGCGAGGTTTTCCCTATTCAAATAAACATTGTGTTCACCAACAATTAGAAAAATTACTAATTAATATTACTAAAATAAAAATTACCTAGAAAAGTAGTAGTCAAGCTGAGCAGATAGTAACTGTTTCAATTGATCCAGTGGTATCGGATTAATCTCTGGCGATTTTGTAGCACCCCGCCCACTGGAATCACTTCCATCATTTTCGGCCCCATTCATTGTTGGAATATCAGTTGGATTATTTTGTGATATCGTTTGTGATTGTGTAACTCCAGTTGCTAAACCAGAAATATTAGATGCCGTCATTGATGCACCGGTTGGTGTATTTCCACCAATTATTGATTCTGGGGAATTCTGATATACCGCACCAGCGGACAACTTACCAGTGTCCCCATTCATGTACACGTATCCTATAAAATAAAAATAAAATAAAAAATTGCAATTAAAACTGTTTTATATAAAACACGTAAATATATTAATGTATTGTGTTCATCTAACATTTTTAAGTCGAAATATTTATGATAACATTATCTCATATTATATACGTTGTGTATTATACATAATAATATTAAAAGTGGCAACATTATGTCCGCCAACGTATCACATTCATATACGCGACACATGGCATCGTCAAACATCGTGATAAAATAAATATAGAAATCTATTCGCTAAAATATCGGTCAAGCGGTTATTTTTGTATTTCAAAATCATTTTTTTTATCGTGTTCATTTTATTATTTCGGTTACATTTTACATTTGCACAAAAAAAGTTTTGTACGAAGTAACCTATTGCCGCAGAATATAATAAAAACATTCTCCTTATCAGTAGTACAGAATTTATTACGATAATTCACGACATATTTTAAGAGTAAACTTCACTGACGTCAAATTAATTTATGTAAAATACTGTTGTGCGAAAATTGGAAAAACCCATAGCATATGAAAATTAAAAACTGCATAAAACGTGTGGTTATTATACAATAATTTATTTATTTCTAAAGATTTTGAGGAACAGGTGAAAATTTTTAATCTTTGTCTTAAGTGAAACGAGTAATTTTACCGTAATTTTGTGTAGAAAAATGAAAAATTCTTTTCTTATTAATTAATTAAGAAAGTAATACGAGTTATAATTTAATCGATGATTAAATGAGCAATAAATGGAGTAAATTCCAGGTTTTTTTTTGCCCAATTAGCAACTATTTAGCGGTTTCCGTCTAACAGCTTGTGTCGTAAACATCATCCTCGTGTACATACCTGCTAAATTATTCAACATAAATCATTGGGCTAAATTCTCGCAACACAAATTTCAGTTACATTATTGTACATATTTTCTCGTTATCTATTGGAATTAAAATTTAAAAATGTAACAAACTAGATAAACTTTACAAGTTAAACTAAAAATAATTATTAATATGTCAAGAACGAGATATTATAATTGTGCAGCAAATCGTAAAATTGCTCAAATGTATAATAACTGGCCATCGCGTACGCTTAATCACATGTCTCCTGGAGAGAATATTTACGGACTATCTGAGTTAATCTAGTAATGGAGTATAATTGTTCTAATTCTACTAAATATTTTAGTTTAAATTGTTTTGATCTAGAAAAGATTTAGTACGGTTTTACATAAAATATTCTTGTTTGGAGTAAATATTTAGCATTGTTATGTTAAGAATATGAAATATTCAAAAAATCAGTATAGTCAAAATTTATCGAATTGTCAGGATAATGGAATATCTGATTAGGAACCTAGCACAATAATTATATAAAAACACTAAACTACCATGATTGTGTATCACGAGTTTCGAAATTGTTTCATTAACTTTGCCATTGGACACGTCAGATGGCGTTGGCGTCATGAATAGTGAAATCATCGCCATTTGATTTAAAAATTTCGTGGAGTTCAAAATTTTCATGACGTTGGCCGCGATTTTACACAACATGTTATCAACTGTTGAGTAATCTGAAAGCGCCCAATGATCGGCAACCCGGACTGGCAATCTCTCTGTATTTTAATGTTGAGCATTCGAAAAATGTATTAACTAAACAAAATCATCATTGATGTATGCAAACAAAATCAAGAGTGTGTGCTGCAAGTAGAGTATTTTGTAATTAAATGAAATTAACAGCATGTAATTCCAATTATGAAATACAAAGTCAGTCAGATGACATCAAAGATCTATTCTTTGTCGAGTTGGCGACTTTAACGGAAAAATCGGTAGGTAGAAAATCCAAAAATAAATCGCACATCGGTGCTAACAGCTTGCACCTCACTAGTAACAACAACGGACAACCCGTCACTTATCTGGTTATAATATACAACTTAGTTGGATCAAGTACGTTTTTACCACATACGAGAATTCACAAAGTAAAGTGGATATCGAATGATGGAAGAACGGGAAACTAAATCGATCACGCCTGGTATCCATCAGCATATCCGACGTTAGATCTTACAAAAGTGCAGACATGGACAGCGATCATTTGCTTGTTATATTCAAATACAAGTGCAAACTGTTATCTACGAGCAATAGCCAAGCACAAAATCCAATCAACTGTCACTGACTAGACCTGCATAGTAACAACGAAGAAAATCCAACTAACATCCAGGAGCACTGGCACGCTATACAATCAACCATAACTATCGCGGCGCAAAATACTATCGGAAAAAGACTTCCGAGATCCTGCAATCAGTGAAAAGAGTGAACATAACGTTTGAATATCTTTGAATTTACCAGTTCATCGTTTGGCAAACCCAAAGATACCATTCGTCTTTGCAATACAATTTTCAACATGCCTATTGAAACTGGTGACCGGACAGGTGCAGTGGTTAAAGCTTTGGCACTTTGACCGGGAGGTACCGGATTCGAATCCTATCAGAGGCTAGATATAAATCGAATTTTCATCATCGATTACAATCGGTGATGTTAATAAACACAACTAAAACCCTCTGATGGAGTGCAGAATTCAGCGCCGACCCACCAACCATGTCAATGTACAGATTGACATGGGGCTTGCAATTTGCAGGTGGTATACTGTAGTTGTCGACAAATGTAACAAATTCCATCTCTGCAATACTTCGATGTTGTATTGTATGAAGTAATTAACAGACTCCTTTTTACGACAGAAATACATGAGATCCGACCGGTAAGTCGATAGTTCCAAAATAGTTCAACAGACAAACACAAAAAAGTTCTTTAAAGTTGGCTTAGATATTTTGTATGAAAACACAAATAAATGAAAATTAAAGCGTTGCCACATATACATCTAATAACAGACAATTCGTGCGTAAATTTATTTTGCCTCGCCACATACCAAAAAAAATACAGACGATTTTTCCAATAACAATTCTTTATATTTTGTTTTGAGCTGAATGTTTATACCGCCATTTCTATCCAAAGTGTATATAGTTATTTATATAAGTGTATATACATATTTATATTAATATATATTTTGTTTTGGAATTTTTTGACATTTGTTGAAGTTCACAGACAACAGAAAAAAATCGTTTAAAATTTTTTGATGAGTTCGGAAATCGTTTTAGATTTTTGTGCGTTCGTTCACGTGTAAAATTATACCATTCAGAGAAAAAATCGTTTCTAAGAACGGGTCAATAGAAAATTGATAATTTTTCAATTAAAATTATTAAATAATTCCAAATTTATAATTTTAGCTACTAATTTGAGATATTTTACATATTATCTCATTGATTTGAGTCAAAAATATGCTCAATTAATTCGTAAATGCGAAATCGGTTTTTAGATGTCGTCCGTAGAAATGTGTATGTGGCATCGCCTTTAACGGTAAAATTGTATACGACAAATTATTTCATATGGCCTGTTTTTTTTTATTACATCGGAGAGATCAGAGAGACAAAAAGAAAGCCTTTGCGTCTTTTTATTTTATCGAATCGATCCGATAAATTTGTTTTCGTTTTTTTATTTTCTCTGACCATTCTCAGTTTTCCATCTGATTTTTTTTTTTTGAAAACACATTTGAAATATTTTGACAGAAAATATGGCGGCCGCTATGCAAAATGGTAATTAATAAATTAATTTGTAATTATTTTTATCTTATTTTTATTAAATTAATTGTAAAATTAATAATACGATAATTTATTATTTTTTCGAGGTTGAAACCCAAATTACATATTTTCAGTACAGTGTATAAATTTCGGTAAAAAACATTTTCAGATAAAACATTATCCAATTCAGATAAATAATCTCTCTGATTTATCTGATATCTCGGATACAATAAAAAAGCTGGCCAATAATCGAGCAATTTTAGACGGAAAAATTGAACCAGTAGAAATTGCAATTCGAAAATATTCTAACATATTAGTCGTTGCTCTTAAAATATTATAGAAATTGTATTACACATCAAAAAATGTTCACCACATTAATCGAGTATATTTCAAAATGTTTTCGTATCCTTTTAAATTTTCCGATCGTATTTCATGATCCACCCCCTTGGTTTCGAAAAATTTCACGATATAATAGAAAATATAAGCGAGTGAAAAAAAAACAAAATTAAAGATTCACCTAATAAAATCTTAACTCTCAGATTGATTGTGTATAATATTTGATGTTTATTATTCACGAATATTACTGATTACTGAAACTGAAAACCTGTTTACTGAAGAAAAAACCTTGTACACATTTGGCCATTGCATTCTTTTTGGGATCTGGATTAAATCATACTTGAGCAACCGCTCTTAATATATCGAGATGGCAAACCAAAGGTCGGAATTAATTTTAGCTATCTCTGGTGCATCTGAATGCTTCCATATTGGTGAATGGATCTTCAAAATTTTCATTAAGGGATCATTTTTTGCATTCGACCTCAAAATCTTTAAAACCGTGGAGAACATTCACAAATTACAACAATATATTGACAAATTAGGGATTTTGGTGTGACTCCAATCTGCTCAATCTCAATAAATGAAAGATCATACCTTTTACTGAAAAACTAATCCAATGGTCCAACAATACCATATAATAAATGATACCACTCTACAAAAAGCATCGGAAATTAAAGAATCGAGGGTTATTTTTGTAGAAAATATGAATTTTGCCAACCACACACATAGAGTAGTACAGTGCTAGAGCTAACTCTATGTTTGGCTAATTGTAAGTTACTCTTAATCTGGAAACTATACCCCACTGGATGCAGAAACTACAAACTGACAACACTGGAAACAGAAGCTTTTGATAGGAGGTTTCACCTTTTCTTTGTTTATTAGGAACGTTTTAATATGGATCTAATCCATTCAATATCAATACTTGGGTTTATTGAAATAAAAGTACCGAGCAGGAACTGCAAATTTTATAAATTGCAAATTATGATTACAACGAATCGACAAACATTATGGGAACGTGTTTAAAAAAAAATAATCTATGTACATATTTGAATTTTGCCTAAGAAAGGCAGTTTGCGAACTTTTATTATAATAAATAATTGAATAAGAATATGTTGCTAGAAATTTTGTAATTTAAAAAAATAAATAGTGAGTGGCCTGTTGTCAATTATGGCCTAAACTTGAAAAATGGATACGGTTATAAAAGTTTCGCTTAGTCTATTAATTAATCTAAATTTTAAAACAAGGAGGAGATAAGGTAAAAAGATAATCAAGTTGTCTAACATTAAAACCTGGTTTAAATCAACGCGAGTATCTTGTCTTATGATTGACCAGTGGCCCTATTCTGGTTTTCCCGGGGAATTTGGGAAATATTATGTTGTAATTACAAATTGCACTAATTCCCAGGTATATATTTCCCGTTTCCAAATGTGTATAATTGCAGACACGGAATAATTTTTTGGAGAAATTTTTTTTATGTAAATATTTATAAACTAAAACACGTATTGCGCCATTATTACAACTTTAATTTATTTTTTAATATATATTTATTAGCAAAAATAATGGTAAAAATTTCAAAAATGTACGAATCACAATTCCCCTAAAAAATAATGGTGATAAATTAACGTCAAAGTCAAAACTGCTATAAAATGGAATTATTTTTTCCCAATAAAAATAGTTCCCAAACGCCAGAATATACTTTGAGGAATAAAAAATTCCCAAATGCTAGCTACAAAAACGTTACTAGTTCCCAATTCCCTATTCCCGAGGAAAACCAGAATAGGGCCACAGTTCGCATTTTATCAGATTTTTGAATGAAAAAAACTGCATTGGATCCAACGTCAAGAAATAACTCGACAATTATCGCTAGGTTTGCGGTAAAAATATATCTAATATTGGTGTCGATTATTTGTACATCTTCTATTTATCTTTTCTTCTATTCTTCTATTATTACAAAAGCCACTCGATATTTATTTCAAAATTTTTATTTAAATTTATAGCTTGCTTGCTTAAATGAGTCGAGTTTTCATAGTAAACGTAGCAGCATAGAAGTAAAACAAAATAGAAGGTTCACGTTGAATCGACACAATTAATACATACAATATAAATTTATCATTTCATTTGTTATTTTGTTAAAGCGAATCTGAAATCACTTCTTGCAGGCAAATACGTTATCAAAACACAAAAATAAAATTTACACGTGTTTTATAGAAATATAGGTTATAAATTCTAGTGGTGTATTGTCAACTTGTAGCTTAGATAATTCCGATTCCAGATAGTAGTTTTATATTGGCAAGCAAATCAAATAACTCCTACTCTCTTGTTGTCTTAATTTTTGCCAGTTTAACACTTTTTTAAATATAGCTATATCATTACGATAACCATTCGTGATCGATAACAATGGATATTACACTCGCAAAACGAATGTTATAATCTTCGTTATTTATAAAATGCACAACGAACAAAATCAACAACATTAGATTAGACACTTTATAAGTGTGTTATTACTTGCTATTGCTATGCTACAAAACACAAAATTCGCGCGAATGTTAAATATTTTGTGCTGACAAACTATAGACATTATAGTTTGGCAAATAATTCAAATCATATTTGTAAACAAAACAAATCAACAAGAATGTTTCATGATAAATTGTTTTGTATCAATTTTGAGGCTACACTAAACCTCTAAAATTGAAACAAAAGTGATTCTATAAAAATGTATTTATATTTATACATATTGCTTCGTACATATTATATATGTATACATAAATTATAAAGAAATAAAATATGACGTGTAACAGAAATATTTAATATCAAGAAGTGAGCGATACAAATTAAATGATAAACTTATGGGTGTGGGAAACTTGATCTGGACAGTTAAGAGTTCAGTGCGTGCACCAACGATTTATTTTTTAGGTATCCTAAAACGGCATTTTTAATTTTATTTTGTGTATTACACATTACACAGCCAGTTTGCCATTTGTTTGAAAGTTGATAGAAATCACACCCACATTTAGCAGATTCCATTTAAATGAATTCATTTAAGAAAAATAAAAAAAAAAAAAATAAAAACAATTAGGATTGAAAAAGTAAAAGTTTTAGTTGTAATTTAACAGAAAAAAATATCTCCCCATCCCGATTTTATTTTGTGAAACCGCAGGAAATGCCTACGTATTCTCATATAAAACAATTCATATCTATAAATACCTGTTTACTACCAGACATTGGGGATTCCCCAGCTATCGTCATAATTTGTCGATAAAACCATGTTAATATGTCAACTTTATACTTCTTCCATAATATTGTAGTTTTTTCGTCTGCCGTTTTATTTCTTTTATAAACATATACATATTTACTTTAGTTTCTTAAACTCTCAAAACGATTATTTTTATAAAATAATAAACAGATTTCTGAAGTGACGTGCAAATAAATTATCTTAACCAAACACCTTATGATATGATGAATCATTTTTTCAACATGAATGTAAAAAATTAATTACTAATTTTAATTTGATCTTTTTATCACGACTAATTTTAAAATCGAGTTGAATAATTATATACATACATATATGTATATAACAATTTCGCATTCTTATCATAAATTTTGTTAAAATATTTTAACTATTAAAAAGTAATTAATTAATCAATGTGTAATAATATAATGCTGTGCGTAAATTTGATAACGATTTTTTATTTTATAAGATAAACCGGTGATAACTCTCGCATGCGCGATGTGTGTGTGTGTAGATGATTATCTTGATCTCGTGTGTATAAAATCCAATTATATTACAAAAGATAACCTGTGTTTCAAGGTCAGATGTTATGAGTAATAATTGAAAGCGGATGAAATATTATAAAGTACATAACCATTAGGTAAATGTATATGTGAGCTGTTTTCGTATAATTTACATTATATACATATTTTCTATCATTATCAAACAGTTTTAGTAAAATTTAGGAAAATTATATCTTTATTTAAACGTTCTGGGAAAAAAATTCAAAACATTTATTGATTACTTCATGTGACAATATTATTTTTCTTGTCAATAATATAAAATTTAAAGCAAATCGCTTTATGATTCATTGTAGTGTCGTATACTTCCAAGGCCACATTCACATATTTTAATAACAGCTGATTAATTTGTGTAAATTTGTTTTATTCAAAATTTTATGTCCCAAAAGCAATCGTATCAACATTTTTACTAAATATGAAAGTACAAACCGAATCCGTTTTAGCAGTTCGGTTAAAACAGGATATTTTGGGTACAATACTAGATTGCTCAGTAAGTTTAGTCGTTCGATTAGATTCGTCGTTTTATTTTTCTAAAAATGGTACTACTTTTTTATGAACACGTAAGTTTCATGTAGATCTGTCAAATCATCCGTATATTATACCCTTATTATGGTTTTCGCCTCGCCGAACGATTCACGGTGAATCTTAAATCCGTCCGTGAGTTGGGTTTTCGTATTATGGTTTTCGCCTTTATTTTGGCGAGTGCACATCTAGTAATACTAGCCGAATAATATTTTTTTTGACATTTCTGGTTTTTTGTCAATAATTGTGTTGTTGTAATCATATATTATTCAAATTTTGTGTTTATAAATTACGTTTCATAAATTATTTTTCAATTAATCTAAAATCAGTTTGAAATCATGTTATCTAGTGTCGTTCTATCTTTTTCTGATAAACCAGATGAAAATATTAATATGGCACAGATGCGAAAATCGTTAAGGGACCAATGTATAATCCGTTTACTCCTGGTACATTATTTTATAGGAGGCCCCAAGCTATTCAAAATTACGGTCAATCAAATCCTTCCAAAAAAGATATACGAATTGTCTATTTTTCCCAAAGCTGGGAATTCTTGCAATATCGCGATTTTTCGCCATCTCTTCCGTTTATTTCGAAAATATAATTACTTACACGTGAACCTCCATTGTTTGATTTTGACTATGAAATGTAACAGAAAATGGCGAATCATTTTGACAGTTCATAATACTAAATACTAAAAATGTGAGTTGGATTCACCGGGAATATCAAATGCGAAAACCATAATACCAAATTGTATGTTTAACGAATTACATTCGCCGGGAATGTAAAATGCGAAAACCATAATAGGGGTGTTAACAGCTGTTCGAAGTTGACGTTTCTTTCAGTACTTTTTTACAATGGAAATAAATTGAATATCGTGCAGTGATAAAATTCTTAATTTTGGAAGATGTAGCACCAAAACAAATTCATATACGATTGTTAAAGTGTATAAGTATTCTTCCCCTTCAATTCGAATAATAGATAGATGGGTTGCTATCGATTTGCTGAATTTAAATGTGATCGTACAAGTCTTGAAGATGATCATTATGAAGGACGTCCAAAAAGTGCATCAACATCAGAAATCGTAGCAAAAATACAGTATATAGTTTTTGAAGATCGTCGATTAACCGAGATATTTAGTAGGAGACCTAGGGATCTCATTAGGCAGTGTGAGCAATATTTTCACTGAAATTTTGTATTTCAGAAAGCTGTGTGCACTCGCTAGCAATGGAACAAAAACACATTCGAATGCGACTTTCTCAGCAGTACAAGGAGTGTTTTAGAAAGGATAAAAAAGATTTTGTGCATCATTTCATCACTATGGATGAACCTAGGGCCTACTACCATGATCCGAATCAAAACAAGAGGCTAAGGAGTGGTGTGAACCCGCTACTTCGATTCAGAAGCGAGTTAGGGTCCAGAAATCGGCCAAGAAGGTGTAAACATGAGTTTTTTCGGAATGCAAAAAGAATTTTGTTCGTGGATTACCTCCAAATTGGTAAAACAATAAACTCGGATTATTTTTGTAACCTTTTGCACCAGCTGGATGTAAAAATTCGTGAGAAAAGATCTACTTTACAGAAGAAAAAAAATTATTTTTCAACAAGACAACGCATCCTCTCAAAAACACAGCTCAAAAAACTATCACGGAAATCAGTGTATTAAAGTAAAAATTGTTAGTACATCCACCTTATTCGCCAGATTTAGCTTCCCTCTGACTTCTGGCTAGCTAATTACGAACACACTAGCGATATATTTTTTCTAGGGTTTGTCAACATTGATTTTCAAATACGTGTATATTCCAGTAATCGCGTTCTTGGTAATTTTCCAAATAAACTGAATAATGTAGGATACAGCTAGATTTGCAACTGATTTTATAACAAATATCGTCTGCTCATCATTGTCAAATTTTGTGTGTGAATCTTTGCTAGGTATTAGAAACTATTGCCAACTGCCATGGATTAAGTTACAAACGGGTGTTGCGAAAATTTAGAAAGTTTTAGGCCCCTGCGAAATACTCATACTGATTTTAATGTTGGACTCGCTTACTGGGCCTTGATTATAGAGTAAGTCTGTCAAATTTGATTTCAATAAGGGCAGATATTCAAAATGTATGTTACCTAAGAGCTCATAAAGAAAGGGACATTAATGGGAACAATAGAATAATGAACCATTACTGCTTTTACTGAAAATTGTCAGATTGCACGAATGTGTTTTACATTATTTGTCACTTGCCTCACGTTTGTCGACGGTTTGAGTTTATTTTCTCAGATTCATTCAACATATCAAATTTAAAGTATGTACTTTAACAAACCTTGGACATAATAAAATGAAGCAAATAAAATGGTTTCACTCTGGATGTAAAATGTCATGTTCTACAAAAGAAAGGGTCTAAAGCAAACCTTCGTTCCTTAGAACTAAAAGGAGTGCCCTACTAATAAAACCTGTTGAAATCAGAGTTAGTTCCTGAAGAGTATCTACCATAATAGGATTTGTAAAATACAATAAGAGTACCTACTTACATACATCACGTCTGTGCTCAAGTCGAGAGGATTTAATGGGCACATGGTTGGTTGATGATACGAACGACTCTATTCTGAATTCTCTCAAGACATTCGAAATAATATAATTTAAAAGTCTTACTCCAGAGAGAAGAGTAAACCCTCATGTGACTGTGAGTGAAGAAAAAATATCTTAATTTGAGTGATTAGTACCTATATGCATTTTGTATGGAAACTTATTTTTTCCACGTTCGTCCAAGTTGTAACATTTTTCATTTTTAAGTATAAAAGTTCTCATAAAATAAATTTTCATAAAATTTAAAGTTTTTATTGGTAGTAAAACTTACAAAAATAGACATCTAAAAGTGCAAAAGGTACCCGGGTACCCACGTCACTCACATTAGAGTTAAACTTCATAATAGGTCTAACGTCAGCCGTAATCGTAAGAACTCCGACGGAGAGAAATAAAAGTTACATCACCTAATGAACTACATACATTGATCTACTCTTTCGGAGATTGCATTATACTCGCACAGTGACTCTCATAATTGATAAAGATTTTATAGGATGCTAATATTTCACTATAGCAAAATAAAATTAAATGTAATTTTTAAAATTTCCATACTACATATAATAATTTATTTAAAAAACAAAAACCAATATATTTTTAACTTCTCATAAATACCAGGTATGTCAATATGAAACCGGATTTTTTTAGTAAAAAGTACACGCTCATCGTATGATACTGATTAAGAATATTTTATTCAAAGTATTGCCCATTATTAGTTATACAATTTTCGCATCTTTCTGGCAATGCATGGATGCCACGCCAAAAAAACTGTTCTTTTAAGGCAAACCAGTTATCGAGCCATTTTCGTAGGAAGTGAAGTACTCCTCACCAAGCCCGTGCACAAATAAATGATAATCGGACGACACCAAGTCTGGCGAGTAAGCCACATGTGAAAATATTTTCTAATTAAGTGCTTTGTAGGTCGTTTTTCATGCAAAGCTCGATTCAAATTGATCATTTGTTGTTAGTAGCGGCGTTCAGTATTTACGGTTTCACCAGGTTTTAGCAGCTCAAAATAAATCACACTCTTCTGATCCCACCAAATACAGAGCATTGTCTTCCGTCCGAAGCGATTTGGTCTTGCAGTCGATGTCGATGGTTGTCCTGAATCAACCTAAGACATTTTGCGCTTCCGAATCTCAAAAGATACATTTTTCATTGCCAGTCACAATTCGATGGAAAAATGACTTTCTTTTGTATTTGGTGAGCAACATTTCAGAAGTGGGTTGTTTCTATTTTCCTGTTGCCTTTCACTCAGTTTATCCCACATCCTTCAATTCTCACGTTAAAATCAGCACTTCTGAATTTATTAAACCACTCGCATTGTGATTTTCCAAGAGCATGCTCACCGTAAGCTTTGACAAGCATTCGATCTGATTCAGCAGTTTTCTTGAAATGATAACAAAAAATCAATGATGTCCACAAATCATAATACGTAAGGACAAAACTCGACATTTTTAACACGTAAAAAAACAAGCGTTTTTGTATGAAACTTGTATGGTTATGAATAGGATGTTGTTGATGGAAGTCAAAAGAAAACAATGTCGCCGATAACGTGGTTTGTCGAAAGGTACATTGACAGGTGGCGCTATTTATAGGTATATTCTCATAAGCTCTTCCCAAAGATGCTCTATAGTATTAAGATTGGAGGATTTAGTGGCCAATATAACGGTTCGAAACTATTATTCCCTCAGTCAATTTTGCGGTTATTTTAGCGGTTTGTTTGGGGTTGTCGTCTTGTTGAAAAATAAAGTCCCAGCCCAGTTCATGAAAAGTAGAATTCAAAAGGAAACAGTAGAAAATACAGTAACAATTACTTTCTAGAAACTATCTAACTTGCATTAACTTCTCAGTCGGCCAAAGCAATATTCGAGCAAATGAGACCAAAATTAACCAATTTTGGTCGCAGGGTAACAGCAATGGACTTAACGGAAATTTAGATCTGTCTTATCACATAATGTAAACTAAACATTAAAATTTAGAAGCGGTTTTATTAATTGTATGGAGTGTATAGAAAAAAACAATGGACATCTGTCAACAAAATAACATCTAGAAGTAATCCCCTAAAATAATGAAAACGTGGCTGGTAATGTTGAAATGCCTGTTCAAATTGCTCAAATTTAAATCTATAGAGTATCTATAGGGAGGAGCATGAAAAATTGAACAAAAATTTACATACAATGCGATCCATAACACGGTTTACTACTCGTTTTTTTAAATAACTGAAAATTTTAAGAAATTAATGTCAAAAAAATAAACGAAAATATGTATGTGATTCGTCATGGAAAAACCCGCTCCAGCATTCAATTATTTTGATAAAAAAACAGTTTTTTCAAAATTGATTAGTTCCATAATTATATAACCACACCACTGTAGCCTTTAATTATATTTTCCTCGCTAAGCCTAAATAAATGAATACATATTTTAGTTTTATTCGGTCTGTCAAATAGCAAAGAGCTGTATAAAAGTATTGCCACTTAGAAAATACTTATCGGTCAAGGAAAAAGGCAAAAGCTGCGTTCAAAGCTTGCCCGTGAATTATCTAGAAAGCCATTGGTCTACAATAAAGAGAACAAAAGTCACTAAAAATTTCAATTTAAAAGGAATAAATTTAGGAATGTTTTAGTGAATATCATCTCTGAGGAATATGAAAAAGCCCTTAATGCGGAACCAATCGATCCGCGAGTATCCGGGGAAAGTCATTGGGAGCACCCAAACGACAAACTTGAGATGAGAAATTACCGCATTTAAACAACTTGGAGGTAATGAGCATGAATCTTTTAAGTCAATAAAATGCACTAATAAGAAAAACGAATATAAAAACCATCTTTTGATGTAAAGATCAAACCTCGGTAGTAGTACTGAGTAAGAAATAACAATTTTATCTAAGCAAATGTCTCTTACCAAATATCATAAAATTGCGTTTAGTACAATTGGTCTCAAAAGAATTAACCAAACTGTACACTTCCGTTAACAACTAAATTACAACTTTATTAAATAAAACGTAAAAAAATGGTAATTAATTATGTATTTAGAAGTTAAACGTCTATTATAATTTTTTTTTATGTATTGATATTAATTTATAATAAGTAGATTTAACTTCTTTATGTATGAACCCTTAATAATAGTATGTAATCGTATATGTACTAGTTTTTTAGATTCTATATATTATACGTTTAATCTTAAATCAATAGAACACATAACGTTAATCGTTGTCATTACACAGTAAATTGTTTATCATTATGTAATTGCAATACGTACATAGGAATTGGCAAATTGAAATGAATTCTAAATATTCATTACAGTTTTGTGAGAGGATAATATAAATTCTGTTTCGAAAAGAAATTATTCAATATTTCATTTGGTTTTATTATTAGATAAAATTGAAATACGAGGCCATCTCATTTACAGTCGAACGAACATTGACCATTTATATTTTGGTTAAAACAATGTGTGTTCATCATGACAGCTTTAGAACTTGCGCACTTGTGTAAATTTAATTCTAAAATATTTCAAAGTTTATAAATTTTTTCATTAGAATATCGAAGACAATCTAAGAGAATCTAACTGTCGATAGATTCATTACAATGTGACCACGAAATTTTATTACTATATAATATTATTAATCAAAAATAGTTCGATTGATTTGTGTATGAGTCGGCCTACTTATAGTAATGAATGACTAACCAATCGGCAGATTGATCAATATTAATTTTTTCTACATTACGGCTTTGTTTTGAGAATTCTTTTTTCTATTGAAAGGATCTATTCTCCCCATTGTGTTCAAACAAATTTAAAAAGCCAATTGATATTAAAATGTATAGGATTTAAAATTACATCTTATTAAAGACAATATCTCTTGAATGATGAGTTGTTGTAATACGTAACCTAAGAGGTTAAACTATCGAACGTAAGAACAAAAATTCAATTTAGAATCATTTTAGGAAGTTTCTGTACCGAAATTATTGGCTCATTTTAAGTAAATCCGGCCGGTTTGCACAATGGGATGTGTTGTAGTTTTTTCGTCGTAGTCAATAACTGTTTCATAAACTCACATGAAGGTCCAATCTTGTGGACCAGATATCCTAAAGATACTTCCTTATCTGTGGAGTGGCAATTATAATTAATCGTCACTTTCCTCAAGCTCGACAAATAGAAGCTATCAAGCTACCCAAATTTAATAAGGACTAACTTTACTCATTTAGAATATTAAAATTCTTGATAAATTTAGAAATGTTGAACTCTACAAATGAATTTAGATCAACTTTACTATCACTAATAGTAAGATTTAATCAATAGTAAATTATAAATTTAATTAATTTAATAGCAATATCATCGCCATGAAATTTAAGATTTTTGAAACAGGATGAACAGGAAATGCTGTTATAACTGAAGGAGACCGCATATTATCATAGCCATGTAATACTTTATTTTGCATGTCTGCGTTGAAATATATTATTAACAGTAAAAAGAGAAGCTCACATTGACGGTGTTTGTAAAATATAGCAGTGATTGGTGATCTATTCAAAATACTTAAATAAAATAAAGAACAAATAATAAAAACATAAGGATCCGTCAATATGTATCACAAACTGTATGTGTAACCACCATCTGATGAGAAAAGTTTAAATATGACTGAAAACACAATGCAATCTCGCAGAAGTCCCAAGTTTTGATAGTCATAACTCTAAGAATAAATTAATAATGCTTAGGTATTGTGACTAAATCACAATACCTAAGCATTGATAATTTATTCATTTATACAAACACAACATTAAGTCTACATAGCTAGCACCAATTTTTAACTGCTTGTGCTTAAAACAGATTAATTAACAGTTTTTAATTTCTGTAACCAATCATGGTTTACTTTCAGTTTGAGGTTCTACTTGTTTGGAATGCAAAGCACAAATTTGACTGAATTTTCGGCATTCATCTTAGTAAAATCATGAAAGATATCTGGTCATAAAATCAATCGTTATTTGAGAGAGAGCAAAAATAACTATTTGGACGTAGATTAGTTGAGATTCCAGAAAAAGATCGCACACGTGTCTAACGACTACATGTCTAAGGAGATCCTGTACTCGGCTCTGCAAATGAAAACAAAAGGAATGGAACAATCAGTGAGTGCTAAACGTCAAAAATCCAAGTCTTAGATATCGCAATATAAAAGAAAAAGACACATTTCCAACCTCGTAGCAACACTAGTCCGAACGAATCTGGAATTAGTAATGAACACCAACGTTTAAATCAACTTGCCCACTACATAAAAACGAAAATCAGTTAAATGGCATTATTATCGCATAATAGCTTTGTTAAACGCTGGTTGAAACTTTTAAATTTTGCCCAATGATGTGGCATCAAAGTTATCAATATACAGTCCCTGTTCATTGAATTATGGACACTATTAGTATTTCTGCTATTGTTTTATATTTTAAAATATTTCAAAGTAATAAAATATTTACGATCCCATCTGTTATTGTTTTAAGATTATTTTACGACATCCTTAAAAGGTCGCAATACAATTATAACCTAAAGGACTAAAAAAATCAATAGTATGCATATTTTACTTTTAACTAGTCCTCTCATTTTATGTTAAACGCGCGGTTTGACAAGGCGTTTTTAGAAATTTTGTGACTGAGCTAAAGTATAGTTGGCTAAAGTAATCTACGTTGATTTTTATCATTTAGTTAAAATACTTGTGTTTAAGTTAAAGTGTTTATGAGACGTTTAAATTTTGCGGGTTTTGCGTAATCAGGAGAATAAAACTATTAGTGGAGATGGACCTGGTCCAATATACTTCGTAGAGGAATCCATGAAGAACAATATAAAAAGGTGTTAACAGACGCCTTATTTCTTTACATGAGGTTGCTAACTCAA
Source organism: Nephrotoma appendiculata (assembly GCA_947310385.1). Taxonomy (NCBI): domain Eukaryota; kingdom Metazoa; phylum Arthropoda; class Insecta; order Diptera; family Tipulidae; genus Nephrotoma; species Nephrotoma appendiculata. The sequence continues at coordinate 180,539,779 of OX371225.1, forward strand.
GGGCAATACTCTTACACTTTTATGCAAGATGGAGCTTCTTGCCATACCGCAAAATTAATAGAGAATGTCCTCCAAACCAAAATATTTACATCCTTTCTTGGCCTTGCAATTCCCCGGATTTAAACCCTATTCGGCTTTACTTAAGTCCAACGTACATAAAACTCCCAATCCTACAGTGTCCACTCTAAACAAAAATATGGAAAAAATATCGAGAAATCGTGATCAAATTCGCAATATGATCAAAACTTGAATAATATGAAGCATGCCTTAAAGAATAAAAACTGTGATTAAAAATAAAGGTAGTTTAACCAAATTTTCATTGTTTTCCAATTTTTGTATACTCAAAATTATTTAATTTTAAAGAATTTAATATTTAAAAAATCTTGTTTTTATTTATAGTTTGAAATACTGGAGTTTTTCACTATATTAATAGAGTTTATAATTCAATGAACATTATAAATTTCGTTTAAACAGATAAAAAAATCGATCACACCATCACTCTGAAGATTGTATTGGGGAAATGTTACGAAAAGGACATCCCAGTCTATTTGAACTTTAAATAGGCGTACGACGGCGTACGCGGTGTGACACGTTCCGTTATATCTAGGTAACCCAGCAAAACTGATATCCATGCTTAAATTATTGTTGCGGGATTCAAAGTGTAAAAGCAAACTTTCGGAGACATTTAACCTCAGGAGTATGGCAAGATTCTATTGCCCAAATACAGCATATGCTGATGGCACATGCATTTTGGTCGAAACAAGGTTCCGCTGAAAAGGAATCCTCCTGTCATTAGAGTCAACACCTCATCAAATTGGCCTTCAAATCAACGAAGCGAAAGCCAAATATATGGTTATTCTCACGCTTTAATTATTCGCGATCGGTGGTAACGACCAAGCAAGTAAGTAATTTGTTCCGGGAGTGTTGAATTGGAAGAATATGTCGTTATTTTTGTTAAGCATGGAATTTCAAAATTAAAAAAATGGTGAAACCTGCCCTAACAAAAAAATTTGGGAATCATTGCTTGTGTGCATCATTCGAAAGCGTCATTCGTTTATTCGAATTCCCAAATAGGGGCCCAGATCAAGTGATAACTATTATTACTTATACGATCCGGATCGTATAATGTGCAATAATAGAAGCCGTATGATCATTATTTGATCAGGTCAGGAATTTTATAAAGTGAGGAAAATTCACAAGCCACTGTTGAAACAATTTTACATCCACAAAAAGTCACTGTTTGATGTACTTTATGTGCTAGTGAAACCATTAATCCATATTCAAGCATAATGAATATGTACAAACTTTCTCGTTCTCCAATTGAATGGCATTATTTTGAAATAGTAGTTTCAACAAGACGCCATACCATGTCACAGCGTGAAACATAGATTGATTGAAAGAAACATTAAATGCATAATTCACAACGAACCTGTGAATTGACCTCTTAAGATTGTGTGATTTAACACCTTTGGAATATTTTCTGTGGGGATATTTAAATTCTATGAACAAGTTGGAGGCCAACATTCGCCATTCACGCCGAGTATATACCATAGGAAATCATTTTTTATTTCATTTTAAAGTTCAATAAATCTATAAATAGACACCGATATGAATTTGATTTCTCGTTACTTGATTGGTTTTTTACGTATAAAATGCTTGAAAAGAATCAGCCTCAATAAATGCATTGAAAGAAAGCTCATCTATACAGGCCCTTTGACATCCAGCGACTTAGAATTTAAGCGCAGTGAAAATCATAAGGTAGCCTTAAAAGGTGGATTTGAATAATGTTCGTTGTCTAATATAAATGAGCTAAAATTTATTTTCGCTGATATAACGCAAATAATTTTAAATTAATTTTATTTCGTCTACTGTATTTTAACTATTATTGTTATAACCATATTTTTTATTGTGGCTGTAGTGTGGAAAGGTATTTTGTTATATTTTTGTATGATGTATATTTGAAAAATTCCGATTATCATACTACAAAAAAATACATAAACATCGAGCATATATTTAATGCATACTTATATATTTTAAATAAATTGGCTTTCTTACACACATTTTTTGCGTTTCTCTCGCTCTCTCGAAAATTAAAATTAAATAAATATTTCTATATTATTAAAGATTTGAATAAACATTACTACTTTAGTTGATATTTAAAGGAATTGAAATACTTGAGTTGTGCAATTTTGTTACTTACTAGAAGAACAGCAAATCTTTAAATTCAACATTTAGTATGAATGTATGATGATTATAACTGTAACCTGTCGATTGTATATAGTAGTTTGGCAATAGTTCAAAATTGTATGTGCACAGTAGTTTACAACAAAGTTTTGATAAACAAAATAAAATATTCCCTAGCAAATTCACAAAATTAATGAATTTATATCAAGTAAAATGTGCTCTAACAAAGTGACAATGTGAAAATTAGTGTTCGCAATAAAATAGTAAACTATAAAAGACTGCCATGGATGTTCTTTGGTTTTTATTACACCGACAAGAAATAAATTGACAATGATCAACTCTAATATAGAATAAAATAAAAAATAAGTAAATCCCCGTCCTAAATTATATAAAAACATTTAATTGATTTATAATGTTACTGATATTACTGTACTGGTGTTACTGATATTATCTATAATTTTAACGATGAAGCAAAAAAATTGTTAACAAAGCCATTGGATTCTGTAATAGAGGGAAAATTACAGAGCCCAAATTATACTAGGTATATTACACACTCAACCACAATAATAAAAAAAAAATGTTTTTTATTTAAATAAATTGTAAATTAGTAAAGTGTGATTTATATATCTATTTGTGCGTTGAACTTTGGCCACATATCGTCATTTTTATTTAAGTTGAAATGAAACAGTAAACAAAATTTTAGTTCATGTAGACATTTGCACCTGTGCAATATGAATTTATGACTAAGATTTAGTGTGAACTTAGTAAGTTAGATTTTAAACATACCGACTAACAAGTAAATAAATTACTTATGGAAATCACATACATATATAGTTTAGAAATACAGCAAACTATTATTTGAATATGTAAAAAAACATTTCAAATAAGGACAAAATTAAAACAAATAAAAATTGCAGAAAAAACAAAACTTGCTCGACAGAAAACTGTTGGGACTAAACACTTAAAAACTAACTATGCTTAAACCTAAAGCTAGAATATGGAGAAAATCAAACTAGTTTGGGAGCATCCAGCCTACCATTGCACATAAAAGTTCCATAACATAATATAAATTAAAACCGGTTTCTATATATGAAATTAACTACATGTACGAGTATAACTGACTAGCCATAAAAAGCGCAGTATAAATAGAAACCACTATTATATCTAATTATCGAATTTCACGGTTTAGATAATATTTTATATTTTACTCAAAATAAGTGTGCATACATGAATTTCCGATTGTGAGTGTTATATGTTATCGCTCGTTTGAATTGTGGTGTGTATATTCGTTAGACTAATGTGACAATAGGTGTACATGTATTTTAAGTAATCGATAACGTGGCCAACAAATCCCAAGAGCATTAAGGCATCGGAAGAATCGAACGCGGAGACTTCAAATTGAACGGTGGCTGTTTCATTTAATCAAAAACAGAATATCGCTATAAAATAGCCAAAATATTCCTGCATTGTATAACAATACCACAGCATTGATCCATTAAAAACATTCTACAAAAGTTGAATCATGAACTATTTTGTCATTTTACTTGTTATATATTGCATATATTTTATATACAAATGAAAGTTACTTTTCTTGTAAAATTTCTATTAGAAACGGAATTAATTATGTATAACAATAAATAGTGTAATTTCGAAACAACACATAGTCGAAATTAATTCAGTTTTAAGTGATCGGTGGTTACATATTACGAGACTAATCTAAGTAAAACGACTAGATGAGGTGACAAAAATCCCGGATAATTTCAATTCACTTATTCGGTCTGTATCGTCATTTTCCCTGAAAGATCTGAAGCTAATTTTGTTTGAAAGCGCATTTATTTATATGAAATCTGGTAAATACGCTGACTGACTGTCACGAAACAAGATCTGTAGCACTATTATTCCCATTTTCCGACCAAAATTGGGCCCCGTGGCACTATTCTGGCATTTCTTGGGAATAGGGAACAATATTGTTATAGCATACAACATTATACTCATATCATTGTAAGCATTGTTGCAAAAATTGCATTTTTCTGGCCTAATGATGGAATTGTTTAGTGTAAATATTTTCGAAACAAAACTTCAAGCGGAGGAAAAATTTTTGAGATCGAGAATTTAAAGTTTGAGTTTTTTCCAGTGGCCCCTATTCTTGTACAAATACAAGTTGGCATTGTGTTATTAAAATGTTACTGTCTTATCTCATATAAAAGAACCTATAAAGTTATTTGTTTTAGTTTTTATGACTTAGAAACAGGTTCATATTTTTTTAACAGAAGGCAATTCAATTATGCGATGTTCTTTAAGTTCAAAACAACCATCACTGTGAGCTGAGATTATAGGTTTTGTTATTACAATCAACTACATTTAACTCAATCGCGGGGCGTCCTTCCGATTTACAAATCTTTATTATCCTTATCATCCTGTAAATTTCAATTCGCTAAATGTGTTTCAAAAATGCTTAGTACATAGTTTAAATGGGTGGTGCAATATTCAATTAAAATGCCTGGCACTTCTGCTGGACAAGTGGGTACTTGAACAACTATTACCTTAGCTTGAGGTTGAAATTGTCAAGCGAAATGATTACAACGGCAAACATTTATTTTTAAAATAAGTCTGCTTAGTTGGCAAGTTATCGGGTATTCTCATGGTGGTTATATTTCGTAGAGCTTCAATCATATTATTGAGCACAACATATCGTGAGACTACAAAAGGTTGATTTAAATTAGGAAGTGTCCGCTATAATTGTATTATTTCTAGATTGTTTTTGGTTTGCGTAACACGCGAAAAGTACGCATCACCTACTTTATATATGTATGGTACATTGAATTTTGTCAAACATTGGAAGCAATTTAGAAATAATTATAATAATTGTACACTCGTTTAAATTGAACTTTTAATGTCGTGGTATGTTTTACTTAATTCATGAGGACTAGTATTAAACGCAACTCACCATGCCAACTAAAAAGGTGCATTTAAACGAGTGTCCGTCAATATTTACTAAATTATTTATAAAATCGTGCCTCAGATGATCAATATTGGCTATATTTATTGACGCTTTATCTGAGATTTAGTTCATGGTTGGTGAACCATCGCAAAGGCGCTTACTAGGTTATATTTCGAAATTTTTGATACAAACAAAATTTGAACTGATCTGTATCTATTGATGCCATGAAATCAATAATTATTTCCAAAGCATATATATTGACAATATTTTTGAAAGTGCAGAGTTTTTGTAATATTGCGATATTTTAAAGAAAACTAAAATATTTTTATTATTGTGAAAATATTTGCAATAGTATATATGTACATGTATTTAGATTCCTAGTTGGTGCTTAATTTGATAAAGCAATTTTGAAACGAAATAAAATCAAAAAGCAAATTAAAATTGGATTTAGGCAATTTTACAGAAGCCTTAAAATTTATATTAGATCATACTGAATTTAGTTTCAGTGGAAGATATTTTAAAAAGGAAAAGTAACATTGAAAAGGAAAAGTAACATTTAGTAAAACTAAATTTTTAGCAACACCCAGGAACATTTCTATGATGTTTGCATCATGAAGGTAAAATTTGCCAAAGCACATTTATTTCAATTCTTTATATTATTAACACATTTACGACTGAGGTGCTGCCCTAGCCTGGGGTGGCCACAAATCACAGATGATAAATTTGCATGAAATGAGCTAATTGAAGCCTAATGATAGAATAAATGTCTTATTTATGTGTTTTGTAGGGTTTGTGACGTAACGTATCCGCTCGAGCTTGCTTTTCCATTTAGTTATAATTTTATTTATGATTATTTTATTAGGCATTGTGATGTCAGATGTGTGCCAAGAAACGACACACTTTTTTGATTATTATTTTTTTATTAAAGCGAACTACATATTTGGAAATATTATTTCTCATGTTCCAATTTATTTCCTCGTATGAAACATAGTTTTTGGACCACCGATGTGCTGCGGAATGATAATTCGGACTCTTTATTTAATGGCATATCCCAAATCGACACCATCATTTATCAAATATAGTGTGTCATGCTAATATTGTTTTAATTTCCGATTTTAATTTTGCCACCATGTTTTCATTCGGTTAAATGTATTTTCTATAAAACAGTAAAGATGACTGTAAGCAGTAAATAAATTAACATGTGTTTTTTCTGCTGTCGGTGTACGATCTGTACGAAAGGAGTTATAATAGTCACAAGCGGCAAAGCATATTGATATCCGTTGTATCCCAGTAAATAGTTTCTAAAATTCTAAAGGGACAGATTTAACATTTACACAGAACTCTCCCAGCGACAATATAAATAAATTTCCCTTAGTTATCACACATGCCGATTTTATTTAAATTTTAAATTAACGTAACGGTTTATATATTCCCTTTGAATTGGAATTTTCCCTAATTTCCGTGAACGCGCTGAAGTAGGGAGGATATTTTTTGACAAATAGCGTCAATTTTCATTGTTATGTTGAGTTATGTATGTTGTTTATGTTAATACTGCGTGAAGTTAAGTTTTTTGTCAATAAACTATGTCGTTTGAAAAGAATAGAATTTAGATTCATACGAAGTCAAGCACAGCTTGTGCTATTTTCCTACACTGCCATCTATTTATGACAGGTGGACTAACAAATAACTTGGAATGGATGGATGATCTCGTTTTGTCCTTCCATTTTACCAATTGCTTATGTGCTGTTTCCATGCGGCTACCCTAATTTGTACTAAGGCAAAGAATGGTTTGTTGACGTGTATGGTGAAGTGGTTATCACAGTTTCTCTCTTTAATACGCACCGTCCTCCCAAAATTGTATAGACTTGTCATCAAAATTAAACAATCGGTTCCTAAAATACGGGTGGTCGTACCGAACATGCAAATGGTCCAAAACAATGCAACTTAAACTCTTGTGTGTTCACTGATTGGGACTTTACGTAAAGCAAATTCTTAAACTGTAAACAACGACTTTGCGGATGCGGAATTTAAAATTTTTCGCGTGTGCGAATTTTTTCGGCGGATGCGGATACGAAGAAACGTATCCGTGCATGGTTCTAGTGCACATTAAAAAAATTGAAAGCATTCAAAAGAAGTTTCTGATTTTCTTGTTAAAGAAAAATGGCTGGGATTACGATCACAATTTACCATTCTATGAAAATGTGGCTCGGTTACCTCCGTACTCAACAAGATGCACGGATTACAAAATATGCACACCTGAAAATAGACGATTTCTCTTCGGCGCGGCTTTTATTGGTAACGTTTTGCTTGGTCATATTGATTCAGCTTACGTTTTGGAAAACATATCAATTCATGTACCTTGCAGAACATTTCGAAACCATCAGTTTTTAGCACTAGAACACTATGGAGAAAATAACCCAAAAAATAGGTTGTCTAAATCATTCAACATCATCGACGACATATTTGAGTTTAATTTATCAAAGGACAACTTCAAAAATATCCTGAATTATTTTTAAAATGGTAAATCAAAATTTATTTTATATTTTTTGTTTGTTTAAATTTTTTAGTTAAAATATATTTTTTGTTTTAAACTAAATAATCTGAAATCAATCTTTAAATAAATAAATAAATTCCCTGTTAGGCAATAAATAACAGGGGCAGGATTTTGTAACCAACCGATCGACCACTGACCAGGGTTTCACCATGAGGATGATCTTAGAAAAATGTTGGGAGTATAACATAACCATACATCAACTATATATAGACTTTCGACATGCATATAACAGTATAAACCGCGTCAAGGAATTCCAGAGAAACTCGTTTCTCTGTATAAATTAACAACTTCTGGGGCTGTATGTAGAATCGTAATCGAAGGAACTGTCAGACTCCTTTGAAATAACATCTGGTGTTCGACAGGGAGATGTAGTCGCACCTGTGCTGTTCAATTTGGCGCTTGAGTACGTAGTGAGTAAAAGCAACATCGAAACTTCGCGCTGTATATTTAATAAATCAGGCCAAATTCTTGGATATGCAGATGATATCGTGCTTCTTGGCCGAAGACCTAGCGATATCAAAGACAGTTTCGTGCCGCTCGATCGCTGCGCAAGAAGACTTGGTTTGAAGGTGAACAGTAGCAAAACCAAATTTGTATCAACACCTAGAAACATCTCCATGGTAAATCTCGGAATTGGCGACCATAACATTGATAGCGTCGAAAACATTAAATACCTCGGGTCAGTTATAGCATCATCGAATGACATGCAGGCAGAAATAAAAGCCAGAATTGCTGCCGGACAACGAGTTTTCTACGCCCAATCAAAATTATTGCGATCTGGACATCTGTCGCAGTCGTGCATCCTCGCACTTTAAAAAGCACTCATAAGACCTGTGCTGGCTTTCGGAAGCGAGAGCTGGACCATAACCTCTAACGTTTGTAGAATGTTATCTACCTTCGAAAGGAAGGTCATTTGCGCAATCTTTGGTTCAATTAAAGTCGCGAACAATGAATATCGGATTCGCATGAACCACGAGATAAAGCAATTTCTTGGAGGTTGCGATATTATCGGATTCAACAAATCTAATCGAGTTAGATGGCTCGGCCACATTATAAGGTCCCCACAACACCGAATAACGAATAAACTGTTCCACCAACAACAAGCCGGTGTGCGTCATAGAGGACGACCCCGACTGCGCTGGCATGACGACGTCGAACAAGATCTACGAACATTAGGATGTCGGAACTGGAGAACGAGAGCGATGGACCGAGACGGATGGAGGACCATAGTGCGGACGGCAAAATCTCTTCATTGAAGCTAGAGAGAGAGTGGGATTTTGTAACATCACAACTTTCGATAATTTATCGAAGTTTATATCTCGTTTCTCTAGAATAAAATTGTATACTATTTCATATTTTATATCATTTTCAAGCCTGCTAGATTAAAAAATTGTGATATATCTACTCGATTTCTATCACCAAATAATTTGTTTACGATACTTCAACGAAACTAGAGAGAGATAATTGTAACATTTATTCTAGCAGGTTGTGATAGCAACAAAAAAGAAATAATTTATAGACGAAACAGATGCCAATTCCAGTTTAGGAGAGATATAAATTTCGATAAAATATCGAAAATGTGATGTTACAAAATCTCGCCCCAGATTTGTGTTGTGATTTCGATATTCAGTTCTATTATGAATTACCTAGTTGACTTAGGTTTCTAAATAATCGGACAAGTGCTGCAGTGGTTAAAGCTTCGGCACTTGGACCGGGAGGTACTGGGTTCGAATCCCATCAGCTATATAGATGCAAATCGAATTTTCATCATCGATTACAATCGGTGATGTTAATAAACACAACTAAGACAGATGGAGTGCAGAATTTAGCGCCAACCCACCGTCCATATCAATGTACAGGTTGACATGGAGCTACCATGTGCAGATGGTACACTGTATTTGTGTGAGTAGGTGAATGGGTTAATGATGTGGCGTGGTATCACAATGGGCCAAAAAATGGCCTAAGTGTCAACCACTGAAACCTAGGTTTCTAAATGGAAAGTAATATATATGAAGATATATGAGCTAGTATAGTAGTACATATAGATATTTTCATCCTTGAGTAAGAAATTAACTATCAAACGAATTTCATCAAACCATAGGGAAATGATGCCCTGAATCATTGCATAAATCTTAGGGTCCCTTACGTTTTTATGTAAACTAACCAACGACAACAATATATTTATGTAGTTCAATAGAACCATAATGCAATGCAGATGATGCAGAATAATATTACAAGGCTCAGGGGTCGACTCATCTTCCATGCCAGTACTATAGGCTGCCGTGGAACTATAGAATGTGCATATGTTTATACGTAAATCGGAGGTGTTGCCGTATTCCTCGATTTGGCTACTACGTAATGTAGGACGTGAGAAGTAAACCGCTAATGAATTGGGAATGCTTTAGCCGAATTTCTTGACGCTTGATCTGATCCGGTTGAGTTCATGTTTCCTGACACAACACAAAGATTTTAAATCAAAATTTGTGATCCAAAACACAATTTGTATCAGTTTTCCATATAAAAATTGAGCTGATCCGGATCAGAGGATGTAATGAAATTCATAAGGAAAAAATTATCACTTCTGCTTCTGAATTGTTTAATATACAATTTGATCATTAATCAAAACAAATTTTTTTGTATTAGTTAAAATTACTAAAGTGTGTTGTTATATAATACGCTTTGTACTACAGTGGATTTATAACCCAGGTGTAATCTTATCTGAATCCACACTGATGTGGATGATTTTTATTTTAATCTAATTTAATTATTATGTGATAATATCTAAGCCCAGTTAAGGACTACACGTTTCAGGTTATTTTGAATTAACAGTCACGCATTCGGCCATTTAGTTAAAAACGCCATTTAGTATGGATTATTAAAAATTTGCAGCTTTAAAAATACTTAACATCATCTAAAAGTTTTTCTAGAATCTAGTCTACATACATACTAAAATTATCTAACTGCTAAAATGTTAAATTCCTAAATATTTCATCATTTGAATATAGGCACACACTAAAAATAGAAAGCAAACTAAATCGATATGATTAAAATGAAAAAATAGTATGTATAATTGAAAAAACTTAAGATCCTTCAAAGTAGGTAATTGACTAAAGTCGAGTCGAAAAGACAATCCTTCATACACAAAATTTAAAAAACTAGATCAATATTATAACAAAAATATACAGAAAATCTAAAAAAACAATTTATTGATTTTTAGAGGAAAAATCAAAAATAATTAGAGGTCAGTAATCTGTCAAAATTTGTAATAAAAGGATCCTATTCCCTCTTATCATTCCATTTAACACATCATAAAAAAAAATCACAACATTTGCTGCATTTCATGCCAACCATTGGGCGCTTTCAGGTACCCTATCATGATTAGTGAAATCATCGCCAATTTGATTTGAAAATTTCATAGTGCTAAACATTTTCATAACGTTGGCTGCGATTTTACTCAACATGTTCCCAACTGTTGGGTGTCCTGAAAGCGCCCATTGATCCGGATCAGTTTATATGGAAAAGTTGATCAAAATTTTGTTTACAGATTTTGATTTTTCAATCTAGTTGTTTCACGAAACATGAAACCACCGCGGACCAGATCAAGCGTCAAGAAGACAACTAATATCGTAAAACCATTTAACTGCTAAATCATTATGAAGAAAATCGATAGTTAAAATGAAAGGTTGTTTTCCGTTTTATCGAGCAACTCAACTTAATCACAAATGACATTTATTAACCGGCACTATCCATTAATTTTCACATCAAATAAATTAAAAAATAAACAAAGATACTTTTTAAATACATACATACACATACATTTTTAAATTAGATGATCCTTCACATTTTTTAAAAGTTCTTATCAGTACACTACATATATGTACTTAGAAACTATGTATATTGATAATTAAAGAAATACAAAAATCTACCTCCAAGAGTCTCCATTTTTTAGTATAAAATACACAAAAGTTGTATATATTCCAATATAAAGTCAATAATTTCCAAGACCATGTTATCAGATCAGAACTATGTCATAATTAGCCTTATCAAAAAAAAAAATAAAACAAAAATAAAACACGATTATGACATTTTGTACGTTTGATACATTCCTGCACTGTACAATTTTTTTTTATATGAGATATTTAAATAATAGTAATTATTTTTCATAAAAATGTATCACTAATTTTTATATTAAAAATTATACAAAATGTGTGAATGTATTTGAAATAGTTTTTTCACATATTTATTATATACTGATTTTTACATTATATACAATAATGGTATGTTTGTATTGACACTACGAAACGAAAAAATCGCAACACATAAATATCCCACAAAAGGTCATCATTTTTTTTTGCAAAATTATTTTTCATCAGACATTTTTTTTTTGTTTTTATTTTTTATGTAATTGAAATGTAAACTATTAATTTTATATAATTAAATAGTGTCTTAAGGGAATTGTTAATATCGAACAAAATTGAACTGTTTTATAGGAATGGAAGAAAAATGTGGAACAATATTTTGTCTACTTTTATATGCTAGTTTATACTATGCACACACAATTAAACACAAGCAAAAAATAATAACATTGTTCACATATTTAGGAAACTTTGTTTATGCTTAGTTGTAATGAAATTGTTTTTTTTTTAAATATGTAATACACAAATTATAAAATAATGATTTGATTTAATTTTAACGCAAAACGGATTCGAACTACATTCTATTTTTTTATTTAACTTTGATATTTACACACATGCATACAGAAAATTATGGTAGCCGTATATACTTGTATACAATTTATATACAATACGAGAGACATCTACATTCGTAAAAATTGAATTTCCAATTCAGTACTTTTTCTCGTTTTACATATAAAAAAAATTAAATAAAATACACACATACAATTGTAAACCACATCATCGAAATAGTCGGGTCTTTTTTCGATTTTTTTCTACATGTATACGAAAGTATTTGATACCAAAAAAAAATTTACTTGCAAAATATATAACCGTATGTTTAATACACGTACTTATCTATTTTTATATAACTTCTTAAAGAAATTTAAACTTAAATGTATAAAAAAAAATCGCGAATTAGACGATCATGAACAGAGATGAGATGAACAGAAAAAAAAGATGACCTACCAGTATCCATTCCTAATAAAATGCGAAAAAGCAGCCAAAGGAGTGGCTATGTTTACATGTGAATATTGCTCTAAAACCACTCGATTATTATTGTATTTTTATATTAAATTAGCATATTATATTATTTTTTTATGCATATAAATAGTAACACAAATTATTTTTTTAATTTTTAACTAAAAAACGAAAACGTTTCTTTTAAATTATGTATTTTTATTCCCTGAAACCATGTGCCTTATCTTCTGATGAATTTCGCTCATTGAACTGAATACGATGTCTAGCAAAGTCATTATCATTTCATTTTTTTTTCTTGTATTTTTATTCACGATATAATATAATTTATATTATATTATTATATTCCTCTTGTCACAATTTTGTATTATTTTATATTTATAGAGATATTCCTTTTTTTTATTTGATATATATTACATATATATATAGCTGTTATATAAAAAAGAAAAATGAATCTATATATATTTTAATATCACTTTAGTTTTTTGTATTGTATTTTTTATTTGTTTTATTAATGATTTTTTGAACATTTAATTAAACTTATTATTACTTATTATGAATATTTATTATTATGATTTTTTGTTGTTTATATTTTAATTTGCTTAATGCTTACCGATGAAATATTCGCCTAAACTTTTTAATAAAAAAAAATTTTCACAAGGAAATCTTACAAAATGGCTGACACATACGGGCACATGCCATGAGAATCAAATGTACTGTGGGTAACACTAAATTTTATTTAAACATGGGAAAAGTTCTCCTACATTTTATTCCGAGAACTATTAAAATTTGAGCAATTTTGCGTATTATGCCGTGATGTGTATTAGGTTGCTTAAAAAGTTCAAGTATTCAAATAAAATACAAATGTAAATTTATTATATTGTTCCTTACCTTCGGTTAATAAATATTCCGGACGTGCTGTTGTATAACAAAATTCAGTTGGAACAATTGTTGTATTATCGCTACAGTGCAGAGTATTATTGTTATTTGTGATGTTATTGTTATTAGTAAGTGCGGTTGATGTAATCGTTGAAGTATCAATTTTGCAATCAATTTCAACAGGTATAGCTGTTTCGTATCCCCCAAATGTTGACGTTACCTATAAAATCAATTAAAAGGAATAATCATTAATTTAAGTACATAGTAACAATTTCGTTAACATACACTGAAAGTAGAATTAGTCAGGTCTTTATAACAAAATAACATATACAATTATACACTTAATAGCAAAAATTTAGGACATTTATGTTTATCAAGTTAATTGTGCATTACAAAATCTTTATTTCAAATTTTGAATGTAAATTGTTTATCTTATATCATTTTCTGTGACAGCAAAATATTGATCCCGAATCAATAATATGACGTCATTTTTGATCCAACATGGCTTCTTTGTTTACATTTTTTGTCTTTTTACTTTTTGATCCCGGGTAAACGTCAAAAAATCCAACAAATTTTTTGGATTTTTTAATTGATCCGGGATCAAAAAATAAAAAGACAAAAAATGTAAACAAAGAACACATGTTGGATCAAAAATGACTTCATATTATTGATCCGGGATCTATATTTTTCTATCACAGAAAACGATATTACTTTATATTATAAGACCCGCTTTCATTTGAACAACCGGCATTTAAAAAAATAAATTTTAAAGAACCGGTAAGTCGAGCTATATCTCTCGTTGATAGGTCTCTTCTAGGATGTTTTAGCACAGATTACCGTATATTAAAGATGAACCACGTAATAGAAAATTTAAAAACAATACGCAATAAAAAAATTAAAAAAAAATTTGGGTTCCTGAAACGTCAAGAACATTGATGCCTTCAAGTTTTTGTGACATTTTTAAAAATTGTTTTTATGTTACTATCATAATTTTAAGTATGTTAAAGCGATAAATCTATTTTTATTTTGTAATAGTGATTTTTTATTATTAAAATCATTATTTGCTAAGCTTTCGATATCAATTCGACATCATTATCAAAACTAATGAAAATTTATTAAACAAAGCTACCGTTACAAAATATCGATTTCTTTGATAGTACACATTCAAAATAATTCCGTATCGGTATATACATTTTTATACATATACGGGCATGTTTTATACACAGTCGGGCATACAACCGTTTGGTTCGCATATTTTGCATTTACAAAATGAAACCAAAAATTTTCCGAAATTTTCAATCCTGCAATAAACACAGCAACTTGTATATAATTTGAAAACAAACATTTGTATGTTATGTCAAAACTATGGTATTAATCGTTTGAGTCCCAGGGGGTATTAAAAAAACACGGTCGAAGAATCCCAAACAGCGCACTCGCGCTTTCTCTAAATGAGCTTTCTCTAAACCTATTGTAAAATGTACTATTTACATTAAAAGGAGCTGTGTGATGTACTTGCTTCAGTAAATCTGAGAAATGGCTGTATGATGATTTGCAACAGCAACCATCCTTAAGCCGCAGTCACACGAATGCAAATACATACCAACATTGGCGTATTTTTCCAAATTACAAATCGTGTAGTCACAAAATAAATGACAAATTCAAATCAAGGTTACATTTTTCCAAGATTGGAGCACATTTGGTCAATAGGCGGTTAATCAAAAAAGATCAAACGAAAAAACAAATACTACAAATCGTGTAAACAGTAGAGTTTGTCAATTTTCATATTTTACCAAATATTTGCCAAACATAAAATACACCAACCAGCGTTGGCTGCGGCTTTAATTTACATATATAGGAAATCATATATAATACAGAATTTTTTTTTATGGATTAATAGTTGCTTCCAAAATTTTCTAAATATTTTTAATAGTGAAGCGTATCGCATATTTGATTTTTCTTTGTAATTCTTAATTTTGCTTGCATTATTTGGAATTTTTATTCTCTCCGTAGTCTAAAAATCTCTTGCAAACTAGTTTTATTTATGTTGTTATTAAAACATTTATTTTGGAAAACGTCAAAATTATTCATTTACAATTGAAAATAACCCACAAATACAACTACATAATACAAAAATTTCCCTTTGCAAATATATCCAATCATGTTAAATGGAAACCAATAGTAAACCTGCTGTTTTAAGTCGGTACATGGTACATAAAGACGACGTCTGACAAATGTTTTTAACGAGAAAAAAATCCCAAACTTTAAGACTGCCAACGAACTTTCCTGATGTTTCATTCACGAATCCAAATAAGCCATTTTATAGAGAATTTAGAAACCTTGAGAATGAGACTCAATGAACGCTGTGGCAATGCCGGCCCAACAAATCGAACGTGGTGCAATATGCGATCTTTATAAGAAGAATATCATTGAACGACATTTATGCGATTGAAACAATATTACTGCGAAGAACCAAGTCATATATTATAAAGTATATATATACGCTACTAAGTGGACCAAAAAAATATTTGACTCTACCCTTATTGAATGTAAAAAAGTTCAGTGCACAATTTTTTTCACTACTACATTCTACCCTTTTCCATACAAATCAAGGTTAAAAATAACGGTCGAAATTTTTCCATAGAAAAATCGGGTTATGTCCCTTCTGTTTGTATTATATATTCTGTGACCAAGTATATACGAGCGGGGATTTGGATCGAATGATCATAAGCAGTGGGAGTAGACAATGAAGGAGGAGCAAGATTCGCTCGAGAAGATTAAAAGGTGATTGAATAATCGATGGCTCTATAAACTAAAGCAAAATCCAGTAATCGTTTCATTTATATTATGTATTAGGAAATATGATCACATTTCTCCCTTTTTAAATTTGACCTTGGCTGTAGTTTGGTTGACTTTTATGAACTTCTTGTGTGTTTTTTTATTTTTAAGCTTCTCAGAACGAAGCAACCTCTCTATTTATTTAATAAGTTACGCGGCTTTTACATCAAGTAAACTTTTTGTGTGATAAACATTTTTGCCATCGAAAAACCATATTTTTAATTGATTTTAATATAAGTAAAGATTATTTTTAAAAATTTTGATTTTATTTAAGCTATTAAAAATAAAGACAAATTTAAAGCCATGCGATTTATGAACTTTTTAGCGAATTTAATTTTCCATAAAAACTTCGATAAAGAATTAATTTATCGAACTCAAAAGTTTATTAAACAAGCGCTAAATCAGTAAATAGAACGTGAGTGCTGAAAAAACTAAAGTTACTACAGCAGGCAATTTCACTTATAATACGAACACATCGGGTAACTCGAGTTTCAATCATGTCAAAATATTCAAATATTTGTGGCAGATAAATAATAACATGCATACTCGTATATTTGTTCAATTTTATTATTTTATACGAAGATATTTGCCAATAAAATATTATTAGATCTACGTAATTATGGACTTTACTAACAACAATATTCAGCCATAATTAGCAGATTTTTTTTATAATATGTTAACCATTCCATTCGATAAAATCTATAATCGAAGTTAAAAGGGCCATAATTGTTTAGTTTAGAGATTATTGTAAAACGCATGATACTCGTAATTGTTATTAGGTTGACATCGAGTCAGATAGACCTGTTTCCACTTCTCGTTCATACAATATATAAAAATTTATTATTTCCATTAAAAGTAAAAAAATAGAACTTTTAATAGACATAACTGTATTGCAATGCTTTAATGATTTTAATTTCAAATCAAAATTCTGACAGATTTAGAGTATTCACAATGCCTACTAGATTTCGTAAGAATCATAAAAAGTTTATCAAATATATTTAATGCATGTTCGTTTGATGTAAAACCCGCGTTATTGTTCAGTAGGTCCCATTCTACAAATTTACGTTTATTTCTCCTATAAACCGTGCAGATCTTTAAATATATTCTTTTCTGTTAGGGGTATTTCTCTTTGGAATTCTATTCCATTAGATATTAAGAAGTCAGTAGTACTATTTTTGTAATACTATTTTCATTTATATTATTATTATTATTATTTTTTATTATTATTTTCATTTATTATATTATTTTTGTATGTAATCTGTAAGTATTCACTTCTTGTGGTGTCCTCTGTTACAAATGAGCTTGAGCTCAATACGGAGGGTACTAGCATGGAGTGGATTTGTTTTTTGAAAAAAATCTTAGGTTTTTATGCTTAATGGAAGTATTTTTTTTGTGGTTGTTGTTCTTCATTTATATTGCTTTCATATGTGCTTTTCCTTTACCAGAATTGTAATGCCAATGAATAAATAAATAAATAATAATAATAATTGATCGATACAAAGCACAATTGGTAGTGCGGGAGGTCACACAGGAGTATGGCATCGATTACACAGAAACCTTTAGCCCTGTGGTTAAGTTTTTATCGATTCGAGCCATTCTGGTGCTGGTGGCAACAAAACGATTGAAATTGAAGAAGTTTGTCATAAATATGGCAATAGCAGTACGGACGAGAGTGCAAGCTATCGAAGTGGTTGTACGGCTTGGAATAAGCGTTACGCTTTTGGAACAAAAAGTTTACTCTATTCACTAAAAATAAAACTTTGGTGCACCACTGTATCGGATTCATGTGTTTTTGTTCCTAATGGGAATAGTAGAGAAAGCGCTTGTAAACAGTACGAAAAAGAGTGACCCTAAGACACTCACCTGCGGAACTCCTGCTTTAGCTTCTTTTATGCTGGATTAAACTCTTTCCTATTTTACTGTAAAATATCTTCTTTTCAGGTACGACTTAAGAATCTTGCAATACTCAAATGGCAGAGTTTTCTCTAATTTTAATATTAAATCAAAGGAAGCATTAATTATGACAGATACTTTCTTTATTGCTTTAAGGACTAGACACACCAAGCGTCGTAGGCGAGCGGCGAATTTAAATATGCATTAATTTATTTATGTATTGTATAGAAACGATAGTATAAACAATTATTTACCAATTATTTATAAAAAACATTTCAAATTTGGGATTTTTAATAGAAA
This sequence comes from Nephrotoma appendiculata, assembly GCA_947310385.1. Classification (NCBI taxonomy): domain Eukaryota; kingdom Metazoa; phylum Arthropoda; class Insecta; order Diptera; family Tipulidae; genus Nephrotoma; species Nephrotoma appendiculata. The sequence continues at coordinate 180,558,515 of OX371225.1, forward strand.
AATTGTAATTTTAAGTTATTTTATCGAATGAAGTTGCACTCGCTGCCGCAAAATTATGTCCCACACCAAGCGGCCAAAAAAATTCGTCCATCATCGCCGAACATAATCCAAAAATAATCATACTTCAATTGTGGTCCATACAATTCTCATTCGTCATTCACGTATGCACTCATATTATTTACCAATATTAAAGGCTAAAGCAAAAGTCTAAAATTCCCAAAATTATCCAAAGCAAAAAAGACACCGCGTCGTTCTTGGTGTGAATGAATGTGCGCGTCGAATTGTATGGAACATTTGGAATTATCGCGCCGCGCTTGGTGTGTCTTGTCCTGGGAAGATTAGGAGATTAGCTAGTCCTTGTGATTTTTAGGTATCACCACATGGTTCATTATTTCTTATTTTACTTATTTAGTATTAGTTAATGGCATTGTTTGATTTCTTTCCTCCAGATAGTTGTATTGTTTTCAACCAGTATATCCAGTTGTTTGAGTGTTGTTAAATTAGGCTGAAAGACCGCTCAAGATGATCAGCGAAACTTTCTGCTTTTTCATCTTTGGTTTTAGGTTTTTAGCCAGACAACCATTATTTGTTCTGATTGATGGTACGCGCATAACTATGGTCTTTTCAAATATTTGGTTGCTCTGCACAATGAATAATCAGTATCTTTGCCGTATATGACTGATTCTATGTATGATTTTTTTCTCTGTATATCTCTGCGTATTCGTGGACGGCTGGGTCTCGCATACATTGCCATTCCCTTCGGGTACTACTCTTCTCTATAACTAGTGATTTTATTTCCATAGCATTTGCCAGTTATTGTTTGTTTGTTGAATTAGTGCTATTCCACGCTGCTAGTTGTATAGCTTTGACGAATATCATTTATTTAATTATGCTGTCTTTTATAGTGTAAAAATGACGGTTTTTGTTTTTGAATTTTATAGAGACATTTATTGTTTGGCTTTATGTATTGAAAGAAACTGATAAAAGCTAAATTGTTTTTTAAGTGTGGTTTTGCTCATACCGTGTGGTTATAAATTTTAAACACAATGACCCAGGCTAATTATTATACAATACAGCAATTTTTTAACGAATATTTATTTTGGAGAACACATGTAACGTTTATTGTTTGATATACTGAATACTTTATAGTTGTATCTGACTTTCTTTACATACACGATATACATAGAAATAAATCTATTTAATGCAAATAATAAAATTTGTAAAAGTTTAATTTAAATATTATTGCATTAACTTATCAAAAATAAATTAGTTTGTTTTTAAAATATACTGTTCCTGAACATTGAAATAATTATTGAAATTGAAAATTTAAACTTGGTATTTAAGTTTTCATTTACAAAAAAATATTAATGCTTCCCCTCTATTTAAAGCTTACGATAAAAATGACAGAATCATTTCTCTTATATATATGTGGCTCTGGTTATATGCATACATTTATAAAATCTACTGCATTCTACAACCAAACGTAATTGTTGTACTTACATACCAAAATCTTACCTATTTTTCATTACTTTTATTATTGTAACGTGTTTTTAGCAAACCATTATGCATTTTATTAGGAAGAGAATGAGTTCGTTAAATAGGGTTACCAGACATACACATTTGAGGTCAAAATTTGTTTATTATAAGGTCGTGTTTCAATTGGTTTAAATGCCGCATAAAAAGTTAAAATGTTAAAAATTTATTCGTGGTAAATTTTTTTTAACTTTTTAACTTTTTATCTGTTTCAACTGGTTAAAAATTTTGACAATAACATGGTTGCTTATTTTATGTGTGATTGTGAACATATATAGCAAATTTAAATATGAAAACATGTAAAATAAATACTTTTTAAATATATATTAGAGCGTGTTTCAATTGGTTTAAATACCGCATAAAAAGTTAAAAATTGTGGTGAATAAAAATGTCAAACTTTTTATCCGCTTCAAGAGCTGATAAAATTTTTATATAGAAAACATTTGGCTAACAAAAATATTTTTTTGTAACCAGAAATTTGTCAAGTACAAATTTTGAGAAAAATCATAATGATTTAGATGTAAACTAACCATAATTAACTAATTATACCAGTGTTGGCATAACGTTATTGTAACGGAACGCAATAACGGAAAACCCGAAATATTTCCAGTAACGTTATTTGTACCGGTATACAAAATAATAAAATTGAAAATAACGTTATTTGTAACGTAACGATAAATTTATTTTCCGTTATTTCGTTACAATTAAGGTATAAAAAACCAACATTGAGTATATTTTAGTTTTCAGTATGGACGTTGTGTGTATGGACGTTGTGTTTGAACCGTTTGGTCTAAAATATCGTTCACGACATTCTGTTTATGCCTTCATTTGATTTTTGCAGCAGATTGAGCGAGCATAATCTCAATTATTCCATGTAATAGAGCATCCCCAATAGAATTTCTTATGACTTTTTACTTACAGAAAAGTATGAAAAAAAAACTTGACAAAAAAAATATTTTTTTGTCAAGTTTTTTTTTCATACTTTTCCGTAAGTAAAAAGTCATAAGGAATTCTATTGGGGATGCAGTGTAACGATCTATTTATATTTTTATGTAAACTTCAAATTCCGTTCGACCCTTTGTACCAAAAATAACGTTATAACGGAATGAAATTAATGGATTTTTAGGTTACGTACCAGTAACCATAACCGTAACGAAATGTGATTTACAAATATAACGAAATTGATCACGCTACATTTTTTTTCCGGTATGCCAACACTGAATTATACTAACTAATTAATATACATTTAAATAGTATTTATTTTAAATATTTTCATATTTAAATTTGCTATATACCTTCATAATTACACATAAAATAAGCAACCATATTATTGTCAAAATTTTAACCAATTGAAACAGAAAAAAAGTTAAAAAGTTAAAAAAAATTACCACGAATTTTTTTTTAACTTTTTATGCGGCATTTAAACCAATTGAAACACGACCTTAGTCAATTATATATATTTATATCATTGCAATTTTTCTCAAAAATTTTACATGGAAATTTTTTGTTTACAAAAAAATATTTTTGTCAGCCAAATGTTTTCTATATAAAAATTTTATCAGCTCTTGAAGCGGATAAAAAGTTTGACATATTTATTCACCACAATTTTTAACTTTTTAACTTTTTATGCGGTATTTAAACCAATTGAAACACGCTCTAACTAAAATCGCCTTCAAAACAAATTTGTTTTAATATGAAGTTAGTTACCACCTTTTTCTTAATATAAAAAAAATCGTTGGATGTCAAACACTTTGTGTTAACAGACAAATAGGGACTAAACTCAAGTGCATTTTAATTCAACATTTTTAGAATTTTTAGGCTTTATACGCAATAAAACTTGTCAAAAGTTACACAAACAGTTAAATGCAATCAAGTAAAAGAATTTCACAAAGATTTGTAGTTAAAGCATTTTCTTCGATCTAATAGTTTTCGGAAACAGTTGTAACAAAAAGTTACAGTTAAGATTGATAAGCAGACAAATATAAAGAGTAATTGACCATAAAGGAATTCTGTGCTAGAAATTTCATTTCTATGAAAACTTATATACTGGGCTTTATGAAACCCTCTACTCGACAACGCTCTCTCTTTATTATTTGAACAATCAGAATGCGTCAAAATCGTAATTCTTTTTTAGGACCTTAAATGTACCATATAATTGAGGTACTAACGAGGGTTTTACACCAAACAAACATGCATTAAATATATTTGATAAACTTTTTATGATCCTTACGACATCTAGTAGGCATTGTGAATACTGTCAGAATTTTGAATTGAAAATAAAAGCATTGCAATACAGTTATGTCTATTAAAAGTTCTATTTATTAACTTTTAATGGAAATAATAACTTTCTACGTATATATTGCATGAACGAAAAGTCGACATAGGTCTGTCTGACTCGATGTCAACCTAATAACAGTTAGCATGCATTTTACAATAATCTCTAAACTAAACAATTATGGCCCTGTTAACTTCGAATAAAACATATTACAAAAAGCTGCAAATTATGGCTGAACATTGTTGTTAGTTAAGTCCATAATTGCGTAGATCTAATGATATTCTATTAGCAAATATATCCGTATTTTATACGGTCAATCTTCAATAAAATTGAACGAATGTGTGCATGTTATTATTTATCTGTCACAAATATTTGAATATTTTGACATGATTGAAATCTCGAGTTACCCCATGTAATCGTATTATAAGTGAAATTGCCTGCTGTAATAACTTTAGTTTCTTCAACACTAACATTCTTTTTACTGATTTAGCGCTTGTTTAATAAACTTTTGAGTTCGATAAGTTAATTCTTTATCGAAGTTTTTATGGAATATTAAATTCGCTAAAAAATTCAAAAATCGCATGCATGATACAATAATTTTCTCTTTATCAGATAAACTCACTAGAAATATATTGTCGCTAGTATACGAATTGTGATCTTATATTTTTTCATTTTCGTTTGTTTTGTTTAATATTATTTCTGATGCACAATAAATAAAACAAAAAATACGTAAATAAATGATTTTTACTTTATTAATTTTCTCTTCGGCCAAATCCGTATTTTTTTTTAATGTTGTTTCATTTCGCTTATAGGCGTATGAATATATAAGAAGATAATTAGATAGGTCACCGTTTTAGTTCATTTTTTCAACGTTTCATGGTGGGTTTATCTATAAGAAGAGAAAATTATTGTATCATGATCGCATGGCTCTAAATTTATCTTGATTTTTAATAGCTTAAATATGATCAGAGTTTTTAAAAATAATCTTTATTCATATTAAAAACAACTAAAAATATGATTTTTCGATAGCAAAAATGTTTATCAAACAAAAAGTTTACTTGATGTAAAAGCCGCGTAATACATGATTATCGAAATAAAATGTTTAATTTATTTATGGTTTAGGTTTAAAAGTTGATCGTTTTACAGAAACGTAAAAATCAATTTTCTTAATATTTTTCTCTAAATCGCGAAAAATGTTTGCATTATAGCATGCACAGACTGCAGATTTAGTTAAACTGGTTTAGCAAAATTCAATCAAATAATCTATAGAAACACTGAAACTGGTTTAGCAAAATTCAATCAAATAATCTATAGAAACACTGAAATTTGCTAATCGATTTTTCATTTTTTCGTAGTGTGAGAGCTGATTTGAATTTTATTTCCCTGAGTACTTGACTAAATTTTGCTAAACCAGTTTAACTAATCCGCAGTCTGTACAGGCTATAAATACCTGTGACAGACTATGGATTAATAAAACGCGATTAGTGATTTTTTCGAGTTAAGCGCTAAGTAGTGTGTCAAGTAGAAGATTAGCTAATCTCGATTTGGTTGAGGTTTAGTGACTAAACTGGTTTAGTCAACTATTCTTTAAAATTTTTGAAGATTTATCATATTTATGAGATTAGTGGGAGGGACTACAAGTAGCGCCATTACACGTCGGAGATTTTAACTCTTATGGCATTTCATTGTTTGTGTGCATTTGATTCAAATAGTAGTAAAATTAAACAAACAAAAAATATACTTGTGAATTGCAATAAACCCTGTTTATTCTAAAACTGAAAATGATGAGTTCATTCGTTATTTAATTATGATATTTACGATGTTTATTATTAAATAATTAATTGAAATATTTATTTAATGAAAAAAATAACTAATAAATTCAAATAATATGTCATTTGTTATAATATTGATACCGTGCAATCGCGGCGCCACTATAGTATTTTACATTTGCACCGCTATTAGCTAAACTGTAGTATGTCAACGCACGAGGATTTATGATCGATTAGCTAAACGAGTCTAACTAATCTCGTTTTGTTAATCCCTAGTCTGTCACTCACAGGTATTAGAGTTTAAGGGAACATCTAGGTATTAATAAACGATTATCAAGATTGGCCATGAAATAACTGAGAAAATGTAAGATTTAATTTATCAAAAATTGTCGAAATTTTGAAAAATTACGTTAAACGAAACCGGTGCAGTTGTGATTCAATTTGATTGTTTTTTATTAGTCCCTAGATGGCAAATTATTAAATAATTAATGTGTCCAAAATAAGCGGTATTATTTTATTACAATATGCAATGTTTAAAAGTAAAAAATAGTGAAAATCAAGAAATTAGTTTATTTATTTTAGGCTTAAGAACAATACAAGTAAAATAAATTAAATGAATTGAACGAAATTTGGACCAAACAACAATAAGTGAGCATTTAAGTGCTCCGTAATGCGGCAACGAAAAAAAAATTGTTTTCTGACCACGATAGACCTTTAATGTAAAGGTTTCGAGGCTCTAGACTACTGGACTATTCCATTCCTGGAAGGATTGGTGCCTGATTAACACTGCATCCCCAATAGAATTTCTTATGACTTTTTACTTACAGAAAAGTATGAAAAAAAAACTTGACAAAAAAAATATTTTTTTGTCAAGTTTTTTTTTCATACTTTTCTGTAAGTAAAAAGTCATAAGAAATTCTATTGGGGATGCAGGGTAATTTACTGTATGATAATTTTAGACGTTAGTTAAATTGTTATAGGAAAACAACAACATTTTACCGATTTCACAACAAAATACAAATAAAGCACTGAAACGAATTTCTAAAAGCCCTTCCATACCATGGGATTTGCTTGAAATATCACATTTGTTGTACAAAATGTTTTCTAATCAAAAATCATGGCATGCTTAAACGACCATTTGAATGGAATTTTTGTTATATATTTTATTCTCATATAAAGAGTATTTTGGCCTGAGGAGTGAGGGTTTCCAAAAATCAGTTGTTTACAAAAAAAAAAATTGACCTTCATGATGCGTTCAAGTATGTTAATAATACAGAAGTATACCAATCAGAAAAAATATAGTTCATCAATAATATGGCATGCAAATTACGTCGTGTAAAACTACCATTGCATGCACTCTCCACCTGCTATTGCTATCTAGTTATGCTAGAAAATTTCGATCAAATGGTAATTGGAGACTAGCAATAATATGGATATGCTATCTGTATGCTATGTCGGCAGAATTAGATAGCATGTATATAGCATGCATATTTCAACGTTTCTTCTATTTCAATATGGCTAAACTAAATTTTTTAATCGCTTTCATACAAAAAATGATGACAAAAGACGACAAAAGAATGATTTCTTAACGTCAAATTACGGCAAGTTCACCACACCAGACTCCATCTTGGCATTTTTTGATAGAAAGAGAAAATAGATTGCAATAGTATTCAGATAGCTGCTCCACACCTATTCGCGATTACTCTATGTATTGTTGCCATTTATCAGGTAGATGAAGAATACCTTCGCGATAGAAACCTGGTAGTTTCGAAGCAAAATAGGTCAAGTCTATCAAGCCATTTTTGCACATCTTCATAGCTTTCGTAAACTGCTATAGTCTTTCAAATATGATGACATCGATCTGAAAAAGTGGTAATCAAAGGGAGCCAAGTCTGGAGAATACGCCGCATGCTGTAAAATTTTCCAACCTATCGAGAAGATAAGTTCCTGGGTTGATTTGGCTGTATGTGGACGAGCGTTGTCATGCAGCAAAACCACCTTTCGCCTTCTTTGGATTTTAAATTGGCTTTTTCCTCCAGAGCATCACTTAATTTGTACAAATGGGCCTATTAACGTTCAGCTGTAACAGTTTGACCAGGCCCCAGAATCTCGTAGTTAATGACACCTTTCCAATCCCACCAGACACGCAATAACACTTTCTTGACATGAATATCCATTTTTGCAACTGATTTAGATGGCTGGATAAACCCGTATTTTGACTCGATTTTGTTTAAAAAAGTCTTTCTTTTGTACCGAGAATGCAAATTCATGCAGATGTCAACTCTTTGATTTTTGTATTTTTGTTTTCTTCAATCAGTTTATGAGGAACCCATTCCCTTCCTTCTGTATTTTTCTCATTGCATGCAATGAAAGTTATATTGCTTTGTGAGTAACTCCTAACTGTTCTGCAAGCTCTTTTTGAGTTTAAGATGGATTTTCATCCAATAAAACTTTAAGTTCTTCGTCTTCAAATTGTTTTACTGCACCTGGACGTGGATCGTCCTTAAGACAAAAATTTTTACTGTTGAATGGCCCAAAGAATGTTCACTCAAGGTCGAATTAATCAATTCCATAGCTTGAGCAGCATTTTTTTATTTGAAAACAGAATAGAATGGAATGACGTAAATGTTGATTATCTTAAAATTGATACACACGGAACGACTGCCTTTAAATGACTGAAACTTATGTTGTAAAACCAGTATGACTAAGCAACATATATCCAAAATGGCGGGCGACTTGGATGCGTTCAAGTATATTTTAATGCAACCAATTTCAGAGCCGAGTTTCTACTTGCACACCTAATAAATTTACGCTTGCTGTACGGATTGGAAAGTGAAATGTCCAAGGAACCCATGAGTTTAATCAGAAAAAACTTTATGCAATAACATTATAAAACTAGTCAATGTGTTGTTGCTTCTCCAAATTTGAAAATCAATACCGTCAGAAAACTCATGGTATGTTCATGATCCTAACCCTGATCCATCAAATTGTGATAAATAATAGTTATTTATGATTGACATGGTTGTGCTGCTTTGTGGGGCGCAAACTATACACATTTTTAACAAAATTTATCTGGCAACCCTATCTTTGAGGCATATTTGAACAGATCTGTACCTAGAATTTTCTGGAATTCTTAGGCAAAATTATTGATTGACCATGAAGTTCATTTTGATTATGACCAAATAGGTCTGTTATATTGTTCGAAACTTTTATTTTACACTTGATACAGTTTTGTGCGTGAATTGATAAATGAGTTCAAACATAATGCAACAATAATTTTAAATCACATCTCAAAAATATGTTTACTGCATAGCATTGAGATTACGATTTTTAAAATATCATCATAGAAGTGAACTTACGGAAATAATACAAATTTTCTGTCACAAAATATGTATAACATATGTTTCATCAATTGAACATATTGCAGTACGCAGGAGGGATATATCGAACTATTTTCCCGATATAATACATCACCCACATAAAAGAATAATCGAGTTGAGGATGACACACACCAAGAGCAGTGCATCGTGTTCCAAGCGATCCATACTATCGGCTGTGTAAGGGCGTGCATACCAAGCAGCGTAGCAGTTTATTGTTTTAGTAGTAAAATCAAATTATGTCAATTTTATCGAGGTTATTACCAAAGAACAGTAAATTGATTGGTGTGTTTCATCCTTTATATACTCGCAGCAATAATCTTAACAAAATATGGATATTAACATTTACGCACTTCACAGCATTACATGCCATAACAAAAATCGTATTAGAATTTATCCTTAAAAATAAGGGATTTAATTAATTGGAACAGACACAATAATAAATATGTCATCAAATAACCTTGAGCTATATAATTTTTTCGTTCGTATCAAAAACATTTTTAAAACTCGGGATTTCCCTCCCCTTTTACCAATATCCACACGAGCACATTTTACACTGTAAAATGCGTAATAAAAGTGAGTGACCTTGAAATATTAACTAATTGTACACAAAAAATTAACTTTTAAAAAAACAACATCACAACCTTTTTACTAATTACTCAATTTAATATTGCATAACTATATTAGAAATCATTTCCAAAATCGGGTTTTCACTTTAATAATTATAAATAAATAACTGTAATAAATAACATTAAATTCGATTAAACCAACAGGTTAGAGACAACTTTATTTTGTTATTATAAATTTTATCGATCCAATATGGCGCGGGAAACCCAAATTAAATTTTCCCATTATCACGAACATTCTGTTTATAATTCATACAAGAAAAATGTATATTTTGATAGGAAAACAAAAGGTAATCGATTGTATTATTTTGTATCGTATTTATTATATCATATACAGGTAATTTCTTCAAGTAGATAAAATAATAATTGTCGCTAAAAAAAAAATGTCATCCTGACATATGGAAACTATTTTCGGAATTAATTATATAATTTAAAACGGTTGTTATTTAATTTTACACTGAAAATGTACCTTTTGAATAATAAAACATCGTGGATTATATGCAGTACATATGTATGTACCATTTGCATCTAAACATGATGTCAACGGATCACTTGGCAATCTTACAGGTAGTGGAGGTACTCCACGAAACTTTCGTAGTGGCATTTGTGGTAGATTAATCGCCGTTTTATAGGCGATTCTACCATGCCGACCTGTTGAACTCAATTCAATATGTTTCAAGAAAATTTTCACACAAATTAATTGTTTTATTAAATTTTTTTTATTTTTAATACAAATTAATATTTTCACTAAATTAGCACAATTCAATCAACACATATTTTTAATAATTGTATATAATATTTTTATTTATAAATCTAAATAGTTTTTTGATATTTAATTAGATATTACATTTTTTAACACATAATTTAATTAAAATATATTTAATTTACATTTTTTGTGTTTAATGAAACTTCCAGCTGGTTATTATTGTTTGATTATACTTCTTATTTCTTTTTTTCGCTTTTCTCGTGTTGTTTTTGTTTTCATTATTTTTCCAAAAAAAAAAAAAAAAAATACTGAAATCTAAAACAAAATAAAAATGAAAAATTGGGAGAATTTCATCCCCCACTCATGTAATAACGCTTTAGGGCTAGAAAGATAAATAAAACGTTTCCCCGCTTGCATGCAGTATACAAATATATTGCAGGCTTATTTTAGCATTAGCAAATTAAATGTTTAGTTCTACGCGAAATGGTATAGAGTTGTTTCACTTTCAAGTTTTGTTTAATGTTAAATACTCCTACATGAACTGCCGAGAGTCGTAGGTTTCGCAGTAATGATATTTTTAGATTTAGACATGCGCTTCAATTATTTTGGTCGTTGATGTTTAGAAGTTATTGTTGGTTTATGTACGATTGGGACATTGCACGATATACATCTGGAATTCGTTAAATTTGAATGACCGTATTATACATTGTGCGATATGATAATATTCATACGATAACAACTAAGGTTTTGTTAAATCTTTGTAGAATAAGAGAACAATCGAAAATTTCTTTTTGCAGCGCCTGAATTACCATAAGGAACCATCGGTGAATAAACTTCGTCACATTTTTGAATAGACGGATAGAGTATTGGAGGTCTTCACAATGTGTGAAGACGATGGGCGGGGGAGAGTTTGATAATATGTGACGTCCCATATTTCTAAGCGTTCTTTATTTCAACTAATTGCATTTGTTTAATATTCTAATATTTTAGCACTCAACTGTTTTATTTATTCATTTATATAAAAATAAATCAACAAAATTTGAATAAATCCGCTTTGACTGCGGCCCAATTCGTGACTTATTTTGTGGAGACTGACTGGAAAGTCTCAATAAGCCTCCTGCCGGCTAGACCTGTTTGATTTTTACGCGGGTCTTGCGCTCAAACTGGTTAAACTGTCAAAATAATTCTAACAAGTTTCCAATAAATTCGACAGGAGACTTATTGTAGACTTTCAAATAAATCAGTCTTCAGTCAATAAGTAACGAATTGAACCGCAGTCTTTGGACTTGAAAATTTGAAAATTAAAAGTATGAATATAAAAATAATAGAATAGTTGTTGAAAACAGATTTTTGGTATGTGGAATATTTTTTTATTCATTTTTAATACAGTGTTGCTTATAACACAATTTATTATAATTTCCAACTAACAAAATATAAATTCACCCTATAAGCCAACACTCCCACGTGAATTTGTTGATGTTTGGACTTGGAAAGTCCCTTTGTTAATGCATCAGCAATCGTCTAATCCGTCGCGTTCGGATTTATTGTGATAACAGACGCTTCTACTTTCTCTTTCACAAAATGATGCTTGACATCGATATGTTTCGTACGAGGATGGTATGCATCTGTCTTCGAGAGATTAATTGCGCTTCCACTGTCCCAAAAAATCGGAATCGCAGTCGGACTGCTGAGTTCCACGTCCAGTTTTTGAAGCCATAATGCTTCTTGACAGGATGCCGAGATAGCCATATATTCGGCTTCAGTTGAAGAAAGTGCAACGGTTTGTTGCTTGCGTGATGACCATGTTATTGCTCCATCGCCTTTGAGAAAAACATTACCAGTGGTGGATTTTCTTTCATCAAGATCACTCGTCTAGTCTGCATCACTAAAACCAGTAATGTTTTCTAATTTCGATCTCCGATATTCCAGCTTCGCACCTACTGTGCCTTTCAAGTAACGGAAGATCCGTTTCACTGCAACTCAATGCTGCTTTCCGGGATTATTTGAAAAACGACACACCAAATTTACTGCGTAGGCAATATCAGATCGCGTATCCTGTGCTACATACAGAAGGCTGCCTACCGCTTCTTGAAATGGAATTTTCTGCATGTTCTCAATTTCGACTTTGCTGGTTAGTGACATACTTTTGTCTACCTTAACGTTTATATCGATTGGTGACGCAACAGGGTTAGATTGAGACATGTTGAATTTTTCCAAAATTTTGGTAATGTAATCATGTTGATCCAGCAATAAAAAAACCCTTTTCTCGATCCCTTGTAATTCGGAATCCTAAAATGCTTTGAGCTTCTCCTATATCTTTTATTTGAAAACGTTTGGACAGTTCGTCTTTCAAACCCGTGCTCTGTGCTTTGTTGGTACTTAAAATCAAAAATTCATCGACGTATACCGCAACAAACAACTTGGAATTTCCGTCGATTTTTAATAGATACACCTATCACCTTTAGATCGTGTCATGCCGACCTCTACCAACGCCTTGTCCAACTTTTGGTTCCAGACACGGCCGGCTTGTTTTATTCCAGATTACACAGATTTCATGTATCGTTTGTCAATATCGCTTCATCTTCCATAGCTTGTCGCCATAAATTACTATCACTGCAGCTCAATGCTTCTTCAATACTAAGCGGATCATTTGTCGATAACTCAATTGCCGAATAAACGAAATCATTTTTTCTGTTTAATTTCAGTGTCCTTTTTGAACGCCGATTTCCACTATCATTAATTTCTGCAATATCTGGACAATAATCGCTATCAGAACCATTGTCTTGTGTGTCAACAATCGTTTCGTCACTGAAACATCCATCTTCATCGCCTGGGCTGTCATTATCTCCCACTTCATTTGACAACGGTAAAGAAATACGTTCCAAATGAATCTCCGATGAATCAGACGCAACCAGAGTGACATCCCTAACCACTGACTGTTCGTTATTTGACATTTGGAAGGATTGGACATCAACGTCGTTGTTTAAATATTCGCAGGACTCATCAAAAATACAATCACGGGCTGAAAAAAATTCGTTATTTGTTGGATTGTACGAGGGTTGCCTTTTATATTTCGGGATTGGACAAACCTAGTGTTGCAATCTGGCAATTGACAGCTCTATCGTAAAGTTTGACATTTTTGAGATTATACGTACTCAGAACGTTTTGACATTCGAGCGCTATTTGTGTTGTTTACAGTACTCATTAACTCAACATCTCGGCGAAAAAATGGAATTAAATCGTGAACATTTTCGTGCGATTATTTTTTACAACTTTCGACGGGGATTAAGGCAGCAAGAGTGCATGGATGAACTTAATTCAATTTTTGGCGATGAAGCTCCATCAAGGACCAGTGTTTATCGATGGTATGGTGAATTCAATCGAGGTCGTAGTTCACTCCAAGACGAATTTCGTGAAGGTCGTCCAGAATCAGTTGTTGTTCCGGAAACCATTGATGCTGTGCGCGAACTGATATTGCAAGATCGTCATGTGACCTATCGTGAGATTGAGACAACCTTAGGCATTAGTGGGACCAGCATACATTCAATATTGCATAAACATTTGAATGTCAAAAAAATTTGTTCGCGTTGGATCCCACGCAATTTGTCAATCGCTCAAAAAAAAGGCTCGTGTCGATTGGTCTAAAGAAAAGCTCAAAAAATACGATCGCGGTGCTTCAAAACACGTCTATGACATAGTGACAGGTGATGAATCGAGGATTTACGCGTATGAGCCCGAAAGTAAGCAGCAGTCGACTGTATGGGTGTTTCAAGATGAGCCGAATCCAACAAAAGTTGTTCGCGCATGAAGCATTTGCAAGCAAATGATCGCCTGTTTTTTCGGAAAAAATGAACATGTCGCAACCGTTCAACTATAACAACGCAGAACAGTCAATTCTGAGTGGTACATAACCATTTGTCTGCCAGTTGTCTTCCAAGAAATCAGGAAAACCAACTGCCGAAGACGGATCACTCTTCACCACGACAATGCGAGCTCTCACACATCGGCTCAAACAACTGCATTTTTGAGCACTCAAAACATCGATTTGATGAGTCATCCGCCGTATAGTCCTGACTTGTCACCAAATGATTTCTTTTTATTCCCGTACGTAAAAAACAAACTGAGAGGTCAACGTTTTTCGACACCTGAAGAAGCGGTTCCTGCGTTCAGAATGCATGTTTTGGAGATACCTCAATCAGAGTAGAAAAAGTGCTTCGACAATTGATTCAAACGCATGCAAAAGTGTATAGATCTTCATGGGGAATATTTTGAAAAACAATAAAGCGATTTTCGATGATTAATATTTGTTTTTGTTCTCTAATCCCGAAATATAAAAGGCAGCCCTCGTACATACAATACCCTTTTTGATTTTCACAATAGCCAACCATTCTGCATTCTTGTTCTGTTGGTTCGAGCTTTTTTCGATTTTGTTTTGGCACATGTACCATAGCCTTTGATCCAAAAACCCTCAAGTTCAACAAATCCGGTTGTCCAAACCGTCTCTGGTATCCGTTTTGATAACACCGTTGTCGGTGCTCGGTTGATTAAATACCCAGCCGTATTCACCGCTCCGGCCTAAAAATGTTTCGATAACCCAGAATCAATCAGAAGACACCTCTTTTTTCGACAATTGTTCAATTCATGCGTTCACACAATCCATTCTGGTGTGGGTTATATGGAATTGTCGTCTGATGCTGAATCCCCAAACTCTGAAGAAAACTCAGGAGTTCTTTGTTACAAAACTCTCCACCGTTGTCTGTCAGCAACACTTTTAGTTTTTATCCACACTGATTTTCGACAAATGCTTTAAATTTTTTGAAAACCAATACTACTTCATCTTTAAATTTTAAGAAGTAAACGAACGTCTTGTGCGAATAATCGTCAACCAAGGAGAAAAAATAACGCGAGCCATTAATCGATTTCTCTTCCATGGGTCCGCACAAATCTGCATGAACTGATTGATTTTCCGTACTGGGATTTTGGCTGCTTTCCTTTACAACAAACGACACAAATGTCAGTTTTATCACTTGGTTCAACAATGTCCATTCCCGACGATTTTTGCAACTCTTTCATATATTGGACGCTCATATGTCCAAGCCGGCGATGCCACAATTCAACATTGTTCTTGACAACTGACCCGAATGAACAACACGCACTTTTATCCAAATCGAGTTTGTACATATCCTTTTCTAGAGTTGCCGTCGCAATTGCTTGTCAAAAATTCTACACTGGCGGTCATCGAAAACTATCACTTTACCATTCTTAGCCATCTGGCCCACAGAAAGTAAGTTCGTTGATAATTCAGGCACATATACATTACGTCTGCTGTGACAGTTGCTTTTTTACTGTCAACGATAATGTCCAGATTACGCGTTTCCTTACAGTTGACTGGCACCTTTACGTTATTAGCCATGATAACTTCTTTAGGTGTTGACATTCATCATGAATTTTTGTTTCATTTACCGCAAAAATTGATAGCAAAGCCTGTTTATCCTTCGCCTCCTTTTTTTGGGCGGAAACTTGCATTTGTTTGCGAAATGACCGATCTGATTACAGTTGTAGCATCTTGGTTTAAACCGCTTTCTATTTCCTTTTGAAATAAACGCTGTATTAACCGAACTTTTGGTATCACCGTACTCACTAATGAGTAACTTTGACTTTACGTACTCTCCGTAACCTTCGTTTCAGAGCTTTCCATGGTTGAAATTTTGCTGACTACAAAACCAATGTCGTTTAACTTTTTGCGAAGCACAGATAATTGTCGTTATATACCGCTCCATTGACAGAAAATGTTCAAGTTTTGCGTTAATCATTTTTCGCATCAAGGCGATTTTATTCGACAGTCCGTCATGCTGAAATACTTTTCTTCATTTTTCCCACACTTCTTTTGAAGTTTCTAAACTCCGACTATGAACCTAAATACTGGAATGCACACACATGATGATTTTTGATTTTGCTTGTACATATTTCCCGCTGGGCCTTCTTTATTTCATCTGCTGTCTGGTCTTTATTTTCGATACAAAACCACAGATCTTCATGCTCAAGATACGATTTCATGGCAAATTCCCATTCATTATAATTTACACGTCCCACTAATCTTTCTACATGGAACACTATTCGACGCCATGACTTGTTTTAATTTTCGAATTTTTACTGGCAAGCTTTTTACTAATTACTTTATCACTCAATTAACAAGGATTTTTTTTACTTGATTCCACAATAAAAACTACCAAAAACCTGGACCCATAACCTGTTGAAAACAGATTTTTGGTATGTGGAAATAAAAACCACGGCTATCTCTTGTTATGAGTAAACCGGAAGTGGTGACATATTTTTTTATTCATTTTTAATACAGTGTTGCCTATAACCCAATTTATCATAATTCCCCAATTTATTATAATTATAATTTATAATTAATGCGGGCGACGATTTCACCGAAAAAACCTTGCTACATATCTGGATGTCACGCCTACTGCAACAGGTTCAATTAGTATACTCACCCCGTTTGAGAACGACATGGATCTAAACACGTTGGCCGAGCGAGCCGATGCGGTTATGGAGACAATGTCGCACTCGCAAGTTAACGCAATCGCCAGCGTTCCTCCACAAGCACCGCAGACAATCAGGCGTTGAACATCGTGGCGTTGTTAGCCCGATTTCGTGATAACAATATAAGCGAAGTCAGTCAGCTAGTTGCGACCAGCAAGAGTCGATCAGATAATTCACGATCACGCTCGAAGGCAAGTTCCAGCCAGCAGCATATACGATTTAACCCCAAATATCAAACGTTTTATTACCATTACAAATTCGGTGACAAAGCCGAAAAATGTATTGACGGATGCATGTTTCGTGTAAAAACAATGTTGGTAATATCCAAAATCCAGATACTGCGAAACAAAGTTTTTAAAGTGTTATCAGACACTGGCGACAGTCAATGATGATACCACTTGCAGTCGCCTAATAATTTTCTATGCAACAAACAACCTTAAGTTCCTCGTCGATACAGGTGCAGACTTATCAATAGTACCGTGTAACAATTTTAAACCAGTAAAAGCGATATCCACTCTAAATCTATATGCAGCAAACGGTACACCAGTGCTAGCGTACGGTACAAAAACATTAAAATTAGACATTGGCTTACGCCGCGATTTTATTTGGGAATTTGTTATCGCAGACGTTACGACTCGTATACTGGGCGCAGATTTTTTAAGGTGCACAGGCACATTAGTAGATGGAAGATCATCGATCCGATGACTTCACTGTCTGTTACAGGTCTGCTCACGCATATGGCAGCGTCATACGTAACGCATCGCCTGGAGACTACTGGCCAGCCAATCTCCGCAAAAACACGTCGCTTAGCACCGGATAAACTTCAAATTGCAAAAGTTGAATTCAACAACATGATGGGTCAAGGCATTTGTCGCCCGAGACTAGAGTCCATGCGGTGGTTTCCGGGCGTTAAACCAAGTTACGGTTCCCGACAGATGTCCAATACCAAACCTTCTAGACTTTTCATACTAACTCGCGGGTTGTTCAAGCGTGCCACCAAATCCCGATTGAACCATCGTACAAACCCAAGACAGCCATCTCAACATCTTTTGGTGTTTTTGAATTTACCAAAATGACTTTCAGCCTAAGGAATGCAGCACAGACTTTTCAAAGACTGATGCATACTGTATTATTCGGCCTCAAATTCTGCTTCGTCTACTTAGATAATATTCTGATTGCATCTAAAGCTGTGTTTCTTATTTCCGATCTAATCGATCTGAGTACTAAAATGTTGTTTCTTATTTCAGCTCAGATCGATCTGATCAATTTTGTTGCTGTTTCTTATTTTTCTTCAGATTGATTTTTTTTGATTTGTAAAAATATTCCGATTTCTCAGATTAGTTTTAGTTTAGCTAGCTTCACGAAACGCAGAAAGAAATTTTAATTATTTTTTATATCGATTTTATTAAATAATGAAATAATTATTTTATACAGCCAAATGTTTTTATAGAGTATTTGCAAGAAGTAGTACAATTTCATATTCGTGGTACAATTTCCTCAGAGTAATTTAGCACGTTAACATTCCCTTCGTGTTTATATTCGTTCATTCGTAATATTCCCTTCGTGTTCGTAATGTGAATCCAAATAATAAGTAATAACAACAGTGGATAACTTTTTTGATCTACCAAATCTGAAACCTGTTTCTTATTTCAGATCGACTAGATCGATCTAATTTCAGATTTCAAAATATGCTCGATCTACGGATTTAAATAAGAAACACAGGTTAAGTCATTCGAAAATCATCCTGAACATCTCAAGACCATTTTTCAGAAATTATCAGAACATGGTTTTATTGTTAATTCCAAGTTTTGCTTAGAAAAACACCAATCGACTGTACTTCAGCATCTATTGACGCACTTAACAATTGCAAGGAGAAACTATATCAAGCGGCACTTCTTGCACACCCAATCCCCGACGGTTGGTTGGCAGTTATGGTTGACGCATCCGATCACGCAATCGGAGCAGTGGTACAGCAGTTTGTCTCGAATGCATGGCAGTCGTTCAGTTTTTACTCAGTTCGTCTAAGCGAGACGCAGCAACGTTACAGGGCTTACGATAGAGAGCTGCTCGCAGCTTACTCGGGCATTAAGCACTTCCGGCATCTCCTCGAAGGTCGAGAATTCACATTGTTCATCGACCGGATCAGAATCCGGATAAAGCATTTCCGCGTCAATTTCGGTATCTAAATTTAATCGATC
Source organism: Nephrotoma appendiculata (assembly GCA_947310385.1). Lineage (NCBI taxonomy): Eukaryota > Metazoa > Arthropoda > Insecta > Diptera > Tipulidae > Nephrotoma > Nephrotoma appendiculata. Next base: position 180,577,548 of record OX371225.1, read on the forward strand.
AATTTACAACCGATATCAAGCACATCTCCGGCGTTAACAACGTTGTTGCAGATACCTTATCACGTATATGGATCAGATTTCTGTTCCTGAACGCATAAACGCGGATGCACAAACCAATGATGCAGAATTGCGAGAACTCTTGCATAGTAACAGCATGTCACTTACACCCTGATTACGCTAGTCGAGTCGATTGTCGTTTCAAGTGACACTAAAAATTTGCTATTTGTATGAAAAATTAGCCAGTTGCTATGACAATAAGGGGCTTCAGACGAAAAAAAAACAATTAAAAACTGTCATTTCGAGTCGTGTGAAATTTTGAAGAGCCTAGAAAAAACATAAAATACGCCGATTGTCGTTTGAAGTGACTACGATAATAAACATATTAGATATGTTGGTAAGGCAGGCGACTATGGTTATTAAAAGAGTCACTTGAAACGACAAACGACACGACTAGCGTAATCGGGGTGCAAATCTCTAGCAAATTCCAATAACGTTTAACCAAAGAGTATATAATTTTTTAAAGAGTAACGAAACAGAGGTAACATTTTCATCAAAAAATGCGTGGGTTATGCAATTTAAATGAGTTATACAATACACTTACACATCTTTATTTACCGTAATTTTAATCATTTTCTATCAATAGTCACCATTATGAAAATATTCCATACAACTAAAATAAAAAACTGTTGTGTAAGTGTATTGTATAATCCATTTAAATTGCATAACCCACGCATTTTTTGAACCTCTTTTATACGGAACGACTGGGGCAAACAATTGCGGATAAAAGATTTTTTTTAATAATTTTATAGTAAAACAGCATATTTTAATATTTTTTAAACTGCAGTGTCATTTATTATATGTACTCTTTGGTTTAACTCCAATAAACACATTTATTGCGATATTTCGACTGGTACAAATCGACCATTCATTCCGTTAAACTTCCGGAGACAGTTATCGAATCTTTCCACAACCTTTCGCATCCCGGAATCCAAGCCACCATCAATATTTTAACTAAAAATATTATCTGGCTTTCACTTCGAAAAGATTTGAAAAACTTCACTCTACAATGTGTACAATGTTAAAAGTCGAAAGTCTCAAGGCACACCAAGTCCCCTCTTGCCAACTTCACTTTAGCTTCGAAACGTTTTGCAGAAATACAGCTGGACATCATTGGTCCTTTGCCGATTTCTGATAACCAGCGATACTGCGTCACGCTAATAGATCGTTATACACGCATTGCCCGGAGGCGGTCCCTGTACCGGACGTAACGGCTGCCACTGTCGCGTTTGCCGTATATATAACTTGGTTATCCCGTTTTGGCGTTCCAGTGTCCATTCTTACAGATCAGGGAACTCAGTTCGAACCCAAACTGTTCGAAGAACTATCTAAACTACTAGGGTTTAAACTCGTATGAACTTCGGCTTATAATCCAAGGTGTAATAGTATGGTTGAGAGATGGCGCCACACTCTTAAGGCTGGTATTATGTGTCACGAGTGCACCCACTGGACCAGCATACTTCCGACAGTCATGTTAGGAGTTTAGGACTACGATCGTCGTTCAGCGAGGAGTTGCAAGCTTCCTGTGCTGAGTTTAGTTTACGGGACCACGATAAGACTACCTGGACAATTTCTGGACAACTCAAATACAGATCCACAAAGTGAGTTCATGCGAGACAGTTCAAAAATCACTTCGCCGAACTAAAACCATCTCCATTAAGCGCGGTGACAAAAACTTTATTATCGATCACAAGAACAGGCAAGTTAATTTCCATCGATCGACTCAAACCTTGTTTCGCGGCAACTGACACAACTGACCAACAGGACTTCACGCAAAGCTTTGTCATACCGTCGGGTCACACACAGACTTATATTAAGCCAAGTTCCGAAATTGTTAAAAACATGTAACGTTCAATGATCCAAAAAAAAAAAAATCACAACGTCGTTTCCCTGCTCTAGCAGTGGGCGTTAGATAAAGACATCGTCGTCTGAATTATTAATAACCATTTGTGCACTCGACTCGACATTGGAATGTAATAAATTTAATTAATTCAACATAAAATTGTCTTAAACCGTGTGGCCATATCCGGCATAAAATCAAAGGAATATCTTCAAGTTAAAGAGCTAAGAGGACAAATAAAGTGTCTAGAGGTGAAAGTCGACGGCCAACTCAAGGAATTTGAGGAACAAATCAGGCAGGAGCTTGACAATAAAATTAAGTAAGTGGAGGCCAGCCTCGAAACACATATATAGCAAGTTATACAGGAGATGGCCAGCTAAATAAAACGTTTTCGACCGAACCAGTTGCTTGAACCTCAAGAAGAATTTTAATATGTACTTCCGGCATTCAACGGTGAAATCCCATTCGAGAATTTTAAATTGTAAGTGAAATTGATATTTTGCGCTACCGTGTTAATCAATTAGGAATACGTTCAAACCGGAAAACTATTGGAGCAATTAGTGAATATCTACCGCCAAAATATTTGAAGGATGTTGAACGATTTATCGGTCTTACTTTAGGAAGTTTGATGAGGACTTTGGCTACATAGCTATGACCATTACAAGACGTGATTCATAAAAATAATTAATTTGAGTTTGGATCACCGCAATCAGAATCATTTGATAATCTTAAATCTAAGCGATAGGACCAATTTTGGCCAACTTGTAGCCTGAACACGAGACTCAATTGGATCGTGATGCTAGTGCTGATGGATTTGGTGCAATCCTTATGCAAAAGAAAGCCCACCAAAAATATACAAGTTTCTCAAAAAGAACAACGCCGTAAGAAGCAAAATACCATTCTTACGAATTATAATGTCTTGCAATCGTGTTTGCATTTCGTAGATTTCGAATATTTTTATATGGAAGAGTTTTCAAAATTATTACAAATTGTAATACATTAACTTTGACACTAAACAAAAAGTTTAGGATTGCTCGCTGTGCATTACTCCAGAAATTTTATTTTTTGGTAAGACATAGAGACAGCTCTCACATGCAGCACGCAGATGCTTTAATCAGAGCTGAGTCAATTTTAGTAATCGAAGAACATCCGTTTGAACAAACTCTGGCAATTCTACAAGCACAAAGATTCTAAACTTGAAACCCTCAGATTTCAACAAAACACTAGGGAAAGTCCTTTATTTGGACTTAGGGATGGATTGATCTATAGAAATGTTTCGAAATCCAAAGTTAGCTGGAACATGTGGGATTAGATAAAACTATTGACGCGTAACTATTTTGTTTTAAAATTTAAGGGGAAGGTTAAAGATTATATAAAGTAACTATTTAAAGTGTATTACGTATAACGTCCAAGACGAAATTTACCTAACGTGAATGAAAATGGACTATTTTTCTTAAATTTGAATGAAATGTGGGATTTTAGCAGAACAGAGACATTTTCGACAGGTTTCTAGAATTTGGTCTTGTTAAATGGAATGGAACTCACCTCAATCCACTTTTAACCGATTATGATCACGTTGAAGGGTAAAAATTCTTTGCTAAATGGATCTAGTGCTAGTGCATCGAATATTCCTTAAATCGTGAAATATTTTTCTTCGAATGAAGTATCTGTTCAGTTTGATTTGCTAATTGAGAGCTCCGTTAGATAATGTATTCCCGATAAATTGAAAAATACTTTCCTCCAAAAACCATTTTGTATGATCGAGTTCAGTATGGATTACTTTGTTTCTAAGGTCAAAGAGTGGTGAATGAACTATATACACTTAGTTTTCGTTCCTTTATTATCGATTCTGATATAGACATGTAAATTAAGGTTAGTACCCTCCCAAGATAAAAAGAAACAATCTACCATAAGCGCCTCTCATTTTCACCAGTGAATAAATAAGGATTCAGATAAAACACAGTTTGATGTTAAGGATTAATACATTTTACCGGTTATAAAGTATAAACAATACAACAAACCAATTCCCAAGTAGTGTAGATCATTCGTCGTTTCTATTTTATTGTTACAGTCGAGTCGAGCACTTCCTAACAAAATAAAATGTCACTTTTTATGGGCCTCACACCAATTCTGCAGTGCTTCGGACCCACTTTAGACGCCATGATAGCCGAAGCAATTCTTCCGAAACTCAAAATTTTCTTGGTGAGAAAAGATACTAAAACAAAATCCTTTTCAACCACCTGAAAAATGTATTTATACATATTTTTAAATACTTAAGTACGGGTAATGTTTATTTTTATTAAAATAAATAAAATACAAAATCAAACAAGGCAAATGCAATTAAAAACAATTAAATTGTAATAAAAAATAACGAGAACTACTAAATCCTAAATTTATCTTTAAACACTAATTGTATGTAAGTGAAAGTATCAAGAAGTGTTGCAAAATATTCTATTGGTTTTGTCTTTGGTTCTTGTAATTTACAAAAGTTTTAAAAATAAATTTTCTTATGTCTTCGAGATTTACGAGTATTTCCTTCGGAATCTGATTCCGGTTGGCGATACACTTGCCGTTTTTCAGCCTCATCTATAATAGATACTTCATGATCCGGGTTTTGACTTCCTTTAGCTTCTAATTTCGACTTTCGACGAAAACTCTGTCGAATTGTTGAAAATAAACCCTGATGTGATTCGTTTGGTTGCTGCGACGTCTTTTTGTTATCCTCACCTGTAGAATGATGAATCAGTTTGCGTATACTCTTCCGAATATCTTTCATAAAACTATGAGAATGTGAAATATTTTCTTTCTCGGGCTTTTCTAGTTGCTCATCTTTTACGCGAGTACTTCGTCTAAATGCACGTCTAAACGGAGCAGGATTTTTAAAATTGAAATCATCGTCATCGACACGACTATCATCATCTTCATTTACTTCTTCATACTGAACTCCCTCAACCTCTTCAACTTCCGAAACGTTGTTCTTTTCCTGCTGTTGTTTTGGTTCAATAATTACTTCTGTAGTATGAATACGAGTTTCTTCTGTTTTTATTTCAATAATAAAAGTAGCTGATTGTTCATCGATTTCATCCGTTTCATCGGTCTCCTTTAAATTTTGTAACTTCCGGCCCAAATTGGAAATAGGTTTATTATCCATTAAACTCCTGCAAGTTTTATCTTTTCGAGTTTTGGCTTCATTTATACTATTCTCCAGTTCTAATTGATAATAATCTAGCTCCTTATCAATATCAAGCGGTTCCTCGCTTATCACAGAGAGTTCGTTAACTCGCTTTATTGAAATTGATTTATTTTCCTCTGGACTAAACACTAATGTTTTGGCAAGCATTCCAGATGGAGACGACACATTTTGAAAATTAATGCGCCGATTAATTGTTGGCGTGAAAGGAAGAGCTATGGACAAAGGTGGTTGTACTTCAAGTCCTAAATTATCGATTCCGTTGTTTTCAATATCTGTATTTTCCGTCGATTTTCTTCGGCTCACTTCAAATGGGTTTATATTGGATTCAGGACCACGTATATTAAGGCCCGAATTAACAAAACAATGAGTTGTTTCGTTTGACTCGTATTCATTTGAACGTTTAACTTCAAATGGATTAACCGGATTTTTCTCGGCCACGTTTAAATTTAATCCCTCGTTTACGAAGCAATTTTCTTCAATGTCGTGTACACGTTTTTTCTTTTTTGGTGGCTTTCGAACAACTTCAAATGGATCTTTGGCGACCAAATCCGATATGGATTTAACTTCCATACACGACTCAGTCAAATTAAAACCGTTGTTTCCAATTTTATTTTGATTTTTCGTTGAAGCAATACACAAGTCCAATCCAGGATTATCGAATATAAAATCTCGGCTATCCTTTGTTGTAAAATTTGGCGTAGAGGAGTTGTAACTCTCGAGAGTCGAACGTTTGCGCTTTTTGTTTGGTGTGGTATTTAAATCATCGTGTACTGAACTCATTTTGAGGCCGCTAAAATTATACGCAGGTGAATATGAATAGATTACATTTATTTTGTATAAATTATACCTTGTACCTTAAATTATTAGCCTTTAAATATTTAATATAAATTATCGTTTGACGTTTGATTAAATTATGTTCGTCTACAAAGCAACTGATTGTTTACGGCAAATTACCACCTGTCGATTTTTAATCCGTTGGGATGAGCCACCTAGCGCCAAATTCGAAGACTAGAAGTGTTATAAATTAATTTATAACACTTTATCATTCATATTTTTCATCCACAAAATTTTTTCCAAATCATCTTCAATGTCCAAAATAGATTTTAACACGTTTACATTGCATTCTCGTGAATGATAGAACGCTGCCAAAAGGTTTATAGAATTTATTGCATCATTTAATGTTGGATATAAAGTATTATTGAGGGTGCTCGACGTACTTTCAACCAACTCTTCCAAAATTTCTTCGCCTGGTTGATCTTGTTGCATACTTTTTCTTTTACGATATTTATCTAAATTTTTAATGCCATGCCGATAACAAAATCTTGATACCCAGCTTGTACCTTTCGCAGTTATATTACATCCAGGAATATCATTCGATAGCTGTACCATTCGCTCCATTAGGTCAGTTCGTGTAACCCGGTGGTCATTCGATTTCTGGTCCTGGTACCAGGCAAATAGTTTTGAATCTAATGCGGCCCATTTAGAACTACGGATACGTTGCCGTTGAGAAGCACTATCATTTACACTTTTCAAAATTTTATTACGATTTTTGATAATCGTTATAAGAGTTGATTGAGGCAAATCATATATTTTACGCACTTCATTACGGCTTGCACCATTTTCTAGCGATTTTAAAATTTTCACTTTGTCCTCAATGCTAAAATTACGTTTCGAGTTAGCAGATTCAGATGAATTTATTTTTTCATTTAAAATTTCTTTAGGTTCCATAATACAATAATAAATTTGTGTTTATGTTTTTAATATTTCTGACATTTAAATCAAACTGTACATTTTATATTAGGTTGTACTAGACCCAATTTGAAATATTTACAGTGTAAATAAATTAGCACCGTCCTGCGGTGAACACGGAAACTAGTACACAAAAATTTGCAAGGGGATGTGTAGTGGCGGTTAAATTTCTAATTTATGAATTTTTAATGGTGTATGTGTAATGTAATGGTGTATGGGTGGTTTTTTTATACTGAGTAATCGGAGAAATCAATTAACTGTCAAAATTCAGATATGCGTTTTTTTAATATCCGAGCACAAAAATATTTCTATGTTTCGTTTTTTTACGCTCGGATAATTTATCGGATAAGCTATTTCTTTTCTGGGAGAAAGTATAGATATTTGTTTGACAGCAGTCCGTTTTTTATTGAAATCAAACATGGCGAATGTTGTTGATCATTCAGGTTGATCATTCATACTAACCATATTTATAAAATGATGCTCGTTCATTTTAACATACGTAAATATTTTTTTTTGTATACGCGTTATCAAAATCCACAAAAATATTTGTCCGTTCTGACATAAATATCAGGAAAAAATATCGCATTTATCGTATAGGTAATCTCTCTGATCTCTCCGACGTCGGAGAGTTTGTACATTATGTACATTAAAAATATACACTCTGTTAAGGTCGATTTATATTAAGGTCGATTTAAATTAACCGTTCCTTTCAGTTCCTTCACGTATCGTGTCAGATAAAAACAAACATTGTTACATGTATTTTGCATAGAAGTATTTATATTATCCATTCCGTTCAGTTCCTATAAGTACGGAACGGATAATATTAATACTTAACTCTATCAACATTTATATTTAAAATGTCAGAAAAAACAAATTACCGAATTTTGTGTCATAACAAATCTTGGATGTTTCGATATTCCCTTGTTGACTATTCGGCTGGAATTATAATTGTTTTTCGGCACGTATTTTATTAAATTGTATATTTATTTCATAATTTGGCCACTTTCTATCATCAACGATAGAAATATAAATTACATACCATAAAATACAAAATACTATTTTAACTAAAAATTTAACAATATTACCACAGAATACAAAATATTACCTGATTAACATGCGACCAACATTTTACTTCTGCAAATTTTTGTAGGTAAATAAGAAGCATCCACTATATAAAAATATTTAATATACGAGAAATAAATAAATATATATAATTTTTTTATGGCATTATTGTTAATTTATTTTTAATTAATTTAAATGCGAAATTTACATTTTTGTCTATGGCGTTTGTGTTTATTATGAATCCTTAACATTTATTATATAGAAAAAAAATTTTTTTTTGTTAATTTTAAAATTGTTGCCATAAAAATACTCGGATCGAATATATTTTATGGGAACATTTTATAGTGGTTAAGGCGGTGTAGTGGCTTAAAATTCTTCTACAAAATTTTGTTGGGATATCTTGTCTCTCATGTGCAAAAAGTCAATGTTATATCTCTTTCATTTTGCAGACGAAAATGTTGCTTGCTTGTAAATGGGCATATGGTGTCAACCCACACAAATGTGTGAATATAAAACGACAAGATGTCTTCCGGATTTTAACAGATCTTAGTTAAATCAGAATTCTTTTCGGAAAAAGCATTATAATTTGATAACATATAAATTATATAACATATAAATTATTTGTTTTTTTATATCACATTAATTATTTTATCATTATTATAGTTATAGTGTTATTTTTCGGAGAAAAACGATTTAAGAGGTATGCACAAATGTGGTACGTTGGTACAAAATAAAAAAATAAATTTACAAAAATAAATTTTTGATATGATTCTCTTTCGGCGAGTTCGCGGTTTTGTTAAGAGGGTTGCGGTATTGAAGGCGGCATCATGAAATGTGTCTCGACTCTCGAGCCGAGATAACAATTAACGACCGAGTTTAATAACGGAGTCGTTCAGAACTATACAGGGCAACGATATTACAAGAAAACCATACAACTTTTATGATGGATTTTTTTGGTTATACATAAATTCCCATTAAATCTAAATTATTTAATTTGAAAAAAATGAAAATTTTTAATTTTGAACTGGACAAATTTGAAAATAGCTATGCGGATGAATTCGAAACTGTACCACAGAATATATAGTATCCAGAAGCGCCATTGAGTACACCAAGAAAAAAATACCTATCGACCATTTTCCTAGTTTTTTTTACGATTCTGAACTGTAATTATTTTAATATTTATTAATATCCATATTAATATATTTAAATTTTAATAATTTATTTAATATTTAATTTCAAATTTAAAAGTCAAAAATAATGAATTTTTCCTTCTATTGGGTACCCTGCAAACAGTTTTTCCTACCTTTTCGCAAAGCAAGGTCAAAATATAAGTCGATATTTTCCCATTCAAAAATAGCGTTATGACGTTTCCAAAGTTCTAAAATAAAACAGTTACGGACTTTTTGAAATTTTTCCTTTATATCTGTCTATATATTTTTCAATATAATTACATATTCTTAAATAAATTATAATGTATCTGTATTACACATACACAATTGTTGTATTTGTTTTTAAGTTTTAATATATAGAGCTAGTTATATGATTAAATATTACTTTAATTAACAACAAGAATTAATTTTTTTTTGTTAAATTTGTAATATAATATTTTGTCTTTTTGTTTTGTATTTATTAAATAGTTTTTAAAATCAAGTTTATATAATAATTATTATTTATTAGTATTGTTGTAAATATATAATATGTATTTATAATTATTTTAATTTAATATTTAACTTAAAAATAATATTTTATACATTTACATAATCTCAATTTTGAAATGATTATTTATATTATAATTTTTAATATCAATAAATCTGCGCAATTTTAATATTTTTTAAAATACATTTTCATTTTGTTTAATAATTTTGAATAATTTTGTAATTAATAATTAATTTATTATTTTATGTTTCTTTTTAAATGAAGGCAAATATTGTATATAAATTTAATAATCAAATTTATTTTTTTTTAAAAAGCAGGTACAACACAAGCAAGGCCTTCTCTAAAAATATATAAATATTGTTTGTTATATTATAATTTTGTTTTATTGTAATTTCTAGGTTATAATTAATATTATATATCATAATGCTGAGAAAGACCATTGTTTTATATATAAATATTACTTTAACATCATAAAATATTTTAAATATTTGCTGAAATTAATTCATTTTACTGTAATGGAATAAATTTTGAAGACACGATTAATTTTGAAATAATTATTACTTTGTTAAAAATATTTATTTTTGTTTTGTAGGCCGCCATAAATTGTTCACATGAGAAATTTTTTAGACCGGATGATTGTTTTAAATGCAGTCATAGAACAGAAGCAAACAGAACAATTAAATTTGCGGGGTTGAGAACTGCAACATAAAATGATCGCGAATTAAAATAAAAGAAATTAAGTTATAAAATAAAAAAATAAATTTATTCAATTTTAAAAATAAAAATTAAATAATTGCTTTACATACAAAATAAAATGTACAATAAAAAACATAAACTTAAAAAAACTAATAATAATAATTAAAAAATAAAATCACAATACAGCCACACATGGAATGAACCGAAATGTGCCAAAATAATAAATTATTAATTTTAATTATATGGACGTATATTTTATTGAGTTTAATATTTTTATAAAAACAAAAACAAAAAATAAATTAATAAAAAATAAAAAATTGTTTGGCACAACCTAAATAATATTATTATTTATAAAATTTATTACTTAAAAATAAAAATTATAATTAAATTTTGATAACTTATAATGGAGGAGGTCAGTTGTTCGATTTTTTTGTTTTTGTAAATGTTTGTCTCTAATGTTATTATTTACAATATTATTTTTATAACTCTATGTATTATGCATTAAATTTGCCAATTAATTGTACTTTATTTATTTATTATTTTTAATCACCTTATATGATAATAATATCAATAATAATATAACCTGAAAAATACTACTTACTTTAAAATGTTCGCAGTGTCTTTTATACTCTTACTGTTTATAATCTTATATCTTACATATTTTTTTTTATAAGTACTTTTAATTTTAATATAAATATTCGATTCGAATAAACTACAAAAAAAATCAATATTGTGTACTCTAAATATATAACTAATTACGATTACGATTAAATATTTATAAGATATATTAAAGAGAAGGAGAGAATCCAATTATTTAAGATTAGACAACGGTTTCTGTTTTACTACTGGTATAGGTTTTACTATTGAACTGAGTTGCAATCGTTACATCACTTGTTAGTTCCGAATCTGAATCGCTTGAATCACTTTGGCCATCCGTATCGTTTAACGGACGTTTATTCATACGCTTAATTGTTTGCGGCAAATCCGGATTGCTTTCTAGTGTTGAATGTTGACTGGAGGGTGAATGACTATATTCTGAGGTATTTTCTTCATCAGAAATAAATACGGAACGGCGATGAACAGCGGCTGTTTTATAATGTCTGGATTTTACACCTCGGCCGATTGGTAACCGTGCAAGACTACAAAAATAAAACAAATATTATTGATTAGGTAATATTAAGACTAAATAAAATTTATAGACGTCTATTCAATTGATTCTGTTCTGAGTGATTTTTTTTGTCAATACTTAGAAATTATACAACATAGTTTAATATGGTAGACCATGGCGCTCACCGGAATACTCCCTAAATTAATTTTTGCGAAATCAGGGCGCATTTCAATCGCTTGCTGATCATCGTAAACGCTTCCTGGTACTCAATACCCTTTGCATCAACTATTAACAACATTTTTGGAGCGGAATTTTTTTAAAAAGTTATCTGGGCTCCTGGTACGACTCCTTAAATAAATTATCCTGAAACCGTGACATACTTTAACTGACCCAGCCTTGGATGAACTTATAAAAATATTTTGAACCACTGAATTTTGCTACCAAACGGTGGCAGCTTGTGGTCCCAAAAATTTTTAAAAAGAAAAATATTTTCCCATTTAACTTTGTTTCGAAAATATTTACACCAAACTTAAAACATCAATATGACAAAAATAGTGCCACGCACGTTCAATATAATTTTTTTTTTTATTAATATTCTCGTATTATTACGATCTCTCCTATTGGTTTGGTGGTCATCAATTAACCATGGATTGGTTACTTGGGCACGTCATTAGATCAGCAGAAATTGTTTACACCCCGATTCTGAAGCAAATTGACTGATTAAAAAATCGTCGTAGGTAAGACTTTATGACTTTGTTTTGAATTTAGTCTTAATTGTGACACTTTTCGTATTCGGCGCAGTTTTTAGTTGCCATTGGTCTTAAAAAAAAGTCTTACGGCATACAAATTTGGCAGTCTCATAATCAGGACTAAACTCAAAACAAAAGCAAAAAGTCTTACCTGACCATTTTCTAGCCAGTGACTGTGCTTCAGATGTGTTAGAAATATTAAATCGGGGTGTTAGTAAGAGCACAGAATAGATATTATCCAGAAGCACCATTGAGTAGACCAAGAAAAAATTATCTATCGACCATTTATTTTCCTACTTTTTTTTACGAATCTGAACTGTAATTAATATTTATATTAATATATCTAAATTTTAATAATTTATTTAATATTTAATATTTATTAATATATATTTCAAATTTAAAACTCAAAAATAACGAACTTTTCCTTCTATTGGGTGCCTGCAAACAATTTTTCTATCCTTTTCGCGGAGCAAGGTCAAAAAAATGAGTTGATATTTTTTCATACAAAAATAGCGTTATATTTCTATGGAGAAATTTGGACTCATTTTTGTGACCTCGGTTTGCAAGCAATAAGGTAGGAAAAATGTTTGCAGGGTAACTAAAATTCGTTATTTTTGAGCTTTAAGTTTGAAATAAAACAAATTTGTAACTCATAACACTTGTGCAACTGATATACTAATTAATATAAATTAAAAATATTAATAATAATGCTTCCATTAAAATAATTACATTTCAGAGTCGTAAAAATAAGGTAGGAAAATGGTCGGTAGATCATTTTTTCTTGGTCTACCAAATGACTCTTCTAGATAATATATATCCATTTTCTACCTGCCCACACAATTGCCTGAGTATAGCAAAAGAATCATGTCAAAAATTTATTGTCAGTCACTTACACATTTGTGAATTCCTTTTAAACTTATTTTCGTCCGAAAAAAAACACTATAACTGCATATACACACAATTGTGTTGGCTGTTCTTGAAATTAAGCGAAATTTTTTATCCAAAACACCATTATATACTATTTTTTTGGCTCAACCATTTGTGTGGTTAGGACTTAAATTGAGCGATTTTTTTTGGTAGAAAAAGGGATATTCTCTGGTAAGAATTAGAAATTCAGCCATTCCACACGGTTGTCAAATGAAATCGACTTCATGCTTCAAAATAAGTCGTTATAGATTTTTTATTGCTTATTTAAAACCTTATTTTATATTTAAACACAAACTTTTTTTGTATTGTTTTATTCTATCTCTCGAAAATAAAATTTAAACTAAAATCTGCATCTCAAAAATGGCCTTAAATTATTTTTATTTCATTTCGATTTTTGTTGAAGCTGCTTCGCAGAAAAATTTTTTGTTGAAAAATAACACTGCATCCCCAATAGAATTCCTTATGACTTTTTACTTACAGAAAAGTATGAAAAAAAAACTTGACAAAAAAATATTTTTTTTGTCAAGTTTTTTTTTCATACTTTTCTGTAAGTAAAAAGTCGTAAGAAATTCTATTGGCGATGCAGCGTAAGTCGCAATTGAATGGTAAACGGGGAAATAAACGAAGATGAAGCTGCTTCTGGAGAACCCGTGTGCAATGGCCCATTTAATGACATTTATGAAAAGAGTGACATCTAGGTTCAACCATTAGAAGTAGTTTTATAACAGGTTTGTTGTTTAGCATGTTGTTAGTGTTTAACAGGTATGTTCTCAGTTCGGGCATCAGGCATAAGGTCGAAAGTGAATTAGTGGTGTGATTAAAAATAATTATAAATTGTAAAAGGTGAATTAATAAATAATTATGGAAATTATTTATTGTGTTTCAGTGAGTAGTGGATATTGGAAAAATTATAGTGGCAACATGCCAGCAGTGGTATAAGTGTTTGAGAAATTATTTCTGGTATTTTCGGGAATACAATTAGTGATACGAACCGGATTGAACAAGACAAATTCTTAACGACTTAAATTTTTCTATTAAAATTACAAAATATTTGATTTGTTTTATTAATAATGTTTACCTATATTTATACTTAAAATGTGAGTTTGCATCATTACGCAAGCCAACAAGTTATTTTTTAAATTTGCTGCTCAATGAAGACGGTTTCCGAGCCACCTGGAACTGTAGATATGACGCAAATAATGAATGGCAGAAGAAAATAAAAGAACAAAACAAGAAATGATGCAAATAAGTAAAGATTTGGCGCAACAAATGAATCACAAATTTGATCGATAAAAGCAACAAATTGATCAACGAAAACATCATTTTGCAAACGAGATGATGATGTGGGTGATACGGAGCAGAAGGTTGAGCATTCAGATAATGGTGGGGAGCAATTCTTGGAAATGACTGTCGATAATAAAGTGGAACCGGATGATGGAGTTCATAGAGGGGGCGCTATTGTTTGGACGGAACCAATGGCCTTAGTGGAGTCGGGTGGTGGCAAGATGACAGTAAGAAAGGAGAATTAGTTGACGTAGCTCTTAAATGATGCACTGATTTGAATGATGCATTGACAATCAGTCGCATGTCTAATGTCGTAAGTATGACTGAAAGAAAAATGAGAAATTCGTTGCATCGGGTCATCGGTCGGGTAGAGTTCCGTTGGATAGAATATTGAAATTTATATGGAGGAAATACCGGCCTGCAGATGGACGACCAGTTATATCTTCCAATTAAGACAGAAAAAGTAATCGAAGGCTGTCCAGCGTGGACGGTATGTGTTTTGCAACGGCCCAAATCGAGTACATAAGATTAAAAAAAAGTACAAAAATACAACTTAAACTATAATAACATAATTCAGTAGTAAATTAAAAAATAAAATTAAAGATAACAACAAATTACATAAAATTAAAAATTGGAATTATAAAAAGTATTTCTTCAGGTTTCTTTTGAAGTCATCGCTAGATCTACAAAAGTCAAATAAATCTTGTACTTCAATAAACATTTGTAACATTTCATTACTTGGTTCATGTTCACCATAACTAGTTCTATGAAGCTCTGGTTTTAAACATCGTGTTGTTGAAGATTCGCGAGACGAGCTACGTTGAACATATCTCCCAACGAGCAAGAGCCATATGGAGGGCATCGACATGAAGGACGGCCTATGGAAAAGATGCACAAACGGCCAGGAATTTGGAGAAGCACCAGCGATCTTGAACGAAATGGGCTAGACTCTATATCCCGAATACTGGTCAAAGAGGGCGTTGGTAATGGGGCGTTGTCTGTTTTCAATAAAGACAGTATCGATAAAGAGATGTGTGAGCAGATGGAACCGAGTATGGGGAACACGCGTGTCGTGCCAGCAGTAACGGAGTGGATTATTATCGAGGATGACACTTAAATGGAATGAACCATAAAGGGTGACTGAATGGTTGAATGGCGTCAGGAGGCGCGGACAGAAGAAAAGTTGAATTGGTTTGCGTTACATTGAAAATAACAACAACAAGTTAGAAAAATTGGGATATTGTCAAATATTTTGTGATCACCTACTGGCGTTTATAGATACTATACATATAGTATATGCTATGGATTGTATGGAGATGTATTTCTTTTATGTTTCCACCATATGAGTGGGGTAGCAAACTCCAAGTCTCAAACTGTTGGGAGGATCAGTTGAAATTCTGGTTACACACAAGAATCACGGCGTGTAAGTAGAATTTCCACTGCTCCTTTCAACGGTTTGAGAATAAGGGTTTGCTACCCCTCTATATATCAGCCGAGTCATTGGCGCCTTAAAACTAATTAAAACTCAAGCGTTTCATCCGAATATTATAGGCGGTTTGAAGCGGGTATCTGTCGCGATGCCCGAAAGGATTGGAAATGGTCTGATCACAAGAAATTGTTCTACTTTTAACTTTCTTATAAGGACAATGATTTGGGAGTGTAAAGTTGGATCACTTACAGATCCGTCGAAAGCAAAAGTTGCACAAGTCTACCACGAAATGAGTAACTACAATCTAAATTGAAATACGGGGCCTCAGCCAAATAAAATGGAGAGGGCAAAACGATTTCCAGACACATCCCGAGCAATATCTTATATATAGCGGGCATATTATCGGTCATACAAATGGAGTTGGGTTTTAGTAACCTCGAAAATGAGATAGTACCTAAAAGGAAATCAACACAATTTCGGATCGGATCCTTCCATTCCGATTAATGATTCGGTTTAGGAATATCATAATTATCCAATGTTACACCCAAACAGAACCAGATGATGATGAAAATAACACTCTCTTTTATAAACAACCCTTTTCGGGGGTGTTACACGTAAACGTACCGCTTAAATTCTGCACGACAACCAATATATCAGTTTGTTGCTGAACGTCAGAACCAGACGTGAAGCGGATAATTGCAGAAAGCATCTCATACCGAAATAATATGCGACTCTAGTAACTTTACTTTTTCCCACAACGTTTCTGTTCACGTCAGTACGTCTATAAATTTCATTAATTTATGGTTATTAAAATAACTAGAAAATTAAAAAAAAAACTATTTACCTTTTCCTTCGTAGCGAATAATTATAATCAGGATCTTCACCCTCTTCATCCGTCCAACTGTCCTCATACAAATTCATATCCTTATCACAATGCTCGGTAATCGTGTCACTTTTATCCGACGAATTTAGATTCCTTCTCGTCGATGTTGTATTTTTCGTCGCCATATTACCATTTTCTGCATTATTCGACGCAATCGAAAGGCGATTTTCCGTTAGGAAGTTATTCACTTTACGATCTAATGTCTCTAAATTGTCATCGTCACTACATTCTCGCATCTCGATACGATTATTACTATTCATAGCATCGTCTATCATTATGTCAGGGCTCGAGCATGCATCGTGATATGTGATATCGCTTGTGCTCATCGTATTACCATTTGGACTAGCTGGACTCGGTTCTTGTTTATTATTCGGTTTTCCGTCGACTATCTCATTCACCGGTATTGTATTGATAAACGTCATGTGGGTCGGTTGTTGTTGTTGTTGTAGTTGCTGTGTTAGTGGTTGATTTAAATTAAGTGTCATTAGTTCGCGTTGCGCTAAGAATGGGCTTGGGCTGCCATCATTTTCACTGATATCCATAGCATCCGTTTGCGTTTCAGTGTCAACTAATTTGACTGATCGACTTTCTGGTTCGCTTTGATATCGTCGATCACGGCTTGGACTATTTTTTGGCGAGGCGGCGAGTGTGCCCGATCCAACGCGTCGATGGGTACGCTTCTTTGTTTTGGTAGGAACTATAGCAACTGATTTTGGTTGGCAGGATGAATCTAGTTGAGCGTATAAAGTTGCTTTGACAGGACTCTGTGGGGTTGAATCCGGGCTTGGTGTTGTTGATTGCTGGTCATGTGAAGTGGGACTCGATTGATTACTATACCGTCGTCTATAAAACTTCTCGTTATATTTACGACACGGAAACGCTGGTCGCCGCACTGGTTTATATCCCGGTAGCTGCTTCTCCTTTTCAGCTATTAACTTTTCCCGTTCTTCAAGATGTAGAAAACAAGCATTTAATTGCATATAAAGTGTATTTGTACGTTCCAATTTCCGTTCGTAAATCAGTCGTATATCCTGAGCATGTTTTAGTTCGTCTTCCCGCTTTTGAATTAAGTCCTGTTCAAATTTTGATAAGTTTGTTCCATTACTTGTCATCTTTTCCATGTGACTTCGGATTTCCTCCTTCCAAGTACGTTGTGTTTCCATGTACTGCTTAACCGATTGTTTAATTAACTCTGTGCCGGCAATTTCCAAGTGACTTAAAATTATTTTAAATGATGGTCGTGTTTTGGGTTTTACACTCCAACACTGTTTCACCAATAGCTTAAAACCTTCCGGACAACTCGACGGTAATGGTAAATGAATTGAATTATTACCCACTCCCCATATAATGGCCGATGAATCCACGTCTTTATACGGCGTTTCGCACGTTAGTAATTCCCACAACACAACACCAAATGACCAGATATCGACCTTTTCTGAACAGGGCTCGTTTCGGATTACTTCGGGTGCCATCCAAGCCACGGTACCGGCAAAACTCATTTTTGTACTAATCTCATTCCATTCACGACTTGTACCGAAATCGCTGATTTTTATCAGTTCATTTTTGTCTATCAGAATGCTGTAAATGTATATATAGAGAATGGTAGGCAATGTGTTAAATAAATGTTATCTTTATGAAAAAAACAAAACATTTTAATTATTTTGGCACAGCAATCAAACAGCCTGATAAGCTTATCGACAAATAATAAATAAATTGCGTTACTTACTTGGGGCTTTTTAGATCGCGATGTATAATTTTATGAATATGCAGATACTGCATTCCGCTCGCTATTTGTTTGGCCCACGAAACAAGGCGTGTTGGATGCACAAACTGCTCGTTTTTTAATACATTCTGCAATGTACCATATGGACAGTATTCCATTATAATACAGAATACTGGAGATTGTGTGCAAACACCCCTGCAAAAATAAAATTAGATATCTTGTTACAAATCTAATAATCGATAAATTATATCAAAATAAAATTTAGTTACTTGAATTTTATAATATTTTCATGATCCAATTTCCGTAAATGTTTTATATCGGTTTCTCGTACATCTCGAACTTTTTTTACCGCAACAATTTCATTTTTTAATTTTGCGCTGAAGACTGCACCCTGGGCCCCAGATCCCAACCACTCTAGATCGGACATTGATTCGAACGGTATTTCCCAGTCCTCGGTTGTTTTATTTTTCATATCGATTACAGCCGATTTTCCAATTAGTGATAACACAGGTCGCATGCAACCAAGTAAACCATCCATCCATCCGATTTGTTTGCCCACATTACCAAATCCTGGACCAACGGGCGGCCAACGATTTGGACAATTATGTTCAGCGCTACTATCAGATCTTTGTTCATTGAGATCACCCGGTGTTAAATTATTTGATAAACCCATGTGTCCAAGTTCTTCTTTGATGCATAGCATGCTGCAAATAAATCAAACATAATAATAAAATTAGATAGAGTTGATAAAAAATATCAGGTGATTTTTCTTATCAGTGTAATTAATTGAATTTGTCTACTTAGGTAATACCTTTTTGTGTAGTAATTAAATAAAATCGATAGGCGTCAACTCATTTTTATAACAGCTTAAAGTAATTTCTGTTGTCTGTAACGCTAATAGTGTGTAATGGAAACTGTTAGATGACGAAGGAGCTTTAATTTATAATAATATTTAAATTAGGTGGAACTTAAACTAAATTCATGTCCAGAGTTAAAATTTTGGAGGAGCAGTTGGAAGGATATAGTCTTAAACAACATCAACCGAACCAAATCAAAAACACCTCTCGTATCGTTATCACTGGTTTACCAATGAATTATGGAGACTGTCATGATTTGATTGTTAATACAATTTGCAAAGTTGTGGCATCTATCCAGCCAGAAGACATAATTTTCATAGCTTTTGAAAAGTCAATCGTGCAATATTGTTAGATAAGTTATCACATATTAGAGGTTCGAGATTATCGGGTTCAAACTGTTTGCATAAAACAGGAGTCTCTCATAGCGCTCTTTTAGACGCCATACTTCTCTTGATTAGCTGTAACTCAATTTTTAATCGTAATTTGCACTTGTGGCTTTCGCTATGCCAGTAAACCTACTTTGCGTCGAATAATTTGAATGACCACGTATAACAATGAAGAGTTAACGACACTTATGATTGAAGTTGAGGCGTGTTTTATTACCGACCTCTTACATCAACGTCTGTTGATCTGAATGACTTGGTTTGTATTATACATGGCCATTTCCTCATCGGAAAACTACTGACAGCTTTAGTCGAACAATCATTGTACCTATTATGTATGTAAATATGTTTATACTGAACCAACGCTTTGGTTATCTTAGAATTATGCAAATGAATTGGAGACAACTTCAAGTGAATATTATTGGATTAGAACAGTGACAGAGCTAATGTAAAAGAAGAATAGTAAAAGAAATAATAAAAAGTATATTGGTAATCATCCAGTGTCTTATTATATACATAAGAATTATCTATTCCCGAACCACAAATTGGCAACGAGGATTAAAAGTTTATTTAGATTTTGTGAAAATAAAGTTTTAGAAGGAAACCTAACCTCACCAGGAAATGGCGGATGATTCAATAAAACTTTTGCAATCGAAATTAGAGATTTTCTACCCTCTAAGGATTGATTGGGGGCTTTACCAGGAAAAACTCGAACCATTATTCAGAAGATTACACTGCAAAGATGATGCAACTAAAAAGGACACCTTAATTCAATATCTGGACACGAGTTAATTAATTTTACTACGAAATTTGTGAGCTCCAAAACGAATCGAGGAATGCAAATATGAAGATTTATGTAAAATGTTTTCTACTCATTTTACGAAGTCGGTAATCGTATTCAAAGAACGAAAGAAGTTTTTCACAGCCCGAAAAGCCGGTGGCGAAAATGTGAATAATTTTTATGCCAGATTAAAAGGATTGTCAATTAATTGTAAATTCGGTACACATTTAGAAGGAAAAATGCTGAATCAATTCATAATGGGAATGAACGAGAAAACCTTCGAGATATTGGCAGAAGAGGATGAAACTTTAACAATTACCCAGGCGTTGGAAATTGCAACACGATTGGAATTAAAAGAAATAAGCCAGGACAACGTCAATTACGCCAAAGAAAATTATCCAACGTCAAAGGTCTTATCTAAAAGATCATCAACACCAGGTAACAACAAGCATGCTTGTTTTAGGTGTGGTAAACTTAATCATTTAGTTGAGGAATGTAGATTTGTTTCACTGTACTGTTATGTCTGTAAGAAAATAGGTCATAGCACAGAATATATACAGAAGCGACATAACTCCATTTTTATATGAATTTAATCCGACTCGAATAATTGATTTTTTTAATCAAAATAGGAGTGGTAAAATTGTTTAAATGATAGATAATAGATAGCGCTAGTAGTTTTCAAAAAAATTAAAATCGATTATAAAATCTTTGCAGTGTACAACTAAAATTTCCTATTAATTGGCTCTCTCAATAACAAATGTCAATTTGATTTTGGCTACATCAACAGCAATACGTGTTATTTGGTAGCATTTCTTTATATTTAAATAACATTTCTTTATATTTTACATAACGAGCATACAATTCCACAATCCGAATTTATAAAGTGCGACATTTCAGGGAGCTAGAACCAGTTGAAGCAACCCGGCATACAACTGATAAAATATTCATTAGTCGTCAATTAGGAGAATGCACTCATGTTTTCGTAAGAACGGATGCTTTACGCAAGGCGTTACAACCTCCATATACTGGTCCACACGCGGTGATCAGTAAATCCGAGAAATTTTACCAGATAGAGATGGGCGGTCGTCGCACTAATGATTCTATAGACTAAGGATGCCGGAACCACTGTAGTTTCACCCAAACGACTTACGTTCTCAACATCGTCGAATTCAGTGCAATTTCTGACTACAACAAAAACTGGGAGTCGCATTAATCGACCGATGCGCTTTCGTGATGGTATCGTATAACTTGGGCGTTCACTGGGAGGGGAGTGTGTGGCACAATGTTAACAATGTTAAACAGAATAATAGAATGTGGATCACGTAACAATTTGGCTTATCAATTTAAAAATCAGTATATAAAGTAAGATACACTCAAGTAGTGACGCTATGCTGATTGAAATGAAAATTTTAAGGGCTTAACCCTTGATAACTGCAAAACTGACATCTAGTATCCGTCTAATGAAGTTTTGTAATATAAATCAGGCATCACCAAAAGGGCACATACATATGTCAGATTCAATAAAATATAAATTCTGTCTAATGGCTTTTTAAACACAGTTAGCGCCACTTCCTATGCGAGCAAAAGGTGATATTTATTTATATGAGAAAAAACCTCATGCCATTTTATTATTATTTCATATTTTTTTACATTAATTGTAAACTAATTAAACATTTTATACAATATTCAATTGAATTACAGTCAACTATGAAGTTTATATTACATTAAAACTAGTTTTTGAGAAATTGATTACCTTTCGCTCTAGGTCTAAAATATTTCGTGGTTATTTTGCGTTGAAAGGCGGTTTTTGCATATATTTATGTTGTTACCAATAGCATCTCTAGCAGTTGAAGCTAACGCCAATTGTAGTTTTTGAGGTTTCTGAAAAAATTTATGTATTTGTTTACGATTTTCCGCTTTCTTATAACGGGTGATTTTTTAAGAGCTTGAGAACTTTTTTTTTAAAAAAAACGCATAAAATTTGCAAAATCTCATCGGTTCTTTATTTGAAACGTTAGATTGGTCCATGACATTTACTTTTTGAAGATAATTTCATTTAAATGTTGACCGCGGCTGCGTCTTAGGTGGTCCATTCGGAAAGTCCAATTTTGGGCAACTTTTTCGAGCATTTCGGCCGGAATAGCCCGAATTTCTTCGGAAATGTTGTCTTCCAAAACTGGAATAGTTGCTGGCTTATTTCTGTAGACTTTAGACTTGACGTAGCCCCACAAAAAATAGTCTAAAGGCGTCAAATCGCATGATCTTGGTGGCCAACTTACCGGGCCATTTCTTGAGATGAATTGTTCTCCGAAGTTTTCCCTCAAAATGGCCATAGAATCGCGAGCTGTGTGGCATGTAGCGCCATCTTGTTGAAACCACATGTCAACTAAGTTCAGTTCTTCCATTTTTGGCAACAAAAAGTTTGTTAGCATCGAACGATAGCGATCGCCATTCACTGTAACGTTGCGTCCAACGGCATCTTTGAAAAAATACGGTCCAATGATTCCACCAGCGTACAAACCACACCAAACAGTGCATTTTTCGGGATGCATGGGCAGTTCTTGAACGGCTTCTGGTTGCTCTTCACTCCAAATGCGGCAATTTTGCTTATTTACGTAGCCATTCAACCAGAAATGAGCCTCATCGCTGAACAAAATTTGTCGATAAAAAAGCGGATTTTCTGCCAACTTTTCTAGGGCCCATTCACTGAAAATTCGACGTTGTGGCAGATCGTTCGGCTTCAGTTCTTGCAGGAGCTGTATTTTATACGGTTTTACACCAAGATCTTTGCGTAAAATCTTCCATGTCGTCGAATAACACAAACCCAATTGCTGCGAACGGCGACGAATCGACATTTCACGGTCTTCAGCAACACTCTCAGAAACAGACGCAATATTCTCTTCTGTACGCACTGTACGCATTCGTGTGGTTGGTTTAATGTCCAATAAAGTAAACTGAGTGCGAAACTTGGTCACAATCGCATTAATTGTTTGCTCACTTGGTCGATTATGTAGACCATAAATCGGACGTAAATCGCGATACACTTTTCGAACCGAACACTGATTTTTGTAATATAATTCAATTATTTGCAAGCGTTGCTCGTTAGTAAGTCTATTCATTATGAAATGTCAAAGCATACTGAGCATCTTTCTCTTTGACACCTTGTCTGAAATCCCGCGTGATCTGTCAAATACTAATGCATGAAAATCCTAACCACAAAAAAATCACCCTTTATAAGCCTAAATGTTGATAATAAAATAAATTTGCGTACAGTCGAAACAAATAGTTTGTCTGCAATATACTCAGAAAAAATATTGTTTTTAAGGTATACAAACGAATGCCGCCAATTGTACTAATATGTTCTTTGACAACTATACAATACAATCTTATTTTTTTTATTTACTTTTTAATTTATTTACATAAAATTCAATATTTTTATGATTGCCGTCATCGAATTTAAAAGTTTATTTTAGAATAAAACGCATTTTGGTTACAGCAGCGTATTCATTGCATTTTGATTTACAGTGGCGAAAACTCTGTGATTTGTAAATATCATTTTTTGGAACACTGTATAATTTTCTCTCTAAACCGTTTTTGTAAAGTGACAGCTATAGAATTTTTACATTTTTAGAATCGGACCAAAAGTTTTGATTTCACATGTTTATT
Organism: Nephrotoma appendiculata; assembly: GCA_947310385.1. Taxonomy (NCBI): domain Eukaryota; kingdom Metazoa; phylum Arthropoda; class Insecta; order Diptera; family Tipulidae; genus Nephrotoma; species Nephrotoma appendiculata. The sequence goes on from OX371225.1 coordinate 180,601,591, forward strand.
TTTTGTACATATCAAAATATTGGCTCTAAAACTCAAGGTGGCTCTGTTGGAACTCCCAGTGAAATAAAACTCACTGCAAGTGAAGGCATACAGTTGAATGGAAAATCGGCCAAATTATTTTTGTGATTTGCCAAAAGCTATTACTCAATATAAGACAATATAATTAGGATTTAATCCGATACAATTCATGATTATCAACAAGAATGCTCGTTTATTAAATAAAAACATAACAAGTAGAGACAGTTTTAAGAATAAGAACATAGCAACATATCGAAACCGACAAAGGTATATTATGTACACTGTAGTGTTCTTGTTAAAATGACGCGTTTGCTTCACATTCCTTCTTGTTTTTTTATATAACAGATCTCAAAATAAAATTCTCTAAGAGTTAGTCATCATTAAAATTTCTGTACACGTTAGATAACATTATTATCCATATTTGATTAAATGGTTCTATATCAGGTGATATTTTGTGGGTCGCTTCAGGAGTATGAGTGTCTTTCTAATAAATGTTGTATATAAACAAAAACATTATAGGAACTATATAGATTCTATTATTATTTTGAAGTGCTTTTCGAAAAGCTGTTATCATTTAACAATTGTTTCAACAATAAACGTAATCTGTTTATAAACAATATTTTTTGCGTTTAAGTTACAGTTGAAGTACGATGATTTGCCGCTACATTTGAGAATAGTTTAAGCTACACATGTAGAACTACCGCGCCGATAAGATACTGAGTAAGTTTATAACTGACCATTATTATATGTTCCTGTTTACATTTTATGTTTGCCTAAGATAACGGTAATTAATTATTGTTTTAACTTGAACGTAGTTCTGAGTATGGCCAGCTGGAAATTTATGAACCATTATGCCGCCAGACTCAGTCGAGTCGAGAGAGAGAGAACGATTGACGTTGTATATATGGGTGACGTTAATTGCTAATTTCAATTTTTATTATCCAATCATAAATTATATGTAGTTTAAATGGTGCCATTTTTTAAATACTTAATTAAATATTTTCGCTATAAACGAATATTTTCATTAATCACACACACACACACACAATCATTATTGATTAGATTGGTTTTTACATTGTTTGGTGGTATATTGTTGTTATTAGACTAACCTAATACAAATTAATCGAAACCAACACCGATTAGACTCTCACCTAACTTACTAAAAGTAAATTCGAAGATCAGTAAATTTAAATTGCTATAATTAATATTTCCTTTAACCCTAGCTTAACACGAAAGCCCGAAAATGAAGCATCAATAATTTTACATAGTAAAATAAAGTACGGTAATCATGATTTTTTTTTTGATTTACCAATCACCGAGACAAAAAACGTACTTTTTAAACAATAACTGTATGCGAGCAAACTAACTATCTGTGTCTTTTCAGCCCAGCCGGTTTATCTTAACTTCATACATAAGCTCTTTTCAGTGATTTTTGGCCAAAATCGTTCCACCGGAAATGGTAGCTTTTTCGCTCTTTGAAAATATTTTTAAAATTGTATATCATTTACAAGAAAAATGATTATGAACTAACCGTTTTTAAATAAATTTTAATTTTCAACAATACCCGTCCATACCTGTTTTCCAAAATTTAAGCGAAAAAGCTGATTTTTCTGTTTTTTTTAACAAAAATTCGGCATTGTACAGCCCAGACGGATTGAATGATCGGGATGTAACTTCATACTTGTTTTTTTTTTCACAAATTAGAAAATTTAGATTAAAAATTTAAGTTCACCGGAAGTGACAGCTTCTAGACAGCTTTTTCGTTTTTCCACCGAAAGGGACATCTTCAATGGGAGGGAGCTTTTTCGTTTTTTGCATGTATGTATGTATTTTGAAAATTGTATCATTTATGAGAAAAACGGGTATGAACTAACAGATTGTAAAATAATTTTGCAAGAAAACTGTTTTTCAGTAAAAATTTGGTCAATTTACAGCCTATATGGATCATATGGATTTGTTATTGGAGGTGACTTTAATGCATAAAACACCTATTGGGGATCTAGACTTACGACGTCAAAAGGTAAAGAATTGCTTCAGGCAGGACAGACATCAAAATGCGAATTTTACTCTGGTGGTTCCCCAACATCCTGGCCCAGTGACGGAACGAAAATACCTGACCTAATAGACTTTTATGTAGCAAGAGGTATATCCCAAAACTACATTCACATTGAAGACAGTAATTCTCTAGTATCGGATCAATCCCCAGTTATCATGACAGGCAGTGAAATGTCACTACCCTGGATATTTATAGTTCTCAATAGAAATTTTTAAAATTATTTCAATATGAACTGTTTTCGGCTTTTTAATGTAAAAAAAACATTTTCGGTTGGAAATTTTGTGCATCTTATACTGCATATGTTTCGAACTTGGGTTCAAACAGGAAACAATTGGTGCTTTTAGATCCCATATCAAGATTAGTGAATCAACGCCAATTTGATATGAAAATTTGATAGTGCTAAATATTTTCTTAGCGTTGGCGTTGATTTTGCTCAACATATTCCCAACTCCAACTGTTGTTTGCCCTGAAAGCGCCCAATTTATCTGTTGATAATACAAATGCTGAATTGATCGAACTGTAACCCCAATATGTCATGCACTAACCTCTTAGAAAAGTTTGATATTTTACGGAACAGCAGAGCTAATAAGATCTAAATTATACTTAAAAATTCCCCCGTTTAAAATTAGGTGCTATGGCTCTCAGTTTTTATGTCGTGAATATATTCTAAAGTAAAAGCGTGTTATATTAAATTCCACAGTAAGGCTTTGGTGCTTGCCAATTAAGCAATGTCCCGTATTACTCGGCAAGAGTCTCTATTCTCGAAATGATAGTATCTATAAACAAATAACATCAGCCGGCTCTACGACCTTGTTCTATGGATAGGTTTCATTAAACTGATATTAGAATTTGCTTTTAAAAATTGTGAACCATTACCTCATAATGATTTGGCCCCTGAAGGAATTTTAAATCAGTGGAAAGCAATCCTAAACCAATTGCAACACGTCAAACTGTCACACCAAATCTCATTGATTGTGTCACTACCCAAAAACTAATAGTTTTCCGAATCCAGTAAAAATTTTACGGAGCAGTGGTTTACAATTTACATTAGAGTGGCAACTCTGGAAGTACAATTTATATTAGCCTAATCTCGGCTAATTCAAAGGTACCTTCGATTGAAAAAGTATTATAAGTCTCTTACGAGCTGAGCTTTGGATCCGCTGTAGGACTGGCGAACCTGGGTGCGTATTGAAATCCACCGAAATTTCCTCATGCGCATTATAATTTATATTAAAATTCTTTATATTATGCGAATTTTTTCGGATTGCGGAATAGTTGAAATTTTTGAGCGTATCATTCATTTTCGTATTCGTATTAGAATTATACGTATTCGTATTCAGGAATACCAATTACACGAATTCGTTTGATCGTGTTCGTATTCAGAAATAGGGGCCCTGATAAAATCAGTTGAATGCAAAACCAGCTGTAAATCAATATCAAAAGTTTACGCTTGCTTATTATTGATCCTCGCATTGTTTTAGATTTTCTGTTCAGCCATCCTAGTGGCTCTATCAATCGAATTCTTGCCTCCGTGAGTACGATTGTGTAATGAATGCGATGATTTAGTACTAACACTGCATCCCCAATAGAATTCCTTATGACTTTTTACTTACAGAAAAGTATGAAAAAAAAAACTGGACAAAAAAATATTTTTTTTGTCAAGTTTTTTTTTTCATACTTTTCTGTAAGTAAAAAGTCATAAGAAATTCTATTGGAGATGCAGTGTAGGCTGTCAACCTGATTTTAGAAACTGTGTTTCAATTCAGCGCCTTGCCAAAACACTCACAACTGGGGACGCTGATTAGCCCATTTGCTATTATTTTAAAATATTCAAGTGGTTTGCGACCAACAAATTTTGGAATTGAATTTGAACCAACTCCAGTCCAGCTGCGCAGCCTGTTTATCTGGAATACAGAGACGTAATTCATTGAAAATTTGAGTGCTCAACGTAACCTGTATACGCGTTAATATCGCAAATGCCATTCATTCTATAATCTCTAATGTTGGTTAGGAGAGTTAGTCTGATAGGGATATCGGCGGTAATTTAGCAAAACATTTCTACAAAGTTAGGAAGTTTATGAAATATTCAGTAGGTTGTAATGGGAACTCAATCCCGAACGTGAAACAAATCTTGTGGGCTGATTTAATTTTTTGAACTTCAAACACAGTTTTGCTATGAAAATCGATATATGTACTAAAAAGTAATGTTGCTGTACTAGGCTGAACCATCTAACGACTGCTTGGTTTATTTATCTAAGGAGCTCAACATTTGTTAGTTTGTCATTCAGAAACAGTCATTATCCTAAGAAATTTATTTACAAACTCCTGTAACTTATTGTTGATCTTATGTGTAGGCCTCCCGTTCTCGTAACCGTACTGCAAAAACATATTTTACACACACGAATTGAACATTATTAGCTTGGCATTGCAAAACAGGGCAGATGTTTTCCATATTTTGTGTAACATGTTGAATGTTGATCTGGCATTGTTGATCCGTTTCTTTAAGTCTTATTTATTCCACCCATTTTCGCCAGCGTACAACAAAGTTATAGAAAATCATTGATCTCTTCTATATTTCTTCTTTATTTACATATATCGGTGTGGAATATCCTTGTTTAGCTTCATGACCTTAATTTTCCTGATATATATTTTGTAGCCAACCTCTTCAGCTAGATCTGATAGCTTCTATACTTTCTGTTGCATGTCGGCGTCTTTGTGTGTTAGTGCAGGCATATGTCATCTTCGTAACCCAGATCATTGAGTTTCTCCGTTAATCTCCATTAGATGTCGTTCGTAGGCGCGCTGCCTAACTTTCTCGTAGCAGTAGAAGGCTTATTCCATGGCTGTTTTGGTATGATTCATTTTGTTTGTTTTGGTATTGCCCTCGACTATCAACATCCCTCATGCCAATTACACAGTGTCTTCCATATTGCGTTCCTATGTATTGTGTCAAAGTCGGTGAAATTCTATTAATGACGATTGTTGTTAATACCTTTATGCTTGTGTTCAGGAGGACTATAACCAATTTTTGCATTTTTCCGGGTCACTTTTCAGATATTTCTGGCTCCGTTGGTGGCTCAAATGCATACGTCATCAAAAATATACTCAATTTTCTGTGTAGCAAATTAAAACAACTAATAAAGAAAATATAGAACCACATAAATAAGCAACTTCGAGGTCTTTATGAACTATTTGATGACAATTACTCAATTTGGAAGTCATGAAAAGGTTAAAAAGAACCGGCATGCAAGTGCCATCTATCAAAAATGATGACGGATCCTGAGCTAAAAGTGACAAGCAGAAAATATCTCTATTTGTTGCTCATTTCAACGATACTTTTGAACCGTTGCCGAGACAAACAGCAAATGGAAATATAACTGCCGTAAACAAAGTAGATTATTGAACTTGGGCAAATTGTGAAACCCTTTTCCAAGTAAGGTTTGCGTAAATTAGAATAATTAAAATAATTAATGCGGCGCTCGTACTGTAATATGTTCCACCCCAATGGAAGGTGGCGGGAGCTAACTTTCATAGGTTTGAAAGGGCATACATTGTAGAATTGAAACCACCTAATGTCATTTCGAAATGAGCCGTGGAGCTGTTGTATAAAATATTTGAACATTCACGCTTTCACGCTTTCCCCGATTTTTATATGAAAGAAAGTCGTTGGAGCCAATGGTGAATTACACGAATCTCAGAGATTGGCTGCCATAGTGGCGATATAGGTTAGCAAGGGCATACATTGTGGACTTTTTGAACATTTACGCTATCGATTTTAGTTCCATTGGATTCTCTCAATAATTTTCTCCTTATGGTCGTTTACATCACCAAGTTATAGGGTTACTTGAACTAAAATTACATTTAAATTTGGCATATTAAAATTATAAATTTGTTGGATTAAGGTTATGTAAACTGTGATTTTGCGGTCACACACATGCTTTATTTTTAGGAAAATAAGCTAAAATGGGCCTTGGGCTAGATATATTCCGCATACAACTAGTATTTGAACCAAAATTTCATTTCAATTTGGCAAGTGAAAAAATTATAAATTTGTAAGATTCAGGCTACTTTGAGATAGTCGCACTTATGGCTTACTGGGCAAATTATTGATTAGTGCTGTCTGACGAAATTTGTTTTATTTATTTTACTAATAACTCATTTGTTTCTCTTAAGGACTTCCTTGCTGAGTATTCATAAAACGACCATCTATAAAGCTTAGTTGTGCTATCCGTTTATCAATCAAGAAAACAAAAAAATTGGCTCAGTTTTAGTCCAACCCACACAAAAAATCATAATATGTAATGGTGTTGTTGATAAAATATTTCGATTTATTTGAAGTAAAACCAACACAATTGTGTGTATAGATATAGTGTTTTTTTTCGAACGAAAATAAGTTAAAAAGGAATTCACAAATGGTTCAAAAAACATACAAAACTAAATTTTTGAGATGGTACTTTTGCCCTACCGGCACAATTGTGTTAGTAAATCACTAAAGGGCTATAAATAAATCATCTAGTGCCATTTACTGCATATAATATCAAATATATGTTTATTTCAAAAATTTATTTTGCAAACGATACGTTTTTTTTATAAATTATAAACTACAAATATATTGGTTCCTTTGTCTTATTTTATATGAATTGCGGTCGTTTGGGTGAATTAGTTGTCAAAATTAGGCGGGAAACGTTTATTTCGACTTGTGCAATACGGTAAGAAGTTCAGTGAAAAGTCGTTACACATTTTGTTAAGGGAGATCAAATTCTAGAAGAAAACGTATACGAAGAAGTTGAGATTAATAAAATCACAGAAGAAGAAGTAGAAACTGTGCGAGTGGGCCTTGTGTACTCTATTGTCTCTGAAACCACGGATAATACATTTAATATTGAAGAAATGGAAATTTTATATGCTGACGAAACACCTGCATTTACCGATTCCATCACTGCTTCAAATGAGTTGAAGCAAATTAAAGAAACGTGCGCTAGAATTATCTGAAAAAATAAAGATTTCCAAATTTCGCATGAACAACACAAATTTCCTGGAAACTCTCATCTAACCAAGGAACAAATGAACCTAAGTACTCAGTACGCGTTTTTTAAGTATTTTTTGATGATGATGTTGTCACCAAGATTATAGAGGAAACCAATTTATACGGATTCCAAAAAAATCCTAACAATAACATTGCTTTTACCATAAAGAAAATTCAATTTTTTTTTGGAAATATGCATATTTACATTCGTTGCGCAGCTCCCAAACACAAGACTGTAGTGGCATCAGAAAATCGGGGTTGCAATGGTAAAAGAAACGATTCCAATGAATAAATTCGAAAAAATAAGACAACAACGAGATGATGCAACCAAGAACAAACCAGAACCATGATCGCCTGCATAAGCTAAGACTATTGTTGAACAGCCTCATAGAAGATTTTCAGAAAGTTCCACTGGAGGAATGCTTATCGATTGATGAACAAATGTGTTCCACCAAGATCCAGTCAGTTATGAAACAATATATGCCAGCTAAACCCTACAAATGGGGATTTAAATTATTTGTGCTCTGTCGAACTTCCGGCTATACGCATACACATCGAAATATATACTGGTCAACAAAATGACCACCAAAAACGGCCATACGTACTGAATTAAATTTGGGAGCAGCTTCCAATGTGATTATACGACTCGCAAGACCAGTATCACATACTATGAATTACAAATTGTTTTTCGACAATTATTATACCTCGATTCCATTGATGATGGAATTGTCCAAAAAGGGAATCACACTTTGGGAACTGCTTGTAAAAATCGTTTACCAAATTCTAAACTGCCTGATGATATTTACTGGAAAGGGCAACAAAGAGGTCCTTCTTTTGAGATCGTAGCTATCGGAAGATACAAAAATCGTAACATTCGTATCTACGTTTGTGTGTAAAAATCTCTTGCATATGGCATCTAGAAGACAAAAAGGTTATGGTAGTATCAACGTGGAATGCCTTTCAATTGTGAAGGAATACAACAAATTTATGGGAGGTGAGGACGCGAATTTGGGACGGGTAGTGGTACATGACAGTGTTTTATCATATGCTGGATGTAATCACAGCAAATTCCTGGATGTTGTATAAGTATTTGCATGAAAAAGTCATAATTTTCGTAATCATTATTTAATATTATTCTAAAATTTTAAACGGGTTAAAAATGTCGAGTTGTTTGCCTACATATTACGATTTGGGGACATCATTGATTTTTTGTTATCATTTGAAGAAAATTGCTGCAGAATCAAATAGAATGCTTGTCAAAACTTACGGTGAGCATGCTCTTGATATAATAAATTCAAATGTGGTGATTTTGACGTGAGAAACGAAGAACGAGGAAGACCACCAAAAAAGTTTGAAGGCATTAGGCATGAGAATGATACTTAAACGCAAAAACAACTCGCGGGTCATTTGAATGTGTCACGAGAAGCCGTTTCCATACGTTTAAAAGCCAGATAAAAAAATAAGTTATTTCTGCTTCGAATTGTGACTGTCGATGAAAAATGGATCTATTTTGAGAATCCAAAGGGCAAAATGTCTTGGGTTCATCCAGGTCAACCATCGACATCGACTGCAAGGCCAAATAGCTTCAACGGAAGACAATGCTGTGTTTTTGGTGAGATCAGAAGGGCGTGATTTATGTTGAGCAGCTAAAACTTCTCGAAACCGCAAATATTGAAAGCTACCAACAACAAATGATCAATTTAAATCGATCTTTGCGTGAAAAACGACCAGAATATGATAAAAGATAACACAAAGTGATTTTGCTTCGTATGATAATGCACCACCACACAAAGCAAAATCGGTCATGGAAACGTTGGAACCTCTTAATTGGGAAATACTTTCACATGCGGCTTACTTGCCAGATTTGCATTGATGGGGCACGGGCTTGCTGAGGTGCACTTTACTTCGTACGTAAATGGTTCGATAACTATGGTTTGCCTCAGAAGAAGAACAGTTTTTTTCGCATGCCATCCACGCATTGCCAGAAAAATGGGAAAAATGTATGCTTTGCAATACTTTGAAAAAATATTTTGAATAAAATACTTTTAATCATAATCATCAGGAAAGTCGTGAGGTGTGGGCTGGTGATATAAAAGATGAAAATCTCTTTTTATTTTGGCGAAATTTGAAAAAAGAAATAGATTTCGCAGGCGGAGACACAAGCAAAATTTAATAATTGATTGACAATGAAACAACGCTAAATGTAAATTTATGGCGGGAAAATCAAGTATTGAACTGCATTGTGGGTAATGATGGCTTGGTACGCCTTTACGGAGATCTTGATTTGAACAATGTTCCTGAATTCTAAATTACATCCAGTGCAGTAGTCATGAGTAGGCCAATTTAAAATATTGCTGATTAAAACAATAACATAACGCAGCAACCGGGTTGCTCTTATTTGTCGTTTAAAGAAGATTTTCCCACCCCATTCAAAAAATCTTTTTTTTATCCGGAGGCTCCAACTGTAAAGAAGAAAATTGTTAAAAGGAAAATTACTCCTGATGCAATTACATCAAATAAATATTTTGAACACTTAAAGAGAATTGAAATGAGAGGAAAAGAAAAAAACTGAAAGAAGCAAAAGAGAAATAAACGGAACAGTTTATAAAATTTCAACCAAGATCATAAAACTAATTTTCAAATAGATGGCGGATCGAGTGTATAAGAAATTAAAAAAACATGTCCTGGCGATTTTATATTGTAGTTGCATACGAAGGAGAGTATTTCCCTGGCGCCGTGCTGGAAGTAAAAGAAAACGAAACATATGTACATTAAAACAGTGCGAGTGGTCAAAACTGGAAATGGCCGAGCAAGGTCGACGCTATTTGGTTTAAAGAAGAAGAAGAAGTATGTAGTGTTATCAGCCCACCTTCTCTATTAAATGCCAGAGGAATTTATGCGGTTCCTGAAATCGAAGCTTTCCAAAAGAATAATTTTAATTAATTTTAGTAAAATTATCTAGTACCTGAATTATTTTTGTTATCGTGTAGTTTTATTATTTTTTGATTGAATTTCTAAAGTTAATATCCTAGCTGTGAATTTAGAGGACATAATTTGTTTATAACACTTAAAGTTTAATAAAAAATACGAAAAATAAAAGTTTGTTTTATCTTCGTAGTGGTACATTCTGATAATTATACGCCAATACTTGGTATGAATTCCATAAATAAATTCGACGTGAAACTTTCGGTCAACAAGATATGTCCGGTAATTGCTGAAGACACTAATGAGGATATCGAGGTTAGGAGATTAACGAATAAATTCAGTGAATTATTCAACGGAGGATTAGGTAAATTTAAACATGGACAAGTACATTTAGAAATAGATGAGAAAGTAGTACCGAGGTTCATAAAACATCGACAGGTACCGTACGCATTTAAGGAGTTGGTGGAGCAGGAATTAGTCAAATTGGAAGATAGGGGCGTAATTACTCGCGTTCCAACGAATGACTGGGGTACCCCAGTGGTGCCAGTGCTTAAGTCCAACGGCGGAATTAGATTATGTGCAGACTACAAGGTATCGGTAAACCGCTATTTGACGGTTAACAATTATCCGTTGCCTAAAATAGAGGAAGTGTTCGCTGTTCTCCAAGGAGGTGAAAAATTTACAAAGTTGGACATGGGAACCGCCTATCACCAGTTTGAATTGGATGAACAATCGCGCAAATTAGTAGCATGGAGTACTCATAAAGGGGTTTATTTAGTGAATAGGTTACCTTTCGGTATTCGTGCGGCCACAAGAATTTTTCAGCCGAAGCTAGAAAAGTTGCTTTTGGGCTTTGCGGGCGTGGTTAACTTTCTGAATGACATAGTTGTCACAGGTAGCAATTCAAAGGAGCACCTTCAAAATTTAGAGAAGGTATTTTCCAAATTATCAGAAGCTGGTTTAAAGTTATCGAATGATAAATGCAGATTTTTGCAAGACAGTATTTCCTAGTTGGGCCATATTGCCAATAAAGATGGCTTGTCTAAAACTTCCGAACGAATAGATGTGGTGCTAAATTGTGCGATCCCAGTCAATATAACAGAAATTCGGGCTTTTGCGGGTTGGTAAATTATTATAGCAAATTTGAGCCAAGTATGTCTACTAAATTAAGCCCAATTTATCAGTTGTTACAAAAGGATGCGGTGGTGGCATGGAATGAGGATTGCACGTCCGTTTTTAACAGCATTAAACAAGAAATTTGCAATAAACTAGTGTTGGCTCATTTCGACCCAAAACTGCCGATTTACTATTATCACTGATGCTTCAAATTTGGGAATATCGGGAGTCATTTCCCACATAATGGCGAACGGCGAAGAAAGACCGGTAGCATTTTGCAGTAGAAAGCTATCGCGGTCTGAAAAAAATTATGGCACGATAGAGAAAGAGGCTCTGGCTATAGTTTTCTCGTTAAAAGTTTTATTATCACTATTTAATCGGATATGAGTTCACGACCAGAACAGATCATAAACCACTTCTTGGTTGGTTTGGAGAAGAAGCGCGCTCTCAGCATTTAGATATAAAATGGAATACGTTAAAGGGAAAAATAATCAGGCAGATTTTTTTTCACGAGTTCCCAATGTAGAAGAGTCTAACGAAGAGATGTCTTAAGAAAATTATGTCAATTTTATTGCGGATGCTGGCAATAGCATCAATTATGAATTAATTTTAAAAGAAACAATGAGTGATTCGATTCTCTCAGAATTAAAAACAGCAATATTAAAAAATGATTTTCAGAATCCAAGAGAAGAGAAATTTACACCGTATTTAAGACGACAGACGGAGTTGTATGTGGAGTCGGATATAATTATGTGGGGACATCTCGTGGTAGTACCCACAACACTTCGGAATACCATGTTAGAAAATTTACATCTAACTCACATGGGTATAGTCAAGTGCAAATCGATGGCGCGATCTTATATGTGGTGGCCCGGAATAGATTTGGATTTAGAGTAACGTAAATCAGACCTTATTCCATGGGAAAATTCAAAAGTCAGTCTGGTCAAGACTACATATTGATTTCGGGGGCCTAAGAGAGAAGTTTTTATAACTAAAACCACAACGACGGATTTCACCATTGCGAGATTTGAACTGCCGGAGACAATTGTCTCAGATCCACCATCAAATGGTGTGGCTGAAAACGCCGTAAAGTCTTTTAAAAAAGGTCTTATGGCCACAATTTCTCAAAGTAAGTCTAGACTGTAACAGTATACACGGCGGTCAGTTGGTATTTGTTTGATTATAGAGTAGTGCCACATAGTTCTACTGGTGTTCCACCATGTGAGATGATGTTTGGTCGGAAAATTAAGACTAGGTTTGATTTAATCAGACAAGGCAAGGCCAGCTTGGAATCGAGCACCACTCTTGTTACGACAAATAAAAACATCAAGAAAAGCCAGGAGAATCAAAAGAAATATTTTTCCAGGGGAAGGAATATAGACTTCAAACAAAACGATAACGTAATGATAAGAGATTATACACACAACCAGAACACATGGAATTCAGCCGTTATTAAACAGGTTCTAGAACAAAGGTATTATTTATGAAAAATATGCAATACGGGCAGAACTATCAAACGGCATGTGGACCAGATTATTCACCTGCGGGTCTAGGTGCAGCCTGTAACAAAAACAAACAACAACGGGGCGACGTCCAACCACCACAACATGAGATACGAGGACATTAGGTTAAAACGCACTGTGAGCGTTGCCCCTACATAGTATGGATGTTCAGGTAGATTCGGAAATGCTAATTAATGTCACGCAAAGGCCAAAGAGAATTGCTAGACCTGTTCAAAAGTTAAACTAATAATGTATATTATGTATTATATTGTTAAGTCGAATGTGTTGTCTAATTTGTTATATGAGTTGTTAGTTTAGCTGGTTAGGGTTTGAAGTTTGAACAATTGCGAGGGGGAGTACTGTTGTGTATGTGTAGTGGGTACAATACACGGTTCATAGGGAGAATAAGTTTTGTTCAACCCTAACATTTTTTGATGAAATACATTCATTCATTTTTCCATTGTCAAACCAAGAACGCGTGTGTTTTACTTTCAATTATAATTTATTTCAACTCAGTTAAATACATTACAGAAATTATTTAATTTTTATGATTAATATATGAAAGAAGCAGACCTGAATAAACAAGACCCGAAAAAATATCCTAACAAAACGTCAACGAGATTCTTATACTGTCGGTAATTGGTACATTTACCTTATACATCAATTTTTTTTTTTTTTTATATACTGAAGGAAAGTTTGCAAGGCGACCCGGCCCCCCTGCAAACTTCTTACGCACCCCCAGGGGCCGCGGCCCCCTGTTAAGAATCACTGCTCTAGCTTACTTCCTGGACATACTATTTAAATTGAATAGTTGAAGATTTCTAAATATGTAATTCTATTTTAGTTCATTTACCTCAAGGTTAAACTTCACTAGAAATACATAATAAATAATAATAATAATAATAAATATATGAATAGTACACAAATACAATAAAAACATATATTATTTTGCGATACTATTATCAAACAAACCTACCCCTAGCCTAGAGTGTAAAATATCACTTTAAGAAACAGAGAGCTGTGCAGATAAGAAAATGTTAAAGTTGTTGTTAAGTTCAGACTTGAAATCTTTTGTTTCGCGTTTTACATTTAAATCTTTCGTTTGTATACTTCAGCGTCTTCTTCGTATTTCAGACACACACACAGCGATCGATATATCTACGTAAGTATGTAGGCACACACAAAAAAAAAACGTTTAAATAAGGTGATCGCGAAATTGCAAAACTCGCATATAAAACAAACAACCTATACAGATATAAATATGTTGTGACGTCAATGTTTTCCTAATATCTGTTTTTTTTTGTTATTTTAATAATATTTTTTTACCTTGTTCGTACAATAACGCCATTTAATTTATCAGGTGGTTCATTTAGTTTTTCAGAATATGCCGAACTTATAATAAAAACCATTTTGTTAATTTTTTTTTATTTTTTCACTATAAAAATAATTTATAATATTTTATAAAACTACGTCTAAAACAACTTTCTATTATGCATATGTTAAATAAACAATTTTTTTTTTCTGTACACTACACACGTTTACACTGTGATCACCTCTTAACTATTTTATAGTTCATTCGAAACTAACGTGAATATTGAGCAAGAAAAATTTACAAAAAAAAAATCGCGATATGAAAGTACGCGATTCTTATTACATATGTGAAAGATAGCACGAACATTACTACACACACAAATTTTTTAATATTCATATATGAATTTATTAATGAATAATACATGTGAGAAAAAAGATAATAGAAACGTATGTGTTAATAAATATATTTAAAATACTAGATACAGTAAGTAAGTATATAAAACCGTGTATAATTGTCTGTAATATAAATACAAATAGTTCCAAGGTCCAAAATAATCCGAATATAACAACAAAATATTTAAACTAAAATAATAATAAAAAAAAAAAAAAAATTGTTGCACATATTGCAAAATGTACAAGACTGCCACCTGGTTTGTATAATACCGATCTATGTTTAGTCTATTTGCGCAAGCGCACTGCGATCAATACGATTTTGCTATTTTAAAACTACAAGACGTACAATAAAACACATTGTTATATTTTAAATATTTAATAGTATAAAATGCGACAAGAATGTAATCAACTCTATAATTGGCAAGGTCGCCAATTTTGCGTTACTTTCTTTTTAGTTTTGTAAATAATATGTGCAACACACATAAGTTTGCGTCTGTGTTAATAATTTATATGGCTATTGTTATTCGTAGCTTGTCATCGTCCCCCGCGCGTAAACGTTAAATATGGACGTTTATGTGACAGTGTCGAGATAACGTCCATCAGAATATTAAATATGTATATAAATAATTTTTTTTAGCTCGAGGTAAATGTTTTTATGTTGTGATTTTTAATGCGTATTATGTGTTTGCTGCTAATAGATGAAAATCTCTAGTGGTACACTATATCTCTACTACATATGTATATGTAAAATCTAATCAAACAATAAAGTTTTCCATTGTTTTATATTTATACAATATATAGGGTTCTTATCTTTTATTAAAAATAGATTGTTTAGGTAATTCCCGGCAGTAACGTCAACAAACACCATTTACCTGCTCTGGCTACACAGAACTGGTGTTCCCTGCATGTTTTTTCCATACCACTACTTCGAACAGTAATTATTGATTATTTTTAGCTAAGTGTGTGTTCATTATCCATATCGGAACTATTGGAATTTACTGATAAGAATTTGGCATTACTGGGCGATATTGAACCAAAAAAAAAAACAACAAAAGGCCATTACAATTAATTATAACCGATAAATTAATATTATCACCGTCGTTACTCTTGATTATATCACAATATATACTTTATTAGTATTTGATTTGACAGTAACAATAAAAATTTGCGTAATTAGGTTATGTAACATGCATGTTTATGTTTTTAGTATTCATACCAAATTAATCCGGGTTCGTTTTTATTTTATAAAGCAAATAGTAGTCGTTTGAAGATAGCAACATTAAACCTTGACCTTTATGATCGCCGATTTTTTTCTTCTTTATCGCCCATTTTAGGAGCATAGGT
Organism: Nephrotoma appendiculata; assembly: GCA_947310385.1. Lineage (NCBI taxonomy): Eukaryota > Metazoa > Arthropoda > Insecta > Diptera > Tipulidae > Nephrotoma > Nephrotoma appendiculata. The sequence goes on from OX371225.1 coordinate 180,617,282, forward strand.
CGTCAAATAGACTGGATAATCTTACTTGGTTTGCTTCAGTCAACAACGTTCCGATTTAGACAGTGATGAATTGGAATCGGTTCGGTTCGGCTCGCTCTGTGTTTGCGATATTTGGTCTCTGTACGTGTTATACAGGGTGCGCCGTCTTTGAACATCTGTAAACATTGAATAACTGTGACATTTGTCAACCGATTGACTTGATGAGACATGTTTTTGAAACGTCAATTCCGTACAATTTTAACCATGAATCGCTTCACACTGAAACAATGCGCCAAAATAGTGATGCTGTGCATTGAAAATAGTCGTTCAGATGTGTTAACTCAACGTGCATATTGTCGAAAATATCGTGGCCAACAGGCATCGTCTGAGAACATTATTCGGGGTTTGATGTTGAATTTGTTCACCATGGGTCAGAGAGAGCTTTGCCCAGAACCCAAAAGTGTCGTATCGTCGTCGCGCTCACCATTTTGGCGTCAGTAAGGATGATTTACATTTGTTTCCGTATAAAGTGCAATTAACACAAAGAATATTGCCGACAGACCGTCCACGTCGCTTGAAATACGGCCAAACAGTCGTTCGAATCGTTGACACTGAACCTGTTTTTTGAAAACAAATTTTGATGACTGACGTGGCCCATTTCACACTCTCTGGCAGCGTTAATAAGAGAGAACCATGAAAGGCCATTGCATAACCAAAAAGTGACTGTTTGAGCCGGGGTTTGCACCAAAATCGTCATTGGGCCATATTTTTTCAGAGAAAACTAAACAGTCAATGGTGGATGCTGGCTCATTATGTTTACCCGCAAATGCGTGAAAAAAGTCTTGATGGTTACTGATTTCAACAAGACGGTGCGACGTGCCACACTGCAAGTCAAACAATTTAGTTTCTGCAACGAAAATTCCCTGGACTTCAGATGCCAAAAGAGGCACCATTGACTGGCCACCCAGATCTCTAGATTTGACCTACAAATCACTAAATTGAATAAAAACACCTCATATATAGAAATCGTTTTTTTCAAAGTTATTCAATGTTTACATACCGACATAAAAGATGGCGCACCGCTTATATACGTATTTCAGTACCACTTTCATAAAATAAAAATGAAAGCAATATTCATCATAAAACGCTAAGAGCATAGACAATACATAGATTTCTTCATTTGAAGAAAAAAATTGGAGAGTGGGCTGAAATCAACGATTATGATGCTACTAAAACCAACATGAGGAAGCATACACAGTACAAAAAACGCGGTGTGAATGGAATTTAATCCGAAAAAATACTTTACATTCTATACAATTACGTCAAATTAACTCCGCAAGGAAGGGTACTATTTTTAAAACATTCGATAGGATTAAACAATATTCATTTTACCCCGTTTGGTGTAAAAGTAGTAGTTCTTAGTAATTGACGATCATAAAAGTAGGACAAGCGCCGATCTGGTGGAAAAAGTATAAATAATAATTTCATCCGAAAAAAGTAATCACGATCAAAATAAAAACTCCACTGGGATAAAAGAAACTTGTATCCAATCGGTGGGATATTATTTGACACTGATTCGGTGTCAGGGGAACTCCGTTTTTTTTTTCTGTGTACTCAGACGAATCACAGAGTATAGTGTAGTGCTGTTTATGGTCATAGCCGCGTTGCCGATGTTCGCTCTAACGTAGCTATCTTTACAAATACGCTTTGTCACAGCCTGCTGCTAGTTTCTAGCATTATTTCTAATTGCAGAGGCTTCGCTTTACGATCTAGATCACCCGTCTACTTATTATTAATTATAATATACAGTGATGGCAAAAAAAAATTGGCAAACATATTTTCTTGCAAATTGGAGTCTTGTTTTGCTAAAATTACAAAACTTTTGAAAGCAATTAGCTTATTGTTTCATTTTTATGTACATGTATGACGTAATTTTTTGAAAAAAAAAAAATACTTGCAATTTAGGGGCAAACCCCCGAAAAATGCCAAAATATTCAAAATACGTTAGTTAAAGTAATGGAATAAATTAAACACTTATTTTAAATTTTTTTTTTTTTGTTTTTTATTGATTTACTAGCTGACCCGGCGAACCTTGATCCGCCCCAAATTACTTCGTTCCGAGCAAATACTTTTATCCTTCACGAAAATTGATTTTGTTGAAAGAACAAATCAAACAACTCAACTCAATTCTCCATAGACCACTGAGTTGAGTGGCCAATCCATTTGTCTTTTCATCGTATTCAACAATAATGGCAGGTTTATGGTTGCGTTCGTTCGGTCATTCATCTCGTATGACGTATTGAAATGTGAATGAACTGTTGATTCAAACTCAGGCATCTATTGAAAATTAGGTTATTTTTTATCTCAGTGTGGAAATGAATTGGAGTCAGTTGGAACTCAAAATAATTCAATGTATTTTATTCGAGTGGAATTAAATGGAACACAGACGCAAGACCTTTCTTTCGTCGTTGAAACTTCTTCGTCGTTTGATTTGAAGCGAACGGATCGCTTTGGTAAATTTCGCAGAAATTCGTGAGTCTTGTAGCTGGTGATCATTCTGCTAGTTGTGTTACATTAGCTTCCGTGAAATAGACACGTTGTCCATTCTCCAAGTGCACACACAAATGTTGAATAGTGGGATGACTTTCGTGTAATGAAAATGAGAAGATACGCGAATCGTCTCATTGTAACTGACATAACTGCTCGATTGGAATCTTGACACTTCGTCATTTGCATCTGGAGCAGCAATGCAGAACACGTTTGTTCACATATTTGCAATATTGCATTATTAACATTGCAACGTTACCGACCACTACATCTTTTTCATTCCCCATCATCGTGACTGTTCTGTCACCATCTTCGGGTGAACGACGCCGATATAGTGGATAACCGTCGCTTCCACTAATTGTGTATGCCAGCAACGGACGCGGATATTGTTTTGTGCATTTCCCATCGGCCATACACGGGTGAATCTGGATTGTGATCTCCACGCAGACCGTGAATCATGTTTGTTGCAACTACCGCGAACAAATCCGGTTCTGCTTCTGGATTTGGTGTTTCGGTGCTTATGATTTAATCGATATGAACCACATCAGAATGTGTGTATGTGGTAATCTACGCTTCTGCCACTCTGCTGAGTACATCCAACAATGTGGCTGTCTGAAAAACGATGAAGTCCATTAGCGTCTTGAGTTTTTGTTTAGATTACCGGTAATTTCAGGTAGTTTTGGGTTGCATGTGAACGTGATGAACAAATCTGGCATTATCACACATACGTCATAGCATCCTATGCATATTCATGCACATGCCGTGGGGTGCCAACATATGTCGCTGGGAGAATGGTCAATTGACCAACGTTGGTTGCATCTCCGTTCGAAGCGATGGCATCGCGCAGATGTACAGCGCGGAACGTAGATTTGATTGATTGAAGCGGATGAAATTTAAACGTTATGTTTCGATCTTGACATACATATCAAGGCAATCTCTCATATCAACCATCTCCTGGAAATTGTGAATACAACAACAAAAACGTTGACTCAAATCGGTTCAGCCGTTCTCAACTAATGCGCTAGACAAAAAAATTCAATTTTGTTCGGGTTTTTCCGGAAGTTTCCGAGTTTTCCACTCGGATTTTCCAATTTTTCTCTTCTAAAAGACCATTTGGATCGGATACGTGCAAAATCCTATACAAAAACATCATTTTTCGGCTTTCCAAGTTTTCCGACTTTTACGGTGGATTTTCTCAAAATTTTCTTTCGTGAGAACCATCTCCTGGTAATTGCGAATACAACAAAAAAGATTGAGCCAAACCAGTTCAGCCGTTCTCAACTGATGCGATAGAAAAACAATTCTATTTTGTTCGGGTTTTTCCGGAAGTTCTTGATTTTTCCACTACGATTTTCAAATTTTTCTCTTCTAAAAGACCATCTGGATCGAATACGTGCGAAATCTTGTACAAAACATCATTTTTCAATTTTCCGACTTTTCCGGTGGATTTTCCCAAAATTTTCTTTCATACAAACCTTGTCCTGATAATTACGAACACAACAAAAAAAGTCGGCCAAATCGGTTCAGCCGTTCTCAAGTGATGAACAGTCATACATGCCAATTGATTTTTATTATTATAGATAAAGTTCAATCTTTAATATTAATATTTTGTGGACCGCCATTTGCTTTTATTACAGCGATACACGTCCAATTCATTGAATTTTGTAATTTTTTCAAAGTCGTAGGAGGTATGGATTCCAAAATCGTCATCAACAAACTTTTTACAGCTTGAATCGATTCTGGGCGCTTTTTTGTTACTTCTAGCTTTTTTATATACAAATATTTTCAATGAGATTTAAGTCTGGACTAAATGGGGGCCAGCTCAACACATCGATACTTCTTTCTTCGAAGTAAATTTTTACCTTTAAATGAAGAGATAAGAAAAAAACAAGTTCTTAACAAATTATTTATGTTTATCTGAAAGCCAATTTTTCTATCTACAATTCAAAATTAATAACACACAACTTTGGCGGTATGGCACGGAGCGTTGTCCTGTTGAAAAATAAATTTGCAAGTCCCGCCAAAAAGCTTTAACACAGAAGGCTCAAATTCGTTGTGTAGGTTAACAGCTGCTGTAATGCTGGAACTAAGGAAGCATAATAGACCGGTTTCGTTTCCAGAAAAGGATCCTCAGACCATAACCTCTTCATTTTTTGGTGGAAGTCTCAAAAGACATTCGTTGCTAAGCCTCTTGGCCGGTTTTCTTCTTACGAGAATTCTTCCATCTCCAACATGCAACTTGAATTTTGATTCAAGAACACACCATCAGAACACATCTCTGGAGTCCAAGAAACATGCTCCTGGGCCCATAGCAAACGTTTTTTTTTTTTTACTAGTAATGTGAACTCAGGCACCTGGACTGGTTAAGTGCTCTCAAACCAGCTTTAACAAGTCATTTTCTCACTAAGCTGGCTGGAATTTCTTTTCCCGTTGCTCGCTCAACATCCCGTCTTAAGCCCGATGAAGTTTTAAAACGGTTCCGACGACATTGTAATATTATGAAACGATCTTCTACTGGCGTTCTCTATCTGGGCCTTCCAGAGCCTTTCTTTCTTTTGTATTGCCCGTTTCTCGCATTTTTTTTAATATTCCACGCGATAGTACTTTTAGAAATGTTTAATCTTTCTGCTATTTCACGAGTGGTTAAATTTTCTCGCGTCCAAATCAACATATTGCTTTTTCACTGCTCACTAACTTTTCCCATTTTTTAACTAAAATTTCACTTTCCGACTATTTTTGACCGAGATATAAGCAAAAAACAAAACCACTTATGTTTGTTATAGGTGTTTGATAGTTATTGAAAACCACTTAATTGATTATTTTTGATATTGTAGCATGAAATAAGTGATATTTAAAACAATATAGTTTTATTGGTAAAATCAGAAATAAATTTAGAATAAACTACTGAACTGAAGGTGTCAAGAAACGTGGTGTAAAACCCTGTTACCATGGATCCAAAAATAGTTTAGTTATGTCCCATAATTTTTTCACAAATTAATTTAAAATTTAAGTTTGGCCCCCGTTCCCCGAAAAAACATAAAAATTTGGCTTGGGAACTCTGTTTAGGAAAGCTGGCCCGGCAAACTTCGTTTTGCCCAAAATAGATTTTTTTTCCACCCAGATTCCACCCGAAATTTGTTTTTTTGATTGAAAATTATTGACAATTATAATAGATGACGCAACAATATACATAATTTCAATTATAGATTGAATGAAACACTTTTCGAATTTGATAGAATTCATTATCCTATATTTATACGGAAAGGTGATTCGACAGACTTCGTTCATTCCAATATTTGGCGAAAATAGAATAAAATGAAATATTAATTTCATTGAATTCTTTCTATTCGTTTTATTGAAATCTAAAAAAAAAAAAAAAAAAAAAAAAAAAAAAAAAAAAAAAAATAGAACAATGATTGTATTTAAATATTTAAATTAAGGCTGCATGATACACTACATTTTTTGTTTTCTGCGCGTACATGGAGAGTGAGGAAGGGTTTCTCAACTCGGGATGAATTGAAACGCGTTTGAACTGGATCGGCAAATCGCTTGAAGTAAGTCAGGCGAATTCGCGGAATTAGGCATTCTTCTCCTTTGAACGAACCTTTTAAAACCCTTGCCACTATCATATTGTTCATTAGCTTCGTCACAATTAGTCGGATTCCATTATACAGTTTCGGGGCATGAAGGTTAGTATAATGATGACAGATCCAACTTTAAGACGCACATGATGAGGCGGCATGCCAGGCAAATCCAAAGAGTTTAGGAACTCCACTGGATAATTGACGACTTCGTCTTCGTTTTCAACGCGGTCGATCGATTTGAATGAACGCAATTCTCCCGGAATTTGATTTTGAATCGTGCAATTCAAGCCATTGACATCAGTATTTTTCGCTGCTAAGCGTACGCTCAACCAATCGTAGTTACGATTCTCAGCAGTTCTTTGGAGAGAACTTCTGCGGTTCTATCCTATTGCAAGTACATTCGCATATTCATACTCAATAGAATGGTTTTCACGTATCGCCACAAATAAATAGAATGGCTTACATGCGTTTAATTCAACCACCGCTGTTGATTTCAGAATCACGGGAAGTGTTTCCCGAGGGCGTTAAGGAAAAATACTCTACCGTTTCCATCATCGACAGCTTTCATCAGTTGATCATACGCACTCTTTTGCTGTTCATTCAACAGTGGAACATTTCTTTGTACTTGTTGTTGCAAAGATGTCCTGTCGTAAGCACGCTCGCGTTCCAATTCACGATTAAATTTTTAATTTGAATTTCAGTCAAAAAATTGCCACTCATAAGCAAACACAAATCTTCAATCAGCACTAACGCTTCATTGTAGATGTCATCGTTCATTTGCAATTCGAAATTTCCTGTTGCGACTCATCGACTGTTGTCATCGACGTCTGCTGCGATGTCATCTTTGTACGTATCCCATAATTGACGTGGGTTTGAAGGCTGACATGTTGAAATGATCATAGCGAAAAGTGTACGAACTTGATTGGCGGGCGAAGAAGCTATTGCACCGTCTAGCGTTTGATCCCAGTGATTGTTGTGTTCAAGCTATTGTAACTGTTGACAAGCTTCTCGAAATGTTGCACACACCGTACCGTTTGCACTCCGCAATGGCTCAAATGAAGTTGAACCGTGCACATTAACCAAAAGTAACCGAAGGTAGAAGCAATCTCCATTCTTTGGATATATTCCGTGTTTTCTTTTATTCATTCTGCAGAAAGAATAGAAGGGATAGAATAGCGGTCACGTGACTTTAGAATATTCTGCGGGAAATGTAATAAAAGAACACAAAAGAATATATGGGATACTTTTTTGACAGTACCTTATAGGGTTTTTAAGTTTTGACAGACAGTTTAAACAATAAACGTGTCGTTGCGCTTTTTATGAAAAGATAGCCATCAAAACACGAAAATGAGTTTGACGTTTGAAACAATGAATGATGCTGTTTCAATATTTTATTTATTCTACCTTTTGGTGTAGCATAAACGGAATGCGTTCGGAATGTTCTATAAAAATAAAAGAAAAGAGAACAGAAGGAATAGAATATAAAGAATGAATAAAAGAACGTATTATGTCAATATCGGAAAAGAAAACATGGATTGTGTAAAATCGACCCATTGCATCACTTGAAAATACACCTGGATATCCATCTAATGCTTTGCCTTGCTTTCTGCGTGACCATTTCTTCGACGGTGCATTCCATGTGTAATATCGAGACATATCCGAGTAAAGCAATGTTTTCGCAAACGATACACTGACGCAAGCTGCAAAGAAACTCGTTATTGTTGTTGCTGGTGGTCTTTCCACTGGCCGTGCTGCGTTCTTTGCGTTGAAATACACTCTTTGGCCATTCTCCAAATGAACTGCCAGATGCACAACAGTCGGATGACGTTCATGAATCGCAAATGAAAATATTCTCCAGAGTGCTTCGTTGCAGTTCACATATCGGCCCATTTGAAACTTGATGATTTCATCTCGTTCAACACAAATAACCGCCATATCGCTTCCTTTGGTGACGTATTTGCAAACATACTTATTCGATTTCGATGCATTTATTGTCGGACATACAAACTGAAGTGGAATTGTATTGTCCGCATGATCTGTGGAGCATATTTGTCTTCACCACTTCGCGCAACTCTGTATCTATCTCAGGATGAGGAATTTCTACGGAAATTATGTTATTAATTTGGTCTTGCGTAATTTTGTCCACCATCCAAAAAAAATGTGTGCGTGCGGCAAACCTCTTTTCTGCCACTCAACTGAATACATCCAACATCGAACAGTACCGTATACACGTTGTTACACAATGAAGTCCATTAAACGTTTCAGTTTTTTGTTTAAACACTCGTGCTGTAACGTCGTGACGATCGCTTGGTGATTTACCGGGATGCAATAGCTGTGTAACCTCTGGCCATTTTGGATTGCAAGTAAAAGCCACAAACAAATCTGGCCGTCCATAATTGCGCACGTAAGTCATCGCATCCTGCGAGTACTCGTGCATGTGTCTCGGACTACCAATGTATGTTGATGACAAAATTGTGCATCGACCAACATCTGTAATATCTGCGACGCTATTGACTGCATCTCGCAAGTGAACGTATATTCTTCAGATCGCAACTTCGCCTGATTGAATCGAATGTAATTGGGTCTTTCTGTCTCAACCTTAACGTACATATCAACTGCATATTGTTGAAACAATCGGCGATATCTCACTAACTGGTTGTCAAAATTTTGGCGAAACCTCATTCGATACGCATAAAAGTTCATTGAACTGACCTTTTTATTTGTCTCGACCCCTAAAAATTTACAATTTATGAAGGACAATCAAAAGTGTTTTTTTGTACTAACGATTGGCCGGATTTATCATGTTGTATCTTATATGATATCCGTTTTTACCATGGCAGAACATAAGCGAATATTGCAATGCGTCATACGATCGACGTGTCTCACTTATTCGCTCTAGTGCGTTTCCAGTTCGGCGTTTGATGATTATATCACGCGATTCTCAATTTTCACCAACAACAAAAATTGATATTTCACTAACTGTAGGTGCATTGTATTGTCGTTCATGAGTTCCTGGTGGTCGTTTGTCCGCTTTTATGACAATGCTGTGATTATCAAGCTACGGATTTTGTACGGTTTTCTCACGAAATTCTCACTAGAAATTGTGTACGTACACAGTGTATAATATTCAATTTTAACATGTGTGCTGCCGTTTTCTATCTTTGTGTGTGTTCAAATTCTCATGAACTTTCGCCGAAATGTTTACCCAATATGCATTATCGGTTGAAAAAAATGCATGTGGATGTATCATGAGAATTTTTCTCCTGCTCATATTTCATTTACCTATGGTTGAAAAAATTCTCATGAACTATTTTTTTTTCAACCGATTAGTGCACATTTATTAAATCGAGTCAACATTTTGGCGAAAGTTCTTGAGAATTTTACACATACACAATGATAAAAAATGACAGTACACATATTAAAAGTGATTATTATAACCAACCATGTATATGAAATATGAAATATGAATAGCATTTATCAAATGCTTATGTCATTTATACCACTACTCGCGAGCAGGAGAAAAATTCTCATGATGTAACCACATGCATTTTTTTCAACCGATAATGCATATCGGGTAAACATTTCGGCGAAAGTTCATGAGAATTTTACACATACACAATGATAGGAAATGACACATATTAAAAGTGAATATTATACACTGTGTACGCACACAATTTCTCATGAGAATTTCGAGAGAAAATCGTACAAAATCCGTAGCAAGGTTACTTTTTAATTGGTCGGCCACTTGTGAGCATTCCAAAAACTGACATAAGGGAGAAGAAGGTGCCTCTAAAACAACAATGGGAAATGTTTGTTCAATTAAAGCAGCATTTCTGAGATAAGTGGTCCAATGACTATTTGCAATCGCTCTAGTATAGACGAGAATGGACAACCAAATCGCGAAACATTGAGGTTGGTGAAATCGTAATCATTCGTGACATCCAGGATCCCACGGACTAGTAATAGTGGTGATTCTTAAGAGTGCCACTGGATTTTTGAAACGTTCAATCACCAAAATCTGTCCGTTGCCAATCGCGACATCAGCGATTGAACCATCCGTTCAAGGCGGGGAAAATGTTAACGATACATAAAAATGCTGTACCACACTGTCTTACGTCGGACAATACAAAACAAACATCCCCTCTATGGAAAGCTCATGCACAAAAATGGCGGAATCTTACGGCTCTTATATTTAGGAGGCTCTGATATTTGGCAGTATTGGTTCCTTCTGCATAAGCTTTGATACAAAAAAGCTGTGCTGACTTTACTAAGCAATCCTCTAGCAATCCTCTAACATTTAAACTAATCAAGCAGCCACTCTGAAGATATAATTAATTTTTTTATCAATTTATTTGGGCAAACAAGTTTTGATGATGTTTACGACAAGATCGTAGATTCTCACTGCTATAATCGGTGGGTCTTCAGTTTTTTATTTTACTACATAGTTCGACAAAGGTACGGGACAAGTGCTGCAATGGTTAAAGCTACGGCACTTGGACTGAGAGGTACTGGGTTCGAATTCCACCAGAGGCTGGATGCTAAGGGAATTTTCGTCATCGGTTACGTTCGGTGATGTTAATAAACATAACTAAGACCCTCTGTTGGAGTGCAGAATTCAGCGCCGAACCACCGTCTATGCCAGTGTACAGGTTGACATGGAGCTTGCAATGTGCAGGTGGTATACTGTAATTGTGTGAATGGGTGGTCTGTGCGTGAATGAAAGGGGGTATTAATTGACCTTCAAAGGACATTAAATCCATTGAACAATTAATAGTTCATTTAAAGAAAGAAAAAAATTAAAAACATAAAAAAAGGTTGAAAGATTGAAAGAAGAACTATTTTGATTTTGGGATGGAAGCGGAATTTATGCATAGATATTTTTCTGCAAAAAGAATTATAGCTTTTTGTACTTTATCATTAGTGCTGTGGAGTAATAGAGATTGGGAGATACCTGTGACAAATGGATCGAGAATTACAGTGGGATACTGTGAGTATAGAATTTTATATGAAGTGGCATTAATCTGGATGGTTACTATTAGTCTTGCAAAAGTTTTCCATTATATGTTTGTTTTCGTAGTTCTGTTTTTGTATGATACCAATAAGTTTTTTAAAGACGGCCATTTGCTTGTTAGTGGCTGAAATTTGCTAGATACTCAAATAAGTCATTTATGACGGTTAAACAATTTGCATTTCGATGTCTGTTAGGATCTACGGATCTATCTCTAAGAAAAAAAAAATTGATTTTATTGGTTTTCGGTTTTACCGAGATGAAGAATCTGAATAAACAACTGTCTAACGTCAGAAATTCAATTACTACAACTTATTAATGCGTCATTTGTCTGACACTATAACGGCGAGAGTAGAACCATTGGTGGTTGTGAAAGAATACATCAAATATTCGCCTGATTACGATCTGTTATGCGGATGATCGAATGCCAGAAATGAATAGCAAACAGAAAAGTTCTACGGTAACTTTTTACAAACGAAATCAACATTTTACTGCAGTACGAATTTGCAGAATGCCCAGAAAATAGCAATAATTTTGAATTAAAAACTGCAATTTGATTTCTGAAGTGTTTTGTGTCGTGCATGATCATGTGGGATCTATACCTACATATAGTGATATAATTGTAATTGATCTAAACACTTATAAAGTATTTATAAACTAAATTTCTTACCTTTTCGTATAATTATCAAAATCCTCTCGTGACGATATATTTGAGATTTTATAATCTTCAACTTTTATATCTTGCGATAAATCATCATTAATACGATCCATTGATCCGATTGGGTGCATTGTACTCGTTATATATTATCAAAATTGCTGTAAATTCATAACTTTTCAACGTAGTCCGTTAGTATTTTGATTTGGAAAGATTTGCGTTCGATACCCGCCGCATGGGGCCGCTTGTTCTCGCGAAAATAATTCAACAATTTCTAAGAATTGTTTTCTTTATATTTCTGCTATCTCGTGTAGTTTGTGTTAAAATATTAATAAAATTTATATTAATATGAATGGGATTACAATTAGGCCTCCATATATAGGTATCAATGTGTTTAATCATTTCCAAATCGTATACATATATAAATTACTACGAGTATATCGGTAAGGGAGCACCGGTGGGATGTAGGTGAGTTTGTCTGTTGGCGCGCAGCGACATTCTATTTATAATTTTTGCCTGGAAATGGAAAAGAAATTGCAAAATTTATATGTTAAACTCGTCTTTAATATAAGTAATAAATTTTATTTCAAAAGTGAAATATAATATCGCGTGAAGCAAACAATTTCGACCTCGTGTCGCCATAGATTATAAAATTCCCGCTTTTTTCGGTTTCATTATGTATGCATACTAGTATAGTATTTATGTACATGGAAGGTAAGGTGAATATAATAATAAACGTTTGATAGTTCAACATATACGACGATTAGGTGTGCCTTGGGAAAATTAGTAAAATTTTGATGTGAAAATCAATGTCGCCAATGTTATGGGTCAAAAGGAGGAGTTTTAAAATGGTGGTGGATTATGCATTTAGATTGGGATCAATACGTGTATAGACTATTTTATATCAACATTTAGATGTTTTACCAATTACTCGTATTAGGTTACATTTTAGTATTTTCGGGGTTTCTTGTAATTAATTTAATTTCACCATTCGCCTTCACTAACAGCTTCAGAGAGCGCAATGTACTCAGCTTCAGTTGACGATTTACTATCAGTTGGCTGCTTGCGTGATGACCAACTGACTGTGTTTCCAAATAACTTGAACACATATCCAGATGTGGATTTCGAATCATTTTTGTCACCTGCCCAATCTGAATCACTGTGACCAACCAATGTCTTTGCTTCGACGTCTTTCTTATAAACCATTTTCATGTCAATGGTGCCACGAATGTAACTCAAAATCCGTTTCGCGTAACTGAAATGAGTTTCGCTGAAACAATTTTGAAAACGGCTAAAATATCCCGTTGAGGCACACAAATCTGGTCTGGTAGTCACATGTGCATAAATTAAACACCCAATCAATTCACGATATGGATGATTTGAACATTTTCCATTTTGACCCACATCAACATGTAAACCCTTTTCCATTGGTGTCGATTTAGGTTTACAATTTTGCATTCCAAACTTTTGCAAAACTTTCACCAAATATCTTGACTGACTCACCGTAATGATACCCTTTTCGATGTTTTGGTCAATCTGCATTCCCAAAAATGAGCTCGCTCTACCAACATCAGTCATATCAAATTCATTTGATAGAAATTTCTTCACAACTCCAATCATTTTGGTATCTCGGCAAAATATCAATGTATCATCGAACATTGATCTGATTGGCAGCGTTTGAATCCAATTCGAATCATGAAATTATTGAACTTCTCGTTCCATGCATGCGATGCTTGTTTCAGTCCATAAAGTGCTTTGTTTAATTTACACACTTTATCACCTTGACCAAAATCCTTTGGAAATCGCATATAAATGTCTTCGTTCAAAGCACCGTTCAAAAATGCGCACTTAACGTCCATCTGATGAATATGCATATCATAACGATTGGCAATTGACAGCAACATTTTCGATGAAACTAATTTTGCCACTGGTGCATAGTCTCATCATGTGCTACCAATCTTGCTTTGTACTTATCAGTTGAACCATCAGCTATTTTTTCAACTTAAAAACCCATTTGTTTGTTATGGCACTTCTATCTTTTGGTAAATCGCAAACAGTCTCAAGTTTTGTTGTCGATTAAAGACTGATACTCACTATCGATTTCCTTTTTCCATTTTGGCCAATCAATTCGACGTTTTGCTTCAGATATCGATGATATCGATGATGCAAGATTTTCATCCTCTTGAAATTCTCCAGCAATCAATGCGTTTTGAAAACATTCACTCATAGTTGCCCATTCACCATATCGATTAGGTGCTCGTCGACTTCGTTTACTTTTTCGTGGAATTGCCCTGTCATTGTTGCCAATACAATCTGAACTTGCACTGTTGATATTTTCGTCATCTGGGTCATCTAACTTGACGCCATGGAACTGCTGCATGCCGTTACCTGCACAATCCATATTAATGTTATGGATTTCTCGATTTTCATTGCCATCTGACTGCATATCATTATACGTTTATCGAAAGACTGGTCACTTGCATCACCAAATGAATCGTTCATTGTATCATTCATACCTCGATCACACGAACTGTCATCATTAACCGCCTCTGAATCGATTATCTCAATTAATTTTTCTCGATTTAAAACCGATGACTCGTTGAAAGTTACACTTCGACCCATTTTATACTGGTGTTGTTCTATATCCCATAGACGATATGTACCATATGATGAACCATCCCCAGCATGATACATTTCGATGTTACATTTTGTAACATTCACAACCAAAAATACGAAGATGTGACAAATTCGGTTTTTGACCAAACCAAATTTCAGTTCAAGTATTCGCCACCATTGTCAGCTCTTAGTTTGGCCACCTTTTTACCATGAAGTGCTTCAGCCATCGCCACAAAAAGCTTAAACTTTTCAAATACTTCACTTTTCCGTTGAATGCAATAAACACTGGATGCTCTCGAAAAATCGTCCGTAAATGTCACAAAATATCTGGAACCATCATATGCAGTCGTTTGCATCGGACGTCACTGTGAATCAACTCCAAAACGCGTGATGATCGAACATTTTTATTTTTCGGAAATGATGAACGTGTTTGTTTCCCAAACACGCATGGTTTACACAGCTTCGTATATTGTTGTCATTATTTACTTGGTTTAATCCATCAGCCATCTTACTTGTCAGTTTCTTCATATCATTTGCATTCAAGTGACCCAATCTAAAATGCCACAAACTTTGAGAAATTTTATTCAAATTCATTTCACCTGTATAACCACAGCAAACACATTGTTGTCCACATGGAATGTGACTTTATACAGATTTCCTTCGACTTGTCCAACGAATTTAATTATTCCATTGAATGATACAAATGCTTGGTCATCCTCAAACAGTACTTTGTACCCCTTTTTAGTCAAAGCACGTATCGACATCAAGTGGCATTTCAAATCTTTTTTACCAATAAAACATCCTTCATCACAGTAATCGATGTGTTACCATTATAAAATGCTTTCACTGGAATATCGCCACGTTTATTCGCAAAAATACTTTGATTTTTCTTTACAACGCCAATTTTCAACTCGTCGATTTCTTCTAGCTTATTAAAATACTTTTGTTCGTCAGACATATGTTGCGTTGCACCAGAATCCATTGTGAATTCAATTTTCGTTGTGTCATTCATGTTGCCGTTATACCGTTTTGTTTGTGCATTAAATGCTGCCGACTCACCAACACACGATTCCAAATCTACAAACGCACACATTGTCGATACTTCTTCTTTTTCTTCGTTTGCTTTGTTAGCACTGGCCGAACCGTTGTTCCTTTCTTTCTTTTTATTAAGAAAACACTGAGACATTTTGTGACCGGGTTTTGAACATTTAAAACAAATGATCTCCTTCGATTTTCCCTTTGACATCATTGCACCGTATTCAACTGATTTACTTGAACAATTTCTACCTGTTCGCTTATTGTACTCATTCATCAAACGCGTTTTGACAAAACCCAAAGTTAACTTGTCTGTGTCGATTGTCTTCAATGCCGCCACCAAGTTATCATAGCTCTTTGGTAATGTGAGTAATAAATGAACAATAACGTTAATTTTTTCAAACCTAGCACCCGCTGAAATCTTTCGAAAATACTGCACAATGCATCATACATGTCTTTTGCATGTGATTTCTCTCTTACATATTCGAGTTGGTTGTCATGAATTGTTTTTACCAGCACTGACACGCATTTTTTTTCGTCCAATCTAATTTTTTCAAGTTCCTTTGCTTCCACACCAGCCAAAATTTCATCCAGTCCTTCATTGATGTATTTTCTCAAATCTCTTTCATCAAGTAAAATTCCCACTCGATATTTCCAATTACAGAAATTTGTCCCATCAAACTGTGTTATTTTGCTAATGCTGTTGGTTGTACTTTCCGCCATATTTTTTTTAATTTTTTTTTTATTTCAATTGACACACAAAAAAAATTCACCAAAACTACTATTTTGTTTAATTTCCCTTTACGGCGCCGGGCCCATAACCTCAGAGATTTAAGATTGGATTACGTAATTAGAATTTATATTTTATAATAACTGAAATAAAAATAATTAAAAGATTGGACCTTTATAATATAGCTTTTATTCAGATGCTCAAAGGTTAGCATTCACAGAGAGAGTAATAAAAACTAACAAACAAAACACGTTTAGTAACACAAGAAAGCGTTTTTTGTTTATACAACGCGCTCTATGTTAGGAAACAACTCAACCAAAACGAGACCGCGTTCATACCTCGGTTAAATTAGTATTCTAACGTAAAGCGCTGGGACTTCCAGGTGCTTTACCGTCTCTGACACTATTCTGGCTTCCCTTGAGAATAGGGAACTGGGAAAAACATTTATTTATTTCCATGCTTGTATAATTTATTTGTATCTGGCATACTGAAGTTTGGCTTTTGCTGGCGCTACATACCATGAATGCGGTGACTTAATCATTTTACTTCCAGATTAGTCAATAATTGTTCCATTGAATCCCAGCTAGGCTCCGGGGCTGCTGGAATGTGTATACTTTTTATTTATTTTATAAAGAAATCTATTCTGTGAGT
Organism: Nephrotoma appendiculata; assembly: GCA_947310385.1. Taxonomy (NCBI): domain Eukaryota; kingdom Metazoa; phylum Arthropoda; class Insecta; order Diptera; family Tipulidae; genus Nephrotoma; species Nephrotoma appendiculata. Next base: position 180,634,087 of record OX371225.1, read on the forward strand.
TGTATGATTTCAAATTTAAAGTGAGTGCGTTGTATGATTTCAAACCCTTCCGCGTGGAGTGACGACCGTGTACGTCATGCATAAATCATCTCTACTGCGGGTTTGGAGTGACGCACGTGTACGTCATTACAAAATAAAATGTTTAACAAGGTACCATGAAGGTGTGAACTATTTTAGATGCTATCTGGATAAAGTACATCCAGCACATTGTGCACAGATATTTTTTAAAGAAAATAAAGTTAAAACTCTTTCAATTCGATCTTTTGTATGCCATTCGACATGTGCGAACGCAAATGGAATTCTAAAACCAGTTTTTGATAAAGCTCTAGTATATGGCCAATAGGGATGGAAGTAGGCCACTTCTTAGCCGATTTTGTTAAAATTCGATATATTTTATCTAGGGTTTCCAGTTCAAATATCCGAATATTGAATTATTCGAATAGTTTGAGTGATTTCGATTATTTTAATAATTTAATATTTAAAAAGGCTTGTTTTATTAAAAAAATTATTAATTAAATAAATTAAAAACATGACATACATTTAAAATCCAGGTTTAATTTCCTCCTCCCGCAACTCACATAGTAGTTGAATCATTTAACTCCCACGTGGAAGGGTTAATGGAGTTGTTTTCTCCGTAGTTTGTGGACGGGTGTTATAGTGCTTAAAACTCATTGTTTCGAAATGTCCTATACGGCATGTGAATTGATATGTTTTCTAAAATGTAAACTGAATCAATGTGACCAAGCAAAACTTTACCAATAAAAGGCACACCCATAAAAGGCATCTATTGAGTATGGAGGTAACCGTCATAATCCCAGTCACTTTTCTTTTACAGAAAAATCGGAAACTTCTTTTGAATGATTTTTATACAGTGGATAAAAAAATAATAGTTGTGGGTTATCTGAAACAAGATAATTCGTTATATCCTTATCCTACTTTGAGTTATTATGTTTTCTAAATTGCTAAAATATTTGTGGTTTTGGGTATTTCAATCAACTATATTTTGCATGCAAATGTTTAATTTATTTTTGGGGGAATTACACAAACGCAATATAGAATACAGCAAAAGAGTTAAAAAGTAAGGTATGATATCAAAGGGCCGAATGTCAAAGGGCCGAATGTTGAAGGGCCGAATGTCAAAGGACCGAATTTCAAAGAACGGAATGTGTCAAAGGGCCGAATGTCAAAGGGCCGAATGTCCAAATTTATAACAGTTGATTGCTTATCTCCAAATTCTACAAGTTTAATACAACCAATGGACCAGGGTATTATACAAAACTTTAAAGTTTTTTACAGAAAACTTTTGATCAAAAAAGTTATACAGAGGCTCGATGATGACAGTATCCTGCCTCATTTTAATGTGTTCAATGGCTGTGTGATGATAAACTTTGCATGAGATTTAGTACAGTCAAACACTATTTCTAACTGCTTTAAAAGTCCTTGTACTAGCGATGACGAGACGTCTACCAGCATTTAAGAAAACTTCAACAATGTTTGCCTTGAAATGTATGAATTATATTGGCAAAATCCATTAATGCAAACACTAAATGAAAATGTCGATTTGCTCGAATATTTGACTATAGATGAAAATGTTATCGTTACAGACGATAGCAATGAAATGATTTTAAGGTCGATGGAAACTAATTCGAATGAAAATGTTGATGACGATAACGACAATGAAATGGAAGTGCCCTCGGTGAAAGACATAGATAAACATTTTAATTCATTGTGAACTTTCATATAGCAATTTCTTTCCAAAAAAAAAAAATGGATTTATAAATTAAAAAAATTGATTTGAGATCAAAAAATTTTGATCGAAATACCGAAATAATAAATATGTTTACGTCAAAAAAATAAACATAAACACTTCAAAAAATATAAACATAAACATTATAACTTTTTGACTAGTTGGCCGTGAGAATTTGACGGATGTACTACTGAATACTGGTTCTCTTAAGCCTGGTTTTAAAAGCCTGGTTTTCAAAAGCCTGGTTTTTAAAACCTGGTTTTCAAAAGCCTGGTTTATCAAAATCCTGGTTTCAAAATTCTGGTTTTTAAAAACATCTTTATTTTGATTAATTCGGGCCGGCCCGAATTAATCAAAATAAAGATGTTTTTAAAAACCAGGATTTTGAAAGCCAAGATCGAAGATAACGTAAACTTGAGAAATTAAAAATTTAAACAAATATTTAAATTTTTCATTTCCAGGATATTTTTAGAACTAAACAAAAACTGTCTTTGTTTAGCATTTTCTGTATGTCAAACTAGTAACATCTATTGAAATATAAATGAACTAAAATTTTAAATTTTGTTCGTTAATCGGTGGTAAAATTGTTGATTTAATTTGATAAAGAATGCCATCTTATGGGTATTTTTATAAATAAATTATATTTTAATACAAAAATAAAAATGTTTTTAAATATTTAGCGAAACATAAATTAACATGATTGATTTAAAGCAAAATAACTTAACAAAAAGTGTCTGTGTTTAGCATTTTCTGCATGTCAAACTAGTGCCATCTATTGAAATATAAATGATCTAAAATATAAAATTTTATTCGTTAATCGATGGTAAAATAATTTTTAATCAAAAATATATGAAATTAAGAGTGGGAAGGGAAGGAAATATTGGTACAATTGGAAGATTGTGGAAGATTAATAAAAAAAGCAATATTTTATTAATGCAAAATTTTGAAATGCAATAATTGTAGAGGCTAACGGCTTCGATAACTCTCACTCCGAAAAATGGTACATTTTTGGGATTTACCGTATTTCGTTTGTTGCTTTTGTAATTCATTTTTCCTGCGTGAAATCCGCTTTACTTAAATGACGGAATCGTGTGTGGTTTCTAATTAATATTATCAGTGTATATAATTATAAAATAATACCATGAAGATTATTTCCACTAATAAAGGAAAGGAGAAGTTAGTTTTTAGTTAAACCCCTATTATGCAAATCACGTGTGGTAACGAAGATGATTGATGGGTTACATGGACCGAAAAAGGGGTCTTCGAAACATTGCCACGAACCCATAGCCCATTGTAAGGCAATTGGCAAAGCGAATGCCAATTTAAAAGCGGAGGGAAAAATAACTGCTTTAAAACCGTCGCAAATAATACGCAATACTGTTGTTGATTGTGAACCGGACTTCCGCGTTTATTTACCAAACAAACATGCGCAACAACAAAAAATAACTCGAGTAAGACGCACAGCATTGAAAGAGCCTGATAACATTGAATCGATAAACTTACCGGAAAGTATAAAATTCATCGAAGGCGAACAATTTGTTCTTTCGCAGAAATATTTTAACCAGCAATGCGTAATAACGTTAGCAACAAATTCGAGCCTTCCATTATTGGCTGAAGCTGATTGTTGGTTAATTCATGCGCCAACTTTATACCACCTACGATAAAATCGGCAACGAAATTGTTCCGCTGGCATTCGGAGTAATGAGCACCAAAACAGAGGTCGCATACTTCGAGTTTTTCTATGAAATTTGCGAATGGGCGTGCGAATGGAATATAAAAGCTTCAACCAAAATTATTAATTACTGATTTTGAAAAGGCGAGTGTAGCGGCATTGAAACAGTTATTTCCAGATGCTCAGTTTAAAGGTTGTTTGTTCCATTTTGGGCAAATTTTTTGGAGAAAAGTGCAGGCTCGAAACTGTGCCATAAAATATGGCAACGACGAGAATTTCAGCCTACAAATTCGAATGCTAAAAAGTTTAGCCTTTCTTCCGTCGGAAGAAATTATAATATATTATAATGATTTAAAAAAAATATTCGATCCTGATGCTCGAAAAATATCAAAATGGTTCGAGAAGAACTACTTGATTGGGAATACATCCAAAAAGGCGAAAACGGCACCGAAATCGCAGTATCATCCTAACTTTTGGTCGGTATGGGACAATGTGAGGAATAATTTACCGCGAACCCAAAACTCTGTGGAAGGGTGGCATCGAAGATTACAAGTTTTGGTCGGAAAACCATATATTTGCTTAAACCAATTAATTTCCGAACTTGGAAGAGAACTAATAATGGGAAAAACCAGAATAAGTCAGATGCGTGCTGGAGTTCCATCACAATTAAAGAGAAAATCAATATTAAGACATTCAAAAATAATGAATGTAATGGATCAGCGAGGAATTATGACCAAAACCGAATATCTTAAAAATATTGCCTATAATGTTGGGCTCAGTGCCTGAATTACTTGAAATCTATCTAGTCATTATTATTATTTAATTCTAGTCATTATAAATTGAAAAAAACGTATCATTTTTTTTTGAATTTTGAATTGTAAAACGTTCTTTTCAGAACGACCACAAAATAATTTAATCAAAAGAATAATTTATTAATTCGAAAAAAACCGAGAAAAATCATTGAAAACTTAATATTTTACTTAAAAAATTAAATTTATTATTAATTTGAAATTTTAGTTTATTTATATTTCAATAGATGGCACTAGCTTGACATACAGGAAATGGTTAGCACAGACCCTTTTTGGTTAGTTATTTTGCTTTAAATTAAGCATTTTAATTTGTTTCGTTAAATATTTAAATAAATTTTCATTTTTGTATTAAAATTTATTTTATTTACAAAAATATCCCTAAGATGGCATTCTTTATCAAATTAAATCAACAATTTTTTAGTTCAAATTATAACCACCTTAAACAAATTTATATTAAATTTTAAACCAAAGCGGATATAATAATACGAAAAAATTGAACTATTAATTAGATGGCAGCACATACTATTTACATTTTTAGTTAGTGTTATGTCCAGTTTCACAAAAACGTCGCAACAGTCAATTTGCGATGCTCGACCAAAAAATTTAAGGCTAGAAAAAAGAAATTAAAAAAACCAGGCTTTTTTTTTGGTACAAACCAAGCTTTTAAAAAAATGATTTTAAAAAACCAGGCTTTTTAAAAAAGTCATTTCAAAACTAGGCAATTCAAAAACCAGGCTTTTTCAAAAACCAAACTTTTAATGCAACCAGGCTTTTGAAAACCAGGATTTAGTGGGGCACCCAAATTGACATACGAAATAATTTTATTTTTCGCATTAAAATAATTGTTTCGTTTTCACTGTTTTAAAATAATCGAGTTGACAAATAATTGTTTTGGTAATTTGTTGACAATAACTGTCAACATAAAATTTTTGAAATTGAATGTCAATTTTTCACAGATTCATTACAAAAAAATATCAATTGCGTATCGTGTTCTTTGCCACACAAAAAAATCAATTTATTTTTGATTTTTGGAAAGAACTTGCCATTAAGCTGCAATCCGGATTGTCAATGTGTTAATAATATTGAAAGAAAAATGGATCAAATAAGACGTGCAACTTTAAAACAAATTACCGATTTACCTAAATTGTCCTTATGACTTTTGCCTTTTACTCTTTTCATAAGGAAAACACCAACCTAAGGAACAACATTTTTTTCATACTTTTCTGTAAGGCAAAAGTCATAAGTTTTCTATTGGGGATGCACGTTAACTTGAATTAATGTATTACTGTTGAAATATAATATCGTTCAAATAAAACAAAACTTTATAATAATGGTTCAAATAATTCTTCCTTATAACGAACAATAAATTATCAGACTTTTTATAACGAACCCTCTTTATAAAAACACTGGATATAATGAATAAATTTTGCGGTCCCGAGAGTTTCGTTATAATCAAGTTTTACTGTATCAGAAAGCGGACATAGGGCGGAATGACTCAGGTGGTGCAAAATTTTCCTTCACCAAAATGTAAAACAACAATTTAAAAAAATTATATTTCTGAAAACGAAAAAAAAATTCGGCCCTTCGACATTTGACCCTTTGATACATTCGGCCCTTCGACATTTGGCCCTTTGGCATTCGGCCCTTCGACATTCGACCCTTTGAAATTCGGCCTTTGTACCCATTCCAAAAATAATAGGTGTGTATTAAAACATTAGTGATATCTAGTATAAATTACTATATTATTTTCTCATACAGTAACATAAGTAGGTTTTGTAAATATGTATAAAAAAACGTTATTTTTAACTAAATAAAAAATTACCAGTTTCTTAATAATTATTAGAAAATCTGGTTATATCTGTAAAATGGGGCATGACAAATGAACCCGTTTGTAACATCAACAGAAATTAAAAAACTGGACGTGACGAAGCAAACTATATGTAGTAGATTACGCTAGAAAAAAATAGTTGCGCGGTCGGCCAAGAGAGTCACACCTCATTAAGAAAATCGCGGAAAATCGAATAAAGTTTGCCAAGAGTTATTGCGACTTGAGTGGGAAAGAAAACCTACAAAAATTGGCGCAGTGTACCTACTGTGGAGGGAAGAATCTAAGAATCTAAAGAAGAAATAAATTTGTTTGGTTCCGATTCCAAACATTACATGAGACGTCCAACAAATCAGGAATTCAACCCAAAACATACCAAAAAGCCATTAAGCGTGGAGATGGAAGCATCATGGAATGAGGATGTTTTTTTCCTGGTTTCCTGCTACGGTGTAGGTTCGATTTATTGGATAACAACGATTATGGCACAAGATGTCTACATCGATATATTGAATAATATTATGCTCCCCTACATGCAAGTGAAAATATGTCCTCACACCTCAAAAAGAGCAAAATATTGGATTATTCAAAACAAGGTAAACCTAATGAAATGGTGGGCGCATTCGCCGGACTTAAGCCCCATTGAAAACTATTTGGCATGAGGTTAAGACGAAAATTGCAAACAGAAAACATAAAAATAAACAAGAATTATGGAGCCCGTGAAGAATCGAACAAAAAATTACCCGTATACGTATACGAGTGAACATAAGGTATGAATATCTTTAAACTCACCTGTCCATCGTTTAAAAAATCCAAACATCACATTCGTGAAACTGGCGTTTTCAACAAATGTAACACATAAATCCATAATCCCATTGACTCTTTGGAATACGTCACAGTGAGTTTCGAATACAATGAGCACGGTCGAGTTTTAGGTTGTCTCGGTTATTCAATCTATAAAAATAATAAATTTCAGGCCCGATGTGTGACCCTTGCGAAACACCAGACCTTACTTTAATAAACATTGAATTCTCATTTCCCATTATTACAAATTGACGCCAGTTTGATAGATATGACGTAGACCAATTTATGTAATCGAGTGAAAACCCAAAAGCAAATAAACTCTGGAGTGCTTTATTATGACAGATAGAATCTTACTGAAATCCGTGTACGCTACATCAACTTGATGGTGTTTTTCTATCTTGTTAATTATTTTCCTGGTGAATTCGTCCAGATTAGTCGATGTGGATCGAACATGCATAAATCCATACTGGTTTATAGATACATGACGTGCTATTATGATTGATTGATTAGAAGGTACTACCAAGTACAAGCAGGGATCCCGGATCCGCCAGGCCTGCCGTACACCCTTGTACATATAACCAGGTGGAGAGATAGGAAAGGTTGTTAAATAAGACTTGACCTGGTTACAGACACCTAAGCCGCCAATAGTTAGTAAACTGTTACTTCAAAATATAATGTATGGGAGTTAGCACAAGACAGCATATTTTTTTTTTGTTGGATATATATAGTCAGCAATCAGCATCCTTAAAGTAATTAATTAATTAAGTTGCCATAATAATGGTTAATTTCCTGAAATGAAATCTGATTATTATGATTGATTGATTGATGGTTTAGGCAGCAGAACCAAGTACCAGGCAAGATACGCCGGACAACGCCGGTTCCATTCCTACAGGCTGCTTACTCATAACAAGAGGGAAGGATAGTAAAGGTTTTCTTTTTTTTCCTTTTTAGGATAGAACGACCCGGTTTTAGACACCCAGCGACCATACAGCACAAGACAACACAACTCCAATGTACTAGAAAAGAGGATAAAGATTATAGGTTTAATGGTTAATAATGACATTGGTCCTCAACAATTGCCTCTTTAAATCACCACCTAAGGAAAAAAAAATATTATGATTGAACAGGCATCCGGAAATTTCCTGAAAGTAAACTTTAAATTAACATCCCCCAGCCTCCTAAACACTAAAAAAAACAATACCAATGACCGCAACAAAACAATTCAATAGAAAGTTGATTATTAGCTGCACATGCAGCTCGAAATTTCCTGAAATTAGTACCATTGAATACGTTATTTGCTGCAATAGTACACATTAGAGCAACTATATCAAAGAAGTTAAAAGAAAATGTAACAAACTCTTAAATACGTCACACTACTATTATTTATAATACCTAAACGAAGTTTAGAGTAAAGTTACGCCAAAGCCCTTAATATGACATTCTGAAAACATAACCATTGAGCAGAGTGCCCATTCAATAAATTCTGCAAAATAAACTCAAAAGATCCTACCAAAATACTCTTAATTAACACCCTTAACCAGTCTCTCCCCCATCCCCTGCATTCAAGGGAGTACAAGTATAATTATTAAGGTTGACACTGTATCAGACTTACACCCTAAAGGAAAATTCGAAAAACAAATCGAATTACAACCACCACTACTTACTCACTCTTGCCTAAGCCGATGATACTATTCCCGTACTAAGTGTAGTCAGGTTAGAGCCAAATCCAGTGAAATGCACTACACTACACGAGATCCAGCTTCATCCCATGATCCTCTCCCCAGTCCCATTTCGGTTGGACCTAACCTCGTTTTGACCCAATGCGATATCTAGGCACCATATTCAAGCTCAAATCTAAGTCGGACACACACCATCCGAACTCGCTAACAAATGCAAAATTTTATAAATGAAAGACCAAATTTCCTTTTAATACAGCTATTAGGGTGTACAACACTTTACTGTAATACTCCCACCACAATTCATGGACCAATGTATCACGCTTCTTTTGTAGAATGCCCGGCACCTCAAAGCATCGACATTCCATCGAACGGTCCCCTGTGCTTGTCCATCGCACGCAAATCACAGCTTGCATTGAATATGACAAACACATGATCGCAGTCCATGTCTGCACCTCTGCAAGATCCAACGTCGGACACACTGGGGGAGCGCCTCTTGCAATACTATGACGTGATCGACTCGGCCCTCCGTTCTTCCACCATTCGATCTCCACGTTATTTCGTGGGCTCTCCCGTGTGGGAAAAACGTAAGGTACGGTATGCTATTAATGACCTCCTCCAGCTCGATAAAGAACAGATCCTTAACGTCAACCGATCATCTTCGATGGGTGCATGTACATTAACGATCGATTATGTAGGCTCTCGTAACCAGAAATTTTTGGAATGCGACTCCACGTCTGTTATATGCCAGAAAACACAAAGAAAAGTGCAGTTAGATTGCTACGTTTAAATTTTTATTCAGTAGCATTACTGTTTTACTAACACAGCTTCTCGACCTGCTATTTGCATACTATTGCAATCTACTTTCTCTTTCTATCAAAATTTGCCAAGATGGAGTCTGGTGTGGTAAACTTGCTATAATTTGACGTTTTGAAATTTTTCTTTTGTCGATAGTCTAGACAACTAGTCATTTGAATAAATACTTAAAATGTCAGTAGACGCCATATTGGAATAGAAGAAACGTCAAAATATGCCTGCTATATACATGCTATCAAGTTCTGCCAACATAGCATGTATTCATAGCATACAGATAGCATACAAATATTATTGCGAGTCTCCACTTGCCATTTGATCGAAATATTCTAGCATAACTAGATAGCAATAGCAGGTCGAGAGTCCATGTAAGTGGTTACATGTCAATTTCTCTCTCTTCTCAGTTCTCAATAAACTAAGAATAAACATATTTTTAATTCCGCGAGAAGTTAAAGTAAAATTTATCGCGTAAAAAAAATAAAATTGCAAGTGCTTTTAATCAAGTGGACCGCAGTGTATTACCTAAAATGTCAATTTGTTAGTTTCACCTAAATGTCATTGGTTTAGGATTAATTTAATTGTAACTTCAAACGCGGGCGATTCAACTAGGGCCAAATCGACAGACGATGGAAAAGACACATCTACGACTAAAGTCACTCTTTTGGTATTTTTAAATGAAGCTAAAATAACAAAATGAAGTGTTGCTTTAAGTTACAGTCATGACTGTAGACGTCGATATTGGTGGCTAAAGTCGTTGTTACATTTGACGTTTTATACCGAATTTCTATTTCGAATTTCGAAGATAGATTGTTGTTGTGTTTTTATTTTTTGTTTTTGTGTTTTTGTTTTTATCGAATGCGTGTGTTCTAAGAAGAAGAAATTGAAAAAATTGAATTTCGTCCGTTACAACGCCATCTATCATGAACCGAACAAAATATTTCATTCAAATCATACGTACTTTTAGTCGTAGAATCCGTATCTGCAATAAAAAATATGGTTTCCTATCTTAGTTTAAAAGTTACCCCCACCCCACCTACAAAGCGGGGTGGGGGTAACTTTTATATATTTCCCCCGCGGTATGATTAAATTTTGATTATGGACATTTTTTCCGTAGAGTGGCTATTTTGCGAGATATTTGATCGTCTCAGTTTAAAAGAAACACCCGGTATATCGTTGCTCCCCAAATCTTTCGCACCACGTTTAGCTACGCCAACAACACAATTATTGTACGCCACCAATGGCTCTACAATTGCAACTTTCGGTGAAAAACGCTTTCAATTGAATTTCGCGCTTAGAAAGTCGCTGATGTGGACGTTTATGGTAGCGGACGTTAGGCAACCAATAATCGGTTCGCACTACAATCTACTTGTAAGATATTACAAGTAATAAATTGATTGACAAGGTGACGTCATTCGAAAAGCATGGAAAAATCGCTAGTCTGCACGATGTAGCAGTTAAAACTTTTGATGCAAATCATCAATTTGCTTCGTTACTGCATGAGTTTGTTGTCATTACGGGATTCAGCGACGAAAGTGGCATGGCTAATACTATGGTGAAACATCAGATCGAGACGACAGGGCATCCGGTTTAGTGCCAAAGCGTGACCGCTGTTGTCGGAAAAATATAAAGCAGCAAAGGCCGAGTTAGAGGAATTGATGCGGCTAGGCATAATATGTCGACAGTCGAAAATCAATTGGTCAACGTCACTTCATATGGTAATGAAGAAGGATGGAACGTGGTGGCCATGTGGAGATTTCCGAGATTTCGATGTGTACAAGACAGCCATAACAACACTATTCGAAATGTTTGAGTTCATGTATATGACGTTTGGTCTCGGTAACGCGGCACAAACCTTTCAGAGGTTCATATCGGAAGTCCTGTGCGGATTGAACTTTGTATTCGCATATATCGACGATATATTGATTGCTTCATCCGACATTGAGGAACATCGTAATCATTTTCGCCAACTGTTTTAGCGATAGATTTTCTTAGACATAGAATTTCATCCGTTGGTGTTCAGCCGTTGCCAGATAACGTGGAAGTTATTCGACAATTTAAGCTTCCGATGATTGCCAAGGACCTAAACAGTTTTTCCCGAATCCCAGGAACCCAACACCAAAATGAATTATATTCAGAAGATTCTTAAAATATAGGCCATTTTATTGTTGGGTTTCTAGGATTTTCCGAGAAAACTTAGGAAAACCTTACAAGTGATTTATAGAGGGAAGATGCCATCTTCGCTGTCCTAAACACCCTAATCTCCCAATTTGGTCAAAACTGAGGTGATTGGATGTGTAATGTAACCTAGAAGATTCCTAAAATATAAGTCTTTTTGGTGTTGGGTTGCTGGGATTTTGTGAGAAAACTTGGAAAAACCTTACAAGTGATTTATAGAGAGTAGATGCCAACTTCGCTGTTCTTAACACTCTTAAATCCCAATTTTAATAAAATAAACTAGTTTTTCTATTAGATAGGGCCTAGTAGCATCTCAATACTTACTTTAATTAATACTGGTTAATATAAGATTCCCGAAAACATTTAGAAAATTTAAAATTTTTGTTAGAAAATATTTTTATGTAACTATTTATTGGAAAATTCGTTCTATCGAGACATTATACAAATACATATACACATATTTTCTTATTGTTGCTTTTTAGGACAGATTTAGGACAAACTTCACAACAATGTACGTACAGAACTGTGAAGTTTGTTATAAACGAATCTTAATTTTTTTTTTTTTTTTTTTTTTTTATTTTTTTTTAGGACAAATTTAGGACAAACTTCACGCGAATGGTTTAATAAGATTTGTTTTCCTCATTTTATGAATGAAAATTGTATTTATTTAAGTTAAGATTCAATGATTTGAGGTTCTTGCTATAGAAAATATTTAAATTTGCGGTTTTCTCTTTTTCTAGGACCCCCACAAAATGAGAATATTTTATGACTTCTCTTAACGGTTTTGACTAACATTTCACTCCTAATAATTTTGCTCACCCGAATTTTGCCATTTTCAGCAACCCTAGTTCAGATTTGGAACATTACCATATTTAAAATTGCCTATTATAGAGACAAGACGGCTCGCTTACATACCATAAGTATTTAATAAGAATAAAAAATAATTTGTTTGGTTCCCAGAATCATCGCAGCAGAGTAAATTCTTGTATACACTCTTAGATTAAATTTTCTTTTTATTTTGGTTTGGCTCCTAGTCTCTGCCTGTTTAGTATTAAGCATAACACAATAAATGCTTATCCGAATGATATTGATTTGACCTTAATATATGGAAGAAAAAGAAATCGCAAAATTTTGGCAATTGTCCTGAGTTACGTACGTATATATTAGTAGAAGATCTATGTACATATATGCCAATTTACTTATGTTCTGCGTATTCTTTACGAGTATATAGGTTAATGCAGTAATACGAATATTTAGTATATCAGGAAAATCATTTTATGCCGCCGACATGTCAATTCCAATAAACGCCTTACACAAGCCAAGGAAAATGTGAAAGCTTAAAATTTGTCGCATGTTGCCAAAATATGTATATAGCGTATATAAGATTACAACAAAAATTTTATAAAAATAGCTTGCCAAAACATTTAAGCGTTGGTTTTGTGATATTAATGATTGGGGATGTGTGCGCGCGTGTGTGGGATATAATAAGTAAAAGGATGGGATTGGATTGGGTGGTTTGGAATATTCTAAAACGATATCTTATTAGTGAGTGGAATTCAACAAGTTTGATTGATTTTTTAATTCGATTTTATATTATTAATCAAATTATAACCTCCGATGTATGTTTAATTACGGTTATGTTTGGTATGCGGTGGCTGTTGCGCATGCACCACATGCATTATATAGAATATATAGTACGATAGCATTGAAATAATATATGTATAACCTTCTATAAATTACTTCCCAATATCATTCTTAACATTAAACCGAATTTCTTATCGACACTGCGAAAAGGTTTTTTTTTGTGAAATTCATGCAGAAAATTTTCTACTGAGCATATTTATAGAGGTTTCGATGTGTGAGGAGGTCTAAAATAAACAAATTTTGTTATTGGAGGATGTTATATATAGGTACCTTATTACTGAGGATGTGATAATTCCTCAGACGTGAGTTGACTTAGAAATCGCTGAACCAAACATTGTAAATATAAAATGCATAGTAAAACAAAACTACTTTTAACCATCTTAAATTTCTAATTGAGGGTGGTAAATATTAAAAAAGTGTATAATATGTACATAAAGGGAATAAATGGTTAGCATATATTCCATACGAAAAGGTGGGTAAACAATAGGTAGGGCACAGGTAATAATACATAAAAATATATATTCAGTTTTAAACATAAACAACCCAAAATTTAAACATGTTGGATGATTTTAAAAGAAACCTGTAATCTTGAATTTTTTGTTTTGTTGCTTTCATAAATTCACCTTTTTCTTTTGTGTTGAGGTCTATTGTTGTTGTTGTTGTTGATCATCTAAAAAAAGTTGTTAATAGTTTTTCAACTTTGCATTATTTATGTAACACAATAATATTTTTTCACAACACATATAATTTATATAATATTTTATAGAGAAGAAAAAGACGCACTACTTTTAATTTTCTTGAGGAAAATTATTTTTTATTGATTTTTCCATTTTCCTCTTATTTAATATTTTTTTATGTAATTTTTGTTACATTTCTCATTACTATGCACTTTTTTATGAACACTTAATACTTAAACACGTTTCATTCTCTTTTTAAAAACTATTTAGATATTACACATAAATTGTATGTATTTTAAATCCACATAACAATTTTTTTATTTTGTGTAAACTATTGATTTTCCAATTTTATTTTAAAATATAAATAAACTAACATTTACACATATTACATATACACACACACATTATTATTAAAATTTTGAATATAGTTTGTAACTAAATTATTATTATTAATTGTAAACAGAATTATAAAATCACTTAATTGTAAAAATTGTGTTATTTAACAGAAGAACCACTAAACTATTATGTATATAAAATTTAAGATGGCGTATTATATTTCTACCACCTTACCTTCAAGAACTTAACAATAATATAATATACGAAAATTGTAATATGTGTACAAAAATAAAGTTTTTGTTTATGTGTGCACTTGTGTTTGTGTACGTATATACTTTATATTTGTTGTTTCTCTTTCTTATTTCATTGTTTATCTCAAATCGATATTTTGTTCGGTCTCCCCTATAATTTTGTGTCTGTATTTACAAAACTGTGGTTCTCCTAATTTATGTTTGTGTTGGTGGTAAATTTGTGGTGGTAAAGTAAAGTATCGGTATTTTTATGTAGTGTTAAAATACTTCAGAAATTGTAAACTATATGAACGAGGGTATAGTCATCTCGAATAAGAGATTAAAATGTGACGGGAATTTTAAATAAAATTTGACATTTTGGAACGATAAAATAAATAAACAAATGCAGTGGTGTTAAAGAATATAGGGTTGCCCAAATTTCTTATCTATAGACTTTATTTTTGAAAATGAGGATTAGGATCGTTTGGCCAAGATTAGTCTCCACATTTTATCACCACCAATGGGTAATTTTTTATTGCGACAAAACAAAAAAATGTCTTAATTCAATAAAAACGGGTTTGTCGCTGAGTTGGGAATTTCATGTTGAAATATTTCTGTGGCAATTTAACATAATCACTTAAGTCGAGATAATTGGTTATGTTGGACTATATTCTAATCGATAGTGTTTGACCGTATTTTGGGCAAATCACAAATTTAATAGTTGACAATCATTTAAAATATTTCTCGCTTGCTGTTGGTCAGAGCTGGACAGAAACACGTTGACTGTTGTGTACGAACTAGTGTTTATTCCATAATTTATTTGATTTACGAGTATATACAAAAAAAAATCATTTATAAAACTATTGACTATGCAAAAATGAATGTAAATGCCCTAGTCAATATAAAAACTGATATATTCCATGTCATCAGTATTAAACGGATGTACATGTACATACACAGATAAAAAATTTATTGATATGCGACTCAATTAGCATCGCATATGGATCCAACACAAGTTTGTATCTATTTAAGCAATAATCCTTGCAACGAAATCTGATTAAATGTTATTTGCATCGGAAACGGAATTTAGTACCAGATACTGTATCGATTTAGATTTAATCTTCCAAGGTCTGCATCTTAAAAAATTTAAACACTAATTGTATCGAATATAATATCAAATAGCGCCACTTTCAACTGTTGTGTAACTGCGTCGAATTAAGTTACTATTTGCATCGAAACTACGGTATTAATTTTTTTTTTTTTTTTTTTTTTTTTTTTTTATTTATACAATATTACAACTGATTCAGAGATCATCTAGTAATTTATCTTTCTTAAATTAAGTTCTCGGATTAAGATGAGTAACCTATTGGTTACTCATTTTATAATAATTTCTTCTAAAACAAACTGCCCAGCTCAAGCGGTTTCTGCCTTTGGAGTCTCCTCACTCCGCTAGTGGTGTCCAACATACGACGGATATCTGCATTTTCGTGTAGAGATAAGCGCTGTACGTGTTTCCTTGCATGGTTCTTTATTTCATCGGTGACGTATTCTATCTTCAAGTCTCTATGGATGTTGTCATTCCTAATGTACCATGGGGCGTTCACAATCCCTCGTATCACTTTATTTTGGAAGCATTGTATCATTTGTACATTGGTTTTCTTGGCACAACCCCAAAGTTGGATACCATAGGTCCATACTGGTTTTAGCATTTGCCTGTATAGAAGCAATTTGTTGTGTATTGAGAGCTCGGAATTTCTACCCATGAGCCAATACATTTTTCTATATTTGATGTTTAACTCTTCTTTTTTCTTCTTGATGTGTTTTTTCCATCTTAGCTTAGCATCGAGGGTCATGCCAAGGTATTTAGCTGTATTTGCATATGGAATCTGGTTTGAGTTTAGAACCACGGGAATACAGTTTACATTTTGATTTGTAAAGTTGACGTGTACTGATTTGGCTTCATTTAATGAGATACGCCATTTTTTAGTCCAGTTGCTCACCGTGTTAACTGCACTTTGAAGTTTGCTTGTTGCTTCCGAATTATCTTTTCCAACGGCTAGAATAGCTGTATCGTCTGCAAATGTTGCTACTGTGGTACCTTCAATATTCGGTAAGTCTCTCGTATAAAGAATAAACAGAATAGGTCCAAGTACGCTACCTTGTGGTATACCTGCTGATATTCTTTTTATTTCAGAGTACTCATTTTCAAATTTGACTCTAAAGTGTCGATCAGCTATGTACGATTTCAGAATTTGATAAAATTGCTTAGGCAGGTCTCGATGCAGTTTAAATTCAAGCCCTTGGTGCCAAACTTTGTCGAAAGCTTGAGCTACATCTAAGAAAATACTGGAGCATATTTTCTTATTCTCGAGTGCATCCTCAATGACATCCGTTATTCTGTGAACTTGTTCAACTGTAGAGTGATTTTCTCTAAACCCAAATTGGTGTGGTGGAATTAGGCATCTCTCTTCTATTATAGGTTTGAGTCTTTTCAGCAACAGTTTTTCAAATATTTTTGATATGACGGGAAGTAGTGATATCGGTCTATATGATTTTTTATCGTTTCCTGGTTTACCTGGTTTAGGAATCATTATTACTTCGGCCACCTTCCATTGTCGTGGAACATATTTCAGTCTGAAAGCTGCATTAATTATTTGATTTAATTTACGCAAACCTTTCTCGGGAATGGCTTTCATAATTTGCCCAGTTATTAAATCATAACCTGGAGCTTTTCTGATACTTAAATTACTATTGATTTCAGTTTTAAGCTCCAATAAAGTCACATGCCTTATGTCAAGATCATCTGCTTTGTTTACGACTGTTGTATTTTCATTTGCTGTTTGTCTCGGCAACGGTTGAAAAGTCTCTTCTAAATAAGCAGCAAATAGAGAAACTTTCTGCTTGTCACTTTTAGCCCATGATCCGTCATCGCATTTGATAGGCGGCACATGCATTTTGGATCTTTTTAGTCCCTTCGTTGCTTTCCAAAGCGAGTAATCGTCATCCTTTAATTCAGAAAGACCTCGTAGTCGCTTAGTTATGCTTTCGTTCTTTATTTCCTTTATTAGTTGTTTTAATTTGTTGCACAAAAAATTTAAAATAGTTTTGTGTTGCGGTGCACGAGAGTGCTGCCAGATTTTGCGAGCTTTCCGTTTTTCTTTGAGTAGCTCTCTGACTTCAAGAGGATAGTTATGTTTCATTATAGCGTTGGTATGAGAAATCGGTGAACTTTCCCAAGCCGCTTGCTGGATATTGTTATTAAATATTTCTAGTTCATCTTCCAGCTGCACCTTCGTTCTAATTGGTTCGCCGAGATTTGTTCGATCTTCTACTAATTTCTTGAATAGATCCCAATTGGTTTTATTGTTTGTTAACTTGGGTGAATTATCTTTTTTTATTATCATTGTACTCAGCGTCATGATCACAGGTGAGTGGTCAGATGATAGTTCTTCACTATTTTCAATGCATGTGTAGTCCTCTAAAACTCCTTTTGTTACAAAGAAGTCAAGAAGATCTGGAATTTTATGTATGTCAGCAGGCCAATATGTTGGTTTATCGCCAGAGAAGAATTCACAGTTGTTCTCGCGAGCTGCATAAAATAACTCTTTCCCTTTAGAGGTTGTAAGTCTAGATCCCCAATAGGTATTCTTTGCATTAAAATCACCGCCTATGATAAAATTTGATCCTAGTGATTTAAAAAGTCGACTGTAGTCTTCTTTTTTTAATTGATGACGTGGGGGACAGTAAATAGAGGAGATACTGAGTTCCCTATTATTTAGTGATTGAACTATTATGGTTTTAACCTGCATAATTTCTTCCTCAATGCCGGGCACTTCATAATGTCTAATATTATTTTTAACAATTACGGTAGACCCGCCTCTAGCGTTTCCTCCTGGATGAATAGCATGATAGCATTGATAGTCACGTATTTTAATAAATGAAGTTTCTGTTAAATGAGTTTCCGAGACAAGACATATATCTATTTTTTCTAAGTTTAGAAAAGTTTCTAGTTCTGGAACATGCTGTGGTAATCCATTCGCGTTCCAAATAACAATTCTAAGTGATCTATTCATTTGATTAGTATAGCATTGATGTAAGCTCATTCGTAGCTTCTTGTCTATCCAGCTGCTTATATATAGCTTCTAGACCACGTTCTTGTTTTGCTAGCCGTGCATTTATCGTTTCTATACTTCGAAATATCCTTTCTAGTGGATTTTCTTCAATAGTATTCTGTTGCGTTATCTGAGAGTAGGATCTCCTCTCTGGCCCTATTGGCTCTGGTTGCGTCGGCGCTCTAGTTGTAGTTGGAATCCTTTCTCTTCTAACATTACTGTTTTGAGTCGATTGGCGTGTTTTATTTCTTAATCTTTGCAGTTGTACCGCTACTTCGCATCCTCTATAGTTGGCTGGGTGTTGTCCTTTACAGTTTATACACCTTGCAGGTTCGGATCGACAAAGAGAACAGTCTTTCGCGTTGTGTCTGCCGGCACATTTTACGCACCTAACATCTCTCCCGCAATATTTTTAGGTGTGGTTATAACCTTGGCATTTATTTATTTATTTTATTTATTTATTTATTTATTTATCAATAATGACATTTTTTTTTAATCTTATTATCTTGAATTAATAAAATAGAACATAATTATTATACTTAATACTAGCTAAATACTAATTCTATCTTTAATAAATACACTCAATAGTCCCAAAAACTGATTGTATTGTAACTCTCGTAATTCTCCCAAAGTATAGAAATTGCTCAGAGAATTATATAATTTGACTCCATTATAACCTAAGGATCGTTGCGAAAAAGATTTACTATACATTGGTAATCGATAATGTGTGTTTCTGGTATTATAGTTATGAACGTCTCTATTAGAGCATAACATTAAGTCCAAGTATTTTGGTAGAGCTCCATTTTCAAGGCGAAACATCAACTTCAAAACGTTGTAGTGTATTCTTTGGTTAATAGACTTCCATCCTAGTACTTTAAGCATTTCACTTATATGTGTCCTAATATCTGCTCCTAAAATACCTCGCATGAATCTGTTCTGAATTTTTTGGAGACGATATATTTGTGATTGATTCATTATGAATAACACTGATGAACAATAATCAATATGTGGTCCAACAATTGATTCGTAAAATATAATTTTTGTTTCACGTGGCATTTTATCCTTAATTCTATTAAATAAACCTAACTTTTTATTCATTTTTTTAGCAACATAATTCAAATGATCATTAAAATTTAACTTTTCATCTATGATAACACCAAGGTATTTATATTGTTTAACACGTTCAATGACTTCAGTATCAACTAATATATTTTGATTACATTCTAGTATTGTTTTTATTGACATCACCATGTACTTTGTTTTAGAGATGTTAAGTGCCAACTTATGGAACATCAGCCATTTTCTCAGGTTCTCCAAATCTTCATTTATATTCTGAACAGCTTCACTAAGGGTTGGTGTTGCAATCGTAATCAAGGTGTCATCAGCAAACATATTCACTTTACAATTATTTATAACTTCTACTATATCATTGATGTACAGGATGAAAAGTAATGGTCCTAAAGTAGATCCCTGCGGTACTCCGAGATTATTTGGTATTGGCTTAGAGATACAGTTATCAACTTTTGTATATTGTTGCCTTTCTTGAAGATAATTATTGAACCATTCCAACGCCGCGCCTTGTATTCCATATTTACTTAATTTTTTTAGTAAAATTTGTCTATCGATTGTTTCAAAAGCTCGTTTAAAATCCAGGAACACTGCTACTACTACTTTATTGTCATCTATTTCAGATTTCCAATTATCTAACATTAAGTTTAATGCAGTTTCACATGAATGGTGTTCGCAAAATCCAGATTGTTGGTCGACTAGTATATTATTGTTGTTAATGTGGTTTATTAATTGGTTTTTAACTACTCGTTCTAACACAGCTTCGTAGGTTGGTAGCATATTTATCGGGCGTAGTTCTTCTGGTGTTGTTGGCTTAGAAGTTTTCGGAATTGGAATAACCGTTGATATTTTCCATGATCTCGGGACTTTAGCTTCATATAAACTTTTATTGATTAAGTTCGTAAATTTAGATGAGATTATTTCGTTCTTCATAGCATCTAACATGATAGTACGGTTTATACCATCAATTCCAGCGTTCGACTTCAAACTACTAATAATTTTAGTTATCTCTTGACTTGTAATATTTTGAAAACAGAATGGAACTGTGTAGGGATACGTATTCGATTCATTAACATTTTTTACTTTTGGAATTTTGTTATGGATGTCAATCACACTGGATACAAATGTATTATTAAGAGATTCGGCCAATTCTAGTTTATCGGTTACTACTTTATTATTAAACTGAATATTCCACTGTGTTGTGGATTTAGTTTTATACATCGATTTTAACATTCTCCATAGTTGTTTTGGATTATTTTGATTTTCTATGAATTTGTTTTTGAAAAAAGTGGACTGCTCCTTCCTTAAAGATTGTTTATATATATTTCTGGCTCTTTTATAATTATCCCAGCTCTCATTTGAGTTTATAATTTTCATAATTTCATAAGATCGTAGTTTATCTTGCTTTAGTAATTTCAAATTTTCCGAGAACCATGGTAGTTTACTAGTTTTATGAATCAATTTTGTACATGTCAACTCATTCAGACAAGTTTTTAACTTTAACAGTAACTCTTCAGCTTCTGCGTTTATTTCTTGGTCTATTTCGTTTAAGTTAGTATCTTTGCATCCCAGAAATTGTTGATTTAAAGCATAGTTAAGTAATTCATGAGAATAATTTTTTCGCGAACGTATTTCTATCGGGTCACAATTTCTTGTTGCTTTTATCTTCTCACAATTTAAATTAATGCTTAACATACAATGGTCACTAATTTGTTGCTCTTTAACTACTTCACATTGCACATTTTTTGAATTAGTGATCACTAAATCTATTAAACTCTCACTGGTTGCTGTAACTCTACTATATTCTTTAACCACCTGAATTAGTCTATGATCACTTATCAATTGATTTAATTTTACACTGTAATATTCATTGGATTTGACATCAATATTAAAATCACCGAATATGAAATTATTTTTGTTATGGTTTATGATATTTTCCATCCATTCGTCAAATTTATCTAAGAAAACTGCTCTCGTTGTTTGAAATGATCTGTATACTACTCCAAATATCCCAGTCGTATGATATCCTTTTATGATTTGTATTGCTAAAAACCAAGTGCGATCCTTCTCACAGTTTGAAATTATTTTGAAATTTATGTTTTCATGAATGTACATAGCAACTCCTCCTGTATGTCGACTATCCGAGTCGCAGCGTATACATTTATAGTTATCAATATGAAACTCCGAATCGTACATTTCTTCAGTTGTTCTAGTTTCACTGAGTAATACTAAGGCTGGTTTAAAATTGAACACAATTTCCTGTAACTCCATCAAATTTGACGATAGACTTCGGATGTTGGTGTATAGGGCGTCTTGTTTTCGAAACTGCTATTGGTAATTGATTTGGTTTCTTAGTATTTTCAACTTGCGCTGATATACTGTGCAGTTATTATCCCACGTAGCATGATTTACATCAATGTTTAGATTTAGCTTCTTATTTGTTTCAACGCAGTTGCTACATTTGATTTCTGTGCTCTTACACTCATTATATTTGTGCTCTCCGCTACATTTTGGACACATTAGCTTGCTGGTACACTTATCGCCATGATGTGAATAACCATTGCACTTGTAACATCTTGTTAAGCCTATTGATTCTACTACGTGGCATCTATCAAAATTGATATTGAGTTTCTCAGCCTCCATTATTTTCTTAAAGCAAGTGGCACCAACTTCAATGATTGTATCGACTTTCTGTGTATTTCTTCTTCGATAGGTTGTTACTACTTTTATGTCGCTAGCAGCTAAAAACGAATTTTGTTGCTTCAACGCTGATATAATTTCACCGCTTTCTAGTTGTTCTGACATCCCTAAAATTTTCACTCTAGGCCTTAGCTCTGTAGGCAATTTAACCTCATATTGAGCTCCTAATTTATCTGTGGCGATTTGCTTCAGTTTTTCCTTTGCTTCATTTGAATCGCACTGCAATATAATTCCCCCATTCGCAACGTTTTGGTATCCCATTAGGGGAATACTTTTCGGATCAATCTGGCTTACGATGTCTTCTTTGGTTTTCTTATTCTCTTGAGGTTTCTTGGGCTGTAACAAAACCAATTTTGTTGGATTGGTTTTCTTGCATTTCTTGCATTGAGGTATTAATCTCGTGTTCTTTTTCAGTGGTTCTATTTTATCCCTCATATTAAGTATTGCTTTGATATTAAATATATTTTCAATTTTTTCGCTTTTGTTGAATGTGAGCATGAATAGCGGGAGCCCTCTTTTAACGATCTTGGTTCCTTGACTATTTTCAACTTTCTCTCGTTTAAGGATATTTACTGCGTCTTCAATTTGCAGTTCTTTCATTTTGAGATCTTCTATTATATCCTCCTTCTTGCAGGTGGGATGTAGACCTCTGGCCATAACCTTGAGATTTCGGTTATTTTTGTCTTCATATGTATAGCACTCTTTACCTTCTTCAGTGAGCTTTGTGGCTAAAGCTCTGTATGCATCGGGATCTCTTGTGTTTATCTTCCAGACATTATTGTTTAGTGCAACTACTTTATAGTCGTTTGTGGACACTGATTTCATTAGAGCTTGGATATTCGCAAACTCAGTAATGCCTATCACATTAATTGGCGGTGGTGCTTTGGTCTTCATTGCAACCTTGCGTTGTTCTTGTCGCTGGTGATGTTGGGGTACAGGCACTGGTTTGACAGTTTCATTAACTTTTGCTTGCGAGAGCTCCTCAACTACTGGCGAGAATTCTGCTCTTCGTTTTTTCATTGGTCTTTTCTTTTGTTTGTATATCCAATCAGTTTCTCTTGCAAGTTCCTCCTCATCTGTGTGGAACTCAGCGTCAGTACGGGTAAGTGTACTGGTTTCGTTATAACAAGTAAGAGGAGTTTCCACAACCTCTGTCAGATTGGGCTTCTTTAGCTCCTCGTTTTCTTTCTTTAACTTAGCGATTTCATTGCTAAGTTGCGATGCGACTTTTTCTATTTCACTCAGTCTTCTGCGTAGTTCAGCATTTTCGATTTCCTGCTGAGTTGCGAACTCTATTTGTCTAGGTGGTGACCTAGCTAATTTTGAACTTCGATCGAATGGGAATAGCAATGGTTGGCTCACCCCAGAATCCTTTGAGCCGGCCTCGTTAGAGGGTGGATTAGCCAACTGAGCAGTTGGTGTACCACCTGGGGTAAAAATTCCTTTTTGTTGAAAACTCATTGCATTATAATGACTGGTTATTGAAGCAGCTACCAATCTAACCAGTGAAATTGGCAGTGGGTCAGTGGAGAGAACATCATTTGCTAGGTTCTCGGTGTTCGGTTATCCCGCCGTTACTCGGTCGCCAGAGCCTCGTTGGTTAATTAGCAGGGAGCACCACTGCTATTAATAAAATCGAAAAATGTAGCCACGAAACATCATAGTAAGATACTCTTTACATTAAAACTTTGGTACAATAGAATTGAAAAACGTGTTTTAGGTGTATTTAAAAAAACAAATTTGATTATTTTAAACTTTATTTCATTCTTTATAATTATAAGGAAAATCATACGTATTTACACTAAAAATAATTATATATATATATATATATATATATATATATATATATATATATATATATATATATATATATATATGTACATATATCAATTCGAACTTAAAAATGTTATAAAATTTTTATATATTGTATTTTGTACCTTATGACTTAGTATATATGAATTATTATTATTAGAACAACGATGTGCGTCATAGCTCTTTTTATATTTTATTTCAATATATTTAATATATGGTGGCTCGGAATTTCTTTTAATTAACATATATAAAATAATTAATTAAGTAAGTTTTCGACTAACCTATTGAAAATTATTATTTTTTTCAATAATCATAAAGAGTTTTAATATACATATTTCACGTAATGTACTAATAGTTATGTCCTTTATAGTTCAGTATTAAAATTCACAAATTTGTAAAAAAGGACATAATCGTATGAACAATAACATAACTCAAACATATGAATAACGACGTTTTAATAATTTTACGATAATTTAAAAATTTCGGTATCTAAAATATTAGCGATCTCCTTTATTCTCGTCGTGACCCTTTCGTTTATCTAAATTTTATAAAAATAAAAACTTAGGAAATTGTTGTTTTTATGATGTTTTTACAGACTTTGTAAAATGTTGGCCGAAAACAAAATGAACCTTATATAGCATATCAATTGCATCCACAAAACTGTCTGATACTAATGGGATCAATTCTCCTTCAACACAGATATAGTAACAAGAGATCGCAAATTTATTTTCGCCCCTTGCAATAATATAAGGATGAATATTGGATGGTTCTTTCAGTTCATCTGTTGTCAAATTAAGCTAAAAAAAGAATTAAGGAAATAGAAATAAATAAAATTCAGATAATAGTAATTCAGCTTACCTTTCGAAATATAATTAAATTATTTATTTGGGTGTTAAAAGTGTCTCTACAAATTTTTGCTGAGCTGTTTCCTCTTGCCACCTGGGGAAGTAAACTTAACAAATAAAGGATTGGCTTTATTGATTCAATCCAATCTGTAAAAGAAGAAAATATAATAATAATTCAACAATAAATGCATGTTTATAAGTATATTACCATCTATTTCTGAAGGCTTCTTAAGCGGACCCTTTATATTTATAAAAATTGTATGTATGTGCGATGAAATTGTAGACCATTTAGTTTTAAAGTTTACTGAATCAGGAAAGTGTAGGTTATAATCAAAACTGATCTACAATAAAAAAATTAAAAACGTTCCTTTTTTTCGTAGTATATAATTTAGTAAAAATAATTAAAATGTAATTTAAGATTACCATTTCGGGTGAAGTAAAAAAAAATGCGAATGAAACTGGGAAATTTACAATTTGTTTTCTATTTATAGCGTTTGTTCGAGTCTGCAATGTGTTGCAAAGTTTCTTTTTTATTAACTATGTTTGCGTTTTTACGTTTGCGTTTTTCAAAACTATGAAATTTTCATCATTTTCGAAATCTAATGTATTGTTTTCATCCACGTTGTCTACTACATTCGAATGTAACGCAATAATAGTTATTGTAGAGGATTTTCTTTTTCTAGTGCTATTGCATGCTTTCAGGTGCTCCGGCTCCGGATGATGACTAAATTTTTTAACTATAAACTGTATGCTCTCTCTAATGATAGCTCGCCGCTCTACGCCTGATAATGGTATTATACCATTCTTTTTTATCAATACATATGAGTTTAATGACTCCGAAATAAATTTTTCTAATTCCTAAGTATTGAAAAAAAGTATTAGGTTTAGGAATAATTTTTATATATATTAAATCCTATATACAATAAAACTAAGATAATAAAATAAACTATATTTACTTGGCTCGTTACGTAGGCTTCGTAGCCTAACCTATTGTTTTGTCTGCTAACCGGAGTACTATGTTGAAAATTATCCATATCATTTTGATATTTTAAAATGATTTTGAGCTTAAAATCCGGATGTGTGTAATATTGATTTATTATGCTAATGAAATATTCTTCCTGAAGTTGCACTCCGGAAGAATCCGTGAAGTATTATTTTAATTTCATTAGCCGATATCCCAGCATGGATCGCAGCTAAGTTTTCATTGAAAATAGTATAAAGTTAATTATATGCTTAAAGATTAACTATAATCTAATTCATAACTAAACAACCTTAGTGTACGGTTCGATCAAAGAATTCGTTGCTATTTTAGCAAAAGGATTTTTTTTTGTGCCGTGGTATTATTAAATCATTCTGCTGTGTATCTGTACTTTTCACATTAATAAAAATCAACAACCACGTCAGTGGTTTATTTTGTGTGTCAAAATTGTTTAATAAATTGTTCACTAAAGTAATAAATAGGAATGGATGATAATAATACTAAAAATGAAGATGTCCGTATTGCTGCTCTTGCAATCGTCATAAGTAGCATGGCCTCAAGCAGACTTGATAAGAAGAAAAGAAGAAGCTCAAAATGGTAGGTTCGGCCGATGTTCACAGAAGAATCAAGAGCAAACTTTGGTGATCATAATTTGGTAGCCGAAATGCGATTTAGTGATCACGAATCTTTTTTTAATTATACGCGTATGTCACCAGCTTCCTTCGACAAGCTCCTCAAACTAGTAGGTCCAATAATTTCCAAAAATGATACAAATTTCCGGTCGGAGGTATTTACATTAATAATAAATAAAAAATTTATTTCTTCAAATGGTGGTTTTTTGTTATTATCAAACGAGAACTGTCACAACAATGGTGAAAGAGTTCAACAAATCAAATTCGTTAGAGGAAATTAATGTAAAAAATAGGAACCAAAAAACATCTCGGCATTAGTACTTTTTCGTTGCTATTTTCTTTGTTTTTTTATATACATATGTGTATAAAAAAATTGTGTTTGAACACAATTTTTTGTATGGATACTATCCGTGTGAGCTGCTTTGCTAAAATAGCAACGAACTCTTTGGTCGAAACGTAAAATTAATTTATCCATAAACATATCGCATATGACTTAGAAAAGTGTCACTATTCAAAAAATCAAATTTGAAAATTAGCAATTTCA
This sequence comes from Nephrotoma appendiculata, assembly GCA_947310385.1. NCBI lineage: Eukaryota > Metazoa > Arthropoda > Insecta > Diptera > Tipulidae > Nephrotoma > Nephrotoma appendiculata. Next base: position 180,661,184 of record OX371225.1, read on the forward strand.
ATAAAAAAATGTTATTACTGTTAGAAAATGGCATAATGGAAAAGCAACATATGCACGAGGCATGGTACTTAGTACAAATACAAAAGTGTCGTTAATGCATGTCGAAATGCAATTTTTTGAATTGTGTTTTTTGTTATGGAGCTACGATTTTTCTATACGATACAATTTGTATCGTATAGTAAAATTGTATAAATATACATAACCTCGAAAAAGTACGTAACCAAATAATCATAAATAATTTCTATTATTACCGTAGCATACCGTGGCTTAAATGTTAGAAAATCTTTGAATTTCCACACTTTCTAATGAAGCAAACTAGCAATACAAATAATTTTCGGAAGTATACTCTTAAGTGATTTTTCCAACAAATTTTCTAACAACTTTGTTTTTTTTTATTATAAGATCTAACTTGCATCGTATAAAACCAGAGCCATCTATGATTTTGAAGAGCCGTAATATTAAAAAGAGATCTTTCAGTAGAGGGGAAGCTTTTATTGAATTACTATAAAAAACCGTAGTAATTGGAAAATTTTTGAACATGAATTTATGAATAAAAAATTAAACAAATCATCTAAATTTTAATTTTATATTTTTAATAAACTATTCAAAGAACTCATATTTGAAAATCAGCCATCCTAATGTAGTATTTATTTGGTAAATTTAAACTAAACCGGAGCATAAATTTATTAATTTTCTATAAAAATGAGCTTTCGTTGTGTAGGTTTATAAATTAAGATAATAAAGGGTGGTGCCGCGAATTCCTCTTACATCCAATTTAAAATTTAGTTTTATAAAAATGTAACTTATTTGGTAAATTCTGGTCACATGCACCTCAGAATTTTTGAGATGAACGATGCACTTAATAGCAATCTAAACATTCTCCATTTATAACAAAATTAAAGAGAAAACGTGAGCTGAAACGAAATTTTATGAATCACCATGTAGAAACAATAATATTATTCATATAATAAAATTTTTACATCAAAATCTATTATTATTTTGTATACAAAAAATCAACGTTGTCATGGTTTTCTTAATTAAATATTATTACAAAACAGAACAAAACGTAAAAAAACTTCAATTTTATTCGATTGCAAAACCGAGCTTTCTGTAATTTGAAAATCCGTTTACAGATGTCTCTATAATAAATTTACTTGAAATTACAGAAAAGTGTAAAATAATTAAATAACTATTTGCGAAAATAAACCATTATTATTGTAAGTTAAGCGCGAAATCTTTAATATAATAATTTAACATAATTAATAAAACTCAAAACAATTATAGTTTTTATTTATAAAACGATTGGCATAAATAAAGCTTTTCATCGCAAAATATTTATCATCGTAGTTGCTGCGCGCTGTAAAACAATAATAGAAAAATGTCACATTTTTTCCAAATTTTTTCTTTTCTTATTTCAATTCGCTCGTTTTCGGTTATTTTCAGTTCCAGGAGATTTCAATAATCTATTGAACCAGGCAGAATACCTAATAAATTGTTAAATTTTAGTTTACAAACGTTTAGGTTTTAATATTTAGCTTTAATTTATACTTAGCGACATCTTTTGATTGGTTTTTTATTGCGAAAAGCTCTATAATATAATGTTTTTATTTTATGAAGCTCCAGTTTGTTTATACTACAGGATGAAACAATGTAGGCTGCAAATTTGTTGCGATGAAAAATCAAATTTTTAACAAATAACGAAAAAAGAGTGTTCGAAGTTTGTTCATCAACAATGTAATAGAATCCAGAGCACAATAAACCCCATATTACATAGCTACTCAAAAGCATTTTTTAACAAAAGTTTGTTTTGGGAAAGAAATGCTGAAATTTTTGATGGAACACTCTATATTAATTTCTTACATACACATATAAACAAATTCTTATTTCTACAATAAAAAAAAAATTTTGTGGTAGACTAATTTAAATATTTTTGCGTTAATTCGACATAATATGACTCAATTTTAAAATATGGTTTTCCTGAATATTGAACTAACCATTCAAATTAAAAATTGAAACGAAACATTAATGTTTTTATATAGAAAAAAGCTTCTAAAAAAATATTAAAATACACTGATTGGTATGAAAAAGAACAAAAAGCTTCCCCTCTATGGAAAGCTCATGGAAAAAATGGCGGAACGTTATGGCTCTTATATTAAGGAGGCTCTGATAAAACGCGTTACACGTTTTTCACAAATAAAATAAATTTAATAAAAATAATAATTTACTCCTTAATTTTATATAAACAAATATCTTACCTGAGGACATAAAATCCTGATATTCCCATTTTGCACTATGGCGAACAATTTTATTAAACGTTAATTGATTTTTAAATCCAATTTTTAAAATAATTTCATCAAGGAAATCCATAATTGTCACTTTATTTGAAATCTGAACCAATACTGAATTGAAGCTAAATATTGTTTTAGAATACAAATATATTTTGATTTATGTTTCACAAAATGTAATCTTTTATATCTCTTTGATGTGTTCGTAAAAAACATAAAAGAACAAAATTGTTGGCTTATGTATTAAATCAGCTCGGGCTGTATATACATTTGTGTTGATTTTGATACAGATTCTGCAATTCTGTTAACACTAAAATTTTTTGTTATTTTGAAAATTTTGTTTTTCAATAAAAGTATTTCTCGGAGCTATACTCTTATGGTTATCAATTATTTTTATGATGAGAATAAGTTACGAAAAGAATGATAAAAATTTATTATGTTGAAAAAAAAGTCAAACATAATTTACTAATTTTCATGTAAGCTTTAGATCAAATAACGTAGTAATTGCATTAAATTTATTTTAGATGCAGTGCTTATATCAAAATATGATTTAAGTTGCTTCATAACTGCCTTAATTAATGATAAAAATGTATTATTGCGCATGCGTATATTTTAGTTGCTTTACATCGATTTTCGTATTAATTGTATGAAATATATTTTTGATGTAAACCTTATATCGAAAAATGATATAAGATAAAATCGCATAGGCCTCGATGCAAGGTTTGCATTGAAATTCGATATAAAATTTTCAACTGTGTATATGGGAAAATTGATATATTCAATGTCATAATTTTATAGTATAAGTGTTGTTGTTATAACATTCTCCCCGGCCAAGATGTGAAAATTATCGTGCCTTATACTAGCGCCTCTAGAGGAGTGACTCTGGCTGGCTTATTTTTCCTTGCATCAATTCTCCTTTTGATAGCCACAAAGATTATGCATATGAGTACGAGCGCAAGGAGCCCATAGGTGAGTGCATAGTGGTGCACGTGGTGATGAGATTATCTTTCTCCTGTATTCATCGTTACTGCCTTTATTCTTTGCCGTAGTTCTTCGATTCCTTGTATACCTTTGTCAAATCTTGAAAGTGATACTAGTAACCTTGTGGTTGCTTGGTCATTTGTATTGAGAGAATAAATGTTGGTAATATTGAGGAGTATACTTTGTGATAGCACGATTGCTTCGCTGGTTGGTTTATGGTTCTTCCCTTCAGTGTACAACCAGAGCCTAAGCTTAGTATTCCGCTTCTTGATATCTTTGTAGAAAATGGTTCTTGTTCACAAACGATACTGATCGTACATTCAGCTGGTACTGAATAAAGCCATCTATAATCTTTATAGTTGGATCCATGTATCGGGCATATTGTTCGTCTTCCTTTCGACCACCTAGCATTTGTTATTCACTCTTTCTTGTCGTAGCAGGAGCAGCTCACATAAAACATCATCTTCTTGATTCTGATGCATAGCCTGGGTTAACTGGCATATGCTAAAGTCGTTGGTGCTGATACAGTTTTGCCATTCAGAAGTTGTCATTGAAGAATATGTATGCCGATGCAAATCTGTCACAAGAAGTTCCATTTGTGGTCGTATAAATATAGATGGACTGTTGGGGGTAGGCATCGGTATGGGCTTATATATTTGGCATATTTCCTTATATACTAATGGCAGCTTCACCTCAAATATCAAATGTTTTCCTTGCAGCCTTGTCTTGGCTGTCATGAGGTGGTATAGTGCCAATATGTCATCTGTGTCATCGGTGTTGGGAAGCATTAGTTCAGGTGATAGATTTCTCGTCATAAAATCTATTTCTTTTTTCAGTTGTTGGGTCGTTAAAAGCCTCGTAGTAATGACTCTATTGTGCGTATCCAATACTGCTTCTATCAGTGTATCTTGAATCTCCTTGAATGCAATCATGCATAACATTGTATGTATTGATAGAGCTAGAAAGTTGTTTTTTAGAACAACGATGAGTTCTCCAAGGCCTCCTCTAACTGATTCTTGAATACCAGCCAATGCTTGTTGACATCTTCTTGTTTTTGAAGACGTTTATAGTCGCGTTTATGATTGACGTTTGATTCTTTAATAACGCCGTGAAATGGTTGTTATTCATTTTGAGTTTTTCTATTTCCACCTCATAACGCACCGCAGCCCTGTCATCTAGCACCCCAAATAACTCGTTGGCCATATTTCCTCCTAAATTAAAAGGTCCACGTTTGCTTCTTCTAAAACTCACCTTATGGTGGTGAAGCAATTCATCCTTGTGCTCCATTTCTTGTAAAGATTGCTCAACCGATGGTTCTATTAACCCCATGTATTTTCTCTTGATCTTTTAGCGATACTTAAGTTTGTGAAGTTGTCGTCAGGATATGAACAATATTTAGCCAGTTCTGCATAATAGTTGGTTAGATTATAATACACTATTATGTTCCAAACGTTGTTCGTAAGTTTGAGCTCTCCAATGGATTCAAAATAGATCCCCTGGTTGATTTTCGAACGTTGAAATATCTTTTTGGTAAGCGTGGCAACTCGAGACCTACAGACCTTGTGTTGTCCTACCTTGTTGTCGTCTATTGTTACATCTTCATCTGATTTGCTTGTTGGATCTTGATCAGTTGGAAGGAGACTTATCTTTGTAATCGGTCTCTTGAAGATGGTGTTTTTTGGACCTTTTATTGATACCACTCTGGTTAGACCATCTGACCCTGGATGAGTATCTGTTATCCTTCCCATTGCCCATTTTGTAGGTGGAAATTGTTCATCCTTTATTAGTACTAGCTGACCAATCCTGTAGTTTGCTTTTGGTTCTTTCCATTTGTACCTTTGTTGTAGACTGTTTAAGTAATACTTAGACCATATATTCCAAAATCGTTGTCTCATCTTTGAAAGTAGAGTCCATACATCTGTTTTGGGCTTATGTTGGTTTTGTCTGACTCAGCGAGTGAAATGAGTGGTCTCCCGATTAAAAAATGCTCAGATGTCAAAGAATCAAAATCATCTAAACCGCTTGACAGTGAAAGAATCGGTTTCGAATTTAACCATGCTTCAATTTGTGATAATACGGTGCTGAACTCCTCGTAGGTCAGTGTTGTTTCACCGATCACTTTCTTTAAATGACCTTTCGTTGATATGTCAGTTTGTTCCATGGTTAGCTGCTTCCTGAGCTGCGTTGTTGTTTGCTTGTTGTATAGCCACCTGTAGCTTCTTACTTAGTGCGTTCCGAGCTCCAACGAAGGTGGTACCGTTGTCACTGTATATGTTTAAAGGCGTTACCCTTCTTGAAGTAAATCTTCTAAATGCTGCTGTTGTTAGCTCACTCACCAGTTCCAAGTGAATTGCTTTCGTAGAGAAACAAATGAACAATGCGATATATCCCTTGTAGGACTTGTTTCCGCTTCCTTTGAATACACGAATTGCAAATGAACCTGCGTAATCAATGCCCGTATTGGAGACTGGTCTTGAGATTTGTTGATTGCTATTGCATATACTCGTACCAGACGAATTGGGAATTGTAAGCGTTTAAATGCAATTGGAGATTCTGTTGGAATCATCGAGATTCTTGGATCAACGGGATTCTTCTCTTCAATAAAACATGCTCTCCTTTAAACTTACCATTGATAATTGTCGATTCAATAATGTTACCCAATATTTTTTTGACAACCAACTCCGTTGGAGCATTTAGATTTCGTAGCAGTATGATTGGTGATCCAACTTTCAAAATTAAATTATGTGGTGGAAGACCCGGCAAATCAAGTGAATTTACAAAATTCAGTTGGAAAATTTACTCCTTCATCTTACTCTACCCCTAATGAAACGGCCAACCAAACAAATGCAGAACCAAACGAATCCCAAAACAAACATAATCCTGGTCCTTCAAATTTCATACGAAATTCCAATACCCTTCCCGAAAATGATAAATCCTCTCACCAAACGTTAACCATCCCTAATATTCCAGTACCAGAGAAAATCAGATTCTACAATGACAAACGAAGACGGCGAATAAAATTGTTCTGGTATCGGAAAAAACTAATTCGTCAAGAAACTCTTGGTTCTATTATTTCTACCAGGGATATGGATAAAAGACCGATGTCTGTGAAGCTGGCTCGAAAAGTTAGCACGTAGAACACTGCGGCAACACTAATGGTTTGGGTCTTGAATACTGTTATTTTAGTACAAGTTAGCACGAAAAAAATGAATTTCTCATATATTATTTAAAAAAGTTAGCACGATTTTTTTTTTATTTAAATAGATTATTAAACACGGGAAAAAATATATTTATACACTGATGTGAAGCTAGCACGAAAAGTTAGCACGTATTTTTTAAAAATGTACATAATATGGTAAAACATTTATCAAATATCTAGCCCATTTTTTGCCCCATTGAATAGTACTAAAATAATGTACAAAACAAAATAAGCATTTATTATAAAGGGTGATTTTTTTGTGGTTAGGATTTTCATGCATTAGTATTTGACAGATCACGCGGGATTTCAGACAAGGTGTCAAAGAGAAAGATGCTCAGTATGCTTTGACATTTCATAATGAATAGACTTACTAACGAGCAACGCTTGCAAATAATTGAATTATATTACAAAAATCAGTGTTCGGTTCGAAAAGTGTTTCGCGATTTACGTCCGATTTATGGTCTACATAATCGACCAAGTGAGCAAACAATTAATGCGATTGTGACCAAGTTTCGCACTCAGTTTACTTTATTGGACATTAAACCAACCACACGAATGCGTACAGTGCGTACAGAAGAGAATATTGCGTCTGTTTCTGAGAGTGTTGCTGAAGACCGTGAAATGTCGATTCGTCGCCGTTCGCAGCAATTGGGTTTGTGTTATTCGACGACATGGAAGATTTTACGCAAAGATCTTGGTGTAAAACCGTATAAAATACAGCTCCTGCAAGAACTGAAGCCGAACGATCTGCCACAACGTCGAATTTTCAGTGAATGGGCCCTAGAAAAGTTGGCAGAAAATCCGCTTTTTTATCGACAAATTTTGTTCAGCGATGAGGCTCATTTCTGGTTGAATGGCTACGTAAATAAGCAAAATTGCCGCATTTGGAGTGAAGAGCAACCAGAAGCCGTTCAAGAACTGCCCATGCATCCCGAAAAATGCACTGTTTGGTGTGGTTTGTACGCTGGTGGAATCATTGGACCGTATTTTTTCAAAGATGCTGTTGGACGCAACGTTACGGTGAATGGCGATCGCTATCGTTCGATGCTAACAAACTTTTTGTTGCCAAAAATGGAAGAACTGAACTTAGTTGACATGTGGTTTCAACAAGATGGCGCTACATGCCACACAGCTCGCGATTCTATGGCCATTTTGAGGGAAAACTTCGGAGAACAATTCATCTCAAGAAATGGCCCGGTAAGTTGGCCACCAAGATCATGCGATTTGACGCCTTTAGACTATTTTTTGTGGGGCTACGTCAAGTCTAAAGTCTACAGAAATAAGCCAGCAACTATTCCAGTTTTGGAAGACAACATTTCCGAAGAAGAAATGCTCGAAAAAGTTGCCCAAAATTGGACTTTCCGAATGGACCACCTAAGACGCAGCCGCGGTCAACATTTAAATGAAATTATCTTCAAAAAGTAAATGTCATGGACCAATCTAACGTTTCAAATAAAGAACCGATGAGATTTTGCAAATTTTATGCGTTTTTTTTTAAAAAAAAGTTCTCAAGCTCTTAAAAAATCACCCGTTAATAAAACATATAAACACATGCACATTACAATATAACTTAATTTTTCAAACGAATCATATGTCGATTTTTTACTCCCATTTTCTTTCAATGGAACAAAAATGTACTACTCTATTTGATTTTTATAATTTCACCAATCAAATTACCAACGCGCCGTATATTTTGACAAATGACAGGAAAAAAATGGCATAACAACAACAAAATCGTATACTCCACCAAAAAACCTAGAGTATAGAAAATTACCCCGGGAGTAACAAAATATTACCCTCGGGGTAATATTTTTTTTCAATGAAACATTTTGACAGCAGTTGGAGTACCATAGGGTACCATAGGGTACTATGATTTGTTCAATGAAAATCGACAATAGTTTCGTTTATTGATCCATAGTCCAATAATTAAATTTTTATTAATAAATAAATCAGAAGATTCAATAATAAAATGTTCATAAAACATATAGCGGTTTGAGTATTAGCTAGAGTTAGCACGAAAATTTAATATAAAAATTAATTGAGTAAAATCGATTCGTGTTGGGCCTTTCCAAAAATTTGTCGGACATGAAATCGATTTTATATTAAAAAAGGGCCAATTACGAAATTATTCGGTAAGTTTCAGAATTTTCTTATGATTTGTTTGTGAGCAATATCGATTCGTGCTGTGCATTTTCGAAAATTTCCGATTTATATGAAATTGGTTGAGTACTAAAGGTTCACGCTGAGCCTTTCCAAAATTTTGTCGGACATGAAATTGATTTTCTATTAAAGAAGGGCCAATTACAAAATTATTCAGAAAGTTAAATTTTCAAAAATTTTTCGTTTATATGGAATTTTTTGATCAATCCTGTTGTGAAATATATTATTCTAAAAATTATTAAACAATTCTTTGTTTTAAACGGGAGTATTACCGGTTCGTGCTGAGCCCTTTCTAACATTTGTCACACTTGAATTGTGTTTTATATTAAACTGCGATCCTTTACAAAATAATTTCTAAAATCGCAAAATAGTTCTATGATTTGAACTTGAAAAATAATATTATTTAATCTGAGCCTTCACTTACATTTGTAAGACTCGATTCTATTTTAATAACTATTTATAAATTTTAATGAAATTATTTTATAGAAGTGTATCTTTTTCTATATTGTTAAACTGCATAATTTGTATTAAATATATTGTTACGGTGACACCTAGAGTGGAATAGAATAAGTTAATTTCATTAATTGTTCAATTACATTTATAATTTATAAACAACATTTAGGCGTCATTTCTATACTAACATATTTGCTGCGCATTTAGGATTATTCTAGAAACAAATATTTTAGTATATAAAGGCGCGCGTTGACGTGGAATGCTGAGTATTATTTTAAACGTGATACAGTGAAGGTTAAATAGAAAGATTATTAAAGTGATTATTAAAGCGATTATTAAAGTGATAATTAAAAAGTGTGTTATAATTGTAATAATTATTTGTGAATTTTGTGTTGTATAATAAATTGTGTTGTGTAAATAAAATTGTGTGAGCTAAAATTGAAGCAGTGTATTTATTCACAATCCAGTGATTCGAACCTTGATTGACAAGGCAAAATCGTAACAATTGGTGACAGCGGTGGGATTGTGAATAATAAGAGAAATGATTCTCTACGAATTAAAGCTTGCGCAATTAAAGGAGCAACTGAAGCAGCGAGGTTTGGCTAGTGAAGGCACAAAAGCTAGTTTGGTGGAGCGACTACGTGAGGCCATGGAGAAGGACGGTTTAAATCCAGATGTGTATGATTTCGAGGAGGACAACACGGATGAGATCAGTGTGGACAAGAAAGAAAAAGAAGAACAAACGATGGTCGGAACAACACAAAACCCATCTGGAAGTTTCGATTTATCGCAGTTAATGGCAGCTATGAATCAAATGATGGGACAACAGTTGGGTGGAATGAAACAATCGATGGAACAACAAGGGGCGGACATGAAACATCAAATGAAACAGCAGATGTTACAAGTGGAGCAACAAGGGGCGGACATTAAACATCAAATGAAATTGTCGAACCAGGACATGAAACAGCAGATGGAGCAACAAGGGGCGGACATTAAAAACCAAATAGAAGATGGTCAAAAGAAAATGGACGAGAAGTTTCTGGAGTTATCTTCTACACTACACGGTAAAGTGGAAAAACTGCAAACAGAAGTGCACGCAGAGATTCAAAATGTTAAAGGGGAGGTTCAACGTCTCGAGAAGGAGCTCCAAGATGTCAAGGCGAATGGAACGACACAGCAAGTGATCCAGACGGTTAATGCAGTTAAGATAAAACCACCAACATTTGATGGAACAACATCCTTCAGTATTTTTAAGTTCCAATTCGAAACGGCCATTAAGCAAAATCAGTGTACTGAAGAACAATGTGTTGCAGCGTTAATTGTGGCTCTTAAAGGCGAAGCGGCAGAAACACTACAAATCATTCCCGAGCAGGAACGGAACGTTTACATGGGAATTATGAAGGCGTTAGATCGAAAATACGGAAGCGACCACAAACGAGAAATCTATCGCATGGAACTGAAGGGTCGATACCAAAAAGGAGGAGAATCGCTACAGGAGTTTTCATCGGCAATTGAGCGGCTCGCGCATTTAGCCCATTCAAATATGTCGGCCGATTACATGGAGCGAAATAAAATAGATGCATTCATTGACGGTATTCGAGATCCTGAGACGCGCAGAGCGGTGATGTTGTCACCTAAGGCAACTTTCACGGAAACCATCGCTTGTGCGTTAACAAACGAAACTGCGCAAACCATCATCAAACCAGCAATGAAAATTCGTCGAGTGGAGATTGATTCCAGAATAGACACCGCGCGGGCTACGCCAAGGTTCAGATATGGAAGTAGCAGGATTAAATGCTGGGTATGTAATAGAATGGGTCACATCTCACGGGACTGTTGGGAGATTAAGAAGAAACGAGGAAGATCGCCATCTCCTATAAAACGTAGACAAAACGAACAGCAGAAAGAGGCCAGAAAGGAGGGTCGGACGACATTGGAGTCGTTAAAAAGAGACAGCTTGAAGGAGCAAAAGCTGACTCCCACAATCGATTGCCCCATAACCTCCATCCAAGTTTCGAGAGTAGAAAGAGGCGATGACAGCTTGACAAAAGAAGCCAATGTGGAACATCGAAAGGAAAACGCACATGAAAATGCCGACGCGTTATCAAGAAGGCCCTGTCCCGTGGAATGCAAGCATTGTGGAGGTGTGGAGGACAAGAAAACATTATTGATATTCGGCTTATGCAAGTGATACCTGATGAGGAATGGACTGATGAAATGATCAAGAAGGAGCAATTACGGGATGCTGACCTGTCATTCATCATGGAACATAAGGAAAAGGAACACCGGCCCACATGGAGTGAGATAGCTGACAAAGCTCCCATTGTAAAAGCATATTGGGCTCAATGGGATAGCCTCCACATAGAAAACGGAAGTTTAAAACGAAAGTGGGAAAGCACGGATGGTAAAGTAAAACAATTGTTGGTAGTGGTGCCAAAAGATCGGATAGCGGAAATCCTCAAGGAATATCACGGAGGAGCAAGTGGAGGTCACCTAGGGATTAATAAAACATTAGCCAAAATTCGCCAACGTTTCTACTGGTCCGGATGTAGACAGTCAGTAGTAGAATGGTGTCGAAAATGTGACCAATGTGCGGCAGTGAAGGGACCAGCACGAAAAAGCCGTGGAACCATGAAACAATATAATGTCGGGGCACCATTTGAGAGAATTGCAATGGACGTGGCGGGGCCATTTCCGACCACCGAGAGCGGAAATAAATATGTGCTAGTAATAATGGATTATTTTAGCAAATGGCCGGAGGTGTACCCCATACCCAATCAGGAGACAACAACAATAGCTGATGCCGTGGTTAACAATTGGATTAGCAGATTTAGTGTACCTATGGAAATTCACACGGATCAAGGAAGGAATTTCGAATCGGTGGTATTTCAGGAGATATGTCAGATGCTTGGAATCAATAAAACAAGAACGACGCCTTTACACCCACAATCGGACGGTATGGTGGAAAGATTCAATGGCACATTGGAGGAATATCTAGCAAAGGTTGTGGAAAGGAACCAACGTAACTGGGATCGACATATACCGATGTTCCTGATGGCCTACCGATCAGCGGTACATGACACAACAGGAGTGACACCAGCTAAAACCATATTTGGGAACAATCTGCGATTACCGGGAGATTTAAAATTTGGGGCTGTTCCATCAGCAGCTCTATGCGGACAGGATTATGTCGACCGAATGAAAGAGGAACTCAATGAAATACATCAATTTGTACGGGAGAAAATTCGGATAACAAGTGATCGAATGAAAGCTCGATATGACATACGAGCAAATAATCAAGGCTTCGAGGAAGGGCAATTGGTATGGCTTCACAACCCGCAACGGCAGAAGGGATTATCACCGAAGTTGCAACCCACATGGGAAGGCCCTTACACTGTCATTAAAAGGTTGAACGACGTGGTTTATCGCATACAGAAAGGACGGAAAGGTAAACCAAAGGTGGTGCATTTGGAGCGTTTGGCGCTCTACAGAGGAGGTGATCTGGATCCTGTTCGGGACGAACAGGCTTAGGTGGGGGGGTAGTGTTACGGTGACACCTGGAATGGAGTGGAATGAGTTAATTTCATTAATTGTTCAATGACATTTATAATTTATACTCAACATTTAGGCGTATTTCTATACTAACATATTTGCTGCGCATTTAGGATTATTCTAGAAACAAATATTTTGGTATATAAAGGCGCGCGTTGACGTGGAATGCTGAGTATTATTTTAAACGTGATACAGTGAAGGTTAAATAGAAAGATTATTAAAGTGATTATTAAAGCGATTATTAAAGTGATAATTAAAAAGTGTGTTATAATTGTAATAATTATTTGTGAATTTTGTGTTGTATAATAAATTGTGTTGTGTAAATAAAATTGTGTGAGTTAAAATTGAAGCAGTGTATTTATTCACAATCCAGTGATTCGAACCTTGATTGACAAGGCAAAATCGTAACAATATTTATAAAAGTACATACGCACATATTTAATCCCTTAAACATAAATTATATTATGTTCCTAACGGTAATATTTTAGTATATTTGTATACATGCTACAGTTTTACGTCTGCAATTTTTCAGTGATCTCCTTTTCTTCAAACAAAACCATCTAGAAATTGAATAGTTTTTAATAGACGGATAAATAAACGAAACATTACAACAACAAAAATTCGCGTTTAGTATAAAAGGAAATTTTTCTCTCGTTTTATTACATTTCGTTTTCATACTTTTTGCTGTAAACATCGTGTAGTTTTTTGGAGATTTTTGTGATAGCTATTTACTTTTTGTGTTTAAATAAACAGTTTTTTTTAAAACTTATTGACTTTTGATTGACACGGACATTCTTTTTTGCTAATTCTACATTGACTGCTTGCTCTTATAAACTTTCGACCTCGGCTTGTTTTAGGAAATTCTTAACACCGTTAATATAATTTTTGGCTTATACAAATTCGACCCGGCTCTCTATTGGACTTTGGATTCTTATTTCCGTTTTTAGTTTTTTAACGATACATTTATTGTTTGTTGAAACATGCCGTTCAAAAAATTTGAATTTAATCAAAACTCGTTGCATTTACTTGTGCGGGTTATCGTTGAAAATGTAAATAATATCGATGAAGTAAGAGTTGGAGGAGGAATTGGAAACTCGAACTCCTTACTGTATAAAATATGTTGTGCCTTACATATAATGTGCAATGAAGCTAATCGATTAAAAATCGTAAATATTTAAAAAAATAGTGAGACTAGAGCTCGCATTGAAACTGCTTTAGCAGATAAAAAGGCGAAGAAAGTTTTAAATGAACCAAATCTTCAAGGTTTGGATAATGAAAATGAGTTTGTTGATAAACACGTTGCTGTTCCTAGTACAAATTTTTTGTCAGATAACATTAAATTTAGTAATATAGAAAATATCATTTGCTATGAAAACGATGCGGATATTGGAATTAATGATTTTGATAAGGCATATGTCGTCAACAATGAAGAGGTAGTTCAAGAGACTGACAGCGATTCAAGTATGTTTAAATCTATACCAGCCATCTCAAAGTGTACTAAACCAGAATATAGAGATTGTATGTCAAAAAAATATGAATTACCCACCACCGATATGTCGCCAAATCATAAAAGTCATTTTAAAATACCAGCTAATGAATGGTGTGAAATTTATGAACCTAAGACTAAGAAGTTAGACAAAAATAAATATCCCACAGTAATTTCGAATTATGCAACAAAACTGACTGGTTGTCAAATAAATATTAAAGCTGTAGACTACTGCAAAAACCATATAACTATACGGGCATATTGTAGCCATAAGTCCCTTGATGGAAATAAAAAGTGCAGAACCTATAGATTTGTTTGTAAAAATTTCTCAAATCCAGTATTTGAAGTTTCAAAAAGTTCGGGCCCTATAATACATCCCTATAAAAAAACCCGATATGTTTCCAGGTACGCTAGCGAATATTATAAAGATATTTTACGGACTCAAACAGTAAAACCTGCCGCAGAATTGTTTATTAAAAACGAAGATACTGCCTTTGTTGGTCAGCACAACACTCAATGTATGACGAAGTCGCAAGATGTGCTAAGGAAAATTCGGTCTGAACTAATTTCGGAAAAAGATAATTCGCATGACGACATTGAGGATATAAAAATAGAAATTTTACTTCACATGAACAATAAAGATCGGTATATCCATAAATTAGGAGTAGTGCCATTTTCTGTTATGACTTATAGCAGATTACAAAATAATGTTGTGAAGATAATGAGCGCCAAATTAGATCACAATGATTTTGTGGCATATCTGGATGGCACTGGCGGTGTTGTAAGAGCGCCATATAAGTACTGCGGCAATATATATTATTATGCTCTAATTATCCCAATGTATGCGTATTTGAGTGATCCCTCCGTACCTTTCCCAATATCGGATTTTATATCATCTAGCCACAATGTTGATACCATTGGGGGATGGCTTCGATCATATAAAATATTCACTGAACATTCTTTCAAAAAATGGCCAAATTTTAGTGCAGTAGTAATAGATTTTAGTTTTGCGGAACTAAATTCAATTTTAGTTGCATTTAACCAACAAAATATAGTTGAGTATTTAAACATGGCATACGAATATTTAAAAGGAAATGATAACGGAGCATTTAAAAGCAAAGTGAAAATTTATTTATGTTGTTCTCATTTAATGAAGAATATAACAAATGATATTGATCATTATTTTGCCAAAACTTCAAAAAAAAACGGATATCTTAAAGAAATCATATCCAGTATCTTTATATGCAGTAACTTGCAACAGATAAAACATATTTGGAAAAGCATAAGCATTTTAATGAAAAACAAATTTTTAAATGATGAAACAACAAATGCGTTTCGAGAAGTCTGCGAGTTAATAATGTCATCAACCACAACAGTTGAATTTAATTTTAACGAGGTGAAAGAATTGAAAGTAAACAGTTTCGACCTTAATTCCACAATTTATAAACAAAGCCCGTTTTTCCAAGAATTTCGGGAAATTACCGAAAATTGTCATGTTGATATCAGCAAAACTAAAGAAGGAGGTCTTAATTACTTTTATAATCCTGAATTTTTAAATATGTTCGTAAAGAAATACATAACCTATATTCCGTTATGGAGTGGTTTATTGCATAACGCTAAGCGGTATAGCAATGCACATATTGAAAATTATTTTGCAATTATTAAACGAAGATGCCGGAATTGCCCACTTATTAAAAGATTACCTACTAAGGCACTACGATTTATCAAAGAAATAAATGTGCGAAATGCTTTAATTTACAAAAAATTAGTCGCTGAAATTCCCAAAATTTCTCTAAAACGGCATTATCAAAAGGTATTGGGAGAGTCATTAAACGCTTCTGACTTATCGTTAGTCGAAACCCAAAAGGCAGAAGAGAAGTGGAAAAGAAAATTGGCTCTTAATACTCCAAAGCGCGAATCAAACTTTCACATTCAAAAGATAACCGGGCTATCCCGATCAAGTAAGATAGATTTTGAAAAGAAAACGATTTCAATTTTGAGAGTAGACCTAGAACCAATTAAGGAAATGTCGTTAAATAAGTCTTTACAGATTGTAAAAAATATTGATTCAGAAACTTCTAAAATAAGTTTTTGGTCTTTATTGGAAAATGCAAGTCTCACTGATAATTATTTTAAAAATACTTGTGCGTTCGACTCCTTTATCCAATGCGCCATTAACTCATTCGAAATAAATAAAATGAGAGACACACCGATGAAAACTCTTCTAATGGCCCTAACAGATCAAAATTTGCTACAAGCGTATAAGGTCAGAAATGAAATATTAGTGGACATTTATAAATATCAAAACTTTTGCGATTGTAACATTTCAAAAATATCAGATTATTTTCTGAAAATGTATCCAAGCGTCGTGGTAAAATTTAAATGTGGTGTCTGTCAAGATTGCACTGTTGAAGAAAGACAATACATTAATTTAAATATTTTCGAGTTGGAAAAAAATGGATTTGAAAATATAGATAAAAGTTTTTCGGAAATACACAAGAAAAGATGTCAAAATTGTGAAATACTATATCTAGATATTTCTTCAATTATATCTTCCAATATATTTGCTTTACAAACCGAGTATATAAACCAACAATCACCTGTTACAATTAGCTCTATACAAAATAGTTTTACATACCATAATAAAAATTACGAGATTAACTCGATAGTAAGCTACATTCCATCAAATAGCCAACCACATTATGTAAGCTACTGCAAAATGAATAAGAAGTGGGTAAATATGATGATTTGAAATCGTATGTACAGCAGATCGGGAAGCCATTCGTTGAAAAGGTTATATATACCTCACTTAATTTTATTTAAAGTAACAAATTTATAAATCCAATAAAATTTGAATAAATTGTTGAACAAAACTAAAATCAGTTAATTTTCGTTCCACCGTCACAGGTTAACACAACTTTAAAATTTTTAGTAATTAATCGAGATAAGTTATTCAGATTTTTTATTCAGTTGAAATATCACCAATTCATCTACTCATGCAATTACAGAATACAATCTGCTTACATTTATTTATATAATATATAAAATTTGGTCGACACTGAAATCCACAATCAACCAAACAGCCATAGTTGTGAATTATATACAACAAATTGTACAAGCGCAAAACCCACCGTTGGTCTAAAAATAAAATTTTTTGTTTCTGAATAATTTCGTAGTTGATACTTCTTCACTATAAAATTAATTTCATATACAGTCGTAAGTTTTGAAAATAGTCGAGTTAAAGAAAGACGCCAGTAAAATTTACCGAGCTCCAGTAAAATCTCGAAACGACTGCCATCTGATCACACATATTCAACGCGGATAGTTGAGGTAAAGATAGACGCCAGCAAAATCTACCGAGTGCCATTAAAAGTTTGAAACGATCGCACATATTCAACGCGGATAGTCGAGGTAAAAATAGACGCCAGTAAAATTTACCGAGCGCCATCTCAAAATCTCAAAACGACTACCATCTGATCACACATATTCAACGCGGATAGTCGAGGTAAAGAATGACTCCAGTAAAATCCCTTTGAATTTATTTGTCGCGATAAATTCAATTGAAGAATCTCAAACGCCACAAGTTTCATGAATCGACCACCATCTGATCGCACAAATTCGTCGCGGTAGTCGAGTTTAAGACAAAGGCAAGTCAAATCTACCGAGCAGTAGTAAAATCTCGAAACGAGTGCCATCTGATCGCACATATCCAACGCAGATAGTCAAGGTAAAGAAAGATGTCATTAAAATCTACCAAGCGCCAGTAAAAATCTCGAAATGACTGCCATCTGATCACACATATTCTACGCGGATAGTCGAGGTAAAGATATATAAAAACTCGAAACAACTGCCCTCTGATCACAGAGATTCACGCACGAATCGATATTGCTCACAAACAAATCATAAGAAAATTCTGAAACTTACCGAATAATTTCATCATTGGCCCTTCTTTAATATAAAATCAAATGAATGTCCGACAAATTTTTGGAAAGGCTCAGCATGAACCCTTAATACTCAACCAGTTTCATATAAACGGAAAATTTACGAAAATGCACAGCACGAATCGATATTGCTCACAAACAAATCATAAGAAAATTCTGAAACATACCGAATAATTTCATCATTGGCCCTTCTTTAATATAAAATCAATTTCATGTCCGACAAATTTTTGGAAAGGCTCAGCATGAACCCTTAGTACTCAACCAATTTCATATAAATCGGAAATTTACGAAAATGCACAGCACGAATCGATATTGCTCACAAACAAATCATCAGAAAATTCTGAAACTTACCGAATAATTTCATCATTGGCCCTTTTGTAATATAAAATCAATTTCATGTCCGACAAAGTTTTGGAAAGGCTCAGTGTGAACCTTTAGTACTCAAACAATTTCATATAAATCGGAAATTTACGAAAATGCACAGCACGAATCGATATTGCTCACAAACAAATCATAAGAAAATTCTGAA
Organism: Nephrotoma appendiculata; assembly: GCA_947310385.1. NCBI lineage: Eukaryota > Metazoa > Arthropoda > Insecta > Diptera > Tipulidae > Nephrotoma > Nephrotoma appendiculata. The sequence continues at coordinate 180,679,770 of OX371225.1, forward strand.
ACATACCGAATAATTTCATCATTGGCCCTTCTTTAATATAAAATCAAATGTATGTCCGACAAATTTTTGGAAAGGCTCAGCATGAACCCTTATAGTACTCAACCAATTTCAAAAAAACGGAAAATTTTCGAAAATGCACAGCACGAATCGATATTGCTTACAAACAAATCATAAGAAAATTCTGAAACTTACCGAATAATTTCATCATTGGCCCTTCTTTAATATAAAATCAAATGTATGTCCGACAAATTTTTGGAAAGGCTCAGCATGAACCCTTATAGTACTCAACCAATTTCAAAAAAACGGAAAATTTTCGAAAATGCACAGCACGAATCGATATTGCTTACAAACAAATCAGAAGAAAATTCTGAAACTTACCGAATAATTTCATCATTGGCCCTTCTTTAATATAAAATCAAATGAATGTCCGACAAATTTTTGGAAAGGCTCAGCATGAACCCTTAATACTCAACCAGTTTCATATAAACGGAAAATTTACGAAAATGCACAGCACGAATCGATATTGCTCACAAACAAATCATAAGAAAATTCTGAAACTTACCGAATAATTTCATCATTGGCCCTTTTTTAATATAAAATCAATTTCATGTCCGACAAAATTTTGGAAAGGCTCAGTGTGAACCTTTAGTACTCAAACAATTTCATATAAATCGGAAATTTACGAAAATGCACAGCACGAATCGATATTGCTCACAAACAAATCATAAGAAAATTCTGAAACTTACCGAATAATTTCATCATTGGCCCTTTTTTAATATAAAATCAATTTCATGTCCGACAAATTTTTGGAAAGGCTCAGCATGAACCCTTAGTATACTCAACCAATTTCATATAAACGGAAAATTTTCGAAAATGCACAGCACGAATCGATATTGCTCACAAACAAATCATCAGAAAATTCTGAAACTTACCGAATAATTTCATCATTGGCCCTTTTGTAATATAAAATCAGTTTCATGTCCGACAAAATTTTGGAAAGGCTCAGCGTGAACCTTTAGTACTCAACCAATTTCATATAAATCGGAAATTTACGAAAATGCACAGCACGAATCGATATTGCTCACAAACAAATCATAAGAAAATTCTGAAACTTACCGAATAATTTCATCATTGGCCCTTTTTTAATATAAAATCAATTTCATGTCCGACAAATTTTTAAGAAAATTCTGAAACTTTCCGAATAATTTTGTAATTGGCCCTTCTTTAATATAAAATCAATTTCATGTCCGACAAATTTTTGGAAAGGCTCAGCGTGAACCTTTAGTACTCAACCAATTTCATATAAATCGGAAATTTACGAAAATGCACAGCACGAATCGATATTGCTCACAAACAAATCATAAGAAAATTCTGAAACTTACTGAATAATTTTGTTATTAACTCTTCTTTAATATAAAATCAATTTGATGTCCGACAAATTTTTGGAAAAGCTCAGCACGAATCGATTTATCTCAATTAATTTTTATATTAAATTTTCGTGCTAACTCTAGCTAATACTCAAACCTCCATTATGTTTTAGATAAATTTATTATTGACTCTTCTAATTTATTTGATAATAAAAAAACTTATTATTGGACGAATGATGAATAAACGAAATTATTATTAAATGAGAACGTTGACTTAAATTTGTGCATGTTTTTACACTTATTATTATAATAATTGATTGTTTTGTTTATTACATTTTTTTAGTACTATTCAATGGAAAAAAAATTGGTTTTGATATTTGATAAATGTATTACCATATGTACATTTTAAAAAAATACGTGCTAACTTTTCGTGCTAGCTTCACATCGGTAAAAGACCGTACGTAAAAGTAAATATTAATGGAGTGATTTACAACGGATTATTAGATAGCGGTGCTACATTAAGTATTTTAGGAGCAAACTCGTAAAAATTCATGTCAGACCCAACAATTCCATTTACTCGGTGTATTTCATATGCACTAACAGCAGACGGTCAGCCACAGCGTATTTTCGGATTCATTATGGTGCCAATAAAATTTAACAACAAAGTTTACGCAATGCGATTACATGTAGTGCCATCACTAGAACAAAAATTAATTTTGGGAATTGATTTTTGGAACATTTTCCATATCACTTCGACATTATCATGCATAAACACAATTGCATCCTGCACTACCAATAATACAATGTCCGATTCGGTCTACCATGAACTTTCGGATCAGGATCATCAAAAGTTAAAAGTTATCATCGAGAAATTGCCTTCCTATAACAAACTAGGGCTAGGGAAAACGAACCTAATTTCCCATGTAATCGACGTAGGAGGAGCAAAAGCAATTAAACAACATTACTATGCAGTATCCCCAGCGGTTCAAAAATTAATAAATGAAGAACTAGACTGTATGATTTCGTTGGGAGTGGTAGAAGAATGCCAGAGTTCATGGTCTTCTCCGGTTACGCTGGTGTGTAAGAGCAATGGTAAAGCCCGTCTGTGTTTGGATGCCCGTGAACTGAACAAAGTGACGACGAAAGATGCCTATTACCGCTAATCGATGGACTGTTGGGTCGGTTGGAACGAACTAAGTATATTTCAACGTTAGATCTCAAAGACATCTTTTGGCAAATTCCGTTAGACCCACAGTCCAGAGATAAAACCGCTTTCACAATTCCAGGCAGACCTTTGTGTCAGTTCACGGTCATGCCATTCAGTTTGTGCAACGCGCCACAGACGATGTGCCGACTTATGCACCAGATAATACCGCATCAACTACATGAAAATGTTTTCGTGTATTTAGACGATCTACTCATCACATAAGAAACGCTAGAGCAACATTTCGATCTACTTAATCAGGTCTCAGAACGGCTAATTGAAGCAGGCCTCACCATAAACGTCGAGAAGAGACATTTTTTGCTTAAGGAGGTTAAATACCTAGGGTATATTGTAGGAGATGGTACGTTGTTGGTTAACGCAGAAAAGGTAAAAGCCATTGTCGAGTATCCGAGACCGAAAACCGTCAAACAGATTAGAAGATTTTTAAGGCTTTGTGGCTGGTATCGTAGATTTATACGAATTTTTGCCGCAAGAGCTACCACGATAATGGACCTGCTAAAGAAAGGAAAAAATTGAATTGATCTGAGGAAGCGGAACAAGCCTTTCAACAGTTGAAACCGGCAGTATCCCCCGCGCCTGTTCTTGTCAATGTGAATTTTTTGAAACCCTTCTATATTTAATGCGGTGCGAGTAGTTCAGGAATAGGAGGAGTATTGTATCAACTTGACGACGAAGGAGCTGAAAGACCAATAGCATATTTTTCGCAAAAATTAAATTGATCGTAAAAAATTTTTCGGTAACACAATTAGAATGCTTCGCCGCTGTCCAGAGTGTTAAGAGATTTCGAGCTTATATTGAGGGATATCCTTTCACTATATACACAGACCACACTAGTCTTCGGTGGTTGATGTCGCAGCGAGATTTGTCCGGCCAACTCGCAAGATGGAGCCTCAAGCTTCAGGCTTTTGATTTTGAAATCGGATACAAAAAGGGTACAGACAATAAGGTGGCATAGATAAATTTCTAAATAACAGTGGTATCCGTGTTAAAACCGAGCATTCGCAAAATTTCGCAATTACTGCAATCATCAAAGGTAAACCAATTGCTGTTGTTACTGACCCATTGCACATCGACTTAGAATCGGACGCCTTTAAAGACTTTAAAGAGGAGTCGTATGTGAATAGGATCTAACGAATTAAATATCTTTCCCTGAAACAACATATCTTACAAGTAAAAGATGGCAAATTATTAATTTCTTTATCGTATGGTGGCCGATATGATAATACAGATATTTCCGAATGGTAGCATGTTGTCCCAAACGGACTGATCGCTCAAATAATTCAACAATCGCATGAATCGGTTGCTCCCTTCATAATTTATATAACTTGTTTCTGTTTGCCCGGCGTATGATTAAACCCTTCTCAAGTGGGTCGTCCCCACGATTTGTTGCCATATAAAAACTTAAATAATTTAAATATTGTACCGTTTCTGGTTGTAACGCAAATGCGGATACAACTAGCAGTTTTTTGGTCCACTGTCCAGCAAATCAATTGTACGATGGTTTATGATTGTGTGCACAGCCGAAGATATTACAATGAACTAGAAATAAACCACCAAGAGTGAACCAAAATGCTTGGTTTATTTCCCACGGAGTTAATAATATCCAGCACACGGAAGCAACAAATGAAAATGATAATTTCGATCAACTATTGAACCACTCCCAATAATACAAACCACCAATCTCTTGTCAATAACTTTTATTGTAGATTATATAATACAGCAAATGCCATCCGTCTCGTATGAACGCCAATGAAAAAGAGACCAAGCTCAATTTTTAACAACATGAAGAAAATAGTTAGTATACAATGTCTTAAAGTTCATACTTAAATGTCTACATAATTATACTAATTATAGAGTGCACACAAATTACATTGAGTACTAAAAGTTTTAGAGTTACTGAATTCAAACCAGCTGTCACCTTTATATAAACAAGAATTCGTAGGTAATTAATTATAAATTATTGTGTTAGTTTAATTTAATACATTAATTAATTATAATTTAATTTAATCCTAATCTAGATACTAGTAAACAGAGATGACTTCACCTAAATATTGAAGTCTTGTAAGTACACATTTGTCATTACATTCTAACAACAATTTGTCTTTATCAGATTGGAACTATTTCAATGTCAAGGTCGATATGACTTCAACCTTGTTTACCAGGGACATGTAATTTGTGTTAAATAAAGTTTATTGTAAATATAATGCAGTTCCGTGTGTTTTAATTAATATTTGAAATTAATTCATGTCTGTACCAGAGAAAGATCGTAGTATTTTCTTCTCTCTTGTTGATTGTTATCGAACGATAGACACATGTATACACTTACACAGACTTGATTTTTTTTTGTTGATAAAAACGTTACCTGAGGGACGGAAAAAGTTTTAGATGGTTAGTCGAGGAACAGCGATCAAAGTGAAAAGTGTGCTAACTTTCAAAACAAGTGATTGTGCCTTAGTGATTTTTATTAGTGATTAGTTTTTTTTTTCTAAATACAATATTAATATATACAATATTCATATACTTCCCTAAGTTTCTTGAATTCATAAGTGCCGTGCCAGTGAATCATTAGTGCTGCAAAATAAAGACGATTTCGTTTTCTTATTTTCTGTGCGCTCAACCGAGATACAGGCCTCCATTTCGCGTGCGTTTTATAACGGAGGAGGGGTGGTTGGGTGGCTAAACCTGTATCAAAGACAGTTATTAAGCTAAGTGGCAAATTTTGAATTATTTTATTTTTTTGTATTTACGGAAAATTTAGTGTTTTTTTTTGATGACTATCGTTGAGAACGGACGAAAGCATCTTCAGATGTGCTAATCGCGAATCGTCATCACTATGTGTTGACAACTTATTATTATTATTATTATTATTATTATTATTATTATTATTATTATTATTATTATTATTATTATTATAAAATGCGGTAAAATAATATTAAATTGCTGTATACTTGGTTCCCCACGACCACACCGTCGAGTAAAAGCCGGAAAATGCTACTGCACCAATTACAGAGATAAGCACAGCAATCTGCTAACATGTTGATCATGTTACAGCACAATGAAATATCTAATACTGAAATGGTAAATGAAAAACCATTTTGATTTTTTTTAAACACCATTTTGTAGTATATTTAAGGTTACTAAATATATTTAGCCAACCAGAAATCTCGCTCTGTCAGCAAAAGCCAGTCTATTGCCATTCACGGTCAGAGGGCTAACTACGGGAATTTTATATTTCTTAGTCATTTGACCCGTTTACAGGGTTTCCTATTCACTCCTTGAGGACCCGGGAGCGCATAAACACGCGACGCCCAGTTGGCCGTGGTTAGCAGTCGATGGTTTTAGGGCGCCATCAGTTCGCCCTTCTTTGCTGGGTGTCATAGGTACTCAGAATTTAGTGAACTGAGGTTTACCACTCCCCAGTTCTCTGAGACTCTCCTCCTAGCACAGCCACGGTTGGGGGCGGCTTATTTAATGCACCGCTAACTTACCTATCGATAGGCTGTCCACTATCCACAACCTGTGAGTGGACTCACATATCAGAATATAAAACCCCAACATTCCTAGACCCCGATCCCCCCAAAATTTTCTCTAAGTGTGTATGTGACTGAACTCCTCCTAAACGGCTGGACCGATTTTAATGACATTTTGTGTGTTTATTTGAGTGGGTCCATGAATGGTTTAGATTCACAATTGGACCCAGTAGGTGAGACTGCAATCGTTTTCTAGGATTTTTTTTTTGTTTTTTGACGAAATATTTTTTTTTATTTTTTTTTTGTATTTTTCACATATCAGAACATATAACCCCAAAATTTCGCCTTACCAGCTCCCCCGAATATTTTATAAAATGAAAAAATACGTAGTAAATAATTGACTTTCTGAGAATAATTCATAGTTATGTTTGTGTACCATAGGCGGCGCTGATGTAGAATTCTGTGTTGTTTGACGTACGCATCAAAAAAATGCGCAAGCATTGCTTGGCTTTGTTTTGATATTTCAATTTCTGTTCGCTGTGTTTCGATATTCCATGTATCATATTTGCGTGCATATTGAATGTATTATTCATCGCGAAACATATGGAAATAACGTTTTAGATCATAAATGAAGTATACTTAAACACTTACATTGAATAAAATGTGTAAGGTTCAATGTTGAAGTGCCAATGAATACCGTATACTCGTCTGCATCGCACTTGGACCGCTGGGCGATGAAGATTGGAGACATCTCATTTTGAATAAACCACTGATTCATTTCGGTATGTCACCGCCTAACCCTCCAGCAACAGACATCATTTACAGCGATGTTCAGCTTGAACAACAGTTTGATGCAGCCCTTTAATGTGGCAAATAATGAACAGGCGCTCACTGCTGAACAAAATGCGGATTCTTTTTTTGGACACATTTGGCGACACTGGCAAAATTTTCTTCATCTCACTGACACTTGCGCACATTCGATCACAAAACCATATTGCGTTGGCAATTGCTTCATCTGCGGCATTTGCTTGATAGTGGAAGGACTGCATATTCAGCACTCAAGTTGCCATTGATCGTTCACACCAATTCAGACGCAAATGTACAACATATAGAAGAATTTAACTCACAAGCATTCACTTGAATCTCTCGATAAACCGATGAAAGATCTCAACGATAATAGCAGACTTTTCGGTGGCACTCTACTGTTGCTGCCCTGTCCGGTGATTTCAGACATATATTACCGGTCATTCTACGCGTTACATGTGTGTACAAAATTAACGCATGTTTGAAACAATCATACCAATGGTGAAATGAAAATACATTAACACCTTAACATAAATATGTATGTCCAACGTATGCAAAATGATCCATCGGCACTATTGAGTTTATTTAATCAAAATGAAAATCGTCCAATTTTGTACATATGGGTCAGTGGATCCACAGCGTAGATGCGCCCATTTTCATGAGACGCCAAATACATCTTCAGTCATTTGTAGATTCATTATGAGCTCACCGACCATCTGAGTTTCACAAGTCTTCTCCACACAGCTAATACATATCAAAAACACAACTGTCTGACATTTACACACATGCAACAACAGCAATATCTTTTTTGCAATCACATTATTATACTTACTACCAATCTCACGAAAAGTACCCCCTCTAGTTTATTGAAAATTCGGATATCGAAGAAAGGTTTGTTGAACCCGCTTATAGCAAGCAAGCCAACGTTCGGGCAGATCTGTCGGGTCCGCTAGTTTTTATATAAAATGCCTCCGAGTGTCTTCCCATTTTCAATCTATAAAAAGCTACTTGTGCCTCCTCCGCTGTGGGATATTCGACAAGGAACTCCTCACCCGGTGGAGCAGTTGCCCTAATAGAGGTAACTAACGTCAGTCCAATTTAGCAGATTTTGGAAGTAAGTTTGCCATACTGAGAGAATATCAGCTACGTTTGTTCTCAGTTCTCCATTCCAGTATTGATGGGTGTACTTCTTGAGTCTTCTTTAGTGAAATTGCTGGAACGGCGAAACGGTCTCTTAAGTTTCCTTGTTCCACTAGGAAGCTGTTATTTTCGATTCATTTTCACAGAGATATTCTGCTAGCGTGCTTCTAGTGTTGTGAGGTAACCATTTATCACAAAGCTTTTGTTTATTTTATACAACCAGGAAGCACACATCATCGATCCAATCATTGTCGCATCTTGATTTCCACATTATTTTGTGGACCAGTTGAAGGATCTTAAAGCATGCTTGATACAAGACAAACACCCGCTTAAGCCGCCCCTAACCAGTCGAACAGACTCTGATATACAAAATTATAGTGAACTAAAAATATTTGTTTTCTTAATATTCAACGGGTGGAAAAAATGAAGGAAAATACGCAATTGTTTAATACGTTTTTATAACAAAAAATTCTCATCCTCATTTCAATTGATCTGCGTTCATCTAAAATATTTTCGACGTAATTTTTCTAAGAATTTCCTTTCAATAAAAAAAACTTCCTTTTGCCTCTTCTCCTGTATTTAAAAGAATGAATTATTTTTACCCTAGCGGAAAATGAGAGTGTCGTGGCATTTCGAGTACGACACAGCATAGAATTCATTTTGAAGAATCATTACATCATTAATATTTCATAGAAACGTATACATAAACATTTATGACGATAGCACCTCATACCCTTAATTAATAATTTGGCCCACCCATTCATTCACCGGTTGGTTGAGTCTTAGAACGTCATTTGTTACAAATAAATATAAAATGTCGTAATTATTAGTGACGTAAGTCGTTGGTATTTATTAATTAAGATCCTTTATGAAGAGGACGAGAAATCCGGAAACTGATTTAATATGCTCGAGTGTATAGTAAATTTTCAATGCGTATGTGTACAAATTATCTGTGTATGTTACGTAAATACAGAAGCAATAAGGAAAATCCAAAATTTTCCTCCTTTCCGTATTGCGTGACATTTTCGTGTATTCATTTGTATACATGCTCAAGTTTAATAGTATGTGTTTTGTATATAAAACACTGCCGATGAAAATTCTTGGAAAAAATTGGGGAAGTCATGTAAACAAAAACTAACACATCTACATTTAGGTGTATAGGAGTTGGCATGCGCCCTAATGTAGGATATTTGTGTAGCCTCGTGAAGTGGTTTTTCGACCATGGAATATTACATATAGCGTAGAATAAATATTTTTAATTGGTATGGTAGTGACATCTAGCGAAAGTGCTACTTTGGCTATTTTAATTTATAGATGGAGCGTATTTATAGTTAAATCTATATATAGGGTTACCAAAGAGCGAAAGCGCTCAAGGTAGTCAAATCAAATGTTTAGTTCTAACTTAAATTATAATTTTAGCAAAGTGTTGTTTCCTACAAAAACACAATTGCAACAGATATACGAATCCGAAGGGACGTATGCTATGTTTTGCCTTGCCATGTTGCTCAGCTCTGTCTTTGAATATTGTACTCATGTTTATTTAAGGAATAGTGTGCTTATCACGGTTGGGGGCTTAACCACTACGTATCTATAAGTATTTGCTTTTATAGTTGAACCTTTCATATTCTAGCGGCATTTAAGCGACGAAAACAAACGACTTTTATACGAAAGCAGCGGTTGAGCTGTGGAGCCTTCCAAAGGCATAATAATTTACGCGGAACCCCGTGGTTCAGTAATAACTAATTGTGTGTATGCATTGATGATTGGCACAATCGGTGATGCCTAACAAATGAAAAATGAAATTATTTGTACTTCAACAAAACTTGCGGTCTGTTGCGGTATTTTGCTTTTCTTGCAACATACGAAGAAAATCCGAACTCGCACAGATAAGTCGTAGCGAAGGGGAGAAGTATTTTACCAGATTTCATTGATAAATCTGCATATTCTTATCTTAAAGTGCACCTAAATTCTGGCAAAGATACGGTTTCAAATATTGGCAGTAGTGAGGAATCTGAAATTTTGTCAATGAAGACTTCTACTCCTTAACTGGAATTCTTCTGCTCTTCTCTGAACTATTCGAATGGGTTTCGAATCCATGTGTAATTTTTAAGCTTTTCATTCTGCTCATCTGGAAAATACTGTTTAACTGAACTCAAATGGTCCCAAACTCTAATTTTTTGTTAAAAGCTTGAATCTTGTTCAACTGTTACTTATGTATTCCTTGAAATGACAACTTCACTTTGTTTAGCTTTGAAAAAATATCGGCGAGGTATCCAAGTCGAAACAACCACAATTTATCTGTCAGTCTTTCTAGTAATCCATTCGGTTTACCATGAAAAAAGTGCCCAATTTCGAACGAAGCTCGAGTAGTCGAACAAGAATTTTCCCTCGTGACAACCATCGGAGAAATAAAGCTTTATGAATGCTGCCGATATCTTCGCAAAGAATATTAAAAAGCCGTGTTTGCAAAGGTCTCGATTTGATGAAATTTATGATCTTTAAAACTTTATCCCCAGGGCTTCGCGGAGCACACTTTGAGAAACGCTGCTCTAGAGATTCAACGTCAAATTACTATCGCCACTACTACACTTTAAAATTTTTAAACTTTTAAACGTCTCGTTAAATTTCAAATATCAAAAAAAAAAACTTTAATCTGTTTACGGCGACGTTGAATAGGGTTGGTAGGTAATGAAGTGTTGTCTCCGGAATACAAGGATAGTTACGGTACATGATACTTTCTTATTAGGGTTTTGTCGCGATCGGCGGTTTCCACTTCACACGTAGTTGAGTTGACAATTTTGCAGATACGAAATGACCCGTCACACCTTGGAGTTAGTTTCCTACTAAATCATTTCGCTTCAGTGCTCTGAACGTGGGATTTGAGCAGTACTACCGGTCATCGGCTTTAAACGGTCGATGTTGACGTTGTGTGGCTGCATATTCCTTTCATCGATCCTGCTCTCATTCAGTGATTTCGCTAACGTTCTTCATCACTCCTTGCAGTTTCTGCATTAAATGTGCCATACTTCTTAGTTGCAATACTAATGTAGCGTCACAGTTGATAAAGATCGACTTCATCGAAAAATGATATATCGCTTCCTTTGTAGAGATACAAGAAAATGTATTTGATAGATTTTACCGAATTACAACACTCGTTGAAATCGAGAGTAACTCGATTCGGGTTTGCCTTCATTTTAAGTTGATCATCGACGATAGAGTGAACATCAATGCTAGTATCGGACAGAAGGCCTTTTGGGTATCGTTTCGTGCAAATAGATCAGAAAAGCATGGTGAGTTGTTGTTGAGTAAGCCTCATGGCCCATGAAACAATTTGGCGACGACTTCAAATATGTCTGGATCATAGTCGACATTTCTGAGATGACTTAGTTTTTTTTACCTGGTGTGACTTTTTCGATTAACCAAATCAAAATGGGTGCATGTGACAATCTTCTATTTTGCCATTCAATTGAATACATTCAACAATGTGTCCTTCCAAAAACATGATGCTTGACAATAAATTCCATTAAAAATTTAAATTTTTGTTTGAACACACGTGCGGAAATATCAAGACGATCGGATGATGATTGTTCAGTTAACAATAATGTTCTTTTATATCATACCACGTATAAGGTTGGAACATATTTCATGCATGTGTCGTGGACACCCTGTGTGGCCGGTAGTATGACAATTTTTTCCAATTCATTAAATCATTGGGATTCGGATTGCCATCATTAATAATGCATCACGTAAATTAATGTACTCTTCGGAACATAAGTAATTAAAAAACAATATTCAGTTTACTATTCACCTGGGTTCACCTCACAATTTTTTTCTTCGTAGTCTGTTTCATCAGATAAATCAGGATCAACCATGGTGAGTCATCGTCTTTTAAATTTTTATAAAATTCATGATAAAGCTCGTTTATCAACGGAAGTTGCATCGGCGTAAGGGACACTAATGTTACCATAAACATTGCTGATATAAAATAATTTTTGTTTTGGCCGACACAGCTGTCACTGTAAAATATTACGTGTTCTACATTTGAAGGTTCTGAGAGAAAATGTTGATAAATACGAGAGATGCATTAGATGGTCGCCTAACGTTTCTCTTCTCTGCCGTTATTCCGCTGGAATAGAGTGATTCAGCCACTTTAGTCTGAAATGCTGGAAGCTCAATTTTTTCTTTATTTGCATTTATTCTCTTCTCCGAATATAAGCGTTCACATCTGCTACGTCAATAAGGTGATAAAATATACGATCCAATCCATATGCCGGTTGTACTCTTTTATTATGTATGGACAATCGATTTCATACTACTGCTTTCTTTCTTTTTTATCCCATCTGGCAGCTTTCTGTGGTTGCAAGGTGCCGTGCGCTGGAAATAAATGGTTTCATACCAACATACGTTGACAGAAGCCGTACTGTTTTTGTATCTTTCCATAAAATTGATGAGATGTCGACTCAATAAGCATTGCCTACATACTCCTCAGAGCATCCTCGTTCAACTTTTTCCCACTTAAGACCGCATCACTCGACAGCTTACAATTTGGCACACGATTTGAACGGACAGTTTTCAAGCTAAATATGACTCTGCTACGTAGGTATGTTAACAGGCCCATAGATATGTAAAAATTATCGAAATATAGAATATGGTTAACGAAATTCAGTATATTTTTTGAAAGGCGAATAACTACGTTCAACGATGTCCCAAGATCAGGTGCGCCTTCGGGAATTTTATTATCCCCAGCACCGCAATAAATTTCGAATGCGTACGAAAAACCACTGGAATCGTAAAGCGAGAACAGTTTGAAACCCTATTTATGCGGCTTGTTCGGCATATATTGACGCAACACAGTTCATACCATTTTAGTTGTGCACGTTTGCTCATCTCCGCAAAGCCTAGGTAGCATTGGCACTTAACAGAAAATTTGGTTAAAGTGTACTATGATTGGTCGAACCTTGAACAACTGAACAAAATCTGAATGATCTTTATCGACTGCAAGAGAATTATCGTTGAAGTGAAAATGTCGACGAATTTCTTCAAACCTAAGCACAGGCATCACTTGTCGGATCGCTTCAAATGAGTGTATTCCCCTGTATGACCGTGTATTGGGGTCCTGGAATCGAGTCTTTCGAATCGACTTTAAATGTTGTCCCAATATTCTTTTGGCACGCATATAGATTTGATTGTTCTGTTATGTGCTTAACAAGATCATCATTCACAAAATATTTGAAGCAATCTCATATGGGGTTTTAAGTTCTTTCAACTTTGGTGGTAATTCTTTGTTGCCTCGAAATACGCAACGTTAATATGCAACGTTAAGTTTTGTTTTTTCCAAAATATCGATTGGAATTCACGACTGTCATTTTTTATTTTCAGTACATCTCCCCAGAAAATTTAGATGCTGTGGAAATAATTGGTCCGTTTGGTTTTTCTACCAATTCTGGTGAGGGCATCTCTCAATGCACCTATAGTGACCTCAGTAATTTCCCTGAGTAATGCTAGTGAAGTTTATCCAAACTAATCCAAAGAATACAACAACAACAAATTTATTGTAATAGTATTGGTGTAAGTAAACATTCAGGCGAATTTATAGTGTGTAATTTAGACGAGATATGATTTTTCATGTGCCTTATGTACATTCTAAAGTCATTCTAAGTGTTTCCTAGCAATTTAGCATAAACTTCAGTGACACTGGTACACTGTCTTAACCCAAACGAGTGTCCGTAGTAAATTATTTGATTTTCTAATGGGTCAGACAGGGTGTCCCATGAGATTTAAAAATGTGATTTTTTAATGTGCCTTAGGTACATTCCAAAGTCATTCTAAGTGTTTTCTAACCATTTAGCATGCACTTCGGTGACATTGGTAAACTGTCTAAACCCAAACGAGTGTCCCTAGTAAATTATTTGATTTTCTAATGGGTCTGACAGGGTGTCCCATGAGATTTAAAAATGTGATTTTTTAATGTGCCTTAGGTACATTCCAAAGTCATTCTAAGTGTTTTCTAACCATTTAGCATGAACTTCAGTGACACTGGTACACTGTTTTAACCCAAACGAGTGTCCCTAGTAAACTATTTGATTTTCTAATGAGTCTGACAGGGTGTCCCATGAGATTTAAAAATGTGATTTTTTAATGTGCCTTAGGTACATTCCAAAGTCATTCTAAGTGTTTTCTAACCATTTAGCATGAACTTCAGTGACACTGGTACACTGTCTAAACCCAAACGAGTGTCCCTAGTAAATTACTTGATTTTCTAATGGGTCTGACAGGGTGTCCCATGAGATTTAAAAATGTGATTTTTTAATGTGCCTTAGGTGCATTCCAAAGTCAATCTAAGTGTTTTCTAACCGTTTAGCATGAACTTCAGTGACACTGGTACACTGTCTAAACCCAAACGAGTGTCCCTAGTAAACTATTTGATTTTCTAATGGGTCTGACAGGGTGTCCTATGAGATTTAAAAATGTGATTTTTTAATGTGCCTTAGGTACATTCCAAAGTCATTCTAAGTGTTTTCTAACCATTTAGCATGAACTTCAGTGACACTGGTACACTGTCTAAACCCAAACGAGTGTCCCTAGTAAATTACTTGATTTTCTAATGGGTCTGACAGGGTGTCCCATGAGATTTAAAAATGTGATTTTTTAATGTGCCTTAGGTACATTCCAAAGTCAATCTAAGTGTTTTCTAACCATTTAGCATGAACTTCAGTGACACTGGTACACTGTCTAAACCCAAACGAGTGTTCCTAGTAAATTATTTGATTTTCTAATGGGTCTGACAGGGTGTCCCATGAGATTTAAAAATGTGATTTTTTAATGTGCCTTAGGTACATTCCAAAGTCATTCTAAGTATTTTCTAAGCATTTAGCATGAACTTCAGTGACATTGGTACACTGTCTAAGCCCAAACGAGTGTCCCTAGTAAATTACTTGATTTTCTAATGGGTCTGACAGGGCGTCCCATGAGATTCAAACATGTGATTTTTTTAATATGCCTTTGTAAGATTCTGAACCTCTTATGTGTATTTTTTGAAACACGTATTTCGCATTTAATTAAGAAATTCAATTTTATAAACAATGTTTACTCTTTTGTAGCTTTTAATTCGCTTTTTATGGCCGTATTTTGGCACTTTTATATTTATCCAGTATAATTTTAAGCGGCAAGATAATTTCCAACTTATCACTGCAAACCCGAATAAACCACCTTAAAGAGGAAAAATTTAAGTTAGTTGTTTTACATTATATTTTATTTCCAAAACTATTCAAAAAGATATAAATTAAATATTATTAACTTTAAATTTATTTGTTCTTTGACATATCTATATTTATTTTAATATCTAGTTTATTTTTAAGGTTTACAAAATATACATATACTCTTATCTTCTATTATATTGTGCACGTTACATTCGACATGTATGTTTCTAGAACACTTGGTGCAGTGTAATAAGTTTCCGCTGAACTTGCTTAGATCGTCAAAGCATATTAAACATCTATCCTTAACATCCTCCGAACCGTCAAATATTATTGATTTTAAATAAATCCTATAATTAGCTAATGCTTCTAAGTAATCATTATCATTAGAAGAGTGAATCTCGGGGATGTGTTTGCGATTTGTATATTTGTCAACAGCATATATTATCAGAGGTCCACAGTTAAATCCATCTTGTTGCATTGAGAACATATACGTTGGTTCAATTTTAAACAATTTGTTTGGAAGTGTTCCAAAATTCTGCAGTTCCTTTACAAATAATGCTGCCTTTTTTGCCACATTATCTAAAATACGCTCTGGATTTAGAGGATCATATGTTGTAATGATCCCCAAAACTACGTCAATTATAATTAAAATCCAATGGTTATTGTTTTGACAATAAGGTATATATATAACATCTTTCCCGCGGCAAATTCCAAGTTCCGGTTGTGATTTGGTTGATGTGGCGCGGTATATATGCTTGGAAGTAAATATTTTTAAAGATACAAATATATCCAAAAACACGTGATTCGTGTTTTTAATTAAAATGTTGGCAGCCACATGTAAAGCATCGTCAGTGACATATTCCTTGTTATTGAGTGAGCAATAACTTTGGTTATCCAAACGTATTTCTCTCAAACCGGGGAAATTAAACTTGAACAATTTTATGGAAAAGTTATTCGCTGTAATTTTATTTGCATAACTATTTATTTGGCATTCGTGTATTACAGGTCTTTGAGACTCTAAAATTTGTAGGAAGGTTCTTCTTCCGGAATATTTAGATTCACTTTTAGAGTGTTTTACCCAATTTTCTTCCATATCATGTTCGGAATGGTCAATTTCGTCATGAGATTTAATTATTGTTGGAGTAGATATCAGGGCTTTTTTTATATTTTCAGTAATTTTTTGTTTTTTGCGTGAAACCAATAAAGGAGCTAGATTTGCCGCATTTTGTAATTGCTCACTCTTCTGGTTGATAATGTCAATAAATCTTCCCAGTTTTAAGTTTCGTTCTTTTATTAAGTTGTTCTTAATTATGTTAAAATAATTTTCAACGTTTGCGTTCGACACTCTGCCCTCGGGTTTAAAACGATGAAGAAATATAGCTCCCCATAACGGCAAATATGTCATATATCGGCGAGTGCAGAATATGACGAAATCTTTGACAAAATATTCGTTTTTTTCCTTATTTACATCATCGTCATTTTTAATTTTAACTAACGTTTCATTTAAAATGCCACCATAACGTTGATAATAAGGAGATTCGCCAAAATCGTGGTTTGTTGCATCAAAATCGATGTCCTCTTTTTCATTTTCCAACTCTTTTTCAATAAAAAACTCGGAAAAATTTGTCTTTCCTTCTACCAGTTTAAGGTACTTATCATATCCTTGGATAAACACATCCGTTTTGTATTTTGAGCAGCATACAGCACAGAATACCTCAAATAAAACATCTATTTCACTTAAATATTTTGCGTCTAAGATCATTAAAAATAACACCATGATAAATTGTTTTAGTGGCTTTTTGCAAAACGGTATTTTAGCCTTAATCTGCCGGATCAAAATTGCCGCAAAGTGGCAGCAACATATAAATACACCACGGATATTTTCTATGCCTAAATCGCAAATAATTAAATGATAAGTAAGTTTCAAATATCGTGTCGTAGTGGTAGTATTAAATACTTTTAGTAAACTATTAACAAATACCCAAGACCAGTCAGTAACAAAATATCTTGGGTTATTTAATTTCATATAAGCTTCATATAGTCTATAGGCTTCATATAGTCTATTTCAAATTGCAAATCTATTAAAAATTTCATTATTGCTGCTGTATCGTGCTTCGATGATATAAGCTCTGCGACCGGTACTATACATCCGTGTATCCAATAGGGTTATCCAATTCGAGGTTGATAAAGTAAACTTAAAAAAAACACACAAAATATTCGGAATGTATTGTAATTTTTATTTCATTTTACAGATTGATCCTTGCCATTTTTAGTTAAACAAGATATCATTCAAATGTCCTCCACGGGACTTCTTACAGGCCTTGATTCTTTTGAGGTAATTTTCAATGACTTTTCGGCACATTTCGGGCGGTATCTCGGCCATTACCTTACGAATATTAGTTTTCAATTCGTCAAGAGTTTGAGGATTGTTTGCGTAAACACGATCTTTCGCGTAGCCCCACAAAAAGAAATCCAAAGGCGTTAAATCACAGGATCTTGGAGGCCAATTGACATCAGCCAATCGCGAAATCAAACGTCCAGGAAATTTCTCTTGCAAAAGATCTCGATTTGCTCGTGTTAGGTGACTGGTTGCTCCATCCTGCTGGAACCACATATAGTCAAGATCATAATCTTCGATTTTCGTAAAAAAATAATCGGTTAACATGCGGCCATAGCGCTCAGAATTGACGGTAACGGTTCGTCCATGGTTGTTCTCAAAAAAATACGGCCCAATCACACCACCAGACCACAATGCGCACCAAACAGTGACTTTTTGCGGGTGTAATGGCTTCTCTACAATCAATTGTGGATTTTCTGAGCCCCAAATTGTACAGTTTTGCTTATTAACGTATCCACCAAGCGAAAAATGAGCTTCATCACTGAAGAAAATTTTGTTCGAAAAATCAGCATCGACGGCCTGTTTTTCCGCGTTTAATTTTAACGCGTTGGTCGATTGTTAAATGCTCCATATTCTTAAATGGCAGAATGTCAACTAAATAAATGACAGCGTACTTGACGTTTATCTTTGACAGATGTCGGTATACAGATTTCTACTTTATCAACCTCGAATTGGATAACCATTTACTTTAACTACACAAACATAGTAAACTATTTTTGAAATATTATGCCCGTTGCAGCATTTTGGTTTTCTGATCAGACCACCAGTGGCATCTATATGCATCACATCGGCATCGTTATCGGACAAAATCTTAATGCCCATTCTTCTCATCAATATTATTGATAAAGGAATTGAAGCCGTATAAATATTCCTACCTTGATTTGATTCTGGAAAAAGCCGACTTACTGCATCTACGATTTCGCAGTCTTTTACAATGTCTTTAGACTGTAGCCGCTCAGACCTAGCTTTCCTTAAATTGGCAGGTTTGACTATGCTTTGGGTGTTTCCATGTTTTAATGAATTAATATCGATTTTGGTTAAGCTCTCCAAGTAAACCGCATTTGGCTTCTCGTATAACATTTTATTTTGTGTTGCATCTCTTTCTGCACCTCGTAATTGCACAAATTCTTTTATAATGCCATGGCCATGCAAGGCATCTTTCCCCATAGTAAATATCGCCATCGTTTCATTTGAATATATATTAAATTTATATTTTTGCTGGTGGGTTGTATATTTGCAAGTTGCATCCTGTTGGACTCTAGAGCGGTTTTTGGCAAGGTACATAGATTTAAATGATAAAACACACGAATTTCCACATAACGTTAATGCTTTTCGAATGCTCCTGCGCAAATCTTCGTTGCTCCATAATTTTAATAAATTAATGATTATTCGAGTTGTACCACGAAAAACCCACTCATTTTCTGGTGGTTCGACAATTTTTACAGCCATTTTTTCGATTTCAACACAATCAGAACAATTTATCTGAGCTTTTTTCTCCGTTGGATTTCCGAATTCATTATTTTCGTTCACCGAGCTGACAAAACTGTTGTTCGAAGCCATAGAGTTTTTAATTTCTGCAATTGCTTTATCTTCTTTATTTGTATTTGTACCAATTTCTTCTTCTCTATTTCTTAGTTTATTATACCACAAATTATAAATCTTTCTCCTGTTGACATCAGAATTTTTTATTCCTAAAGCTGAACAAACGTTTTGAAATAACGGGCTATTAGTTCGTGGAATTTTTGCTGTCTCTAAATTAAAGTGACCTAAATTATTAAGAACCTCAATCAAAGTAAACTGATTTAATCTTCGCTGGTTTTGGCGCGATTGTGGTCTTGCTTTTCGTTTTTTCATTATATTATATTTATACCCCATTTTAACAAAGTATTGAAAACTAAAAATATAAATTATGTAAAGTATTTAACAAATAAATAACCCAACTTAAACGCTAATAGTGATATTCAAAGGAAAATAAACACTTTAGCACTGAAAATTAACAAATACCTTGAAACTTCATAAATACACTAAAAATTCACAAATACTGTATATTGACAAATTACACTCGAAACTCTCACTAAACTCTCACGAAACTAATCACTTTTAATTTTCAAAACTCTCTCGAATAATAAATACTTTTGAAATACTTTTTAAATCAAACCAATTTTATTTATATTCGTAATACACTAGCTTAATTTTTGTAATATCGAGAAATTACCTAGCTTAAAATATTATTTTAAACGTTAAACTGAAAACATTAAAAAACGAATATAACTATCTAATTGTACATATTTATCAATATCTATATTAATAAAAATCAATTGGCGCATGTATGACTGATCATCACTAGAGAACGGTTGGACCGATTTGGCTGATTTTTGTTTTGTTGTGTTCGTAATTGTCAGGACAAGGTTTGTTTGAAAGAAAATTTTGGGAAAATCCACTGGAAAAGTCGGAAAATTCGGAAAATCGAAAAATGATGTTTTTGTACGGTTTTTTCGCACGTATCCGATCCAGATGGGTTTTAGAAGAGAAAAGTTAGTAAATCTTAGTGAAAACTTGGAAACTTCCGGAAAAACTTGAAGAAACTTCAGATGATCTTTTAGAAGAGAAAAATTAGAAAACCTTATTGCAAAACTCTGAAACTTCCGGAAAAATCCGAAGAAAATTAATTTTTTTTTTCTAGCACATTTAAGAACGGCTGAAGCGATTTGGCTCAATCTTTTTAAGCTGTGTTCTCAATTAAGAGATGGTTCTTACGAAAGAAAATTGGAAAATCCACCGGAAAAGTCGGAAAAAAATGTTGAATTCGATGTAAAAGTGAACGGAATGGCGATTCAACTCAATCGTTTATTGAGAATTGAATTGATTCATCAAAATAATCATAAATATTCATCAACATATATTTTCGTGAAGGACAAACGTATTTGCTCTGAACTAAGTAGTTTGGGCGGAACGAGGTTCGCCTGGTCAGCTAGTATCAAATAAATATTATTACGGACAGTAATTTTATTATCATGGGTTTTGGTAAAGGCTTGGATGGGTTAAATTGAAATTGCTGAAAGAGGGTTTTGAAGTACTAAGAATCGATTGCTATGGGTGGGTCTCGGTTTCGGGAAAAAACGGTTAGGGATCATTTCGGAAGGGCCCGGGTTACTTTTTAATTTATTTCTTAAATCAGATGACTTGATGAAAACTGCTGAAATGGTTCATAATTTTAGAAAAAATCGTTTAGAAGGTCATCAAGAAGGACCCACGATAGCTTTTATTTTTTTTAACCAGACTTTAACGAAAAATGGCAAAACAGGGTTTGCGAGTATTTAAAATTGTTTAGAGCGTCCTCAGCAGAAACTCGGGTTAAATCAACGGCCAATCATACTTATTTTCTATAGAATACTATTATTATTCTATAAATTACAATTAAGTTTCATAGGACACCCTGTCAGACCCATTAGAAAATCAAACTATTTACTACGGACACTCGTTTGGGTTGAAACAGTATACCAATGTCACTGAAATTCATGCTAAATGGTTAGAAAACACTTAGAATGACTTTGGAATGTACCTAAGGCACATTAAAAAATCACATTTTTAAATCTCATGGGACACCCTGTCAGACCCATTAGAAAATCAAATAGTTTACTAGGGACACTCGTTTGGGTTTAGACAGTGTACCAGTGTCACTGAAGTTCATGCTAAATGGTAAGAAAACACTTAGAATGACTTTGGAATGTACCTAAGGCACATTAAAAAATCACATTTTTAAATCTCATAGGACACCCTGTTAGACCCATTAGAAAATCAAATAATTTACTAGGAACACTCGTTTGGATTTATACAGTGTACCAGTGTCACTGAAGTTCATGCTAAATGGTTACAAAATACCTAGAATGACTTTGGAATGTACCTAAGGCACATTAAAAAATCACATTTTTAAATCTCATGGGACACCCTGTCAGACCCATTAGAAAATCAAATAGTTTACTAGGGACACTCGTTTGGGTTTAGACAGTTTACCAATGTCACCGAAGTTCATGCTAAATGGTTAGAAAACACTTAGAATGACTTTGGAATGTACCTAAGGCACATTAAAAAATCACATTTTTAAATCTCATGGGACACCCTGTCAGACCCATTAGAAAATCAAATAGTTTACTAGGGACACTCGTTTGGGTTAAGACAGTGTACCAGTGTCACTGAAGTTCATGCTAAATGGTTAGAAAACACTTAGAATGACTTTAGAATGTACATAAGGCACATGAAAAATCATATCTCGTCTAAATTACACACTATAAATTCGCCTGAATGTTTACTTACACCAATACTATTACAATAAATTTGTTGTTGTTGTATTCTTTGGATTAGTTTGGATAAACTTCACTAGCATCCTGAGTACCACATCGGTTAATGAATTTTCAATTACATCATGTTCAGTATGTATTGATGGAATTTGATCATCGTTCAAATTACAGTCATCCTCATCGTCACTTGTTTCGACAACGGATTGTATTGAATTCATAGGTTCTTCGATTTACACTTGTCGAGAGGCATAAATTACAGATGTATTGTTAACATAAAAATCAAAATTCCAATTGAAGAAATTCCAAAATTAATTTATTTTAGAGAAATACCCATACACAAAATTCCATTTTTTTCATTAGTTTATAATATTTGCAGCATTTAATACCGATCCCCCTTGAAACATGCTAATATATACTAAAAACTTGTGTATGGTACAGTCAGGTTGGGTACGATTTGCCAAATCCAAAACTCCAAAAACGAAATTCCAAAATCAAAATTCCAAAAAACAAAATTCCAGAAACAAAAATTCCAATAAAAACAATTTCTAAAAATAAAATTCCAAAAAAACAAAATGCCTATACAAAATGCTAAATTTCAAAATTCCAATATACAAAATTTCAAAAAATCCCATTTTATGGCCATTTAAATTTTTTTGGAATTTTTATTTAATTTATAATTAAGAATCTTCGATTAAAGTTTATTCAACAGTAACTTGTAATTTGTTAAAACTGTTGCAGTACTTATGTATTTATTAATGACTGTACCATACACAAGGAACTGTAGGGGAACGGTTCGGTATTCCAAAAAACCTAACCCTATTTTATAGAATCACAACAAGGGTTAATCAATCTGGTAAAGATAATGGGAATCATGTTTGAGTAATAATTTTTAAGAACAATTAAATTAAAATTAATTAATTGAAATAATTAAATAATGATAATTAAATTAATTGAAAAAAATCAATTACAATTTTTACGAAATACTACAAATATTATTAAACTCATGAAATTATGGGATTTTGTACCTGGATTTTTTTTCTAAAATAAATAAATTTTGGAATTTTCTTAATTGGAATTTTGAATTTTGATTTTTTTGTTATGGTATTTTGTAAAATGGAACTTTATATTTTTGTTAATTGGAATTTTGAAAATTAAGACAACCTGAATTTTTTTTTTGGATAACCGACCCGTTCCCATGGTACAGTCATTAATAAATAAGTACTGTAACGGTTTAAGGAAATTACAAGATACCGTTAAATAAACCTTAATCGAAAATTTCCTAATTATAAATTGTAATAAAATGGAAATATGAAAGGCTCTCCTTTCGGGAACGGCCCGGTTATCCAAAAAAAAAAAAATCCAACTGGCCTAAATTTCCAAAATTCCAATTAACAAATATATAAAATTCCATTTTACAAAATAAAATAACATAAAAATCAAAATACAAAATTCCAATTGAGAAAATTTCAAAATTTATTTATATTAGAAAATAAAAATTCATACACAAAATTTCATTATTTCATTAGTTTAATAATATTTGCAGCATTTCGCAAAAATTCTAATTGGTTTTTTTCAATTCACATAATTATTATTATTTAATCAATTCAGGCGTCCCTTACATATTTCCTTGGCCATAAAATGGAATTTTGTGTATTGGAATTTTGAAATTTAGCATTTTGTACAGGAATTTTATTTTTTTGGAATTTTAGTTTCTGGAATTTTGTTTTTTGGAATTTTGATTTTGGAATTTGGTTATTGGAGTTTTGGATTTGGCAAATCATACCCAACCCCTCCTTTCATATATCCATGGGCATAAAAAGGAATTATTTTGGGAAATTTGTATTCATATTGGAATTTCGAAATTTCCCATTTTGTATAGGATTTGTTTTTTTGGAATGATATTTTTTAAAATTGTTTTTAATGGAATTTTGGTTTTTAACATCTTGTTTTGGGGAATATTAATTTTGGAAATTCATTTCAGGAATTTTGGACTTGGCAAACCATACCCAACTCAGTGTTCCATTGGTGGCGGCTCAGAATCATCATCAGTTGGAAATAAATAGTAAAGGTGTACTTCTCGTAATATTATTCAATTCATTATCGACTGTCATAATTTGTTATGTAAATAAAAGGAAAAACTTACCATTGTAAATGACAGTCGACTTGCTCCAATTCGACATTCAAAATTAATTAAAGAGAGCAACCTATATTATCGATTTCGATGTTATACGCGTATCACACTGACATCTATTTTCGGGTAGGTAAAGGATTAAATTCAAAAAAATTCAATTTCTGCTTGGTACTTTTTTGTCGAGATTCGAGCCAAGAACAACTTTGCAGCCGAGTGAGCGAATTGGAGCTAGTGAACCAAATATACTAAATTAGGCTTTAGGTTGAATATTAAATAAATATATATAATAAGCGGGTGAACGTTTTATTTCTAAGTTCACAATTCGGTATTTGTGAGTGATTGTGGGTGAACTCGCCATCAACCATATTTCAATAGAGAACAAGTCATACTGGGCGAGGACATCTGCCAATTTCTATTGGTCCTTCGAGCCGGACAGTGAACACACCCGCAGCTACAGTAATAAAAATCGCCAGCATTAATTTAACGAGAGCGCATATTCTTACGTAAAGGTTCAATCACAATGAAACTGAACCGCTCCGTTTTGTTAATCTGTCAAAGTAGAAAGTGTCACAATAAATATAATTTAAATCGTAAAACGGATAGGCAAACACAATGGTCGGTGCAGAACGGTACGTGCGGAATAGATAGACCAACTTTCTACTTTTTCGGATAACATAACCTAAAACTGATTTTAGCAGGCACGCAACAAATTTATTTTCAATATTACCGATGACAAAAAACAACATTATTTTAAAAATGGAATTTAAAATTAAGGAATTCCATGAAAAAATTAAATGCTTTACAGAGCTACATATACAGGGTGGTCTAAAAGTCTGGAAACGGTGAATTTATTTCGCGCACGAGTGGAAAATCGGAATTCTGATACTGAGGTCTTTAGTAATTTCACCCGAGGAATCGAATGGGCCCATCAGATTTTGGGCCCGATGGGGCTTTATACGAGATATGAGGCCCAACTTTGAACTTTCAAATGCAAACCCATATTTTTTTATTGCAGATTCGGATTCAGCGGGTAATTTTACATCCGAATTGGTTAAAACCCGAATTCTGCTGGTACATTTTAAAGATCTCATTTTTCTCGACAATTACCACTCCTGACTGATTTTGTTTGTTGTTTGGGCTTAGGAAGTGTCAAAGCGATGTTTTCTTTCTCACTCACTAAGCAAAATGAATACAATAAGACACGACGCACATGTACCCATACCATACACGGGCAATATTTTCCCGTGAATGATTCAGACTCCCCTGGATTTTTTAACGAAAAACGCTGCATAGGACCCAAAAATGGACGAACAAATTTTTGGTTTTAACCAATTCGGATGTAAAATTTCCCGCTGAATCCGAATCTGCAATAAAAAAGATGGTTTTGCATTTGAAATGTCAAAGTTGGGCCTCATATCTCGTATAAAGCCCCATCGGGCTCAAAATCTGATGGGCCCATTCGATTCCTCGGGTGAAATTACTAAAGACCCCCCCGTAAAACAATTTTTGGATTTATGGCCATAAAAAGACCAAAAATTGACCATTCGTCCATAAGAGACGAAATAAGTCAATTGTCGGTTAACTGTTCAGTCATTGAAGTTCAGTGCGTCTAATCCTTGCCAGAAAAGGGACGAATATTTAAAGACATTTCTGTCGCATCTGATTCGATCGACATTTGACCAATGCAATTGACTAACAAATTACGGACGAATAAGCTTGGTAAAATCAGGCCGGCTTTTGTAAGTCAAAATTGACAGCCAAAATGCATTAAAACGAGTAGGTCTTTTGACAGTCATTTTGTGCGGATGTGTCTCCAAATTATTGCGAAAATGATAAAACAAATTGATTTTTTTTCAATACGTTATAATCTTAAATTTTATTGATTTTAATGTAAATTTGTGTTGTCCAAAATTTGATGTTTATCGCTCTCTTGCCAAGGAAAAAGTGGACGAGTTATTATAAATTTTGGTTATTCTTAATACTAAAAATTCTAACAATCCAAGAAACCGTATCCGCCATGAATTTAATATAATTTAGTTTATAAAAGAAAATTAATGTTAATTATATAATCCAAAACATAGATGGCAATACGATTTATAAAGATCGGTATTACCGGTTGACATTGAAATTCAAATAATAAAATGTAAACAAACAAGAAATCAGCTGTCTAATACTAATGAATAATGACAGTACTGGAAATGGTAAGTTAATTTTGATCACAAAATAATGAAATGAGATAATTGCTAATAATATAACATACAATTCCAATTATAGGAATAATTATGTTTGGGAATAATGCAAACAAAGGTAAATTACATTCAAATTGTTATCTAGCTTAGAAATAATTAAACTCTATGTTTTCTTTCAGCTTCCGATGATCCTGAACACATTTCTTATAACAATAAAGAGACGAAATTGCCTAAGATTTGCTAGACTGTTTTGAGGCACATTGGTAAGCCAGCTTTTTAATGGTTTTCGGGTTATGAATTTATAAAATAAATTATTACATAAAAAATTCAAAACATATCATTTATTTTCATTTTATTTATTCTGAATCATATTAATACGAGTACATTATACATAATTATACATTTTTTAATTTAAACAAAAATAATAATCTAAAACAAATATAATAATCGTTTAAGAACTACAGTAAGTATTGCTTTATATTAATTCCTGTTGCAATGATGAGTTATTTTACTTAATAATGCCTAAGAAGCCAATAATTACCTGCTCTCATTACCGGAGAAATTTTTGGGAGAGATAATTCCACTACTTCATGCAAAATCTCACTCTCACCAGCCTCGCTATAAGGTTGTTTTCCGTCAGACATAAGTGTGCCTGATTCATCCGCCCGATTCACATTGGCTGTTTATTTTCATCAAATTGGTCGTTTAAATTACTAATTTGAAGTTACTTTTTTCGGTAGCTAGCCATTTCCGAATCGAAGCTTGAAGAAATTTAAAACATTCTTTCTCGCTTTCGTGCTTCACTTAGGGTTTCTGTAAATATTGCTCATTAAAATAAAGTTAAACGTGAAGTGCTAAAATACAGATTAACTCACCGATGTTATTTTGTTTCTAGCTTAAATGGAAGTTTTTGTCAGGAATCTTTTGGTGCTGCATTTGACTCTAGTGGCCTTTTAAAATTTTTGGTGTTTGGTCATAATAGATTTTTTCATTCTAAACAGTCTTTACAGTATCAGTTTTTTTACCAGTTCTATTACGAATCGACATAAATTCAAAATTGTAAAAATTATTTTCTAGAAACGCGTTTTAATAAAAAAATCACGATTAAAATATATCTATAAATTTACTAACCTTGTTACGACTGTGTTGGTCGCAACCATCTTCTCTTATTTTTTTATTCACCTCGAATGTGTTATGAACGCACTCTCGACGTTTTGTTGTGTGCCCCATCGCGTGGTGGCGCAGAGGTGAGAAAGAATGGGGGAAAGAGAGAACAATGCGCATCGAGTGTGTGTAAAGTAAAACGTTTTGGAAAAAATGTTTTTTCTTATATGTCTCTCTTTTATACCAACGAAAATTTGATATAAAGGAGAGACAGAGAAGAGAGATTAATTTCTTCTAGAACGTTTTACGAGCTGTGCGGTGCGGCGCTCGAATTTTTTTTGATTATGACATTCGAGTTTGTGACAGACACGGTCTGGTTTGTAATTTAGTATACAAATAAAGTTTTTTTTTCTGGTTTTTGAATGTGATATTAAACAGTTTGGAATGTAATTTGTTTTTTAATCGAGTCATAAGTTGAGTTTATAATACATTTGAATACATATTTTGTACCTAATAAAAAAAAACTGAATAAACTTAACATCGAAAGTTGGTGTTTTATTTTGATAATATAATATTTGGTGTTACAGTGTATACTGGGATTATGTTTTTATCCGTAGTAAATTAAAATAAGTTTTTGATTTGAGTGAGAGAAAAAAAATTAATTATAACATTTTTGATGGTACTTGATGTGGATAACAACCCCGCCGAGTAATATATATATATAGATACTGTACTACGGTAAATCGGTGGTGCCCAGTAAAATAAGAAAACACAAATTGAATTTTTGATTGTGAAATTGGTTGTCGCGCGTACATTTTAAGACACCGTTTTCTATAGCATCTGGTTACGGTGTGTGTGGGTGAGAGTGGTAAATTTTGTTTTTCGGTGTCGTATCAAACGGGGCATTCACATAATAGGGCAACCGCACCCTTTTATTAAAACTGTTAAGTGCTTTTGTGTTTGAGTAAAGACGCCGCCGCAACCACCTTACAGGGTGACCAACCTCGAGGGCATTAATTTGTGCATCAAAACGGTACGTTCAACGGGTAAGGCGAGACAACGCCCAACTTATTTTGGTGGCCCGGCGAGGCCCTTGTTTTTATGGTAACGGTAGCCATCCGGCTATTGTTGTATTATTGGTAACGGGGAGAGGCCCCGCAACATTACGGGTGGCCAGTTGAGGTCACTCCGCTTATACGGATCCGGCGGCCAGTTGAGGCTAGCCGTGAGATTATCATTTTGTGATATCGGGGAGAGGCCCCGCAACGTTAGTGCCCAACCAGGCAAGCGCTCGAGCGCAAGGCGGGGAGTCGCCCAACGACGGCATCAAGGCCGCAACCCATATTGGTTAACGGTGAAAGGGACCGCAACGGTCCGGGTGTGGCACATCACCTGTGGCATGACGGCCGATCAAGGCCGCAATAATTTTTTTTATAAATAGTAAGGTACGATTTTTTATTTTTTTTATTTTTTTAATTTTTATTATTTTTCCTTAAATTTTTTTTATTAAATTTAATTTTATATTTTGTAATCGAGCGCCGCACAGCGGGTGCACGCTCGGTACGCATTGCATCTCTCTCTCTCTCTCTCTCGTTCCCTCCCTCGTCTTTTGTCTCTCTCCGGTGGGAAGTGTGTCCTTTTACGGGAAGTTGTTTTCTGTTATCTATTTAATAAAATGAATTACAAAATTTTCGGTTGTGTATGATGGGAACGGAGACTCCCTCTGTGTCGGTTTAGTGTTTGCGGTCCCTTGGTGCCCGCATCCAATTTCGTAACCGGGGCTTTGCCCTGTTTGAATTCGAATGGATGCGCGCACCAAGGCACCTCTCTCCTATTTATCATTTTGAGTTGTTCGTTCCTCAGGTTCCGTCCGACGAATTTCGGAGGAAACATCCGGGTATTTTTCCTTATTATTTGCGTTTTACTTTCATTTAAATTTCTGTTATCACGGTGTAAGCCAGGAGCCATGCATGCCTCAAACCCCACGACCCTTCGCACTTCTCCCTGAGAACGTAGCCGGCAAAAAAATCACCGTGGAGGCCTCTGCATGCGCTTAGTGAAATCTGCAGGTTGGCAGTAGCCAGCCGGTAACAACCTGAACACAATGTTTTATTATTCGATTTTTTAATTTTTTTTAAATTACAATATTAATTTAAATTATAAAAATTATTACAATTAAACACTTTCAACTTTATAAAATTTATATTAGACATTTGTTTTAATAATATTTTTTTTCGATCACAAATTATTAATTTCTTGTTACGCGCACGACGAGTGCTTCGTGATTGAGGATAAAAAACAGAAACGTGGCGATGAACAATTGTAAGTCGAAAATGTCCCTAGTTTTTAAGTCGTATTCCATACTACAGTCGAATTCGACTCATTTGAATTGCATAACTTTGCCTCGTCTCTCTTTCGTATATAACACTTCCACTGCTAGTCTGTTTCGTCTCTATTTTGCATTTAAGGTTTCGATTGACGGTCTGTTTCGTCTCTATTTTGTACTTAGTCTTCGTCTTTTAATTAATTTTGGCTAATAATTTAACTCAAGTTTTATTTTTCATTTACTAATTGATTTTTATTTTGATTCTGGTTTCCAATAAAATGGTAATTTCGATTCTTTTAGTACGATTTTTTTTTTTAATTTAAGAGTTGGACATTTCCGCCTCTAACACGATATTTCGTCTCTTCTAGAGACGAAAACGTCGCAATGGACGAAAATTGTTTTACGGGCCCAGTATCAGAAATCCGATTTTCCACCCGTGCGCGAAATAATTTCACCGTTTCCAGAGTTTTGGACCACCCTGTATAACAAAGCCAATAAAAATTACTTGAATGTAAAAAGAAAAGATAGATTATGGGCAGAAATCTCAAAGGAATTTAATATCGAAGAAAAATATTTAACAGAATTATTGGATTAACTTTACGAAACGGTGCGGAAACATTGTGTTTGACAATCCGTAAAGGCGGCTTGAGCTTGACACGGTGTGGTGCAGTGCGGTGCGGTTTCATTGTGATTGAACCTTAAGCCGCAGCATAGAAAAAACCACACCATCCAAGCCACGCGATCGATTATTGAAATAAAATCCATCGACGCCATTACAAGCAACGTGTATCGTTATACGATATTAGTAAGCTGCACAAAGTGAATTTGCCTGTCAATTTGGAGTAAGGGTATAATAAACGTGATATTAAAATATTGTAATTAAACACCCGTTTATATAAATTGCGTGAAAAAATGGCCGATTTAGTAGCATTAAAAAAGGTTCGTGCCGGGATAAAGGGTAGTTTAACGCGAATGGAAAATTTCCTTATTGCAAATTGCAACAAAATGGATGATACCGTTCAGATACCGTTCAGGGGTAGATACCGTTCAGGGGTTAAGCGGGCAAATTTTTGGATGTAGAAGCGAAAATGTTTGTGATTGATTCCGAGATTGAGTCGCAAATGGCAGAATTTGAATCAAACACTGAAAAAAAAACTGTTTATAAAATGTTTAGCTCTAAATATCGAATATTTGAATCAACTAAAAATAGTTCGCTGCATATGATTCATATTTGGTGTAAATACTAATTGATGGTAGCCATCATTATGTAATTGTAAAGAACAACTGAAGAAAAATTTTGTTAGCTTCAAATAATTTACTGTTCGAAACAAATTATTTAAATGTTTCCAAGAAACATTTAAATAAAAACTTAGAAAATAGTATTCAGAAACAATTAATTTGTTTTTCTCAAACACTCTAAATGTTTGTCAGAAACATTACATAAATGCAATGTTTGATACAAACAAGTTTTATTTTTTGTGAACAAATATTATTTGTATTCAGGGAAAGTACAGTTTTTGGTAAATCTAAAAAAAAAATCTTTCAATGAAGCACATGTTCGTAATGTTACTCGGTTCTTTCTCTCGAACAAAACGTATTACAGTAAGTTCTAAAAACTTAAAAAGTGGATTAAATTAAAGAAAACATTGTGAAAATAGTGTTTTGTGTAACATATGTGCAAGTGAGTGCTATTTATGGGCTACAAACGTCGCGAAGTGAAAATTATAAGTTTAATTTCGTTTTCTAAATTATTAAATGAGTTTATACTTAACCACAAAGCGTGTTTGCTATAAAAAAAAGTTTGATTTTATAAAGGTAAATAATATATATTTTAAATGTGGAATTTAGTTGATTTTGATTCGGAATTTTAATTAATCTTCAAATTATATATTTCTCTCTCTCTCTCTGGCACTATACATCCCATCAAGGGATTTGGCCGCCTCAAATGAGGTTTCATAATCATATTTTCATTTCGGATAATGAGTGATTAATTCATTGATCCTGAACCAGCCGTGAAATTTTTCCTTGTCACCACCGGGAATCGAACCCGGGACCTCCGGTCGCTATGGAGCAAGCATGCTAACCACTTTGCCACCGGGGCGGCAAATTATATATTGTGTATATATAATTTGAGCGACATTTATTTAGCAGACAGTTTATTTAGTTGATCAGTAAAAAAATATTACTTTTAAGTGAAAAGTGTATAGATTATACAACAAACATTTAGTTTGATAACGAGATCTTCAGCGTGTATAAATTTTGAGCGTGGTTGCATATTCATAGGTATAATAACAATAATTGAAATGGAGTATTTTGAAGCAATTCAAGTTATGTACAATAGGGAAATAGAAATAGTACCAGTTTCCGGGAAAGGTGAATTTTCATATGAAATATTTCATAAAGCGGGTATATTTCAAATAATATTAATTGACATGAAATTGTTAGAAATAAATATTTCTTATTTTTACATAGTGCGGACCTACTTCAAAATTAAAAATGAATTTACATTTACTCTCGAAAGCGGTGCCGAAGTGAAACCAGAATTTTTCATAAACTACATAAAACGATACCAACACGGTTTGATATTGGTAGTTCGAGAACAACCAGCGCCAGAATATGAAATTGTAGATTTAGGCCACTATTCAGAATCAAATGATGCACAATCCTTTAAAATTATCGAAGCGTCCACCCCATCCATTTCGCAAAGCCAATTTGACGAAATAAAGAAAAATTGCACGATAACGGTTATTTGCGATGAAGATGCAGGCCCAAAATTAGTGAATAATATTATCGATTCCGAAACAAATTTCAATGACGAAAATAATTTAAACGCCCCATCTTCAAAAATTCCGAGGACAATTTTATGTCTTGTGAAATAGAATTTTAGATTTTAATAGATCCAACGAACAATTACAAAGCAAATACAACTATACTGTAATATAAATATCTGTAAAACTTGTGATCTTTTAATAAATATTAATTTTTATTTACTTCTTAAATACAGGAAATCAGTGCTTTGCTGTCAAAATCTGTACCAGAAATAATTTCCAAATACAACAAAAATTCAGGATCTTTAGAAAATTGTGACAAAATCAAGATTGCAAAAACCATTATATATAATATTTTAGAAACAAATCCGGAAACCGTGTAAGTATTTAAAAGTAAATGCCGCATGTTTTGTTGTTATTACTTTGGATTTACGTATAAAATCCAAATGAACTTACAGCCCAATTCCCGTATTGGTATCGTTTGGCACGCCAAATAAAAGCCATATTTTACATATATTTCTAATAAACCGTTGCCATTTGCTATAACAATGAACATTTTATGGTCATGTTTTTCGACAATAGTCATTTCAAATTACTGTTTTTGTCACTATGTTTTTCCAAGTGACTAATGTCGTAAGAAATGAAGTGTAGAATAACTACAATTCGATGGTTACCATACAAACTACTTTAAATTTAATAATAATATTGAAACTTGGCTGTTATTTGGCTTTTGTAAGTTTGGATTTCAATATTTGGATTGTTTTGAAAGTTTGGATTTTGTCCCTTTTGGTTTTTTTTGGATTTTGTGACACAGTCAACAATTATGTGTACTCTCTAACCAACACATTCCTTTTTACCATTGCCTAAGATTGAACAGATCAGATTTCAACAATCTAGCGGACATTATTTTAGATATTTTTACATCCGAATGCAGAAGTGTGTATTACTTTCCTGCTGATAAAGGCCGACCAGCACGAGGAAAGCTGTTTGACGCCTATTATAATAAGAAAAATACACTGTCACAAGCTGGGATCATATCTCGTCGAATAATATCATATAAAAATCCATCGAAAATAACACCAGAAACCCGAATAATCGAGGATTCCGTGAGCATTAGCAATGGCATAGAATTTCTCGAAAGCCACGTAGAACCATGGTGCGAGGTTGTTGATCAGTGGAAGAATGCACATGCGAGACGTATCGTGTTGCTAGAATTGGTAATGAGTACATACCAGAGTAATTTAATATCTTATTAATTCTATATTTTAATTTTTAATTCAGATCGAAATTGATGCACGGTTAAGGTATCCAGACATAAACCCCGTTTCCGTCGAACAAATGGGCCTAATTGCTAATAAAATAATCGAAAAATCTAAACAATTTAAAAGTTCAGCGGTTAAGAAATATTTGGGGATCCTCGAAGATGAACGTACGAGTATGTATTTTTATTTTTTATTTACAAACAAATATTAAAATTACTTATTACATCTAGCTCAGTTAAATAAATTTAAAACTCTAATAAAATTCAGTATTCTAATACATTTAACAAAATAAATTCAGTTTCTACAAGAAATTAACGCTCGATCCAATTTTTGGCATTCATAAATTATTGTTACAATTTTTACAGATGTACAATCAAAAATTGTAATAAGCTTATTATTATTACCTCATATTACTCCAACGTATTTTATTACTGGAAAAAGAAGACCAAGCAAGTTGGAGGCTCAAGAAAGCTTCATTCAATACTTTGAGGTAAATGATATAATTTTATAAAAAATGTTTAATATTTTGACATATTGATATATTGCAGACTGACGCCGAAGCTGAAAAATTAAAAGATAGTTTTCGACAACCTAAAATTTTATTATTTGGTAATTTAGTAAACCCAACCACAGCAATTTCGGCTGCTGGAAAAACGATTTATTCAGAAAACATAGACAGTGGACTCACTTCCTGTTTTAATATATTTTGTGAATTAAATATTTCTTACCCTGAAGAATCGCAACATATTTGGGCTCTTATTGAACAACTATTTTTTGATGTGAATATTTCCAAAAAGTCTTTTCCGAATATAGATTCCTTAATTAACTCTTTAAAATAATCTTAAAACATGTTAAGGTGTTACATTTGTAGAATTGAATTGTTTGAAGTTGAAATGTATATCAATCATTTGAAGAGACATAATTTATTTGAATTCAAATGCCCATTTATGAATTATAGTCGGAAATTTTCTTATAGTTTTTCATTAAAATCCCATTTAATTAGATATCATATAAAACAAACAGTTCCTGAGAATGAAATTGAATTACATAGTGTATGCGTGGGTGAATTAACTAACAATGAATTTATTAATGAAAGTAACATTGTTGTCCCGTTTAATTTCAAGGACGATGTTTTCGGAATAAAGCATGATATCCTAAAATTAATTATAAATGTTTATAACGAAAATTCTGTGTCACGAAAAAATATGATAAAAATATTAAAACAAAATTTTGAAATTTTTCAATTCCATTTAAATAAAATAATCTATTATATTAATACGCTTAATTTTTTCAAACTCAACGCTAAAATGACCCCTAAACATGATCTGATCCGTTTAAATTTTTCAGGGTAGGTCGACATAAATATAGCGGTGTGCCTTTGCTAGAAAAATCGGAAAAATTCCACCCGGAAGTACCTGAAACGGGTACCTCAGGTGTTTTCAACAAAATTCGGAAAAATTCCACCGGAAAATACCCGAAATGGGTACCTCAGGTGGTTTTAGAAAATTTTCAAGTTTTTGTGTGCGTGAAATCTTGCAACATTTGAGAATTTTATGGGTCGACTAAAAAGCAAATATTTTTGTTCAAATTAGTGGCGAGCGATTCAAATTCAAAGTTGTAAAACAGTTGGTACACGATTTAGATTCAAAGTTCAAAACAGTTTTCGCGCGATTCAATTTCAAAGTTGCTTAATGGTTGACATGCTAGGAGCACAACTAATCATGCCAGGAGCAGAGCTCACAATCATAGACGGATAGTGGGTGTTCCATTAGCTGGGAAAATCATCCTCATGTGTGGTGACTACCTGAAGGCGGGACGCGCGCGAACTTGCGAATCCACCATCAAGTTGAACCCGCTTTGGAAATTGGTAAATAAGTTTACACTCACCAAGAACATGCGCGTCGATGAAGGTGAGGACGAGTTTCCGCAATATTTGCTTTCTGCTGGAAACGGCAATGCTCGAACCGACTCGATCAAACTTCCGGCAGACTTCCTCAAAGTGTGATCGGTTTCGTGTATGGTGACATCAACACAACACCAGCCGAGGAAACCATCGAGAAGCGCAGCATCCTTGCACCCAAGAATGATGATTGCGCGCTAACCAATCAGCAGGTGCTTGACCTCCTGCCCGACGAACAAGAAGTCAAACATAGTACTGATAAACTTGAGAGTGTCGACATGCACGAGGAACTTCGCCTACCCGTCGAGTTTCTCAACAAGATTGAAGGGTCCGGATTGCCGCGCCATGCCATCCCGCTAAAAGATAACGCGATCGTTCGTTTGATGAGGAATCTAAACACTAGCAAGGGTCGAATCAATGAAACACGCATGCCCGTCGCAAAAATAAA
Source organism: Nephrotoma appendiculata (assembly GCA_947310385.1). NCBI lineage: Eukaryota > Metazoa > Arthropoda > Insecta > Diptera > Tipulidae > Nephrotoma > Nephrotoma appendiculata. Next base: position 180,715,799 of record OX371225.1, read on the forward strand.
CCGCTACATTCTGGAATGTGAGGTGCTGACTGGCTTCTCATAAGGCGAGCGCGTTCTCATCCCACGCATTAAGCTCTCACCCTCAGAAGGCATCTTCTCAGCTCGCGTTTGCCATAACCATCAACAAGAGTCAGGGTAAAAGCTTAAAGAAGGTAGGAGTGTACTTGCCGGCCCCCGTGTTTACGCATGATCAGATGTATGTGGCCTTTTCACGATGCCGCTCATTTCACGGACTCAAGGTGTTTATCGCTGAGACAAGCGATCAATCAGCTGATCGGGATGGGCGCATCACAACAAAGAATGTATTTTTTGTAGAGATTCTGTGCATGTAAATTGTAATGTATTTTACTATTTTATTATCTACTTTCTACTACTATTTTATTATCCTTTTGTACATTTCTTATGAAATATTTAGATTAAAGTTTGCCTCAGCAATTGTGTGCTTTTCCCTTTTGAGATTTTAATATTTAGTTTGGGTGCGTAAGTGATCATGTGATCTCGTGCGCGCGCTTCCTGTTTGAGATATGAATATTTGACTTGACACGTAAGTCATAATGTGTACATTTAAGTGTGTGTTTGCCGCTTAAGATTTAAAAATTAACCACGTATATGAATTTACTTTATTTTTGATAAAAATGCATCAAATTTAGATCTTAAAAAATCTTCTTAATCATTTTTTAACCAAAAATTCAACAAAATGTATTCGCGTGACTGATTTTTCAGTCACAGGTCAGCTAGTAACATTAAATACAAAAAATAACTTTAATAATATTACATCTTATTTACAAAACCTTTCCGAAAATTGTTTGGTTAGATCAGAATACAAGTTATTTAAAGAATTAAGAGAAGCAAATTATTTAACATTTCCGGAGACACACATAATTAGAACTAAAATTAATTTAATGAATTCAGTTAATGGGAACACCTTTATAAAAAAAAGATAACAATTCAAGTAATTAATTTAATTGATCTATTTTCTAAACTTTTTAAAATGACTTCTATGCTAGATGATATTTTAAATTATATTAATGAAATCAATAAAAATAACAATTCATTTGTTTTAAATTATATTCAAAGTGAAAGCTGGAAAAGTAAAGTTGAGAAATTTAATGAACCTAGCAATGTGATCTTATTGCCTTTATTTATATACTTTGACGATTTCGAACCAAATAATTCGCTTGGGTCTGGTAGTAATAAACAAAAAGTTGGCGCAATCTATACTATGATTCCTTGTATGTCGCCATATATGCAATCAAAGCTTTCTCAAATATACCTAGCAATGTTATTTTTTATGGCCGACCGCAAAGAACTTCAATTAAATGGAAATAAACGTATTTTTTCCTCGCTAATAAATCAAATAAACCTATTGCAAACTATTGGCATTATTGTAAATCACAACAAATACAACAAAATTAAATTAGTACCATCATTAATTCTTGGTGATAATTTAGGATTAAATCAGGTTTTGGGGTTTACTGAAAGTTTTAATTCTAACGTGTTTTGCAGAATTTGCAAATGTAATAAAACACTTGCCAATAAATTATGTTCGGAAGATCCAAGTTTGTTACGAAATAAGGCCAACTATTCCCAAGACGTTGAACAATGTGATTTTAGACTAACCGGAATAAAAGAAAAATGTGTGTTTAATGATTTATTGAACTTTCATGTAGTGGAAAACCTAAGTGCCGACATAATGCATGATATAGTAGAAGGAGTAGCTCATTATGATTTAATGGGAATTTTAAAACAGTTTATTTACAAAGACAAATTCTTCAGTCTTGAAATATTAAATCAAAGGTTGTATGCATTTGATTACGTCAGGAACTTGAATAAACCACCACAAATCATAGAATCGGTCCTGTTACATGGAAATAAACTAAAGTATTCTGCAGCGGAAATGATTAATTTCATAATTCATTTAAACTGTATAATTGGAGATTTAGTACCATCAGGAAATAAATTTTGGAAGCTTTATTTAACTTTAAGGGAAACCCTTTCAGTTCTTAGTATACAGAAAGTTGATATTAATTCTATAGTATTATTGAATAATTTAATAACTGACCATCACAATCAATACTTACGGTTATTTCAAGAACATTTACGACCTAAGTACCATTTTTGTACTCATTATCCCCATATTATGAGCAAAATTGGACCAATTCAGAATATAAGTAGTATGAGATTTGAAGCTAAACATCAAGAATTAAAAGAAATTTGTAGAATAAGTAAGTGCCGAAAAAATTTGTTGTACACATTAGCTTTAAAACATCAACTAAAAATTGGTTATTTATTATTTAATTATACTGATATAAACATGAAATGTCGAACGCTCAGCATCCAAACTAAAGGGATCTTGAGGCATGACAATTTATTACAAAAGTTTAAACTATCATTTCGATCATTCACAATAATCGATTGGATTGAGCGAACTAATATAAAATATAAATCTGGATCATTAATATCAATAGATCAACATATTGTCCAAACAGAACATGGTATATTTTTATGTTGCCAAACTCTGGACACTGTAACATTTGATCCTCAGGTGCAACTTTTGTTTGTCAAAAAAACAGACATATATGCATCGGTTTTATTTGAAAAATTAGAAAACAGGAATACGTATAATTTATTAAAATTTAAAAATGATTTAGTCGTTAATTGCTTTTAAATGAAATGAAAATTTAATGTTATTTTTAATAGAAATGTATTAAGTTTAAAAGTTAAAGTGGTTGATAATAAATGAAACTAAAAAATGAAATAATTTAAAAATAGTCTATGTTTTGTTTTATTGTTTTACCAGTTTTATAATATACATACACTCCTTGTCACTTGGTTAAGGCCACGTTAAATTTTTATCTTTTTGCTAGTTCCGGGGTTCCAAAAATTTTCAAACCTTAAAATATATATTCTTATAAACTGCACACGTTATACACAGTTGAAAAATTTAAAATGATTTGAGAGTAGCAAAAAAATATGAGCAAAAACACCGGATTCACATTTTCAGTAGGTTAAGGCCACATAAAAATTCAAAATATCAGTTTATTTTAAAAATAAATTTATTGAAATAAAATTGGAGTAGTGGTTTTAATAGTGAGTATTTCCACCATTATTATTAATAACTTCAAAAATCCTGTTGGAGAGTGAGTTATACATTGATTGGATACAGTCTTGGCTCAATTCACTCCATGCCATTTTTATGGCATCCTTAAGCTCGGCTGGTGTTTCAAATTGGCGTCCTCCTTCATAAACCTTCCTCGACAGCAATCCCCATATGTTCTCGATGATATTTAAATCGGGTGAATAAGGTGGCCAGGGAAGAAGTTCGATATTTTCAGATCTAATCCAATCTTTCACCACTTTAGCATTGTGTATAGGGGCGTTGTCTTGTTGAAATGTGAATAGGTTAGGTCCAAATTTCTCACGTAATGACGGGAAAACAGTTTGTAATAATGTTTTGTAAGTTTCACCGTTCATTGTTATACTTCTGAACTCCAAATCTATAGTACCATAATAAGTAATAGCACCCCAAACCATAATACCAGATGTACGGCTGTGACGGCGTGCCAAAATAATTTCTTCTTTACGCAAATCGTGAAAGTAATATTTGTATCCATCAGGCCCGTCCAAGTTGAATTTTTTTTCGTCCGAAAAAACCACCTTCTTCCATTCATTATTCCAGGTCATGTGAGTACGTGCAAAATCCAGGCGTTTCTTTTTATTTACTGCATTCAAAACGGGCTTTTGCTTAAATTTACGACGCACTAGATGTTCACTGTTGGTGATTACTCGCCAAACAGTTGAAACACTAGCTGAAACTTCAGCTTTAGCCTTGATTTTCTTAACAGAAAGACCAGAATTAGAAGCCTTACGAAGAATTAACCGCCGTTCTCTTTCTGTTGTAGCCAAAGAAGTACGGCCTTTCTGCCTGGTCCCGTAGTTTTCGATATCCGAGAGGTAATTGTTAATCACCGTCTTACTTCGGTTAATTTTTTCTGCAATTTTTCTACTTGAAAACCCTTGCTCACTATACACATCTATTTTGGCTCTTTCAACTTCACTGAGGGTCTTAGCTTTGGGCATTTTAATTTAAAATTCAATTAATAATTTAAATATTAGAATAATAAACGTAATTAAATCAAAAAAAAAATAAATTTAATAACTAATCAAGTATAAACTTAAATGGCCTTATCCTACTGAAACACTAAAAATTCATACGTTTTACATTAGTATTTGAAACAAATGAATAAAGTACCGGTAAATCCCGTTTTAAATGATTTTTTCTGTAATTTTGTGCAATTATACACATAATATTTAACTTTTTCAACTAAGTAGGCTTTACAAGTTGTTCCAACATACAAAAATTTGAAAGGAAACTGAAAATGTATGGTGGCCTTAACCAAGTGACAAGGAGTGTATATTGCATATTATATATATATATATATATATATATATATATATATATATATTATATATATATATATATATATATATATATATATATATATATATATATATATATATAGTATATATATATATATATATATATATTGGTATGTGTCTGTAAACATGTATAGTGTTTGTAGTAAAATTTATTAATTGTTTGCAGTTAATTATCAGGATGTTTCTTGCAAACAATTCACATTAGCAAGGAGTACTAAAAGTGTCCAACACAAACGATTAATTGTTTGCAGTAAACTATCTGGATGTTTCCTAAAAACAATAATAACGTTAGCAAGGAATGGCAAAAGTGAAAACACAAATGCTTTATTGTTTGCAATAAATTATCAGGATGTTTCTTGCAAACAATTAACATTCGTAAAGAATATTAAAAGTGTTCGTCACATTAAAGAAATTTACATAGGGCAAACGGTTAATGTTTAACACAATGCTTATGTAAATAAACCAGGTTTTGTTTCAAACAATTAACGATTGCTAATAAAATAGTTTCTCTTTTGCGACAATAAATTTATTGATTACTACAAACATTTTGTTGAAAACATTTAATTGTTTGCTGCCTATTTTGTTTGCCACAAACGAATTTGTTTTTTCAGTGAAGTATTATTTAGTATCTGAAAAGCTCATAAATGGATTCGTAATTTATGTAAATCAAAATAAGCATAGTGCTGCAAGATTCGAGAAGTCCATATTGAATGCTACTCAACATCAATTTGCAGAAAATAAAATTAAAAAAGCTTAGCATACCTCCGTTTTCTGGTGAATATACCGAATGGCCTAGCTTTTATGATTTATACAATTCGTCAATACATAGTAAAGATTATCTAGCTGTACAAAAATTTCAATATTTGAAAAGCTTGTTAATTGGGGAAGCAGCACAGTTAATTAGGTACATTACTGTGAAAGAGACGAACTACTACGAAGCATTCTCCAAATTAGTTGAGCGATACGATCGGTAAAAATATATTGTTAATGCGTTCATGCGAACATTTATGGATAAGCCATCCATAAATCAAGCTAGTAGTTCCAGTATTCGAAAGTTGCAAGATACGTCGGATGAAGTGCTTCGCGGACTGAAGGCGTTAGATACTAAGGCAGAAACCAGAGACAGTTGTCTAATTTATATTTTGATTAAATATTTGGACCAGGAAACAAGAATGTTATGGGCACAAGAAATAACCGCTGCATAATACCCAACTATCAAGGAGTTCTTCGATTTTTTGAACAAGAGATGCGATGCATTGGAATCCGTGAAATCATATACTAGAGCCAAGCCGGTGACCACGAGGGCGTTAGTTACTGCAACCGAAACAAGCAATTCAAAACAGAGAACTTGGAGTTGTCCTGTTTGCAAGGGCGAGATGCATTTGTTGTTCGAATGTAAGAAGTTTGCGAATATGTCATTAGCCAGTAGGAATAGTCTTATAACAACTGACAAACGATGCTTTAATTGCCTGCATAAGGGACATAGTGTGTACGACTGTCGTGCCAGAAATAGATGTAAACTTTGTCACAGGAAACCTCACAGTTTATTGCATGAGGATACCCCTCATGTAAAAGCAGCCAGCCACAGTACGCCGCTTCAAATACAAAGGAAACTGAACCATCAACGAGTGAAAAGATCGAACCTGAAATGAAAGTATACCAAACAAGTATGCTATACTCAAAGCAAGCTACATATATTACCTACGGCAATCGTGTGAGTGAAGGACACAAACGGGGGAATTTATTCCATGCCGTGCACTCCTGGATTCAGCTTCGCAAGCTACATTTATCACGGACGCTTGTGTGCAAAAATTGGGATTGAAGATAATAAATGGGCGTGTGAAGGTTAGTGGTCTGGGACAGTCTAATTTAGGGTGCACGAAAGGAACCATCCTGCTAGAAATCGTGCCAAGATCAACGGCAGAGCCGGGTTTGAATGTTCAAGCCTATGTGGTACCAAAAATCACAAGTTTACAACTAGCATCCAAAATAGACTGTGCAGAATTCGATAAATTAAAATCAATGAATCTTGCCGATCCAAGGTTCTACGAAGGTGGCAACATTGATTTACTACTGGGCGTTGAGGTGTTCTTCGCGATAATGGAAAACCAACACCTTAGGTTGTCACCGCGTCTATACTGGTCCAAAAAACACGGTTTGGCTGGGTAATTGGAGGACATGAGATAGAGAGTATTCCAATGAAGCGCAATCTCACCGAGGAAGAAAATTACTGCGAAGAGTGGTTTGTAAAAACAACCCAAAGGGCTGAAGATGGAAAATTCGTGGTGAAATTACCGTTCAGTGGAGAAATAACAAATCTTGGATCCAACTATTGCGTGGCGAAGCAACGGTTTAAGTCGATGGAGAATAAATTTCAACGAAATCCTGAATTCAAGGAGCAGTACCATAAATTCATGAGTGAATATATTCAACTATAGGACACATGGAAGAAATAAAAGCATTAAGCCAGGCGACTACTTCTTGCCACACCATGGAATCATCAAAGAAAATAGCACAACAACGAAGTTAATGGTAGTTTACGATCCGTCTTCAAGGGATGCAAATGGAGTATCGCTAAATGATTTATTGAGGAATGGTCCAACCATTCAATCATCGCTGTTAGACATCCTATTACGATTCCGTACATACCGATATGATATCTGGTGACATAGTAAAAATGTACCGGCAGGTTTGGATCTACCCAGATGAGGCAAAATTTCAAAAGGTGCTATGGAGAACTAACATAATTGAGCCAATCAAACAATGCGCGATGACTGACTTATGGCACCGATCCAGCATCGTTTTTATCCACCAGATGCATTAAGCAAGTCGCGCAGGAAAACACTGGCAAGTATCCAGCAGCCGTCGCAGCCATTTAGACAGATATGTACATTGACGACTTAATGACAGGAGCCAACGATGAAGAGGCACTTATTAAAATCAGAGAGGATATTGTCAGCATACTCGATTCATCGGGATTCAAGCTACGAAAATGGATTACCAACAGCTCCATGATGCAGAACCTATTAAAAACACAAAGTGCAACGATGGAAAAATACATAACAGAGGATGAAACCATAAAGCTGTTAGGTCTAAAATGGAATCCAAAATTGGACGGCTTCTGCTACTCAGTTTTCCTGGCTGAGAGAACCAAGCATAGCAAAAGAACATTCGATCCGCTAGGATGGTTGTCTCCGATATCAATACGAATTAAAATACTGTTCCAGAGTTTATGGCTGCGGGTCTTACAATGGGACGAACAACTTCCAGATGAGACATGCAGTAGATAGAGCGCGCTTCGTGACGAATTAAAGGGAATCTAGAAATTGATTGTTCTTAGATGGCTTCAATTTAGTGGCGAAATTGAATTACATGGCTTTTGCGATGCCAGTAAATTGGCATATAGTGCGGCTGTTTATGCTAAGACAAATAACTCTATTTATTTAATTGCAGGAAAAACCAAAGTCTCTTCAATTCGTCAGTTAAGTTTACCTCGCTTAGAGTTACCGGGAGCAGTTTTATTGGCTGAGCTTGTCAATACCATTAAGAGGTCATGGGGTCACATACAAATACTTCGTACGGTGTTGTGGTGTGATAGCAAGATCGTGCTAGACTGGTTGTCATCACACCCGAGGAAATGGAATGCTTTCGTGGCGAACATAGTATCCATAATTGTAGATGAATTTCCACGTGAATGTTGGCGCCATGAACCATCGAAATATAATGCAGCAGACTGTGCATCACGAGGAATAACAGTGGGTGATTTTGTCGACATAGGTTGTATTTGGTGGAACGGTCCAGACTGGTTGCAATTAGATTAGAGAGTGTTGGCCTCAGCAAAGGTCATATTATCAAACCGAAGTTGAGAAGAAAAGCAAAAACCTGGACGTATTATTGGGCGTTGCGACCAAAAGCTTTTTCGATGAGATGAAACAGGGAATGGTGCCAATCGATGTAATAATAAGATGACCGAACCAAAGAGGTCCGGCTGCTTAAACCAAGAAGAAGCTATGTGTGCTGAAAGAATTATTATAAAATATGTCCAGGGTCAGTATTTTGTAGAAGAGTTGAAATGTTTGCAGAAAAACCAAGAAGTCCTAAAGAAGAGTTCACTTAATGCGTTGAATCCATTTCTGGATAAGGATGGCGTTATCCGAGTAGGGGGACGAATAACCAACTCGATGGTAAATTACGATACCAAGCATCCTGCAGTTTTACCATGTAGTGCATCGATTTCAAAATATATTATGTTGGATTTTCACATCAAGTGGTTGCACGCTGGAAGTGGCTTGTTGGTGAGTCTGTCACGAAAGAAGTTCTGGATTATACGGGCAAGAGACGTCGCAAGGATGGTAATACATAAGTGTATCAAATGTATTAAATACAAGCAAAACTTAGAACAACAACTAATAGGTGACCTGCCGCCAGCTCGAGTAAGGTATACGCATCCTTTTATTAATGTTGGAGTGTACAACAAATACGATGCCGCGGCCAAGTACCAGTAAAAACGTATGTGTGCATTTTGTTTGCCTAAATACTAAGGCCGTTCACATCGAGGTGGCCAGCGACATGACATCCAGCTACTTTCTGGGTGTGTTGAGAAGATTTATCGCAAGAAGAGGGATGTGCAGTGCGATCTACAGTGATAATGGATCAAATTACGTGGGGGCGAATAATCAACTTAAGCAGTGGTATGCCTGGCTTAAAGAATCTGAAGCACATATTAAACACACACTCTGCAGTAAAACCAAAATCCGGTGGTGCTTCAATTCCGCTGCGAGCCCGCACATGGGTGGATTGTGGGAATCAGCAGTAAAGGCTTCTAAATCATACTTACGGAAAACAGTAGGCGAAACAATACTTACGCTGGAAGAATTCTCTACGTTGTTACGTCAGATCGAGACCACAATGAATTCTAGGCCTATATGTGCGCTTGGTGGAGAAGAACTAACTTGATGTATTGACCCCTGGTCATTTTCTGATTGGCAGAAGTTTCAGTGGAATTCCAGAACCAGATTTATCACACGCGAAACTATCACCGTTAGCTCGCTGGAAACTAGTAGTAAAAATAAAACAACACATTCAGCAGCTCTGGCAACGCGACTATTTAACAAGTTTACAACGCGGTGATCGATGGCAAACCAAATCAAAAAACATCGTAGTTGGCGACGTAGTATTAATTTCTCATGAATATTTGTCAACATCCTGGAAACTTGGACGAGTAATGGAGATTCATCCCGGTGCCGATGGTATGGTACGAGTAGTCACATTAAAAACAGCAAATGTTTTATTGAAGCGTCCAATACACAAGTTGTGCCGACTACCAATATAAGACATTGAATCGAGTGATTCAAGGCCAGCGGAATGTTCCATTGGTGGCGGCTCAGAATCATCATCAGCTGGAAATAAATAGTAAAGGTGTACTTTTCGTAATATTATTCAATTCATTGTCGGCTGTCATAATTTTGTTAAGTAAATAAAAGGAAAAACTTACATTGTAAATGACAGTCGACTTGCTCCAATTCGACATTCCAAATTAATTAAAGAAAGCAACCTATATTATCGATTTCGATGTTATACGCGTATCACCCTGACATCTATTTTCGGGTAGGTAAAGGATTAAATTCAGTTAGTGCGGATGTAACTTCATTTCGCACTGTCAATTTATTACAATAAAAAAATTCAATTTCTGTTTGGTCACTTTTTTGTCGAGATTCGAGCCAAGAACAACTTTGCAGTCGAGTAAGCGAATTGGAGCTACTGAACCAAATATATT